>CM066315.1:1100000-1732500 GCA_033807775.1 Saussurea involucrata
CTATTTACACCCGTTTGACAAAATCCAAATAGATATGTTGCGGTTTATTTTATTTCAATATATAATAGTGTTATATATAGATGCTTTTGGCAAGAGGCCAAAATGAATTTGAGTGTGGCATGTGAAGCCAATTTAAATGTTTTTATATATTCATACCATTTATTTACGAAAACTTATTTATGACTAGAAAACTCAAAAGAAAGATAAACAATTAAATAATTTAGCAAAGTTAGGGGACCTAAGTTGTCATTCACTAAAGTTAAGGGACATAAGTTGTCATTCACCAAAGTTTAGGGACCTAAGTTGTCATTCACCAAAGTTTAGGAACCTAAGTTGTCATTCACCAAAGTTTAGGGACCTAAGTTGTCATTCACCAAAGTTAAGAGACCTAAGTTGTCATTCACCAAAGTTTAGGGACCTAAGTTGTAATTTAGCAAAGTTTAGGGGACCTATAATCAAACATATATTTTTATAAAAAACACTAATTTTTTTTTTTATAAAAAACACTAATTTTTTTTTTTATAAAAAACACTTTAACATTTATTTTTATAAAAAACACTATCTTTTTATAAAAAAAACACTAACATTTTTTTTTTTATAAAAAACACTCTAACATTTATTTTTATAAAAAACACTCATCTTTTTATAAAAAAAATACTAACATCTTTTTTTTTATAAAAAACACTCTAACATTTATTTTTATAAAAAACACTCATCTTTTTATATAAAAAAACACTAACATCTTTTTTTATAAAAAACACTCATATTTTTATAAAAAAAAACACTAACATCTTTTTTTATAAAAAACACTCTAACATTTATTTTTATAAAAAACACTCATTTTTTATAAAAAAAATACCAACATTTTTTTTATAAAAAACACTCTTAACATTTATTTTTATAAAAAACACGCATCTTTTTATAAAAAAAACACTAACATATTTTTTTATAAAAAACACTCTAACATCTTTAAAAAAAAAAACACTATAACATCTTTTTAAAAAAAACTCTAACATTTATAATAAACATAACATTATAACATACAAATAACATATTCAAACATACAACAAAGTTAAAAACACTCTAACAACATACATATCATATATTTTAAAATTTAAAATAACAACATAAAGAAAAAGTACAAGAAACTTAAGAAAAACTTACCAAACTAGTAACACGAGCCATCTTCAAACAAACCGAAAGCGTATTCCACACGACAAATTGAGAGAGTTTGAGAGAGAAATTTTATAATGCAAGTGGTGGCCAAATGAGGTCCCCCACCCTCTCTCTTATAGCGGCCGATTAGGTGGGGGGGTTGGATACATTAAAGAAATTAGGGTTTCAACCCTGTGTTGACACGTGTCAAGGCGATCCCGCGATTGCGGGGTACCTCCGCGGGACATGGGCCGAATTTGCTACCGCGGTACCGCGGGAATTCTTGAGGGGCCTCCGCGGAAGTTTGGCCAAACAGTGGTGACACGTGGGCCCTGGCCCGCAATCGTGGGGCCCACCGAAGAAATTTTGGGTATTTTGATAAAATCAACGAAATTGTGGGTATTTTAGTAAGTAAAAGACAAATATTGAGTATTTTAATTAAATTCCAATAAATATTTTTCGAAACATTGTGAAAAAAAGGGGGAAAGTAGAAATGGAAGAAAGGAGGAGGGCATGATAGCAAAAGGGAGCGGCAATCACAGTGGCGCTTTCTCCGTTATATTAGGGTTTCTGCGTCGACAACGCATAACAAGATTCCATTTCATCACCATCATCGTCATCATCATCAGGGCTTCACTCGCTCCATCGTCATCGTCTCCCACAACCCTAATACCCTATAATCATCACGGTAAGTATACACACTCCGATAATCTATCTATCTCTACCTATACATCTTACCTGACCGATAAAACCTTCTTAGGATTTGCTAATCTGTTCTCTCGTCCCAACTCTTTTTTGTCTTTCAAGAAACGTGCGTTTCTCCTAGCTTATTTTGCATTTACTTGTTATAGTTTATGTTTGCTGATTTTTTTAGACCTAGGTATGGCAGTTCTGTAGTCAATTGCTTACTTTCAACTGACTTCAGGGTAATACCTTTTGGGAATATAGTTTGAACTTCATCGTTTTCGTTGATATTGTCAATTTTACTTTTCGATTTAATGCGATTGTCTCCGAAATAATCATTTTTTGTATGGACCCGCTCAATTGATTGAATCTTGATTAAGCATGCTGTACCCTGTTATTCTTTCCTTTTATTTGGAAGAGCAAAAAATTACCAAAAGGAATTGAGCCAACTTTATGGTGAAAAGGTTAGTTTTTATAATGAAATGAAATAAACTTGAAATTTACAGACGTGATGGGCTATGATGTTTTTTTATTTGAACATCGCACATACCATTTTCTTAGCTTCAAATTGGTACTTCTAGTTACAAAAAGTCACACTTTACTCCGTGGTTGGAAAATAGGCAGTTCAACCATGATTAAAGTTTCCCTTATACTAAGATTTGCTGATGTCGCCTATTGAAGTATTTATGTCTTGTATGGCTGATTATCTTGTTTAAACTTTGATCATCTTTTAAGTTCTAGCAACTATTATACTTTTACCTTCATTCAGAAATTAACTCAAGTAACTAATGATGTAACTGTTGATGCCAGGGCTTTAAGTGTGAAACTGAACATATTTTGCTTCTTTGAAGTAGGGTGGATTGTGTTTTGTTATTTATACAACACACTATTATCCCTTGGATAAGAAGATTATGCATTGGATAACTCTAGATTAGGAAATGTGAGTTGTGTCTTTGCTTTGAAAAAGCATGGTTTTGTAAATTCGAGTTTGGGGAGATAGTTGGAGATTCAAGAAAGCAAGTGAAAGAATAATCTCCTAGTATTCCAAAAGATAGCTAAAACGGGGTCCCTCTGTTGTGTGGCTGCCAGGCCACATGGGTCTAACGCAGCTAGTCGTGATTGGTCCATGGGTCCACATGAGCCCTACTGGAGAACCAATACAAGCTTCTCACCTCCCCCACCAAGATGGGATATCCGGTACCACTCGGAAGGGCAATCATTTGGTTCTCAGGAGGGTAGTCAATTGTATGGATCTTCCACATCCTCAAACAGCAGAGAAAGTAGGAGCTGGTTAAGAGGAACTTATGTACCCAATCATCGACATTCTGCATCTGATGGAGTTGGGCCATATATTAGCAGTCCTTCTGACTTTTCTCCAGCACAGCAGTGGACCCCTCCAACAATACAAGAAATCAGTGTTGATGAATTTGGAAATTCATCTAGGAGAGGTAACTTTTATTTCTCATTGCAGTTTACATTCTTATATTCAAATCTGATTACATTTACAATAACTTTGGAATGTTTATGGAATCTTGGAATCTGGTTTCATGTCTTGCCACTTGATTTTTCCTGCTCCTCTTTGGATGCAACTATCTGCTATCGAGTCCTATTATGTTGTGGTTGTTATATAGTTAGATCGTTTTATTAGTTACTAGTCGGGTTTTCAGTTTTAAGTTAATTAAAATACAAGTCCCTGGATTCAATGTACCAATCATAAAGTGCTTGATGTAGCCATGACAACCGAACATTTCAAAGCATAAACATTAATGGTAGTGCAGCCATGCTTGAACAAAAATGAGATTAATCCTCATGGATAATAGGCATATCTTGTGCTGTTATAGAGGATTTGATGCTCAAAATAAATGCTGAATGAATAGGATTGGGTGTTTGGGAGCTGGTAAAGAGCTCATTCAAGTTGCTTATATGATGACATGTTTCTTAGAGTTGTCACATATGGTTGTATGACTTTTATCAATCTTACAAATGACAAGCCTAAATTAAGAGTACTGAGAAGTCATTCATTTTTTTTAAAAATTAGGGAGGATTCAAACCCGCAACTTCCAAGGTGCTAGAGGCATATATCATTAAAGCTAATCACTAGATAAAAAGCCTTATTAAGTTATTTCATTTATATGTTGTTATTGTCTAAAAAGGATGGAAACATTCTAGAACGTTAAATTGATAGACTCGGTGGACATGCTTAATGGGGAACTGGCCGGCCTTCATGTTGTAGCCTAGAGATATTTGCAACACGTTCTCTGCAGGATGCCAAACCATTTGTGGCCCAAACTACGATTATCTATGGTGATATGGTGTACTAGCTTGCGCACTGGGGATTAGTAGTTTGATATCCGACCTCTAGTTAACCACAAGCCTTCCTCCATGAACCATGGCTTTTAATATTGTCTTTTTTTAGTAACCATATATTCTTGTATGTTCTTAGTTGGGTTGAGGACATAATGCTTTGTTTGTTAATGTTGTCATATGTAGTTGTGTTGCCTCTCAATTAATGTGTAACTGTTGAGTTTTTAGTATGGAGCTATCTCATTCAATGGCATTGTGTTATTAGTATCTGTCCAAACAAGCTGTTTCAAAAAGAGTATGTCCAAATAAGATGGAAGTAGCCCATCAATTTAAATTGATTGAAGCTTTGGAAGGGATGGGTAGGGATTGGTGGGGATTTTATCTTGTAGATCTGAGGTTCTTTTTAGGTGGACAAACTAACTCCTGTCTAAAATACAAGTATACATGTTGTCGTAGTACTAGCTTGTGTGGTGAGACTTGGTCGTTTGAGACTTTTTTACGTACAGTAAACCACAAGTCAAGTCCGCCTTGATATTCCATCGTGTTTATTATAGTTTTTCATTTGTCAGATGAGACAATATCCTTGTGCTACAGACCTTAGCCAAGTTAGGGATGTAATGACTTTTTGTTGATGTTTTCATACGTTGTTGTGAATTGTGATGACTTTGTATGGTGTTGATTGTTGAATGATTCAACTAAGAGTATGGAGAAGTCTTGTTTGATTATACTATGTTATTTCATACGAGAATTTCTCATGATAAGATTGAAATCTTCTGGAAGGCTAAATTGATTAAAGCTGTAGAAGTGGTTCAACAGGAAACTGGTAGGGATTTTCTCTTGTGGCTCTGAAATGCTTGCGGGTTCTCTGCATGATGCCAAACCATTGTAACCCAATATTGAATTAGTGTGTCATAGTACTGGCTTGTATAATGAGGTTTAGGGGCTGTTTGGCAGGAACTCGATGATTTAGTGCAGTATGATTAAGTGGCCAGAATGATTAAGAGACTCTGTATGATTTAGGGGCTGTTTGGTAGTTGCTGAATGCATGGTTTTAAAAAGCGTGTGAGGCGTACGCCTTGAGGCGTGCCTCGAGGCGAGGCGGTCCAAAATCGCATCTGAGGCGGCGCCTCTCATTTCCCAGTAGGTAATTGAGGTGGTGAGGCGTGAGGCGGTAGTGAGGCGTATGCCTCAATACCGAGGCTATATTATTTTAGAAAATGACTAAAACCTTCTCTAATTCTTTTTTTTAAAACCTTGTTTTTCTCCGGTTCTCGTAAGCCCTATCTGCTACTCGTCTATTGTCCTTCGTGAGTTCCAGTTTTCTCCCGTTTCTTTGCATTTTCTTCTTCGATTCTCTTCGGTTCACAGAAGTATTATGTATATGTATCTACTGGATACACTTCTTTTATATTTAGTTTGTATTACGTGTGAGGGTCACGATCACACTTTGTTGATATTTAATGTTTTTTCTTAATGAGCTGTGAGCATATTAATATATACATATACATATATATATATATATGTTATGAATAGATCAATAATTTTTTTCTTTTTAGTACATGTACATCTATATTTGTTGATTGAAAAAAGTGTAAATTCTTTTAGTAATTTAGTATGATATATATATATATTGTGTCTAGTACTCTAGTGTCAAGTGTGTGTATATATATTGCATATATTTTCCGAGTAGAAGCAGTGGAATGCAGATTCACGTATAGATATATTTTGTGTAGTGTATATATTTTCGCCTCGGGGCTTACGCCTCGGACCGCCTCGAGGCTTACGCCTCGCCTCATTGAGGGAAAACGCCTTGAGGCACGATTCCACTTTTTAAAACCTTGGCTGAATGGTTTGGTGCAGAATGATTGAGTGGTCAGAATGATTAAGAGGCTCTTATGATATAGTTCAAAGTGAAATATGGTTGTTTTGTAATTATTCAGAATGAAATCATGACGCTTAATGGTTAAGGGAGGTCCAGGATACAAAATCATTCAGAGGGTTTTAGAACCATTAAGAGGCAGACTATTTTTTTGCCAAACAAGATTCACCTCTTAGCGATTCAGAGGTTGCCTCTTCATGGAACCATTGAGAGGTAAACAAACAACCTCTTGGTGTCAGATAGAAAATGATTGTTTGGAAACTGTTCTGAATCAACAGTCTGAATGACATAAAATTACCAATTTGCCCCCATTACTGTATTGAATGAAAGTTAACTTTTGGGCAACAGTTCTGAACCCTCACCAACATTATCCATGTCTTACAAATCGTAACAATTGGCCATGTTTAATAAATCAAATCCTAAAAAAGAAATGAGCATATATCAAAGAAGAAAAAAATGAAGAATAAATACCACAAACCATAACGACAAAACCATGAAAACAAGCAATTTGTTTCAACTATTACCAATCGGTTTCAAGTAGTATCCAATATTCCTTTAAACGAAGAGTATACCCAATTTTCAACTACTACCAATCTTTTTTCATGTAGTACCATAAAAAATCACCAGCAACTATTACCAATGTGTTTTAAGTAGTACCAAATTTTCTTTTAAGTGAAAAGTAGTACCCATAATGCAAAACCATACATCAGGTAAAGGGACAAAACCATAGGGTAATAGCACAAAACCATAAGGACAACTTGCTATATTGTACAAGAAACGACTATTGACTCTTCAACAAGCTTCAATGGCAGTGAATACCACGAAGAAGAAAGGCTGTGGATGGGCAATTTCAGCGGACTCTATGCAGCCCTTGCCGCCATTTTTGCCAAGTTCATTACCCCACAGGTAGGGTTTTTCTCCATCTTCTTTGTTGAAGCGATGGTTTCCAACAGTCGCTGGGTTTCCAACAATTGATCGAGAGGAGAGGCTACAGGTCGTCGCTAGGTTTCGAGCAATCGATCGATCGAGTGAACACAGTCTGATGAATCGTATGGGGGAGACGCATGGGATAATCGATAGGAGAAGATTAATGACGAGGGCAAATGAGGAAAAATTAAAGTCTGAATCGTATGGAGGCCTGATGGAAGAAGGAGCGGTTCAGGGGCATTTGAGCGATTCAGATGTTATCTAAAGTCTATCCAAACAACACAATGTCTTACCGATTCAGACATTTACCTCTTAATGGCATCATTAAGAGATAAACAAACAGCCCCTTAGTTTTTTGATACTCTTTGGCCTCCATATACCATGACATTTAGTTTTATTTTTCTTTCGTTTTTTAATATTATTTATTTGTATATCTTAAACAGTTTTCTGCATACTTGCTTTAATAGACTTTCTAACATTCACTGTGAGCTAAATGCATACAATTTGAATGTTCTACTTCTACCATCTGACAAAAAGTGACTGTAAAATTGTACTTATTTTCCATCAAGGTGTTTAATATAGTTTTTCCTTTTTTTGATGATGAAATATCATTGTGGTACAGTGTTTAGTTAAGGGTACAATGGCTCTTTTTTGATGTTTAATATAGTTTTTCCAAACCATTATAACCCAAAACTTATTTATTGTGCAATGAAGTTTAGTTTTTTGATGCTTTTTGACCTCTATTAAATCATTAATCTGAAATAGATGTCTGTGTACTTGTTTTAATGGACCTTCTAACATTCACTGTGAGCTAAAGGTATATGATCTCAGTGTTCTACTAACTGTTGGAATAGAAATCTTGCGTTTTTCTATCATATTTTTTCCTTTTTTTCCTTTTGAGCTTTATATTATTCTCCCCATGTCGTTTGAATATACTCTTATTGTTTCCTCCCAGCCTCAATTCTTTGCATGACATGTATATCTTGATTCATGCATATTGTTGTGAGTTTTATTATTAAAGATACATCTTGTTTTCACACTATTGAATTTCAAACAACTTGGAAAATGATAATAGAAACACTGAAGAAAGTTTATTGTTGGTTGTTTATTTATGATGACTTTTCTCAAATAGCATATATGTGGAAAAGATTCAAATGCTCCATGTATTGTGTTATTTTATCTTCTGATTTGCTTTATTTACCATTTATTGTTGCAGTTTTGGGGCCTTTATCCTTTTCGCCAACTATTGAGGTACACTATATCTCTGATACCTTCATTTAGAGCATCCATCCACAATTGTGGGTATTAAGAGGTTTTTCATATTCAGTTACTTTATTATTTATGCTGACAAGAGCTGGTTTGCAGGGAATTTCTGCTCCCCAGGATAGCAGAGGTTCTATTTCTTCCCGTTCAGACAGCAGTGATTATGAAGCAATGGCTAAATCACAATCCTCCCACCGTAACTTTGCTAGCCGTCGTTGCTTCATGTCCAAACCTGTTCATCCCTTAACCTTTCCTTCTGAAGGAGACGGACCTCAATTTCCAGATTTTGATGAGACCCTTCATCAGAGAGATCGACAACGGTTCAGCACTGCTAGTTGTGATTTCGATTATACAGATGTCTCTGAACCGATTGAATCTGATACTCTTAGCCGACCATCAGTTAACCAATCATATGGTTACAAATGTGGTCTTTGTGAGAGATTTCTTTCCCAGAGATCTCCCTGGAGTTCCCGCCGGATTGTTAGAAGTGGAGACATGCCGGTCACCGGAGTTCTTTCATGCCGCCATGTCTTCCATGCTGAATGCTTAGATCAAACCACACCAAAAGTCCGTAAAAGCGACCCTCCGTGCCCGGTATGCGCCAAATCTGATGAAGAGACTTCTCCTGATCAACGGGTGTTTTCAAAATTGAGAAGTGGGTTCCCGCGACTGAGACCTTTTCGTGAAGATGGACCTTCTAGACCATGGGGGTGCACCCAGGGTGGGAATTGCGTGGAAGGGGCTCTAAGTGCACCTTCTCGAAACACCATGTTGCTACTGAACCGTAATCGGGTTAAAAAGAGCCTGTCGTTGAAGGGTAAAGAATTCCCAGGAAAGGTGAAGAAAAGTGGGACATATTATTCATCAGGTGCAGTTGGGTCTTCAAAGACATCATCAGATTCAGGTAAGAAGTCATAAAAGTTGTGTGTAGATTGAAAGTGTGGTTGGTTGGTTTTAACATTTAGTAAGAAAAGATTGCATATTTTTGTAGGATGCAAAAGGTAAATGACAAATGACAAATGGTATGTAAGATATGAATCTAATTGGTGACATGAAAAATGCAAAACTGTTTGTGTCTTATTTATCAATGATTATGACTATAACATGGTAAGAAATTTTGGTTGTACTATATGACATATACTATCTACTCTTTGGTGGTGAGAAAGATTGCATTAAAAACGACTTGTTTCTGTATGGATTAAGCTGATTGTATGGATTAAGTCGATTGACTTTCTATAATGCTTATGCAAGACCCATTTCTTATATTTCTACTGAGTGATTTCGACCATCTATAAAATTAAGTGAGCTCGACAAACTCTAGTTACTAAAATTGTTGACGAGGTTCATTAAGTCATGGTTCGTGATGTTATGGAAGGGATTGACTTGGTGAGGTAACAAGTTATTTTTCTTCAATACCGTGAACAAACCAATTATTATTGGCATGCAAAGTTCTTCTATCATCATGTATCAACCAACGGTACTTGGTAACACATTTTTTTCTATTGGTACGTGTTGGTACTGGTTTTATACCAACTTCAAGTTACATATGTGAAAAATTTTGCGGTTTTGTTTAAATTTTGAGTTTACATGCAACACATGTCATATTTATGGGTTCTTTTAGTTAGGACTTGGGAGGAATAAAACATGCAAGCTTTTATATGCTTAAACATAAAAGTTAAAGTTACAATCTTTTATATTAATATATCAAAAATACAAAAAACTAATAAATAGTTAAATAGGTGGGTACTGTAATAACCGAGGCCAAATTGGAAGAGTTTAGAGTCTTGTGGAAAAATTGATAAAGCTGAAAGTTGAGGGACTAAATTGTTAACAAAGGATAGGGTATAAGAACCCAAATGATTGGCACAAAAACCTAGTTTTGCAATCATTTGGTGGTGGGTGACGGCTAAGCAAAGAGAGAGAAAGAAAGAGAGAGAGAGCAAGAAGGAAGAAAGGGGTTCTTCAATTTTAGTTAGAGGAAGAGAAAGATTTCAGCATCATCAGGTTACCAGGTAATCTCTCCTCTACCATTTCTAATCTTTGATTTTGCTGCTGGACTAGTTTTATTTGGAGTTTTTGCTCAAAAGTGAGATTGAAACTTAAAGGAAGATTTTAAGTGTCATATGGTGTTTTTACCGCTAAGAGTTTGGTATTAAATGAACTAAGTAAGTCAGATTACTGTTGTTAACTCAAGATTTGTTGGAATAAGAGCTTACAAGTGGTTTTCGGTTCCAAAAGGGCTCAGAATCGTTGTCCGAAAAGTCCCTGTAGATGTCCGGACACGGTGACCGAATGAGAAAGGTATCCGGATGGGATGACTGTCCGAGTAGGAAAGTATCCGGTAAGTGTGAAGTGTCCGGTAAGTGTGAAGTGTCCGGTAAGTGTGAATTATCCGGTAAGTAGGAAAGTATCCGGTAAGTGTAAGGTATCCGGTAAGTGTAGTTCACCCGGTAAGCTGTCCGGAAAGTAGAGTCGTCCGGTAAGTTAGTATCCGGAAAGTTGGATAGTCAACTTATATATTTTACCCATTCATTCAGGTAAATCGATTGGAAGTCCGGAACAGAGTAGGAAAGGGAAGTAAGCGTACCAGGTGAGTTTTCTAACTAAAATACGTGACTTTTAACGTGTTTTCTAAAGCGAGTACATGATGAGAAATGCCATGTTTTATTCCTATGCTTTTAACTGCATGAAAGTTTATTTAAAGTTTTATATGAGATGTATGCATACATTGTGTGAGGCGTAAATTGGCTAAGTCGGGGGTGTGGCCCGCCAGTGCTCATGCCGGGAGGAGTGACCCGTTTATGCCATGGGAAGAGTGACCCTGTAAGGCAGCGTGAGACTGACTCGTCGTCACTCTTGGGTGACTTCCGGGTGCCAATTTACGGGTGCGGACTTTGTCTGTGAAGGATTTTATACGAGCAGATATGTGAATGATTTATATTGAAAATTGTAAACTGTTTTAAATGTTTTGAGAACTGTCAGGAGGGACTCACTAGACCTCATGGTCTAACCCTCGCATTTTCAAATTAAAACCTTTTCAGGGAAACAGGTAACGAAAGGCTCTGGCAAGTGAGCAGGGCGGTTAGTGAGTATGCGCGGTAGAGATAGTGACACTATTATTCAAGTTTAGATTTGTTCTCAGTTGTGTAGGTTGTTTCCGCCAACCTGATTTTGATATTATGTAAGAAATTTTGGGACCCGTTTTTTGGGATATATCATTTTATATGAATTGCATGCTTTATTTCGTTTGGGTTGTTACAATTGGTATGAGAGCCATAATTTAAGGGATTTGGGTGACCGGACGGGCCTAGACTTAAACTTTGGGAGTAGAAATCACAACTGAGAATCAGGAAATGCGTTAGGAGAGCACTAATGTAGAAATAGGACTAATAGGGTACCGAGGACGGTCATGTAAGGTAAGTTTGGGGTTACACCTGACTAGTGTAATTGTGAACTTACAGGTACATGTATGTGTTTAAATTACCTTATTATTCCGTTGCGGTAGTATTAAATTAGTTTAATTGTTGTGTTCCAGTAATCAAGAATGTCTGCAAGAACCTTGAGAAGTAGGTCGATACCTATCGTGGAGGAAGTATCGAATGAAGACACTACGCCGCATGAAGAGGCGGTGCGAGTTGAGGAATTAGCGGAGGATGGACCAGTGAAACCTCAAAGATCGGCGGCCACTCGTGGGAGAGTAGGGGCCGTGGGAGAGGTAGGGGAATAGTTCCAAGGAAGGCTGCTACCAAAGTGGGAGTGGCAGCCACTAAAGGTAAAGGTAAGAAGAAGAAAGCGCCGGTTAGGCGCAAGGCAAAAAGCGTAGAAGAACCAGAAGTACAAGAGATATCCGAACAGGAGAGTTCATCGTCTGCGAAGAAAGCGAAAGCTAAGAAAGGACGTAAACCTGAAGCCACACCGGCTTTTGTAACTGAGGAGAAGTTCACGCAGAGATGGGTAAACTGCAAAAGACTTTACAAGCAGTGCTAGAAAATCAGAATAAGACTACGTCTGAGGGAGGAACCAAGAGTGGTACTGAGAAGAAGACTGAGGAAGACAGTCTACCACGGACTGAGATAGGAAACAACTCGGTGACAACTCCGATTGTTGCTAATGAACCAAAGACAGTGAAAGGGTGCTCGTTTAAGACCTTCGCTTCGTGCAAACCTCCAACGTTCAACGGGGAGCGCAATCCCGTTCTAGCTTTGAAACGGGTTCGTGAGATGGAGTTAGCATTTGATACTAGCAAGTGCGCCGAGGAAGATAAGGTACTATTTGCAATGTCAATGATGAAGTCTGAGGCCATCTATTGGTGGGATGTTGAGACCGGAGGTAGGGGATCGGAGGTAGCTAAGGGCACGTCGTGGGAATCGTTTGTTAAGAGGTTCAGAGCACAGTTTTGCCCGTTGGCGGCAATTAAGAAACTTGAAGAGCAATTTCTGGGATTGGAACAGGGGTCGATGTCAGTTCAGGAATACACGCCCAAGTTTATCGAGAAGGCCCGGTTTGCTGAGTTGTACGTGCCTACTGAGGAAAGGCGAATAGAGAGATACATTTGGGGGTTAAAGAGTAGTGTGAGAGAATTGGTACAAGTGAAAGGACCAACTACTTTCCAGGCCGCGGTAGACACTGCGGAACTTACTGAGAAGGAAAAGACCAGACAGATGACCGAAAGAGTCGGAGACAAGCGTAAGTGGGACGGGCCGAATCGAGATGGTAAGAGGCCGAATGCAACTAGACCCGATCTGCGGGTGGGGCCTAGGTCAGGGGAGAAACCGTGTGTAAAGTGTAACATAATGCACATGGGAGAATGTTGGGCTGAAAAGGAGGGATGTTACAAGTGTGGGAAAGTGGGGTATCTAGCTCGAGACTGTCGCAGTCCGAGGTCATGTTATCAGTGTGGTTCGTCAGATCATGTTAAGTGGGATTGCCCGCAATTGAAGAAAGGATATACTGGGGGTGAATGTGGCAGTAGCGGAGGAAGAGGTGGTGAGAGAAAGGTGGAGCCGGCTCGCGCAAGGGCCATGGCTTTCCACATGTCTGCGGAGGAGGCGGTGAACACGCCTGATTAGGAATGGCAATGGGGCGGGTATGGGGCGGGGTTCCCCACCGGGTCGGGTCAAATTTCCATGCCTACGCCTGATGTGGTAACATGCACCTT
The DNA here is from genome assembly GCA_033807775.1 of Saussurea involucrata. Taxonomy (NCBI): domain Eukaryota; kingdom Viridiplantae; phylum Streptophyta; class Magnoliopsida; order Asterales; family Asteraceae; genus Saussurea; species Saussurea involucrata. Next base: position 1,113,371 of record CM066315.1, read on the forward strand.
TCCTATAGACTCGACTTTTGCTAAAGTATTGTTTGATTCGAGGGCCAACCGTTCTTTTGTGTCACCCAATTTTATTCGTAAATTGCGAATAAAACCCAAGAGGTTGAATTTTGGGTTTGAGATAGAGGTAGCGGATGATAGTCGAGTCTGGGTGAAAGAGGTCTATGAGGGATGTAGTATGGACGTGGATGGTCACTTGTTTCCTTTGAGGTTGTATCCTATGGGGATGGGGGAGTTTGATGTAGTCCTAGGAATGGACTGGTTAGCGGAAAATGATGCTAGCATAGTTTGTAATAAGAAATTGATCCGTGTCGCTTTGCCCGATAAGAAAGAAGTAGTGATTTACGGAGATCAGCGGAATAGGAAGTTATGTTTGATCTCGATGATGAAAGCTAGGCGATGTTTGGGGAAATGATGTCTGGGGTATTTAGCCTATGTGCTAGATGCTAAGAAAGAGAAGAAGAGTGTAGAGGATGTACCTATAGTGAGTGAGTACCCGGAGGTGTTTCCGGATGATTTGATGAGTCTGCCTCCAGATCGTCAAATGGAGTTCAAAATAGAACTGTTGCCTGAGGCGGCACCGATTGCGCGTGCGCCTTATCGTCTGGCACCGGCAGAGATGAAGGAGATGATGACTCAGTTACAAGAATTACTCGACAAAGGTTTTATTCGTCCGAGCTCATCGCCTTGGGGAGCACCGGTACTATTTGTCAAGAAGAAGGACATATCTATGCGGATGTGCATAGATTACCGTGAGCTCAACAAAGTAACCGTGAAGAACAAGTACCCGTTTCCGAGGATCGATGACCTCTTCGACCAGTTGCAAGGTGCGAGTTATTTCTCGAAGATAGACTTGAGATCGGGTTACCATCAATTGAAGGTGAGAGAAGAGGACGTGCCGAAGACAGCTTTCCGTACGAGATATGGACATTATGAGTTCTTAGTCATGCCCTTCGGGTTGACTAATGCGCCGACGGTGTTCATGGATTTGATGAACAAAGTGTGTAGCTCGTTGTTGGATAAATGTGTGATCGTCTTCATTGACGATATCTTAATTTATTCTCGTACCCGAGAGGATCACGAGAGACATCTTCGAGCAGCGCTAGAATTGCTAAAGCGTGAGAAGTTATACGCGAAGTTTTCGAAGTGCGAGTTTTGGTTACGAGAAGTACAGTTTTTGGGCAACGTAGTGTCGACGAATGGCATCAAGGTGGACCCCGCTAATACCGAAGTTTCTATAGTGGAAGTGTAGACATTCCACCAAGTCAAAGCCATACCCCGAAGCATTTGAGAACCAAACTTCACTTTCTGATTCTCCTCACAGTCACAAGCCCGGAAGGCCTGTTCAATCTCCCGAATCCAGTTCATGCAAGCAACTGGATCGTCCGAACCGGCGAACTCCAGTGGCTTACAACATAGGAAGGTTTTGTAGGAGCATACTCTTCCCGTCGGCCTTGTCTCCAAAGTAATCAATCCACCAGTCCGGTTTTCATCACCGGTTCCTCCGGATCCTCCACCCACATTCTGTAACGCCCCAAAATCTGAGCCAATTTAAACCTCAAGTTATAACAGGTTATGACAATAAAACTACAATTTATATAGATAGCAAAGGAATTAACCATCAAGAGTGTATTTACAATACAGGATACTTCGAATAACCTATCAATCTAATCATGTCACTATAATCAGATTAATCGATTTGTCTAAGCTATCCTTAAAAAATCTCCTCTTTGTTAATTGCCACTTCTGCTATTCCAAAAACACTCGTCCCACAACCCTTTATTTGCCCGAGCTTGAACCTGGTAAGAAAAACATCATATGAAACGATTAGGCTAACGCCTAGTGAGAACATTCGTTTCCAAGATAACATTTGTAAAATCAATGTAAACAAGTTACAACAAACCTGATTATTCCTTTTCTTACCGTACAACAACTCCTTTCACTACTAGGAATCTACCCCACCTCCATAATTATGACTAATTCACCTAGTCATATTATCATATACTAGAGCCTTCTACGAATCAATCCCAGATTCTAGATCAATGCTCTCATCTAATAAATCGCAACCACATATGCCCATTTATTAAAAAGGATGTAGAGATTACAATTACTCATGTCAATCTCTATTCATCCTAAGAAATCAGGAATTACGATTACTCACATCAATTCATTCTTTCACATAAATGGGAATTACGATTACTCACATCAATTCCACATTTAACATACACACAGGATTTATGATTACTAACATCAATTCCTTATTTCACATAAATGGGAATTACAATTACTCACATCAATTCCACATTTAACATACACACATGAATTATGATTACTCACATCAATTCCTTCTTTCACATAAATGGGAATTACGATTACTCACATCAATTCCACATTTAACATACACACAGGAATTATGATTACTCACATCAATTCCTTATTTCACATAAATGGGAATTACGATTACTCACATCAATTCCACATTTAACATACACACATGAATTATGATTACTCACATCAATTCCTTATTTCACATAAATGGGAATTACGATTACTCACATCAATTCCATGTGTTTATATCAAGCTAGTGCCTATGGATCCATATCACCTAATTGTACTCATACAGGTATTTACTTAATATAGATTCCTCATATCATTCAGTATGAGCAAACCTTATTCATTACACTTAACACATTCCTGCCTAGCATCGACTAGCGCAGTCTATAAACCTAACATACTACTTTTCAAGGGTATGTATGTTCAAGCTATATAATTCCCATCACAATTCCTAAATCGCATATCTCCACGATTTACATAAATGCACATTTCATTACATCCAGAAAGATACATAAAATACAAGGCCTCTAGATACTTAACTTATCAGATCCTTGAGCCATATCAAACTTTGATACCATTTAGATATACTGGTTTCTTTACTCAACTCCCGATATGCTGTACTGGGACTCACCTGTACCGGGACTTGCCTCTACCGGGACTTGCCTCTACCGGGACTTCCACTACCGGGACTTCCACTACCGGGACTTCCACTACCGGACTTCCAACTACCGGGACTTCCACTACCGGGACATACACTACCGGGACTTCCACTACCGGGACATACACTAGCGGGACATTCAACTACCGGGACATTCAACTACCGGGACTTTCAAGGTTTTGCGTACTGTCCGTTCAAAAAGTCCTCAAATCGATTTAAAACATGAAATCAGTTCAATCTACTCATTCTTAATCAATCCTCAGTCAGTTCATACAAATATACCAAGGTTACTATAACTTAAAAACACTAATTTGTACAAAGAATCGAATGAACTCACCTTATACTGCGAAACCGACTTCTGCACAAATAAGAACTTCAATCTTTTTGTTTATGATTCTGCAATTCAATCCCAAAATACAGATTCGTTCATCATCTAAGTAAAAGCAACCAATATCTCCAAAACCAACAACGATTTCTTACCGAATGAGATCAATTTCTCGATTTCTTCTGTTCTCCTTCTTTCTCTCTCTGTTGCCGACTCAAACAAACATGAATGAGATATTTCTCATTCTCAGTCTTTATTCACACACACACATTTAGGAAAAATGACCAAACATACCTCTAAGTTTAATCTTTCCAAAAGTTACACTAAACTTTCATCTTTTGCATTTCAACCTTAAATTGGATTATAAAACTTCCATACAATCCCAAGGTTACAACAATTACGAAAACATCCCAATTCTTATTAAAATACTAATAACGAAAATTTAGGATGTTACAATACTCCCCAACTTAAAAATGATTTCGTCCCCGAAATCAAGATTAGGTAAACAGATGGGGATACCTATCCTTCATATTCTCTTCCGACTCTAAGTCACATTAGCACCTCGATGGTGTTTCCACTGTACTTTCAACATAATTAATTCCTTGCCATTACGTAGCTTTCTAACCGATCTTTCCACAACTGCCTCTGGTTCTTTCACACAACCATTTTCTCATCCATTCCTACTTTAGTAAAAGAAATCACATCATACCAACATGAAATATTTTGTACATCTCTTCCCTTTAAGTCCTACATACTTAACCACAATTAAAAGTCCAGAAAGAACAAGAATCCATCCTTTCATATTTTCTGAACCTTAACTCTTTCATTAGCATCCGCTCCCCAACTTGGATTTGCAAACCTCCTTAGAGTCACTATTCATCATCAAATCTTTACTCAACTACTTCTTGGTCTAACATACCGACATTAACCGTAACTCGATCTCCGGGTCTCAAAATAACATTACCATCTACTGCTTGAAAATCTATATTCACCTTAAATTGTTCTACTATAACACAAAGAGATAACCATAAGAAATGTTTATACGAGTATAGACATGCAAAACGTACTTTACCGATCATTAGTATTTTCGTCGACTCTAAGACCATCCCGTCTTAGCACTTCTACCCATATCTCACATATCATAACTTAATTCATCGCAGCTTAAGTCTAAGTACCTCCTCAGCATACTTAGTTCGCTTAAACTATTGCTCTGATACCATATTGTAACGCCCCAAAATCTGAGCCAATTTAAACCTCAAGTTATAACTGGTTATGACAATAAAACTACAATTTATATAGATAGCAAAGGAATTAACCATCAAGAGTGTATTTACAATACAGGATACTTCGAATAACCTATCAATCTAATCATGTCACTATAATCAGATTAATCGATTTGTCTAAGCTATCCTTCAAAAATCTCCTCTTTGTTAATTGCCACTTCTGCTATTCCAAAAACACTCGTCCCACAACCCTTTATTTGCCTGAGCTTGAACTTGGTAATAAAAACATCATATGAAACGATTAGGCTAACGCCTAGTGAGAACATTCGTTTCCAAGATAACATTTGTAAAATCAATGTAAACAAGTTACAACAAACCTGATTATTCCTTTTCTTACCGTACAACAACTCCTTTCACTACTAGGAATCTACCCCACCTCCATAATTATGACTAATTCACCTAGTCATATTATCATATACCAGAGCCTTCTACGAATCAATCCCAGATTCTAGATCAATGCTCTCATCTAATAAATCGCAACCACATATGCCCATTTATTAGAAAGGATGTAGAGATTACAATTACTCATGTCAATCTCTATTCATCCTAAGAAATCAGGAATTTCGATTACTCACATCAATTCCTTCTTTCACATAAATGGGAATTACGATTACTCACATCAATTCCACATTTAACATACACACAGGAATTATGATTACTCACATCAATTCCTTATTTCACATAAATGGGAATTACGATTACTCACATCAATTCCACATTTAACATACACACAGGAATTATGATTACTCACATCAATTCCTTCTTTCACATAAATGGGAATTACGATTACTCACATCAATTCCACATTTAACATACACACAGGAATTATTATTACTCACATCAATTCCTTATTTCACATAAATGGGAATTACGATTACTCACATCAATTCCACATTTCACATAAATGAGAATCGCTCGCACGCAACCTTTTGGTAAAACACAATCTTACACAATCGAAACGACGTTGTTACGACAATAGCATTTTGACTGAAAATCTTTTATACGACAAAATTCTGAAAGGATTTACCGACACGAAATAAACCGGTCGACTCCCACATTCATTTAGGTGACATCAACATTTCAACACTCAGTTAGGTTATAAAAGTTTTACCGGCAACGTTTTCTTGGCTTTTGCAACAATTTAACTTATCATGAAAAGTGTGAAGTGTTTTGCAACTTGCTAAGCTCAAATTTCATTATGCGACGCAAATGAAATTGCTTTTTCTTTAAACATATGCTTGCACGTGCTGACTCAATCCTGACCAAAATTGTTATTTACGCATTTGCTTTTAAATCACGAAACTCATGTAACACACACAAGAACACAATGCATGAAACTCTACACGTAAATGAAGGCTACTCACTCAAGCAAGGTCAACCGTTTAACTCACGTAACTTATCATTTGTATTCTTACTTCGATCAATGGTCGCCCTCTCAGCCTTGTAACAACTTGTTATACAACCATTCAATGGTCCACTTACTCAATCATTTCCTACTATTTTCTTTTCAACCAAACGTCTCACCTTCTACCTCTACATATTCCAATCCACCACGGGTATCTTCCCTATATTGATTCTGACACTGGAAAGCTCGACTAAAGAGTCGAGGTTCTGATCTCCCACCTGTTCTTGAATTGAAGCTTTCAAGATCTTGACACTTTCTCCCTTACCAACACACTGATCTATCCCACGATCTCTAGAATTGGGACTCTCCAGAACTAGGAGTCTTACTCGAAAGTAATCGCTCACCATCTTCGAACTCACGAAGATCTACCTCTAGACGACTCATAACATTCCAACAATACTCCTTATCTACGATGCGTACATCCGTTACATCATAAGTGACTCCTCTTGAAACTTCCCCATCAAGGGGTCTTAGTCTACCCCCTCAGGGATCTTGCTGACACTCTACAGTACTAGAATACGACATAAACACTAGCTTCAGACTACCACTTCGGAATAATAAGGCAGGTTAAGCACATACATGTACCTGTAAGTTCGCAATTACACTGGCCAGGTGTAATCTCAAACTTACCTTACATGACCGTCCTCAGCACCCTATGTAACATCCTGAATTTTCGTTATTAATGTTTTAATAAGAATTGGGAAACCTGTTGTAACTTGAGGTTTAAATTGGCCCGGATTTTGGGGCGTTACACCCTATTAGTCTCTTCCCTACAACAGTGCCCTTCTAACGCATATCTGATGTCTACAAGAGTGTCCTCCTAACGCATTTCCTGATTCTCAGTTGTGGTTTATACTTCCAAAGTTTAAGTTTAGGTACGTACGCTCACCTAAATCCCTTAAACTATGGCTCTGATACCAACTGTAACGACCCAAAATAAATAAAGCATACATAGCATTAATATTTAACAAATACAAAGCTGGGTCCAAAAATTTCCATTACATTTGTCTAAACAACTTAGGTTGGCGGAAACAACCTATACACAACTGAGAATAACTACCACTATAAGCATGAGTGGCACTGTCACTAACTGCATCTGTACTCTACTCTGCTCTTGCTCGCTTACCGGAGCCTTCTATTATCTGCTTACCTGAAAAGGTTTAGTTGGAAAAATGCGAGGGTTAGACCATGAGGTCTAGTGAGTCCCTCCTGACAGTTCTCAAAAATCATTTTAAAACAGTTTATAACTTTCACATAGCTGAACTTCAAAATCTTTCACATAAAACTTCCACATAACTTTTCATAAAACTTTCACTTAAAATCTTTCATAAAAATGTGATGATAAAAATCATCCACGGAATAAGGTCCGCCCCTCGTAATCTGACACCCTGAAGCCACCCTAAGGTGACAACGAGTCAGTCTCACGCTGCCTTATATCGGGGCCACACTACCCCTGGCATAAAGGGTCTACTCTCCCGCGCGAGCACTGGCGGGTCTACTCTCCCGTCTTTGCCAGTTTACGTCTAACACAATGTATGCATACATTCTACATAAAACTTTAGACATCTTTCATGCAAATAAAGCATAATAATAAAGCATGGCAATTCTCATCATTCAAACATATTTTTGAAACCACTTTAAAAGCCACACATTTTAGTTTAGAAAACTCACCTGACTTGCTCGCTCCAAAGCTTCTCACTTACGCCTCCGATCTCTAGGTGGAACACCTATTATATAGGAAGTGTATATCAAAATCTAAAAATTTGTACTCGAGCTTACTTCCGAATGTACCCTTAATTATCTTATTTGATAAATTACACTTGTAAACCAAACTCATAATTATTGGACTCCGCTACCGGCCCAAGGCATTAATTCCGGACCTCAAAACATCAAGCCTAAAATCCGTATCTTGATTTAACTAACAAACCTATTAGTCAAACCTAATACAATTACTTTCCAATTCAAAAATTTGATAATAATCTAACTTTGGATTCCATGCTCATCACGTGGCCCAACTCAAAATTCCAAATGATTACGTGGCTCATTAAATCAAGGAATTGAGATTAGAAGATCTAGTGTTCATACCAACATACACAGACCAACACTAATTTGTTAGATTGAATTAATTGGAATGGACTTCGGTCCATTAAATGAAGTCTGGCCACGTAGCCCATCAACCACCAAAACAACCCAAAGTGAAATACATAACCGGTCCACAACCCAAGACATTAATAACTAGCTGGTCATTAATTTTATACCGGGTCACGTGACTGGCCCAAACCATTCTCACAATACCGGGACTCCAGTAATATACCGGTACTCAAAACTACCGAGACCGAAATCTCTAAATTACCGGGACTCAAAGATTTACCGGGACATGCAACACACACATACCGGGACTCTAATCTTGACTCCCGGTACCTAGCAAAACTATACCGGTGGTGCGGCGGGAACGATTTCTGAGTCAAAACTTTACCCGATGAATTTCAATTAAAGTGTTAGCGAAAAATAAATGATATTATAGACATGCTAGATCGTTTCTTACCCGATTAGAACCACACGAAGCGGAAAACTGCTACCAAACCTCGTCACCGCCGGCGGCCACCACCGACCGCCAACCGCCGACGACCACCACCGGCAGCCAACCGCCAACGACCACCATCTCCTTCTCCTCGCCGTCTCTCTCTCTCTCTTGCTGCCCTTTCTCTCTCGTCGTCTCTCTCTATCGCAGCCCTTTCTCTCTCGATGCGAAGCATGAAACACACACTCACTTAGCTCTCAATAATTTCTCTTCCTCTCCTCTCTCCATGAACAGAAGCACACACACACCACAACCCTAGTAATTTGATTTCTAAACTATTGCAGTAGCGGCGCACAAAAGGAAATAGGGGATTTAATTTCCCAAATTTCCAATTTTAACCCCATACCTTTTCGTAATAAACAATTACCACCCCTAACTTTCATTTAAAACATGTTACATTATTTTGGGTTATTACAATCTCCCCTCCTTAATAGAATTCCGTCCCGGAATTCACTCCAGAGATAACCGACGAAAGTTGACTATCAAAGCTTAAATCTCAACTCTCGGAATAAATCTTTCTAACAACAAAACAATAACAACATACTTTCACGTCTTGGTTGCACAATTCTGATTAAACTTATAATCTCTGATCATACCGTAACATGCAATCATCTTATTTTTCATCTTCTAGTCGGATCTATTACTTCAGGAACACCACGAACCTCGGGTTCTATAATTCGCTCGATTAACCACAACGACCATAAAATCAGATAAATACAATTAAAGTCATCACGACTTTCTTACTTAGATTTACCTTAGTTAATTCCTCAACGATCAGTGTGTTACCCTCAATAACACTTTCCCACGAACTCTCGAAATCCATCTTATAACTCATTACATAAGAACAAGGGTTGTAAGCATCTCAATATTTACCACTCCCTAATTATCCTTATCTGATTCACGACCATAATACAGTTTCCGAACTCAACTGCTCTTCTCGGCTAGTGCAATATAACCACTGATCCTTACTGCACAAAACAATACAATTCCTTCTATTTATCACTAGCAACTTCAACTTGACCAACTCATTTCAATTATATTTATCAACTTATTTCAAAAGATAAACTCCAAATAAGATGCAATTCATTTCTTTCTATCCACCACGAATTATCATATAATATAATTTAGCATCAACATCTCGCTATTTTGGTGTTCACAAAATTCCTTAGTCAAAACTGATTTCTTACTAACAACTCCCACTGAGTAACCCAACCATTTACAATTTCCAAAATAATTTGGGAATTACTTATTCCATCATACTATCATCAATTTCTTACTTTAACATATCGATTCTCCCTTGTCAAATCTTAGTAAAAATCTTGGTAGGATTGCAACACATCCGGTAATAACCGATAATTGTCATTACTTAACAGATTCAAAAATTTTTAATCAATCAAACAAAAACTTATACATCCATCATGACGTCTTAAATCAACTAATGATCATACTACCACTCCGACCTATAATCATCATCATGTCATTCTTAAACATAACCAAATTTCCAACTGTTTCTTTCTAGGATTGTTCCCTCACACATAAGAAACAATTTATCCTCTTTAGAGATTTAGCATTTACTAAAACACAATTTGACTAACACACTCTTCATTCTCTTTAAACTTCCAAGGATCCCACCATATATCTACTTAGCGACTCTTACAACCAAAAACACTTGGTTTCTCCCTTGGGTAATCTCCCACCACTACTCCGCTCTTCTATCCCGAACATAATCACACCATAACGTCAACTTACACTCTATGTGCTCCCACCATCTGATTAATAGATCGTACATCTCATCTGAACCCCCAAAAGCTTCTATTTGAGGCTTTCTTTCTCTCTAACATCACCTCACTACGATACTAGCGGGTACATTTAACTTGGCAATTAATGTCATTACATAACTGTACATTCCTCACTCATAACATCACGCTGCAGACCAAATATCTCATGGCAATTCTTATACAATTCGTATTTGCCTTCACATTTTCTCGTATACTACTATCGAGTCTATCTCACTACGTAGTCCTTTCTCAACTTGTTGAATTATAACTCACGAGTTCTCCATTAGTTCACACGCAAACATTCTAGCTAGCTCCTCACGATCTGAGCCCTTACAAAACAGGACACATCCCTTCACTGAACGATAAAATCTACACCCTCGCTTCGCTTGTGCTACATACTTCATCATCCTACGAATCCTTCCATATCTCGTAAATAGAACGCTTATTCAAAATGATCACCTCCCATCCTCATAACACCCCTACAAGGTGTTCTATCTAATTCCAACCTTCTGTTTCACGCCTTCGGCCTCGACCATCTTACATAGATATCGACTTCTACAACAACAGACAACCTGTAACTACTTTCTTAGCTTATTCTATAACAAGGGTTCCCTACGGAACCTAATCCTTCCAACATAATCCTATCACTTTCGTGATCGGTCCCCTTCTTTTCGAAGCCTACTAATGAAGCGACAACATTACAAATTCACCTCGAACTCCTATTCCCATGCCAAAGGTATTTCATCCTTCCTCACCACACTACTCATAACGAGTTGCTACTACCAGCACTTTGATGACTTCTAGTCTTTCCTCCGGACGCACCCGTCCTTCGGCAACTGAATTACCGGTCACCGAACAAGGGTACCAACCCTCATACAACTGACGCTAAAATCCACTTCCGACTCTTTCATTGTTCACCCCTTCTCTTGAACGCAAATACTAAAACTATGAACATTCTTCCCGAATTTGTCCAACGCCTCTCCACCCTCAGAGTTCTTCCTTTGCTTAAGAGTAATACTCTACGACCTAGTGAGTTCGTAGCCTTCATGCATGACAACGCGATAAATAAATCATTTCGTACTTTTATCATTTTAAGAAAATATCACTTGGAACGATTTGGGTACGCATGACCCCAACACTCTCATAACTTTAACGCCCTGCACAACGATCTCGAGAATCGCTCGCACGCAACCTTTTGGTAAAACACAATCTTACACAATCGAAACGACGTTGTTACGACAATAGCATTTTGACTGAAAATCTTTTATACGACAAAATTCTGAAAGGATTTACCGACACGAAATAAACCGGTCGGCTCCCACATTCATTTAGGCGACATCAACATTTCAACACTCATTTAGGTTATAAAAGTTTTACCGGCAACGTTTTCTTGGCTTTTGCAACAATTTAACTTATCATGAAAAGTGTGAAGTGTTTTGCAACTTGCTAAGCTCAAATTTCATTATGCGACGCAAATGAAATTGCATTTTCTTTAAACATATGCTTGCACGTGCTGACTCAATCCTGACCAAAATTGTTATTTACGCATTTGCTTTTAAATCACGAAACTCATGTAACACACACAAGAACGCAATGCATGAAACTCTACACGTAAATGAAGGCTACTCACTCAAGCAAGGTCAACCGTTTAACTCACGTAACTTATCATTTGTATTCTTACTTCGATCAATGGTCGCCCTCTCAGCCTTGTAACAACTTGTTATACAACCATTCAATGGTCCACTTACTCAATCATTTCCTACTATTTTCTTTTCAACCAAACGTCTCACCTTCTACCTCTACATATTCCAATCCACCACGGGTATCTTCCCTATATTGATTCTGACACTGGAAAGCTCGACTAAAGAGTCGAGGTTCTGATCTCCCACCTGTTCTTGAATTGAAGCTTTCAAGATCTTGACACTTTCTCCCTTACCAACACACTGATCTATCCCACGATCTCTAGAATTGGGACTCTCCAGAACTAGGAGTCTTACTCGAAAGTAATCGCTCACCATCTTCGAACTCACGAAGATCTACCTCTAGACGACTCATAACATTCCAACAATACTCCTTATCTACGATGCGTACATCCGTTACATCATAAGTGACTCCTCTTGAAACTTCCCCATCAAGGGGTCTTAGTCTACCCCCTCAGGGATCTTGCTGACACTCTACAGTACTAGAATACGACATAAACACTAGCTTCAGACTACCACTTCGGAATAATAAGGCAGGTTAAGCACATACATGTACCTGTAAGTTCGCAATTACACTGGCCAGGTGTAATCTCAAACTTACCTTACATGACCGTCCTCAGCACCCTATGTAACATCCTGAATTTTCGTTATTAATGTTTTAATAAGAATTGGGAAACCTGTTGTAACTTGAGGTTTAAATTGGCCCGGATTTTGGGGCGTTACACCCTATTAGTCTCTTCCCTACAACAGTGCCCTTCTAACGCATATCTGATGTCTACAAGAGTGTCCTCCTAACGCATTTCCTGATTCTCAGTTGTGGTTTATACTTCCAAAGTTTAAGTTTAGGTACGTACGCTCACCTAAATCCCTTAAACTATGGCTCTGATACCAACTGTAACGACCCAAAATAAATAAAGCATACATAGCATTAATATTTAACAAATACAAAGCTGGGTCCAAAAATTTCCATTACATTTGTCTAAACAACTTAGGTTGGCGGAAACAACCTATACACAACTGAGAATAACTACCACTATAAGCATGAGTGGCACTGTCACTAACTGCATCTGTACTCTACTCTGCTCTTGCTCGCTTACCGGAGCCTTCTATTATCTGCTTACCTGAAAAGGTTTAGTTGGAAAAATGCGAGGGTTAGACCATGAGGTCTAGTGAGTCCCTCCTGACAGTTCTCAAAAATCATTTTAAAACAGTTTATAACTTTCACATAGCTGAACTTCAAAATCTTTCACATAAAACTTCCACATAACTTTTCATAAAACTTTCACTTAAAATCTTTCATAAAAATGTGATGATAAAAATCATCCACGGAATAAGGTCCGCCCCTCGTAATCTGACACCCTGAAGCCACCCTAGGGTGACAACGAGTCAGTCTCACGCTGCCTTATATCGGGGCCACACTACCCCTGGCATAAAGGGTCTACTCTCCCGCGCGAGCACTGGCGGGTCTACTCTCCCGTCTTTGCCAGTTTACGTCTAACACAATGTATGCATACATTCTACATAAAACTTTAGACATCTTTCATGCAAATAAAGCATAATAATAAAGCATGGCAATTCTCATCATTCAAACACATTTTTGAAACCACTTTAAAAGCCACACATTTTAGTTTAGAAAACTCACCTGACTTGCTCGCTCCAAAGCTTCTCACTTACGCCTCCGATCTCTAGGTGGAACACCTATTATATAGGAAGTGTATATCAAAATCTAAAAATTTGTACTCGAGCTTACTTCCGAATGTACCCTTAATTATCTTATTTGATAAATTACACTTGTAAACCAAACTCATAATTATTGGACTCCGCTACCGGCCCAAGGCATTAATTCCGGACCTCAAAACATCAAGCCTAAAATCCGTATCTTGATTTAACTAACAAACCTATTAGTCAAACCTAATACAATTACTTTCCAATTCAAAAATTTGATAATAATCTAACTTTGGATTCCATGCTCATCACGTGGCCCAACTCAAAATTCCAAATGATTACGTGGCTCATTAAATCAAGGAATTGAGATTAGAAGATCTAGTGTTCATACCAACATACACAGACCAACACTAATTTGTTAGATTGAATTAATTGGAATGGACTTCGGTCCATTAAATGAAGTCTGGCCACGTAGCCCATCAACCACCAAAACAACCCAAAGTGAAATACATAACCGGTCCACAACCCAAGACATTAATAATTAGCTGGTCATTAATTTTATACCGGGTCACGTGACTGGCCAAACCATTCTCACAATACCGGGACTCCAGTAATATACCGATACTCAAAACTACCGAGACCGAAATCTCTAAATTACCGGGACTCAAAGATTTACCGGGACATGCAACACACACATACCGGGACTCTAATCTCGACTCCCGGTACCTAGCAAAACTATACCGGTGGTGCGGCGGGAACGATTTCTGAGTCAAAACTTTACCCGATGAATTTCAATTAAAGTGTTAGCGAAAAATAAATGATATTATAGACATGCTAGATCGTTTCTTACCCGATTAGAACCACACGAAGCGGAAAACTGCTACCAAACCTCGTCACCGCCGGCGGCCACCACCGACCGCCAACCGCCGACGACCACCATCGGCAGCCAACCGCCAACGACCACCATCTCCTTCTCCTCGCCGTCTCTCTCTCTCTTGCTGCCCTTTCTCTCTCGTCGTCTCTCTCTATCGCAGCCCTTTCTCTCTCGATGCGAAGCATGAAACACACACTCACTTAGCTCTCAATAATTTCTCTTCCTCTCCTCTCTCGATGAACAGAAGCACACACACACCACAACCCTAGTAATTTGATTTCTAAACTATTGCAGTAGCGGCGCACAAAAGGAAATAGGGGATTTAATTTCCCAAATTTCCAATTTTAACCCCATACCTTTTCGTAATAAACAATTACCACCCCTAACTTTCATTTAAAACATGTTACATTATTTTGGGTTATTACAATCTCCCCTCCTTAATAGAATTCCGTCCCGGAATTCACTCCAGAGATAACCGGCGAAAGTTGACTATCAAAGCTTAAATCTCAACTCTCGGAATAAATCTTTCTAACAACAAAACAATAACAACATACTTTCACGTCTTGGTTGCGCAATTCTGATTAAACTTACAATCTCTGATCATACCGTAACATGCAATCATCTTATTTTTCATCTTCTAGTCGGATCTATTACTTCAGGAACACCACGAACCTCGGGTTCTATAATTCGCTCGATTAACCACAACGACCATAAAATCAGATAAATACAATTAAAGTCATCACGACTTTCTTACTTAGATTTACCTTAGTTAATTCCTCAACGATCAGTGTGTTACCCTCAATAACACTTTCCCACGAACTCTCGAAATCCATCTTATAACTCATTACATAAGAACAAGGGTTGTAAGCATCTCAATATTTACCACTCCCTAATTATCCTTATCTGATTCACGACCATAATACAATTTCCGAACTCAACTGCTCTTCTCGGCTAGTGCAATATAACCACTGATCCTTACTGCACAAAACAATACAATTCCTTCTCTTTATCACTAGCAACTTCAACTTGACCAACTCATTTCAATTATATTTATCAACTTATTTCAAAAGATAAACTCCAAATAAGATGCAATTCATTTCTTTCTATCCACCACGAATTATCATATAATATAATTTAGCATCAACATCTCGCTATTTTGGTGTTCACAAAATTCCTTAGTCAAAACTGATTTCTTACTAACAACTCCCACTGAGTAACCCAACCATTTACAATTTCCAAAATAATTTGGGAATTACTTATTCCATCATACTATCATCAATTTCTTACTTTAACATATCGATTCTCCCTTGTCAAATCTTAGTAAAAATCTTGGTAGGATTGCAACACATCCGGTAATAACCGATAATTGTCATTACTTAACAGATTCATAAAATTTTAATCAATCAAACAAAAACTTATACATCCATCATGACGTCTTAAATCAACTAATGATCATACTACCACTCCGACCTATAATCATCATCATGTCATTCTTAAACATAACCAAATTTCCAACTGTTTCTTTCTAGGATTGTTCCCTCACACATAAGAAACAATTTATCCTCTTTAGAGATTTAGCATTTACTAAAACACAATTTGACTAACACACTCTTCATTCTCTTTAAACTTCCAAGGATCCCACCATATATATACTTAGCGACTCTTACAACCAAAAACACTTGGTTTCTCCCTTGAGTAATCTCCCACCATTACTACGCTCTTCTATCCCGAACATAATCACACCATAACGTCAACTTACACTCTATGTGCTCCCACCATCTGATTAATAGATCGTACATCTCATCTGAACCCCCAAAAGCTTCTATTTGAGGCTTTCTTTCTCTCTAACATCACCTCACTACGATACTAGCGGGTACATTTAACTTGGCAATTAATGTCATTACATAACTGTACATTCCTCAC
Organism: Saussurea involucrata; assembly: GCA_033807775.1. Classification (NCBI taxonomy): domain Eukaryota; kingdom Viridiplantae; phylum Streptophyta; class Magnoliopsida; order Asterales; family Asteraceae; genus Saussurea; species Saussurea involucrata. Next base: position 1,129,897 of record CM066315.1, read on the forward strand.
TCATAACATCACGCTGCAGACCAAATCTCTCATGGCAATTCTTATACAATTCGTATTTGCCTTCACATTTTCTCGCATACTACTATCGAGTCTATCTCACTACGTAGTCCTTTCTCAACTTGTTGAATTATAACTCACGAGTTCTCCATTAGTTCACACGCAAACATTCTAGCTAGCTCCTCACGATCTGAGCCCTTACAAAACAGGACACATCCCTTCACTGAACGATAAAATCTACACCCTCGCTTCGCTTGTGCTACATACTTCATCATCCTACGAATCCTTCCATATCTCGTAAATAGAACGCTTATTCAAAATGATCACCTCCCATCCTCATAACACCCCTACAAGGTGTTCTATCTAATTCCAACCTTCTGTTTCACGCCTTCGGCCTCGACCATCTTACATAGATATCGACTTCTACAACAACAGACAACCTGTAACTACTTTCTTAGCTTATTCTATAACAAGGGTTCCCTACGGAACCTAATCCTTCCAACATAATCCTATCACTTTCGTGATCGGTCCCCTTCTTTTCGAAGCCTACTCATGAAGCGACAACATTACAAATTCACCTCGAACTCCTATTCCCATGCCAAAGGTATTTCATCCTTCCTCACCACACTACTCATAACGAGTTGCTACTACCAGCACTTTGATGAATTCTAGTCTTTCCTCCGGACGCACCCGTCCTTCGGCAACTGAATTACCGGTCACCGAACAAGGGTACCAACCCTCATACAACTGACGCTAAAATCCACTTCCGACTCTTTCATTGTTCACCCCTTCTCTTGAACGCAAATACCAAAACTATGAACATTCTTCCCGAATTTGTCCAACGCCTCTCCACCCTCAGAGTTCTTCCTTTGCTTAAGAGTAATACTCTACGACCTAGTGAGTTCGTAGCCTTCATGCATGACAACGCGATAAATAAATCATTTCGTACTTTTATCATTTTAAGAAAATATCACTTGGAACGATTTGGGTACGCATGACCCCAACACTCTCATAACTTTAACGCCCTGCACAACGATCTCGAGAATCGCTCGCACGCAACCTTTTGGTAAAACACAATCTTACACAATCGAAACGACGTTGTTACAACAATAGCATTTTGACTGAAAATCTTTTATACGACAAAATTCTGAAAGGATTTACCGACACGAAATAAACCGGTCGGCTCCCACATTCATTTAGGTGACCTCAACATTTCAACACTCATTTAGGTTATAAAAGTTTTACCGGCAACGTTTTCTTGGCTTTTGCAACAATTTAACTTATCATGAAAAGTGTGAAGTGTTTTGCAACTTGCTAAGCTCAAATTTCATTATGCGACGCAAATGAAATTGCCTTTTCTTTAAACATATGCTTGCACGTGCTGACTCAATCCTGACCAAAATTGTTATTTACGCATTTGCTTTTAAATCACGAAACTCATGTAACACACACAAGAACGCAATGCATGAAACTCTACACGTAAATGAAGGCTACTCACTCAAGCAAGGTCAACCGTTTAACTCACGTAACTTATCATTTGTATTCTTACTTCGATCAATGGTCGCCCTCTCAGCCTTGTAACAACTTGTTATACAACCATTCAATGGTCCACTTACTCAATCATTTCCTACTATTTTCGTTTCAACCAAACGTCTCACCTTCTACCTCTACATATTCCAATCCACCACGGATATCTTCCCTATATTGATTCTGACACTGGAAAGCTCGACTAAAGAGTCGAGGTTCTGATCTCCCACCTGTTCTTGAATTGAAGCTTTCAAGATCTTGACACTTTCTCCCTTACCAACACACCGATCTATCCCACGATCTCTAGAATTGGGACTCTCCAGAACTAGGAGTCTTACTCGAAAGTAATCGCTCACCATCTTCGAACTCACGAAGATCTACCTCTAGACGACTCATAACATTCCAACAATACTCCTTATCTACGATGCGTACATCCGTTACATCATAAGTGTCTCCTCTTGAATCTTCCCCATCAAGGGGTCTTAGTCTACCCCCTCAGGGATCTTGCTGACACTCTACAATACTAGAATACGACATAAACACTAGCTTCAGACTACCACTTTGGAATAATAAGGCAGGTTAAGCACATACATGTACCTGTAAGTTCGCAATTACACTGGCCAGTTGTAATCTCAAACTTACCTTACATGACCGTCCTCAGCACCCTATGTAACATCCTGAATTTTCGTTATTAATGTTTTAATAAGAATTGGGAAACCTGTTGTAACTTGAGGTTTAAATTGGCCCGGATTTTGGGGCGTTACACCCTATTAGTCTCTTCCCTACAACAGTGCCCTTCTAACGCATATCTGATGTCTACAAGAGTGTCCTCCTAACGCATTTCCTGATTCTCAGTTGTGGTTTATACTTCCAAAGTTTAAGTTTAGGTACGTACGCTCACCTAAATCCCTTAAACTATGGCTCTGATACCAACTGTAACGACCCAAAATAAATAAAGCATACATAGCATTAATATTTAACAAATACAAAGCTGGGTCCAAAAATTTCCATTACATTTGTCTAAACAACTTAGGTTGGCGGAAACAACCTATACACAACTGAGAATAACTACCACTATAAGCATGAGTGGCACTGTCACTAACTGCATCTGTACTCTACTCTGCTCTTGCTCGCTTACCGGAGCCTTCTATTATCTGCTTACCTGAAAAGGTTTAGTTGGAAAAATGCGAGGGTTAGACCATGAGGTCTAGTGAGTCCCTCCTGACAGTTCTCAAAAATCATTTTAAAACAGTTTATAACTTTCACATAGCTGAACTTCAAAATCTTTCACATAAAACTTCCACATAACTTTTCATAAAACTTTCACTTAAAATCTTTCATAAAAATGTGATGATAAAAATCATCCACGGAATAAGGTCCGCCCCTCGTAATCTGACACCCTGAAGCCACCCTAAGGTGACAACGAGTCAGTCTCACGCTGCCTTATATCGGGGCCACACTACCCCTGGCATAAAGGGTCTACTCTCCCGCGCGAGCACTGGCGGGTCTACTCTCCCGTCTTTGCCAGTTTACGTCTAACACAATGTATGCATACATTCTACATAAAACTTTAGACATCTTTCATGCAAATAAAGCATAATAATAAAGCATGGCAATTCTCATCATTCAAACATATTTTTGAAACCACTTTAAAAGCCACACATTTTAGTTTAGAAAACTCACCTGACTTGCTCGCTCCAAAGCTTCTCACTTACGCCTCCGATCTCTAGGTGGAACACCTATTATATAGGAAGTGTATATCAAAATCTAAAAATTTGTACTCGAGCTTACTTCCGAATGTACCCTTAATTATCTTATTTGATAAATTACACTTGTAAACCAAACTCATAATTATTGGCTCCGCTACCGGCCCAAGGCATTAATTCCGGACCTCAAAACATCAAGCCTAAAATCCGTATCTTGATTTAACTAACAAACCTATTAGTCAAACCTAATACAATTACTTTCCAATTCAAAAATTTGATAATAATCTAACTTTGGATTCCATGCTCATCACGTGGCCCAACTCAAAATTCCAAATGATTACGTGGCTCATTAAATCAAGGAATTGAGATTAGAAGATCTAGTGTTCATACCAACATACACAGACCAACACTAATTTGTTAGATTGAATTAATTGGAATGGACTTCGGTCCATTAAATGAAGTCTGGCCACGTAGCCCATCAACCACCAAAACAACCCAAAGTGAAATACATAACCGGTCCACAACCCAAGACATTAATAATTAGCTGGTCATTAATTTTATACCGGGTCACGTGACTGGCCCAAACCATTCTCACAATACCGGGACTCCAGTAATATACCGATACTCAAAACTACCGAGACCGAAATCTCTAAATTACCGGGACTCAAAGATTTACCGGGACATGCAACACACACATACCGGGACTCTAATCTCGACTCCCGGTACCTAGCAAAACTATACCGGTGGTGCGGCGGGAACGATTTCTGAGTCAAAACTTTACCCGATGAATTTCAATTAAAGTGTTAGCGAAAAATAAATGATATTATAGACATGCTAGATCGTTTCTTACCCGATTAGAACCTCACGAAGCGGAAAACTGCTGCCAAACCTCGTCACCGCCGGCGGCCACCACCGACCCCCAACCGCCGACGACCACCACCGACAGCCAACCGCCAGCGACCACCATCTCCTTCTCCTCGCCGTCTCTCTCTCTCTCGCAGCCCTTTCTCTCTCGATGCGAAGCATGAAACACACACTCACTTAGCTCTCAATAATTTCTCTTCCTCTCCTCTCTCGATGAACAGAAGCACACACACCACAACCCTAGGAATTTGATTTCTAAACTATTGCAGTAGCGGCGCACAAAAGTAAATAGGGGATTTAATTTCCCAAATTTCCAATTTTAACCCCATACCTTTTCGTAATAAACAATTACCACCCCTAACTTTCATTTAAAACATGTTACATTATTTTGGGTTATTACAGTTCAACAAGTCCTCAAATCGATTTAAAACATAAAATCAGTTCAATCTACTCATTCTTAATCAATCCTCAGCCAGTTCATACAAATATACCAAGGTTACTATAACTTAAAAACACTGATTTGTACAAAGAATCGAATAAACTCACCTTATACTGCGAAACCGACTTCTGCACAAATAAGAACTTCAATCTTTTTGTTTATGATTCTGCAATTCAATCCCAAAATACAGATTCGTTCATCATCTAAGTAAAAGCAACCAATCTCTCCAAAACCAACAACGATTTCTTACCGAATGAGATCAATTTCTCGATTTCTTCTGTTCTCCTTCTTTCTCTCTCTGTTGCCGACTCAAACAAACATGAATGGGATATTTCTCATTCTCAGTCTTTATTCACACACACACATTTAGGAAAAATGACCAAACATACCTCTAAGTTTAATCTTTCCAAAAGTTACACTAAACTTTCATCTTTTGCATTTCAACCTTAAATTGGACTATAAAACTTCCATACAATCCCAAGGTTACAACAATTACGAAAACATCCCAATTCTTATTAAAATACTAATAACAAAAATTTAGGATGTTACACATTCTCTTCGATTGTCTCATGACGGTGCGGTTGTGCATCTCTATCTTCCAGAAGTTTCATGAACAATTCTTGTTGCTTAGCCATAGTGTCGTTCATGGCCCGCATCATGTCCATCATCTGAGTTTGAGGGGTCACTTCCGTTATGACCAGGTTGGTAGAGGCGATGTTTCTTCTCGGAACCTGTTCCACTCTCCCGCCCAACAAAACTGGAAGTGGAGGAGGTAAGGCTGACGTGTCGTTGTTTGGTTGATCGGCCGTGGATTCGTTCACGGCATTATCTTCCTGAGTTCTGCCCCGAGTATTTACCATTTCTGTCTGCCAGTCACAACCGAGAATAAAGATAAGAACATAGACTACGAGATATACGTAAAGAAACGTACTAGAACAATCATTGATCCTCATAATCATAGTAATCAAGCATGGTCACGTAACAATACATTCATAATAGCAGTAGCTAATTGAAATTATGAACATACTACACATAAGAATTCTCATTACCACTTTCATAATTCACAATAACGTAATTTTCATCGACTCAGAACGTCCCATCTAAATGTTTCTACCCAATTTCCTCACATTCCATCACCTAATGGTCTCAGCTTAAGTCTAGGCATCACACTAGCACAAGTAGTTCACTTAAACTAGAGCTCTGATACCAACTTGTAACACCCTAAAAATCTAAACACTAAATATAGGGGATTTCCGGAAAATGGGTAAATTTAAACTTCAAAATACAAGCCAACTAAAACCCTTAAATGAGGTGTGGTAGTTTGGACAATGCTTGAACATAGGAGTTTGAGACATAATACATAACAACCTAATAAATCTAGAATTATAGCAAACTAGATTAATCCGGGTGTCACTATATCTCCAAAAAGTCTCTCATCTTGATCCCAAAAGCCCGACCTTCCCAAGCTCCTAAGCATGGTCGGCAACACGACGATCTAGACGCCGCTAGGTGGAACCTGTAATCCACAACATGCAACATCAAGTGTTAGACAAAAGTCTAGTGAGATTTCGTGAAATGCACATTTATAAGATTGTGATAAATACTCTTAAAATAATGTTACCGGCCCCGTGTGATCTCAAATTACCACAAATCAACTCGTTAAGCGTTCCCACCTGAACATGATTATATAACCGAGAAGCATTTCTTTAACATCAAAATACGGGGGAGACCCGTTACCATCGGGGTGACAAGAACACGGGAATGGAGTCACCCACGACGTTATCGGATAGCACCTCAAGTCCCGATCCAAGTTCACATGCCGTAAAGACATCACAACCTCAAACCATCTCGTACCATGCCTTTAGTGCCTACTCCGTCGAGTTACACCTCAAGGACTTATGGGACCACATTGCATATCCGAACTAGACGAGTTACACCTCAAGGACCCCAACGTCCCCCATTGCCTACTCGCTAGTGACCCAATACGTCCCACAATAAGATGAACAAAAAGTCCATAAAGGTCTATATCCTCGTGCACAAGGAGATAGACATCCAATAATTCTGTATCATAGAAGAGGAAACATATAAATAAATCCATAGAAGTTATAGCACGAAGACAATTCCCACATATCTATAACAACCCAACAAATTTTAAACATGCAATTCATATAATTAAAACATCCCAAAATCGTGTCTCAAAATTTCTTACATAACATCCAAAATTTGGTTGGCGGAACAACCTACACAACTGAGAAATATACTAAACCGAACTATAGTGACACTACACTAACAGGCTTCCTTGCTAACGCCTTGCTCACTTGCCCGAGCCTTTCATTACCTGCTTCCCTGAAAATGTTTTAATTTGAAAATGCGAGGGTTAGACCATGAGGTCTAGTGAGTCCCTCTTAACAGTTATCAAAGCATTTAAAACAATTTATCATTTCCAGAATATAAATTTCATGAATCTGACCATATAAAATCATTCACGGATAAAGGTCCGCCCCTTGTAAATTGGCACCCTGAAGTCACCCTAAGGTGACAACTAGTCATTCTCATGCTGCCTTACAGGGTCACACCTCCCTTGGCATAAACGGGACACACCCCCCGGCACGAGCTGGCGGAACACACCCCCCGACTTAGCCAATTTACATCAAAACCAGTGTATGCATACATCGCACATATAAAACTTTAAACAACTTTCATGCAGATAAAACATTTATAAAAATAAACATGGCATTACTCATCATGTCTTGCTTTAGAAACACATTTAAAAGCCGCACATTTTAGTTAGAAAACTCACCTGGTACGTTACTTGTTTTTCCCTACTCTGCCCCCCTTTTACTTCCAAACAGTCTACCTGAACAAAGGATAAAATGTGTAAGCTGTCTAGACAACTGTCCGGGTACTACTCACCGAACACACACTTTTCCGGACACAACCAACTTTTCCTGACAACCAGCTTTTCCGGACAACCCACCTTTTCCGGACAACCAGCTTTTCCGGACAACCCACCTTTTCCGGACAACCAGCTTTTCCGGTCAACCAGCTTTTCCGGTCAACCAGCTTTTCCGGACAACTATCCGGAGACTAAGGCGTCCGGACACCACCGAAAGGTTTACCGGACACTCACCCGGAAACCTTCATCTTGCTATTTTCCGGATACGGCGCTGGTCGATAAATGGGGCTGAAAATCCTATTATACACCTCTTAATCCTCAAGATAAACCAATAAATTATCCCTAAAAGTTCTGTATTCAAAATCCCAACAGTTTTAACAACAAAACGCAATAAAAGATGCCTAAATCTTACCATATGGTCTCAAAAGGCTTAAACAAGAGAAGACCTCAAAACCCAACAATCATCAACCAAACTTAAATGGAGTTTTGGATTAAAGGTTACCTGACAGATTACTTGCAAGAAACGAAATCCACTCCTAATCCTTCTTCTGATTTCGAGGTTTGATGAATCTCTTCTCCAATTGCACAAAACCCCCACCAAGACTCCTTTTCTCTTCTTCTTCAATATTCAGCCGTCAAACACCAACACAAATCAGGGAATTAGAATGTTGTCTAGGGTTTTGTGCCCCTTTTTATACTCCTTCTCATATTTACCAACCAGCCCCTCAACTTCCACTTATCGTTAAATCTTAACATAAAACGTAAACTCTTTCAAAAAAGGTCTAGGTCGTTACAACACTCCCCACTCAAAAGAATTCCGTCCCCGGAATTCCATTTCCAAACAGGTAAGGGTATCTGGACTTCATCTCAGACTCCACTTCCCACGTTGCTTCTTGTCCTTTGTGATACTTCCACTGAACTTTCACCAAACGAACTTCCTTGTTCCTCGTCTTTCGTACTTTACTGTCTACGATCTCGATTGGCTCTTCCTCGAACATCAGTTTCTCGTCAATACTTACATCTTCTAACGGAATGGCCACATCCGTTTCGGCCAAACACTTCTTCAGGTTTGACACATGAAACGTCGGGTGAATCCTACTTAGCTCTTCCGGTAATTCCAGCTTGTAGGCCACTGCGCCAACCCTTTCAATGATAATGAAAGGTCCAACATATCTTGGCCTCAACTTTCCTTTCTTTCCAAAACGAACCATACCTTTCCAAGGTGACACTTTGAGCATTACTTTGTCACCTACTTGGAATTCAATCGGCTTCCTTCGTCTATCCGCATACTTCTTCTGTCGATCTTGCGCGATTCTCATCCTTCCACGGATTACTTCAATCTTATCTGCCGTTAGTTGTACAATTTCCGGTCCGGCCAACTGTTTCTCTCCTACCTCATTCCAACACAGCGGCGTACGACACTTTCGTCCATACAGGGCTTCAAATGGCGCCGCTTGGATGCTGGCGTGGTAACTATTGTTATAGGAGAATTCTATTAACGGCAAATGCGTTTCCCACGACCCCTTGAAGTCGATAGCGCACGCCCGGAGCATATCTTCTAACGTCTGAATCGTTCTCTCACTCTGACCATCCGTCTGAGGATGATAGGCCGTGCTCAACTTCAATTGCGAGCCCAACTCTCGCTGTAAACTTCTCCAAAATGCTGATGTGAACCGACTATCGCGGTCGGACACTATAGATCGCGGCACCCCGTGTCGAGACACTATCTCACCAATATACAATCGGGCTAACTTCTCCAAAGAGTCCGACTCCTTAATAGGTAAGAAATGCGCGGATTTGGTAAGAATATCCACAATCACCCAAATTGCATCATTACCTTTCGGGGTCCTTGGTAACTTTGTGATGAAATCCATAGTGATGTTGTCCCACTTCCACACTGGTATAACTGAAGACTGGAGTTCCCCATAAGGTCGCTGGTGTTCTGCTTTAACCTTTAAACATGTCACACACCGCTCCACAAAATGGGCGATATCCTTCTTCATCCCCGGCCACCAGTAAGACTGTCTCAAGTCTCGGTACATCTTGTTCGTTCCCGGGTGTATGGAGTACCGCGACTGGTGCCCTTCTTCTAAGAGGCTTGCTCTCAGATTACCCAGTTTAGGAACCCACACTCGGCCTTTTACGCACTTCAGACCACCACCGTTGACTTCGAATAGCGAGGCCACTCCAACTACTCTTTCGCTCTTCACGTTGTCTTCCAGCAACGCTTCCTCTTGAAATTTCTTAACTTCTTCGAGAAGATTCGAGGTTGCCTCGACTCTGAAAGCTACGACCTTGGTTTGATCTCCCCGATCCTTCCGACTCAGCGCGTCAGCCACCACATTCGCTTTACCTGGGTGATACAGGATCTCACAGTCATAGTCGTTCAACAGTTCCATCCATCTTCTTTGTCTCATATTTAACTCCTTCTGCTCAAACAGGTGCTTGAGGCTTTTGTGGTCGGTGTAAATCTGACACTTTACTCCATATAAGTAATGCAGCCAGATTTTCAGCGCGAACACTACCGCCGCTAACTCCATGTCATGAGTAGGGTAGTTCTTTTCATGATCCTTCAACTGTCGAGAGGCGTAGGCAATTACTTTTCCGTTCTGCATCAGCACGCACCCCAGCCCAAACTTAGAAGCATCACTGTAAATCACAAAACCCTCCGATCCATCAGGTAAAGACAGAATCGGAGCACTGCTTAAACTTTCTTTCAACTTCTCAAAAGCAGTTTCTTGCGCTTCAGCCCACACAAATTTGACGTTCTTCCTTGTCAAAGAGGTCAGCGGCGAAGCTATCCGAGAGAAGTCTTGGATAAACTTCCGATAATAACCTGCTAAACCGAGGAAACTCCTCACCTCCGATGGGGTTCTTGGTGTTTCCCAATCTTTAATGGCTTCAATTTTAGCAGGATCTACCTTGATGCCGTCCGCCGACACTACATGACCCAAAAACTGAACTTCCCTTAACCAAAATTCACACTTCGAGAATTTCGCATATAACTTCTCCCGCTTAAGCAATTCCAGCGCTGCCCGAAGGTGCCTCTCGTGATCCTCTCGGGTACGAGAATAGATTAGGATATCGTCAATGAAGACGATCACGCACTTATCCAACAATGAGTTACACACCCGATTCATCAAATCCATGAACACCGCGGGCGCATTAGTCGACCCGAAGGGCATGACTAAGGACTCGTAATGTCCGTATCTCGTACGAAAAGCTGTCTTCGGCACATCGTCTTCCTTCACCTTCAGCTGATGATAACCCGACCTCAAGTCTATCTTTGAGAAATAACTCGCACCCTGTAGTTGGTCGAAGAGGTCATCGATCCTCGGAAGCGGATACTTGTTCTTCACGGTCACCTTATTGAGCTCACGGTAATCTATGCACATTCGCATGGATCCGTCCTTCTTTTTAACAAACAGAACCGGTGCTCCCTAGGGCTATGTGCTCGGGCGAATAAAACCCTTGTCGAGCAACTCTTGCAACTGGGTCATCATTTCTTTCATCTCCGCCGGTGCCAACCGGTAGGGTGCACGTGCAATCGGTGCCGCCCCAGGTACTAGTTCGATTCTGAACTCCACTTGACGATCTGGAGGCAAACTTGTCAAGTCATCCGGAAACACCTCCGGGTACTCACACACTACCGGTACGTTCCCCACACTCTTCTTTTCCTTCTTAGCGTCTAGCATGTAAGCTAAATACCCCGGACACCCCTTTCCCAAACACCGCCTAGCTTTCATCAACGAAATCAGACACGACTTCCTATTTCGTTGATCTCCGTAAATTACCACCTCTTTCTCATCGGGCAAGGCAATACGGATCAACTTCTTATTACAAACTATATTAGCGTCGTTTTCCGCTAACCAGTCCATTCCTAGGACTACATCAAACTCCCCCATTCCCATAGGATACAACCTTAATGGAAATAAGTGACCATCCACGTCTATACTACAACCTTCAAAAACTTCCTTTACCCAGACTCGACTATCATCTGCTATCTCTACTTCAAACCCAAAGTTCAACCTCTTGGGTTTCACTTGTAGTTTTTGAATAAACTTGGGCGACACAAACGAACGGTTGGCCCCTGAATCCAACAATACTTTAGCGAGAATCGAGTCGATAGGAAAGGTACCTGTTACCACATCAGGCGTGTTTTCCGCCTCCTCAGCCGACATGTGAAAAGCCCTTGCCCTGGCGCGAGCCGGCTCCACATTCTTCTGAATACTCCTTCCTCCGTTATTCCCACCTTCTCCTCTAGCGTATCCCTTTTTCAACTGCGGGCAGTCCCACTTGACATGGCCCGACAACCCGCACTGATAGCAGATTCTTGGATTGCGACAATCTCGGGATAGATGCCCCACCTTCCCACACTTATAACATCCATCTTTTTCAGTCCAGCATTCTCCTCGGTGCATTTTGTTACACTTTGCACACGGCTTCTCCACTGACTTATACCCTGCCCTCAGATCGGGCCTGGCTGTGTTCGGTCTTTTACCTTCCCGACTCGGCCCGTCCCACTTACGCTTATCTTCGCCTCTTTCGGTCATCTGCCTAGCCTTTTCCTTCTCAGTAAGCTCCGCGGTATCAACCGCAGCCTGAAAAGTAACCGGGTCTTTCACCTGCACCAACTCCCTTATACTGCTTTTCAGCCCATAAATGTACCTCTCTATCCGTCTTTCCTCAGTAGGTACGTACAACTCAGCAAACCGAGCTTTTTCGATAAACTTCGACGTGTACTCCTGAACTGACATTGATCCTTGTTCCAAACCCAGAAACTCTTCCTCCAATTTCTTAATTACTGCTAGGGGGCAAAACTGTGCTTTGAACCTTCCAACAAACGTTCCCCACGACATGCTCTTAGCTACCTCTGACCCTTTTCCTCCAGTTTCGACATCCCACCAAAAGATTGCTTCAGATTTCAACATTGACCTGGCAAACAATACCTTATCCTCCTCGGCGCACTTGCTAGTATCAAACACTAGCTCCATCTCGCGAACCCATTTCACAGCTAGAACAGGATTACGCTCTCCGTTGAACGTCGGAGGTTTGCATGAAGCAAAGGTCTTGAACGAGCACCCCTTCACTGCCTTCGGTTCGGAAACCACAATCGGAGTTGTCACCGAATTGTTCCCTATTTCAGTTCGTGGTGTACATTCCTCCTCAGTCTTCTTTCCAGTACTGCTCTTGGTTCCTCCCTCAGACGCAGTCTTATTCTGGTTGTCTAGCACTGCTTGTAGGGTCTTTTGTAGTTTAGTCATCTCTGCCGTGAACTTATCCTCGGTCACAAAGGCCGGTGCGGTTTCAGGTTTACCCCCTTTCTTAGCTTTCACCCCCTTTGCCGGTGTTGAACTTTCTTGTTCGGATAATACTTGCACTTCCGGCTCCTCCACACTCTTAGCCTTACGCCTAATCGGCGCCTTCTTTCTCTTACCTTTCCATTTGGAAGTGGCCGCACCCACCTCAGTGACGGCCTTTCTCGGTCTCCCGCGACCCCTACCCCTTCCAAGAGTAGTCGCCGCTCTTGGAGGAACCACTGGTATTTCCTCCCTCAATTCCTCGGATCTAACAGCTCCCATTTGCGGTGAAGCACTCTTAGTCTGCGCTTCCTCCACTAGCGGGATTGACCTACTCCTCAGAGTTCTCGCAGACATTCTGACATACACAACAAACGACTCAATTAATACCACGGACTCAAAAGTACTACCGCAACGGAGTAGTAAGGCGATTCGAGCACGCACATGTACCTGTAAGTTTACAATTACACTGGCCAGGTGTAACTCCAAACTTACCTTACAAGATTGTTCTCAGTACCCTAATAACTCCAAAAACTAAGTTAGTGTCCTCCTAACGCATTCCTGATTTCTCAGTTGTGTTTTCTACTTCTCCAAAGTTTAAGTCTAGACCCATTCGGTCACCTAAATCCCTTAAACTATGGCTCTGATACCAACTATAACAACCCAACAAATTTTAAACATGCAATTCATATAATTAAAACATCCCAAAATCGCGTCTCAAAATTTCTTACATAACATCCAAAATTTGGTTGGCGGAACAACCTACACAACTGAGAAATATACTAAACCGAACTATAGTGACACTACACTAACAGGCTTCCTTGCTAACGCCTTGCTCACTTGCCCGAGCCTTTCATTACCTGCTTCCCTGAAAATGTTTTAATTTGAAAATGCGAGGGTTAGACCATGAGGTCTAGTGAGTCCCTCTTAACAGTTATCAAAGCATTTAAAATAATTTATCATTTCCAGAATATAAATTTCATGAATCTGACCATATAAAATCATTCACGGATAAAGGTCCGCCCCTTGTAAATTGGCACCCTGAAGTCACCCTAAGGTGACAACGAGTCAGTCTCATGCTGCCTTACAGGGTCACACCTCCCTTGGCATAAACGGGACACACCCCCCGGCACGAGCTGGCGGAACACACCCCCCGACTTAGCCAATTTACATCAAAACCAGTGTATGCATACATCCCACATATAAAACTTTAAACAACTTTCATGCAGATAAAACATTTATAAAAATAAACATGGTATTACTCATCATGTCTTGCTTTAGAAACACATTTAAAAGCCGCACATTTTAGTTAGAAAACTCACCTGGTACGTTACTTGTTTTTCCCTACTCTGCCCCCCTTTTACTTCCAAACAGTCTACCTGAACAAAGGATAAAAATGTGTAAGCTGTCTAGACAACTGTCCGGGTACTAGTCACCGAACACACACTTTTCCGGACACAACCAACTTTTCCTGACAACCAGCTTTTCCGGACAACCCACCTTTTCCGGACAACCACCTTTTCCGGACAACCCACCTTTTCCGGACAACCAGCTTTTCCGGTCAACCAGCTTTTCCGGACAACTATCCGGAGACTAAGGCGTCCGGACACCACCGAAAGGTTTATCGGACACTCACCCGGAAACCTTCATCTTGCTATTTTCCGGATACGGCGCTGGTCGATAAATGGGGCTGAAAATCCTATTATACACCTCTTAATCCTCAAGATAAACCAATAAATTATCCCTAAAAGTTCTGTATTCAAAATCCCAACAGTTTTAACAACAAAACGCAATAAAAGATGCCTAAATCTTACCATATGGTCTCAAAAGGCTTAAACAAGAGAAGACCTCAAAACCCAACAATCATCAACCAAACTTAAATGGAGTTTTGGATTAAAGGTTACCTGACAGATTACTTGCAAGAAACGAAATCCACTCCTAATCCTTCTTCTGATTTCGAGGTTTGATGAATCTCTTCTCCAATTGCACAAAACCCCCCACCAAGACTCCTTTTCTCTTCTTCTTCAATATTCAGTCGTCAAACACCAACACAAATCAGGGAATTAGAATGTTGTCTAGGGTTTTGTGCCCCTTTTTATACTCCTTCTCATATTTACCAACCAGCCCCTCAACTTCCACTTATCGTTAAATCTTAACATAAAACGTAAACTCTTTCAAAAAAGGTCTGGGTCGTTACAATATCGAATACTTAGCATGTGAAACTCATCCTCTTGAAGATTCCAAATATTTACGACCAAGCATATGTATGTATGCATATACCTACGCATCTATTTATGTTTATGCATATAAAATCATACACAAACATATGTAAATATATCTTTACATACCCATATATATATTTATACATACACATATAAATATGCATATAAACTCATACACACACGTATGTATATATATCTTTACATACCATATATATTTATACATACATATCTAAATGTGCATATAAAATCATACACACACATATGTATACATGTACATACTCATATCTATTTATACATACTTATATAAGTAGGCGGGTTGGGTTATTTTGTTAACCAAAAATGTGGTACTAACTTTATTAACCAATTAACAACCTTTGATCTTAAAATGAGTGGTTGAGATGAAATACATCTAAATCATTAATTACAATATGGGGCTATTGAGAAATAAAGTAATGAACATAGGTGTTGAGGGTCATTTTAGTAAAACACATTCCCTTAGTTTTGTAACCCCCTTAGTTTTGTAACCCCCTCCATAGAATACTCCCAACACAATCAATCCATTACATGAACATCTCTTACATCCCTGTATTTTACATGCATTTTATGTTCTTTCTTAAACACCAAATCCATGTGCATTTTATATGTATGTGGGGCTGTAAAATAAACCAAACGTCTAGCCGTTTTAAGAAAATGAATGGAAATGAACACGTGTTTTTAGTTAGGTTAGTTAAATCAGCGAACACGAACGATGGCATCGTTCGTTCATATAAGTTCATGAATGTTTGAACATTCATGTTTGTTAAATGATGGGTCGTTTACGTTCGTTCATTTATGTTCGTTAATGTTCGATTGTTCATTATACTCTTATGGTAACAATAGTAAAAAACATTCAACCCGGATATACGTTGAACATGTATGAAACAACTAAAAAGCAATAAATGATTTGTGTTAATGAAAGTTGAACATGTATGAAACGAGTATGTGTATCACAAAAATAACATGGATAGCAAAACTAATATATATTTTTACTGTTCATAATTGTGCACAGTTGACCATTGACATTTCACATATGTTCTCAAGTAAATTATACTCTTATGGTAACAATAGTAAAAAACATTCAACCCGGATATACGTTGAACATGTATGAAACAACTAAAAAACAATAAATGGTTTGTGTTAATGAAAGTTGAACACGTGAAAAGGTTGAACACATATGAAACGAGTATGTGTATCAAAAAAATAATATGGATAGCAAAACTAATATACATTCTTATTGTTCATAAATGTGCACAGTTTACCATTAGATCAATTCTGCACAAATTGTTAATAATGATTCTGCAAAAACGTCCCTCATTAACAAAATATCAAGTGAGAAATGAATCAACAAACTCCAACGGCAACGTCGAACTTTGCGGAATTAGTAGAATAGTCCAACATATCGGGTTGAATATATTATTGATGACGATGAAAATCCATTTTCATGCCAACCGGACTATGATGAACGAGAGCTCCTCAAACCAACAACTTATTTTTTTAAATTAAAATTACCCATATCAAATTCGTAACTCCCAATGTAATGAACAATTAATATTTGCTTTTGTAACTCTCATTTTAAAAGTCGACCAAAAAAACCCTTTTATAAAATACCAAATGTACCCTTTGACAATAATTAATATGTTGACACTAATCAACTAGAAAGGTGAAATTCTATTGGTCTAAAGTGGTTAGTAAAGTTAACACCATTTGGGAGGTTAACAAAATTACCTCCCTCTCTCTCTCTCTCTATATATATATATATATATACCAAATGGCACATACACATATATACATGTATATATATATATATATATACACACAAGAACACATTTATACATTAAGATGAACACACATGTGAATGTATACAAGTATCGATCCAAACCCATTACTTTAGTAAACCCTAGTTTCTTAGACAAGGTCATAACCTCATGAATCAACCCATATTTTGATAAAAGAACATTATGGATGAATAAGGTGAAGAGAATACTCACCAAAATAGGGTTTGTAGAGAGAACCTCAAATCTTGAAGAGAACCTATTTTATAGCAAAAGTCCATAGTTAGACCAACACACTTAGAGTAAACTACCTCTAAAGATGAAGTAAGTGATTCGATTAGCTTACCTAAAGACTTGAAAGAGAAACCCTAGAGTTTTGAGAAACCCTAGTTTACTTGAGACTTCAACTAGCAAAGCTTGAGATCCTTTAGAGACAAGAACCCACGAGATTGTAGCCTAGGTGTTCCACCATTGATGCAAGCTAGGTTTATGGTTGGGAGAAATCAATGAAGAGAGAGGGGAGGGGATAAGAAAATCGTCCAAAAGGGGAAGGAAGGTCGTGGGCAGCGACTGGAAAGAAAAGAGGGAAGAAATGAGATGAAAAATGATAACAACACCTCTTAAAATCGGACCAAGTAGCAGTGGCAACCACCCCGACCGCGACCTTGCCACGGCGACTATGCCCATGGCAATGTCGCCCCCAGCGCACACCATTCTGCTCGTTTCCACTTTCGGCCGCGAGTTTGACCACCGCGACTATGCCACGGCATTGTCGCCGGACATAGTCGCCCCCTGCCCCATAGCTGCTGTCCAACGTAGCGATTTATCGACATACTCTCAATCTCTCGACGGTAGTGGCTCGGTTGGTTTCTCAAGCAATCATATTAGACCAATGCATGACCATCCAATCAGTTGCACGAGGGAATTACGTGGAAGTAAACATGAGATAGCGGTGGGTCTAAATTGATCAAGAATACTTATGTAGAAAATTTGGGGTGTTACAGTTTGGTATTAAATGAACTAAGTAAGTCAGATTACTGTAGTTAACTCAAGATTTGTTGGAATAAGAGCTTATCAGTGGTTTTCGGTTCCAAAAGGGTTCAGAATCGTCGTCTGGAAAGTCCCTGTGGATGTCCGGACACGGTGACCGAATGAGAAAAGTATCCGGACGGGATGACTGTCCGGGTAGGAAAGTATCCGGTAAGTGTGAAGTTTCCGGTAAGTGTGAAGTGTCCGGTAAGTGTGAATTATCCGATAAGTAGGAAAGTATCCGGTAAGTGTAAGGTATCCGGTAAGTGTAGTTCACCTGGTAAGCTGTCCGGAAAGTAGAGTCGTCCGGTAAGTTAGTATCCGGAAAGTTGGATAGTCAGCTTATATATTTTACCCATTCATTCAGGTAAATCGATTGGAAGTCCGGAACAAAGTAGGAAAGGGAAGTAAGCGTACCAGGTGAGTTTTCTAACTAAAATACGTGACTTTTAACGTGTTTTCTAAAGCGAGTACATGATGAGAAATGCCATGTTTTATTCCTATGCTTTTAACTGCATGAAAGTTTATTTAAAGTTTTATATGAGATGTATGCATACATTGTGTGAGGCGTAAATTGGCTAAGTCGGGGGGTGTGGCCCGCCAGTGCTCATGCCGGGAGGAGTGACCCGTTTATGCCATGGGAAGAGTGACCCTGTAAGGCAGTGTGAGACTGACTCCTCGTCACTCTTGGGTGACTTCAGGGTGCCAATTTACGGGTGCGGACTTTGTCCGTGAAGGATTTTATACGAGCAGATATGTGAATGATTTATATTGAAAATTGTAAATTGTTTTAAATGTTTTGAGAACTGTCAGGAGGGACTCACTAGACCTCATGGTCTAACCCTCGCATTTTCAAATTAAAACCTTTTCAGGGAAACAGGTAACGAAAGGCTCTGGCAAGTGAGCAGAGTGGTTAGTGAGTATGCACGGTAGAGATAGTGACACTATTATTCAGCTTTAGATTTGTTCTCAGTTGTGTAGGTTGTTTCCGCCAACCTGATTTTGATATTATGTAAGAAAATTTGGGACCCGTTTTTGGGATATATCATTTTATATGAATCGCATGCTTTATTTCGTTTGGGTTGTTACAGGTACCATGGTACCATCGTGGTATGGGACTTCCAATACCGTGCACCAATCAAGTTTTCATACTTGGTATGGTACTACCAACCTACTACTATTGATATCCATTAAATTGATACTAATTTAATTGGTATGGTTGATACACATATTAGTCGGTTTGGTTTGATATAAAATTGTCATCCTATGTTATAGGAGTACCTCAATGGTTTAAAAGCAAAAATCTACAAATTTCGTTTTCTTGTTCATATTAACGCCATCTCAATAAAATAAGAATCTGAATGAAATTATATCATAACAAAAACCTTCTGTGCAACTTCTTTCTTAGTTTTAATTTTTTATAAATCTAATTTTTACTACCTAAATACCAATTTTTATTACAGGCTGAATTTATTAATTGTATTTAAATTACAGTTGTATATATTTACTAAGTTACGTCTCCGTTGATCTGTCCCAATGATAGAGATGTGGGTGTATATAACAACCCAACATTTTTAAACATGCATTTCAAAAATATAGAATATCCCAGAAACAGGTTCCAAAATTTCTTACATCAAATCAAAATCTGGTTGGCGGAATCAACCTACACAACTGAGAAATACTAAATATTACTATAGTGTCACTACACTATCCGACTTCCTCTTGCTAACTCCTTGCTCACTTGCTAGAGCCTTTCAATACCTGCTTTCCTGAAAAGGTTTTATTTTGAAAATGCGAGGGTTAGACCATAAGGCCTAGTGAGTCCCTCCTAACAGTTATCAAAGCATTCAAAAACAGTTTATCATTTTCAACATAAATCATTCATAAAACTGTTCATCCAAAATCATTCACGGATTAAGGTCCGCCCCTCGTAAATCGGCACCCTGAAGTCACCCGTAGATGACAACGAGTCAGTCTCATGCTGCCTTACAGGGTCACACCTCCCTTGGCATAAACGGGACACACCCCCCCGGCACGAGCTGGCGGAACACACCCCCCGACTTAGCCAATTTACATCAAAACCAATGTATGCATACATCCCACATATATTTTTCACGGAATAGGTCCGCCCCATAAATCATACACGGGATAGGCCCGCCCCATAACTCATACACGGGATAGGCCCGCCCCATAAATCATTTACAAATCTCATTTAAAACTGTAAACAACTTTCATGCAGTCAAAGCATAAAAATAAAACATGGCATTTCTCATCATGTACTTGCTTTAGAAAACATGTTAAAATAACACGTATTTTAGTTAGAAAACTCACCTGACACGCTTGCTTGCTTTTCCCTACTCTGCTCTTTACATCCAAATTGTCTACCTGAATGAGGGGACAAATTTATAAGCTGACCAGGACTATCCGGACACTCCTCACCTGACACACAACTTTCCCGGACAGACTACCGAGTAAAACCATATTTTCCGGACGACAACACTTTTCCGGACGTCCAAACTTACCGGACGCTACAGATTTCCGGACGATTTACCTATCCGGACGGCACACTTATCCGGACGACTAAACTTATCCGGACAACACCATCTTTCCGGACGACCCCACACCCGGATACCTTCATCCTATCGGGATAGAAGCTCTCCGGACGTTCTACCTGGATACCTTCTTAAACTGAAGGTGTCCGGACGATACGCTGGACGGGTTTAAGATTGAAAAATCCTATTACCTGCCTCTTAATCCTCAAGATAAGCCAATAAATTATCACTAAATGATCTGTAATCGATTTCCCATCAGTTATTATTATCAAAACACATTTAACGATGATTAAATCTCTCTATTGGCCTCAAATGTCTTAGAATAAGCTATAACCCACAAAACTCAGAAATCAGCAGATTAATCTTGAAAGGAGTTATGGTTTAGAGGTTACCTTAGAGGTTACTTGCAGAACACGAATACAATCCTTCCCTTCCTTCTGGAAATGAACTTGATGATTCCTCTCTTTCAAATTCACCCAAAACACCCAAGAACCCCATTCTCCTTTCTCTCCACAAACTCAGCCGTCACACACACAAATCAGGGAAAAATGGAATGTTACCTAGGGTTTTGAGCCCTTTTATACTCCATCCCAAAGATACCAATCAGCCCCTCAACTTCTACTTATTACCAAATCTTGACGAAAACGTAAAACTTTCCAGATTGGTCTGGGTCGTTACAACACTCCCCCCTCAAAAGAATTCCGTCCCCGGAATTCCATTTTCAAAAAGGTGAGGGTACCTAGACTTCATACTGGATTCTACTTCCCACGTTGCTTCTCGTCCCTTGTGATACTTCCACTGAACCTTCACTAAGCGGACTTCCTTGTTCCTCGTTTTCCGCACTTTACTGTCTCCGATCTCAATTGGCTCTTCCTCAAACATCAATTTCTCATCAATGCTGACATCTTCTAACGGAATGGCTACATCGGTCTCGGCCAAGCATTTTCTTCAGATTGACACATGAAATGTTGGATGAACTCCTCTTACTTATTCCGGCAAGTCCTACTTGTATGCCGCTGCTCTAACTTGCTCATTAAAGACGAAAGTCAACTTCTTATCGCCTGTAATTCTTGCAAGGTCGATCTCACTACAACTACCCTCATTTGTTCCTCATAACAGAGACGCACATCACACTACGAATCCCTCCAAAATTTCATCTAGTACCTCAAGATCACGTGCTAACTATTCAACGTTCATAACTCCGACGGACCCACAGACGTAGTCCACTTAACATATCTCTCAATTCTCGAGGTTCCACAGTCTTATGTTTTCAATCCAACCACTCAGTTCTACTCGGCTGCCCCAAATCGTTCAGATGGGGAAACATAACCGCACTCCATGCGTGAAACCGCCTTCGGTGAGTCATCACTTGCTAAAACGTGCCATCTTGCACTATTTACTTGTACCCTCTTCGATCACTATACTTGCTTAAAACTATCTGATAAAACCAAGGCCAACCGTGCCTCCGTCCACACCTCGGGACTCACGGTTTTAAACACGTCTAGTTAAAGTCTCTCATACATTTATACTTCCTTAAGGAAAAGAACTTAGCAGAAATTTCCCGCCACAACAACGAGAATCTTCTACCAGGAAAACTCGCTCACTGACAACTTGGCACCAGGCCAACCTTGTACATCCCGACAAGCTCACACCCTTGAGCCTCTCCTTGGCATACCTGAAATTCTAGATTACTTCTTCCAACCGACATTCGTCTATGCAGATCATACTCCTTTCCCAAATCACATTGGCTACAACTCGTCAACTAATTCGTACGTTCTCACCACTTCATCATTTCACACTTAACGTGTCTAATAGAAGGAAACCTCTATAATTCCTTAATGGGGTACTCACCTATCCGAATTGAACTTATCTTGAAGGCTCATCAATTTCTCACTGCTTGCTACAAGCGTCCAGTCATATAACATAACTTCGGTTACTCCCACTCAACTAGGTGGGGTAACCACGATCACACCCTACTGTTCTCAATAGCTTACACTGAACGATCAGTTTGCTTGAACGTTTCTCACAAAATCACTGACTTAACTCATTCAGTCGTCTTACCCACTTCTTTTCTGCACAAAATCATACACAATTTCCTTCCTCAATACTCTTTTCAAAAGTCCGCACACTTACCAAGGACAGTCTACGCAACACTGCACTTATCGGCATTACTGTCAAGTTTACTATTTCCGGTTTACTTACTTAATCCGACATACTGTCTTCACCTCCCCACGTTAGCGTGGAGCACTGCTCACCAACATTACTCGCCCCTCTCTTCCGACAATTCTCAAGCTGCAAATACTGTCTCATTACTATGCATAACCAAACGGTTGCGCTAACATTCTAACTTAAGGCTTTCGACCAAATCACCTAGAATCGACACCAGAGTTCAACGCCACTATACATTCTTTAAATTCTAACTTTTACTTTCTCAGACAATTCGCTCACACATAAGCAACAACTCACATTCTTTAAGGATTTCACATCTATTCCCCACATTTAGACTAATACATCCATCCTTTTTCTTTAAACTTCCAATTATCCCAAAATATGCTTACCTAGCGACTCCTACAACTAAAGACACTTGGTTTCTCCTTTGGGTATCTACCCACCACCACTCCGTGATGCTATCCCAAACATAATCCTATCACAACGTCAACTCACACCCTACGTGCTCCAACAACCTGATTAACAACACGAACACTGTAGTAACCGTGTCCAAAAAGGAAGGGTTCCAAGTCTTGTGGTGGATTTATTATAAATGGAAGTTGAGGGTAGTATTTTGTAAAATAGGACAAGGTATATAATGGGCACAAAACCCTAGAAACATTCCATTTTGACTGATTTAGAGTGTGTGTGTCGGCTGTGTTTTGGAGAAAGAAAAGGGAGAAGGGTTTTTTTTGGAGCTCTTGTGATTTTTGGAGAAGAAGGAGCTTGGTGCTTGGAAATCTAAAGCCAGGGTGTGTTTGGGATTCGAATTTGCAGCAGGAAATCACCAGGTAAACTCTCATTTTAATCTCGAATCTGTGGTTTGATTATCAGAATGGTTATTTTGGGGTTTTGGTGTTGAAAGTGGGTTATGAGACTAAATGGGAGAATTTGGTCCCTGTAGTGTGATTTAGCTGCTAGGATTTCAGGAACTTTTGAGGTTAATGACTCTGGTATTGCTGCAAATCTTCCTTTCGAGTATTTCGATCTATTTAGTTAATTTCAGCTCCAAAAAGGGAGCAGGTCGACGTCCGGAAACCTCCCTGGACATCCGGACACGTTGTTCAGATGAAGGTTTCCGGGTAAGTGTTCATCAGTCGGATGTGTGTGTCCGGATAGGAGTTGTCCGGATGTGATGTTGTCCGGATAGGAGTTGTCCGGATGTGATGTTGTCCGAATGGAGAGTTGTCCTGGTATAGAGTTGTCCGGGTATCGAGTTGTCCGGGTATTGTGTTGTCCGAAAAAAAAGGGTGTTGTCCGGAAAAGGAGTGTTGTCCGGAAAAGGGCTGTTGTCTGGAAAAGGGGTGTTGTCCGGAAAAAGGGTTTTGTCCGGATAAGTGATGCAGTCGGCTTATGCGTTTTCATCCTTTCGCTCAGGTAGGTCGTTTGGAAGTGCGAGTCAGAGTAGGAGAAGGACGTAAGCAAATCAGGTGAGTTTTTCTAGCCAAAGCTTGATGGTACTTGTTTATTTACTTGTACGAGCGTGTTTACTTAATGTATGTGCATATATGTTACTTATGCATGATGTGAGCTATATGGGGGGTGTGTCCCATACGATCTGATGCGGTGCTTATGGGGGGTGTTACCCATATATGATGGTATGACGCTTATGGGGGGTGTGTCCCATATGTCATAGTGTGATGTGTTATGGGGGGTGTGTCCCATATGTTATTTGCCAAACTTCATATTGATTTATGTTTCGCAAAGTTTTAAATGATAAATGTGGTGTGTTTGTAACTGAGGGATCTCACTAGACCTTGTGGTCTAACCCTCGCATTTTCAAAACTGAAACCCTTTTCAGGTAAGCAGGTTAAGGGCAGTTCCTCTAGTGGTAAAGAGAAGGCGTGAGAGCGGGCATGGCGTGGCATTAGAGGACTTCCTTTACATTTTTGTTATTAGAAACTCTCAGTTGTATTAGGGTTATTCCGCAAACCCAAGTTTTGTTATTTTGATGGTGTGAACCTTGGGCCAAGTTTTGGCGATATATCATTATATATGTCTTGTTTTGGGCATGTCTTGGATTGGGTTGTTACAAATGGTATCAGAGCCGTAGTTTAAGGGATTTAGGTGACCGGATGGGCCTAAACTTAAACTGTAGAGTACAACTGAGAAAATAGGAAGGCCTAAGGAGACCTCACTGGGATGTGTACATAATAGGGTGGTGAAAACTATCATGTAAGGTAAGTTCGGGATTACACCTGGCCAGTGTAATTGTGAATTTACAGGTACATGACGGGGATCACTCTTGCCTTGTTACTTTGGGGCGGTTGTTAATCTATATTTTGTGTAATGTTACAGTAGTTGAAATGTCAGAACGGAGTTTGAGGAGTAAGTCTGTGCCGGCGAGGGAAATCCGCGTGGAGGAGATTTTGGAGGGTGGATCGGTGGGTTCTCCGAGACAACTGGCTACCCGCGGGAGAGGCGGAGGCCGTGGAAGGGGTCGGGGAAGAGCACCCCGACGAGCTGCCACCCAGACTGGGAATAGCGGGATGGCGACCAGAGGTAAGAAAAAGGCGCCGACCATCCGTCAGGCTAAGAGTGCGGGAGCACCGGAGGTACGCAAGCCGACCCAATCTGAGAGTACCGCTTCAGGGAAAGAGGGTCCGAGTCTGGACCGCAACCAGGCTTTTGTGACGGAAGAAAAGTTTACTGCTGAAATGGGTAAACTGCAAGAGACTTTGCAGGCATTGCTGAAGCATCGTACTGGGTCGACATCGGAAGGGCAAACTGAAAGTGTGAAAGAAACTGAGGCTGAAGCATCCAAATTACCTACAACTGAGGTGGGGAGCCACTCCCAAGTGACCCCATTTGTGACAGGAGAGTCAAAGTCTGTTAAGGGGTGTACCTTCAAAACCTTTATGTCTTGCAAGCCTCCATCTTTCAGTGGGGAACGTGACCCGGTGTTAGCAATGAGGTGGGTTCGGGAGATGGAGCTGGCGTTTGACACAAGTAAGTGTGCTGAAGGAGACAAGGCGCTGTTTGCCATGTCAATGCTGAAGGCAAATGCTATCTTTTGGTGGGATGTGGAAACAGGAGGTAAAGGCTCGGAAGTGGCAAAGAAGACATCGTGGGAAACTTTCACTGGACGGTTCCTAGCCCAATTTTGCCCGTTGGCGGCAAGGAAGAGATTGGAAGAGGAGTTTATGGGACTTGAGCAGGGGTCGATGTCTGTGCAAGAATACACTTCTAAGTTCATTGAAAAGGCACGTTTCGCTGAAGTTTATGTACCTACTGAGGAAAGACGAGTTGAAAGGTATGTGTGGGGACTGAAGAGCAGTATAAGAGAGCTAGTGCAGAACCATGGCCCCGCGACGTTTCAAGCGGCGGTCGATGTGGCAGAGTTAACCGAGAAGGAAAAGAACCGACAGATGTCAGAAAGGAGTGTGGATAAGAGGAAGTGGGATGGACCCGTGCGGGATGTGAAGAGATCTAAGACCTCTAGACCCGAGTTGCGGGGGGGGGGACCGAGGTTCAGTGACAGACCGTGTGGGAAGTGTAATAAAGTGCACCGTGGAGATTGCTTTGAACCTGATGGTTGTTATAAGTGTGGAAAACTGGGGCACATGGCGCGGGAATGTTCTAGCCCGAGAACGTGTTACCAGTGTGGCTCTCCGGATCATATCAAACCTGATTGCCTGCAGTTGAGGAAGGGATCTTCTGGTGGTTCGGGAGGGGGTCAAGGAGGAAGAGGTGGAGAAAAGAAGGTGGAACCAGGCCGAGTGAGGGCTAGGGCTTTTCACATGTCAGCGAAAGAGGCGGCTGATGAGCCTGGCGTGGTATCAGGTACATTTCTTGTTAATTCGAAGCTTGCTAAAGTGTTGTTTGATTCGGGTGCAAACCGTTCGTTTGTATCGCCGACCTTTGCTCAGTGTCTGTCTGTGATGCCTAAAAGGTTAGAGTGTGGTTTTGAGGTTGAAATTGCAGACGATAGTTGCGTCTTGGTGAAGGAGGTGTATGAGGGGTGTAGTATGGAAGTAGAGGGTCATACTTTTCCCTTGCGCCTATACCCGATGGGTATGGGAGAGTTTGATGTTGTGGTAGGAATGGATTGGTTGGCTAGTAATGATGCTAGCATTTTGTGCAATAAGAAGATGATACGTATCACATTGCCGGATAAGTCCGAGGTAGTGATCTATGGGGATAGGCGTGAACGTAAGTCCTGTCTCATCACGGTGATGAAGGCGAGGCATTGTTTAGAAAAGGGGTGTCAGGGTTTTCTAGCATATGTGTTAGACGCTAAGAAGGAGAAGAAAAGTCTAGAAGACGTCCCGGTGGTGAGTGAGTTTCCGGAGGTATTTTCGGATGACCTGACGGGTTTACCCCCGGATCGACAAGTCGAGTTCAGAATTGATTTGATGCCCGGCGCGGCACCGATAGCGCGTGCGCCGTATCGGTTGGCACCGGCAGAGATGAAGGAGATGATGACTCAGTTGCAAGAGTTGTTGGATAAGGGGTTCATACGCCCTAGTTCGTCACCCTGGGGAGCACCGGTACTGTTTGTCAAGAAGAAGGACGGATCGATGCGAATGTGCATTGATTATCGCGAGCTCAACAAGGTGACGATCAAGAATAAGTACCCGCTCCCGAGGATCGACGATTTGTTTGACCAGTTGCAAGGAGCGAAATTCTTCTCGAAGATAGACCTGAGATCTGGCTATCATCAGTTGAAAGTAAGGGAAGAGGATGTGCCGAAGACGGCTTTTCGTACGAGGTACGGGCATTACGAGTTCTTAGTCATGCCCTTCGGGTTGACTAATGCTCCGACGGTATTCATGGATCTGATGAATCGGGTGTGTAGTGCGCTGTTAGACAAATGTGTGATTGTGTTCATCGACGACATCCTCATTTATTCCAAATCTGGAAGTGAGCACGGAGAGCATCTTCGCTTAGTGCTAGACCTGTTGCGACGAGAGAAGTTGTTTGCGAAATTCTCTAAGTGCGAGTTTTGGCTTAAAGAAGTCCAATTTTTAGGACACGTGGTGTCGGAAGATGGTGTCAAGGTAGACCCGGCTAAAGTGGAGGCCATTAAGGGGTGGGAGACCCCGAGATCGCCATCGGAGGTGAGAAGTTTTCTTGGGTTAGCAGGCTACTACCGGAAGTTCATTCAGGACTTTTCTCGGATAGCTACGCCGTTGACTGCTTTAACCAAAAAGAATTCTAAGTTTGTGTGGACTAAGGCCCAGGAGGAGGCGTTCAGCAAATTGAAAGACAAGTTGAGTAGTGCTCCGGTTCTATCCTTGCCTAATGGAACCGAAGGATTTGTAATCTACAGTGATGCGTCCAAGTTGGGGCTAGGGTGCGTTTTGATGCAAGACGGAAGGGTGATTGCCTATGCATCCCGTCAGTTGAAGGAGCACGAGAAGAATTATCCTACGCATGATATGGAGTTAGCGGCGGTGATTTTCGCGCTAAAGATTTGGAGGCACTACTTGTACGGGGTTAAGTGTCAGATTTATTCTGATCATAAGAGTCTCCAGCATTTATTTGATCAAAAAGAGCTGAATATGAGACAGCGTCGTTGGGTGGAGTTGTTGAGTGATTATGATTGCGAGATCCTTTACCATCCAGGTAAAGCGAACGTCGTGGCCGACGCCTTGAGTCGGAAAGAAAGAAGAGAGCCAACGAAAGTGGTGGCCTTTCGGATTGAAATGGTTCCTAATCTATTCGACGAGATCAGGAAATTTCAAGAGGAAGCTCTAGTAGAGGAGAAGTGGAAAAGTGAGAGGATTGTCGGCTATGTGACATCCTTGAAGTGTGAAAAGAGTGGGGTGAGGTGTTTTGGAAACCGAGTGTGGGTTCCTAAGTTGGGAGGTCTGCGTGAGCGGATCTTAGAAGAAGCGCATAAGTCGCGATATTCTGTTCACCCGGGTACTAATAAGATGTATCGAGACCTGAGGCAACTGTATTGGTGGCCGGGGTTGAAGAAAGATGTCGCGTACCTTGTGGAGCGTTGTGTAACCTGTTTGAAGGTCAAGGCAGAGCACCAAAGGCCGTATGGAGAAATGCAGCCCTTAGAGATTCCAGTGTGGAAGTGGGACTGTATTACCATGGACTTTGTAACAAAGTTACCAAGGACCCCGAAGGGTCACGATGCTATATGGGTGATAGTTGACCGTCTCACCAAGTCGGCTCACTTTCTACCTATTCGGGAGAGCGACTCGTTGGAGAGGTTGGCCAAATTGTACGTCAACGAGGTAGTGACGAGGCATGGAGTGCCGTCGTCCATTATCTCCGATCGTGATAGTCGCTTCACGTCGTCGTTTTGGAGGAGTCTGCAAAGGGAGTTAGGCACGCGGCTTTGTTTGAGCACCGCCTATCACCCTCAGACGGATGGACAAAGCGAGAGGACTATCCAGACCCTGGAGGACATGTTGCGTGCATGTGTGGTAGATTTCAAGGGTTCGTGGGAATCCCACCTACCGTTGATCGAGTTCTCGTATAACAACAGCTATCACGCCAGTCTTCAAGCGGCTCCGTTTGAAGCGTTGTATGGGCGTAAGTGTAGGACACCGTTGTGCTGGAATGAAGTGGGAGAGAAGCAGTTGGCAGGACCGGAAATCGTGCAGTTAACTGCCGATAAGATCAATGTGATCAGGGAAAGATTGAAAGTGGCTCAGGATCGTCAAAGAGCGTACGCGAATAAGAGAAGAAAACCAATTGAATTCGCAGTGGGGGATAAAGTGATGCTCAAAGTATCACCGTGGAAGGGAGTAGTCCGATTTGGAAAAAAAGGGGAAACTAAAACCAAGATACGTTGGACCTTTCGCCATCACCAAGCGAGTGGGTGAGGTGGCATACAGGTTGGAGTTGCCGGAGGAGTTAAGCAAAATTCATTTGACGTTTCATGTGTCGAACTTGAAGAAATGTTTGGCCGAGCCTGATGTGGCCATTCCGTTGGAGGATGTCAGTATTGACGAGAATTTGACGTTCGTGGAGGAACCAATTGAAATCGTGGACAGTAAGGTCCGGAAGACGAGGAATAAAGAGGTTCGTCTAGTAAAGGTTCAATGGAGATACCACAAAGGGAAGGAGGCTACGTGGGAGGTGGAATCGGAAATGAGGACCAGGTACCCCCATCTTTTCGAGAATGGAATTCCGGGGACGGAATTCTTTTGAGGGGGGAGTGTTGTAGTAACCGTGTCCAAAAAGGAAGGGTTCCAAGTCTTGTGGTGGATTTATTATAAATGGAAGTTGAGGGTAGTATTTTGTAAAATAGGACAAGGTATATAATGGGCACAAAACCCTAGAAACATTCCATTTTGACTGATTTAGAGTGTGTGAGTCGGCTGTGTTTTGGAGAAAGAAAAGGGAGAAGGGTTTTTTTTGGAGCTCTTGTGATTTTTGGAGAAGAAGGAGCTTGGTGCATGGAAATCTAAAGCCAGGGTGTGTTTGGGATTCGAATTTGCAGCAGGAAATCACCAGGTAAACTCTCATTTTAATCTCGAATCTGTGGTTTGATTATCAGAATGGTTATTTTGGGGTTTTGGTGTTGAAAGTGGGTTATGAGACTAAATGGGAGAGTTTGGTCCCTGTAGTGTGATTTAGCTGCTAGGATTTCAGGAACTTTTGAGGTTAATGACTCTGGTATTGCTGCAAATCTTCCTTTCGAGTATTTCGATCTATTTAGTTAATTTCAGCTCCAAAAAGGGAGCAGGTCGACGTCCGGAAACCTCCCTGGACATCCGGACACGTTGTTCAGATGAAGGTTTCCGGGTAAGTGTTCGTCAGTCGGATGTGTGTGTCCGGATAGGAGTTGTCCGGATGTGATGTTGTCCGGATGTGATGTTGTCCGAATGGAGAGTTGTCCTGGTATAGAGTTGTCCGGGTATCGAGTTGTCCGGGTATTGTGTTGTCCGGAAAAAAAGGGTGTTGTCCGAAAAAGGAGTGTTGTCCGGAAAAGGGGTGTTGTCCGGAAAAGGGGTTTTGTCCGAATAAGTGATGCAGTCGGCTTATGCGTTTTCATCCTTTCGCTCAGGTAGGTCGTTTGGAAGTGCGAGTCAGAGTAGGAGAAGGACGTAAGCAAATCAGGTGAGTTTTTCTAGCCAAAGCTTGATGGTACTTGTTTATTTACTTGTACGAGCGTGTTTACTTAATGTATGTGCATATATGTTACTTATGCATGATGTAAGCTATATGGGGGGGTGTCCCATACGATCTGATGCGGTGCTTATGGGGGGGGTGACCCATATATGATGGTATGACGCTTATGGGGGGTGTGTCCCATATGTCATAGTGTGATGTGTTATGGGGGGTGTGTCCCATATGTTATTTGCCAAACTTCATATTGATTTATGTTTCGCAAAGTTTTAAATGATAAATGTGGTGTGTTTGTAACTGAGGGATCTCACTAGACCTTGTGGTCTAACCCTCGCATTTTCAAAACTGAAACCCTTTTCAGGTAAGCAGGTTAAGGGCAGTTCCTCTAGTGGTAAAGAGAAGGCGTGAGAGCGGGCATGGCGTGGCATTAGAGGACTTCCTTTACATTTTTGTTATTAGAAACTCTCAGTTGTATTAGGGTTATTCCGCAAACCCAAGTTTTGTTATTTTGATGGTGTGAACCTTGGGCCAAGTTTTGGCGATATATCATTATATATGTCTTGTTTTGGGCATGTCTTGGATTGGGTTGTTACAAACACCCCAACCGAAACTTCCAAAAAGGCTTCTATCTGAAGTTTCCTCTTTCTCTAATCTCACATCACTACGACGCTAGCTGGCACATTCTGCTTGGCAATTATTGCCACTACATAATTGTACATCACTTACTTATAACATCACACTACAGACCAAAACTCTCATGGCCAATCATACACAACTCAAACTTATCTTCAAGACCTCATTTATAATTAACTGAGTCTATCTCGCTACATTGCCTTTCTCCCAGCTCTAGTTGAACCACAACACCCGAGTTCCTGATTAACTCTAACATGCTCGTTTCTCGCTAGCTCTTTGCAATACCAAACCCTTACTTCGGCAGGGCACATTTCTCACATATCGACATAGTCTATACCCTCACTTCGTTTGTGCTAAATACTTCATTCTTAACGAACTATCCACCTTGTAAGTAAAACGCTTATCAAAAACAGCCGTCTTTCACTAACTTAATACCCCTACAAGGTGGTCCTTCAACTTTCAACCTTCTAATTCAAGTCTTCGGCCTCATACACTTTACACAACTGTCGACTTCAACGTCAATAGTTGAACTGTTGATACTTTCTTAACTTACTCTTCGACAAGGGTCCCTTATCCTAATCAAACTCACACCCCGCCGTCCTCATTTCAAACTCACTCGAGCATTGTCAGTATCACAAGATCTCTTTAAAACTCTTACTCATGTCGAGGATATTCCATTCCTACTTCACCACCCTACTCATACCGAGTTGCTAATACCAACACCCTGATGACTTCTAGTCCTTCCCCTGAACACAACCGTCCCTCGGCAACTGTATTTCCAGTCACCACACAAGGGTACAGACCCTCATACGACCGACACTAAAAATCCACTTCCGACTCTTCCACTGCTCACCTTTCCTCTAGAACACAAATACCAAAGCTACAAACATTCTCTCCTGATTTTTCCAACACCTCTCCACTCTAGGAGTTCTTCCTTAGCTTAAAATGTAATACTCTACGACCTATTGAGTTCATAGCCTTCATGCTTGACCACGCGATAAATGAATCATTTCACACTTTTGATCATTTTAAAGAAATCACACTTGAAAACAACTTGGGTACATACACCCCAACATTCTCATAACTCTTGAGGGTCGTTTGCATGCAATCTTTCCGTAAAACTTAATCTTACTCAACCAAAAATGTGTTGTTACGACAGAAATAAATATCGGATGAAAAATCTTTCCATGCGACAGAATTTTGAGAGGACTTACCGACACGAAGTAAACCAGTCGGTCCTCACACTCATTTATATAACTTCAACATGTCAATACTCATTTTGGTTATAAAAGTTGTGCATTCAAACGTTTTCTTGACTTAACATGAAAAGAGCGGAATATTTTGAAATTCGTAAACCTCAAGACTTCATTGTACGATGTAAATGGATTTGCATTTTTCTTTAAACATACGCTTGCACACGTCGACTCATATTCGATCAAATTTGATACTTACACATTTACTTTAATTATGAAAAATCTCATGTACACATATACGAACTCAATGCATGAAGCTCTACTTGCAATTGAAGGCTACTCACTCAAACAAAGTCAATCGCTTTACTCACGCAACTTATCATTGACACTCCACTTTCGACCAGTGGTCGCCCTCTAGGCCTTGCAACGACTTGCTATACATACATTCAACGATCCACTTACTCAACCATTCATACTAATTCATTTTGATCAACTATCTCACTTTCCACTTCTACCGGGTTTCATTTCACCAAAGATATCTTATTTAATTCATCCTGCTAATGGAAAGCTCGACCAAGAACCCAGGGCTCCATTGATACCTTCAAGGTTTTGACACTGTCTTTCCTTACCAACCAAACTGATCTATCCCCCGATTTCTAGAACCGAGACACTCTAGAAACAGGAGTCGTACTAAAAAATCAACCATTCTTCTTCTCCGAATCCACGAAGAGCTACCTCTAGACGACTCGTAACACTCTATACAACATTTCTTCTCTACGATGTATACGTACATCACATCACCAGGACTTCTCATGAGACTTCCCCAACAAGGGGTCTCAGTCTACCCCTCAGGGATCTTACTGACATTCTAAAGTACTGGAACACGACATGAATACTAGCTTCTGACTACCACTTCGGCATAATAGGGCAGGTTAAGCACATACATGTACCTGTAAGTTCGCAATTACACTGGCCAGGTGAAATTTCAAACTTACCTTACATGACAGTCCTTAGTACCCTATTAGTCCTATCTCTATAATAGTGTCCTCCTAACGCATTTCCTGTATCTACATAGTGTCCTCCTAACGCATTTCCTGATTCTCAGTTGTGATTTCTACTCCCAAGTTTAAGTTTAGGCCCGTCCGGTCACCTAAATCCCTTAAACTATGGCTTTGATACCAACTATAACAACCCAACATTTTTAAACATGCATTTCATAAATATAGAATATCCCAGAAACAGGTCCCAAAATTTCTTACATCAAATCAAAATCTGGTTGGCGGAATCAACCTACACAGCTGAGAAATACTAAATATTACTATAGTGTCACTACACTATCCGGATTCCTCTTGCTAACTCCTTGCTCACTTGCTAGAGCCTTTCAATACTTGCTTTCCTGAAAAGGTTTTATTTTGAAAATGCGAGGGTTAGACCATAAGGCCTAGTGAGTCCCTCCTAACAGTTATCAAAGCATTCAAAAACAGTTTATCATTTTCAACATAAATCATTCATAAAACTGTTCATCCAAAATCATTCACGGATTAAGGTCCGCCCCTCGTAAATCGGCACCCTGAAGTCACCCGTAGATGACAACGAGTCAGTCTCATGCTGCCTTACAGGGTCACACCTCCCTTGGCATAAACGGGACACCCCCCCCCCCCGGCACGAGCTGGCGGAACACCCCCCCCCCCCCGACTTAGCCAATTTACATCAAAACCAATGTATGCATACATCCCACATATATTTTTCACGGAATAGGTCCGCCCCATAAATCATACACGGGATAGGCCCGCCCCATAACTCATACACGGGATAGGCCCGCCCCATAAATCATTTACAAATCTCATTTAAAACTGTAAACAACTTTAATGCAGTCAAAGCATAAAAATAAAACATGGCATTTCTCATCATGTACTTGCTTTAGAAAACATGTTAAAATAACACGTATTTTAGTTAGAAAACTCAACTGACACGCTTGCTTGCTTTTCCCTACTCTGCTCTTTACATCCAAATTGTCTACCTGAATGAGGGGACAAATTTATAAGCTGACCAGGACTATCCGGACACTCCTCACCTGACACACAACTTTCCCGGACAGACTACCGGGTAAAACCATATTTTCCGGACGACAACACTTTTCCGGACGTCCAAACTTACCGGACGCTACAGATTTCCGGACGATTTACCTTCCGGACGGCACACTTATCCAGACGACTAAACTTATCCGGACAACACCATCTTTCCGGACGACCCCACACCCGGATACCTTCTGTAACACCCGTAATTTCCGGATAGTACAACTTCGAATCGGTGTGGAACCGATCTTTAAGAAAAATATGAAAAATAGGATTTTGGATTAAATCCTAGATTTTATGGTATTGTTGGATGGGTAATTCGAATACGAGTCCAACGGTTCTTTCCGGAGCTAAAACGAAGAAGTTATGGCCAAAACAACTTTCGGTACAATCTCGGCTAAAGTGACCAGCGAAAGTGACACAGCGAGAGTGACATGGTCACTTTAGCATGTATCAGATCTGATGGAAAACTTGGGAACTTTTGGTACATTTTGTGTGAAAGTGACACAACGAGAGTGACATGGTCACTTTAGCATGTCACTTTAGCATGTATCAGATCTGATGGAAAACTTGGGAACTTTCGGTACATTTTGTGCGAAAGTGACACAGCGAGAGTGACATGGTCACTTTAGCATGTCACTTTAGCCGTCGGGTACCTGGAGTTTAAAAATACGATTTCAACCCCATTTCACTCCTCACTTCTCCCATATCATCCCTTTCTCTCCCAAACCGAAACCCTAAGCCTCCAAAGTCGATTTTGAGTTATTTAGCCACAAGATTCGAGTTTTGCAAGTGATCTTCTTCATCTACCATGGTTTTAGGACACAATCTTGAAACCCTTTCACTTCATCTTCTCCACCAATTTCTAGGGTTTTTACCCAACCCTTCCACTCCATTTGAAGATTAGGAGTTGTGGTGCATCTTGGAGGTTGTAGAGACATTTTGGGTTGGTGGATTCAAGTATGGTTAAGGTTTTGGAAGTTTTGGCTTGAAAATGCAAACTTCATCAAAGGAGCTTACGTTGGAGAAACTCTAGATTTAGCTTAATCTAGCAAAGGTGAGTTCAAGTTGATTTGTGAAAACTTTGTACATGCCAAAAATAGTATTTTCCAAATGAGTGTGTGTTTTACTTGAAAATATCAATTGTTGAGTTGTTTGGGTAATTTAACCTCTTTGTAGTATTTATCTTCATAAATGTGTAAAACACCCATATTTGGGATTTTGGGATATTTGATGTTTAGAAATCATAATTATATCCTTAAAAGATTTATTACTCAAAATGGAGTCTATTTGATGGTTTAATCATATGTGTATAAATGATTTTATAAACCATTTGGGAGAATGCACGTTTTAGTGTCAATAACCATATTGAGAATTATAAGGGTGTGAGTCCTTTTGGGAAAACCCTTTTTGTTTAAACCGTGTTGAGTTCGGGATTGATAATAATCTTATGGTACTTGTTTAAACGATGGATGTTTAAATGCATTTCTATGTTATTTGATGACCGTTATTTATGGGACTAATATGTTTGAGCATTTTGCTCGGTTTTGACTTGAGATAGTCTTGGGACAATTGTCCGGTTTAAAGGATTCAATGTGGAGTCTTGTTATGGGTTGCTTTTATTGC
This sequence comes from Saussurea involucrata, assembly GCA_033807775.1. Lineage (NCBI taxonomy): Eukaryota > Viridiplantae > Streptophyta > Magnoliopsida > Asterales > Asteraceae > Saussurea > Saussurea involucrata. Next base: position 1,166,012 of record CM066315.1, read on the forward strand.
ACCATTTTGTATTTATTGCACGTTTGGATATTTACATGCTTGGGTGAGTGAGTCATTCCGGGATTAGCATGTTGTTATAGACTGTGTTGCATGGAATCCATTGGCACGTGAGTCAGGCTTTATTTGATGGTCTGCTAGGTGTCGCATTTATGCTGAAGGCACCAACGTATCACAAGGTGTCGCATTTATGCTGAAGGCACTAAGGTATCTCAAAGTGTCGCATTTATGCTGAAGGCACTAAGGTATCTCAAAGTGTCGCATTTATGCTGAAGGCACTACGGTATCCCAGGGTGTCGCATTTATGCTAAAGACACTAAGGACCTCGACTCCTTGGTTAGAACTATTAATGCTGCGGGTCTCCCCCGTCAATGACCAACCTATTTGGGACCTTATGTTGTCCCTGTTTTATTATTATTGTTGGTCTTACACTTTGACTGCTTTTGGATGATTTCAATATTGAATTTCCCACGTGTATGTTGGGGTTTAAATAAAGCAGGTCACTTCCGTATTTACGGTATTTGGAACTCCTTTACATTTTACGGTTGCGTGAGTATTGCTTCGTATTATGTTTTCATTGGAGGGTTATAATTAAATGGATGGTTTTTCATGATTTATGGGTTGAGTAATTTGTTGTCAACCGTATTTGAAAGTTTTGCCTATTAAGGGTTTATTCACGTATTGAATGAGTTTTGGATTGTATTCATTTTTGGGAAAACGCTTTATACCTTTTGGGGAATATTACTCATGGATTTTGGGGTGCGTTGAAAATGAGTCATTTATATCCTTTGTAAACTCCTTTGGAAATCAAAACCTTTATTACAAACTTTCTTTCAAAGAATTGTTTAATTCATGCTATAAACTCTTGAACTCACTAGGCATTAGCCTAACCCTTTTTATTTGTCAGCATGTGCAACAGGTCTCAGGTTGGGAGTAGTTCTAGTGACACGTGTGAAAGATTGTGTGCTAGAAGTGTGCTCGAGAGGTGGATTGTCGTAGTGATATTTTCCGCATCAACCCTTGGGAATAGCACTTGTGTTCGGGTTTAGTGACATCCGAAGTGAGTTTAGTCTTGGTTATAAGACTTGTTTTACTATATTTTGTTTGGAGACAATTATAGTTTGTATGTTGAGGTATTTCACCTATTGTTTCGGATGTAATTATAAAAAAATTTAATTAGTTGCTCTTTCCAAATTTGAGGGTGTCACAAGTTGGTATCAGAGCATAAGTTTGAGAGATTTAGGTGTTGATTTTGGATACCTAGACTCAAACTAGTGTTTGTTTAAGTAAATGAGAGTGAAATTCACCACTAGGCACTTTAAGATAGGATGTTTTGAAGTTGATGGAACTGTTAGAAACGAGAATCACGTCGAGAGTAGCAAGGATAATCATGTACGGTGCGTTCATAGTGACACCTGGCCAGTGTCATGGCGAACCTATTAGTACATGTGCATACTTGAATTACTTTAATGTGATGATCGTTGGGGTAGTGAAAGAGGTTCTGAGCTAGTAGTCGTTGGAATAGATGGACGATTCTAGTATTAGTCACTTTGAGTGACGATAAGTATGATATTTGCTTTAAGTAGACCGTTTTGGGTCAAGATTGATGGTTGGACTAGAACCATAGGCTTATTGAGCCGACTTTGAATTGAGGAAAAACCGTAAGGTTAATCGATGTAATTTCCGACTTAGCCTTAAGAGGTTTGAATATCCGGGTGAAATTGGTGGACCGGAGGATTATGGAGGAGCGTGAGTTGAGACGTTGAGTGCCGACTAAATTATGCACGAAATTTATTTTTGAAAATAAATTGCATTAATTATTTCTTGTGTTTTGAATCCATATATGGATTGTGTTATAATTTTGGGAAATGTTTAGCACACACACAAAATTTTAAATCATGGGTTTTGAACCCGCAAGAAAATGTTTTATTACGGGAGTTGTGAGCCCCGTCGGAAATTGTTCCATTTTATTATTGTCCAATGTTACCTTAGGATACAGTGATATCCATATTTTATGATGTTTAAGACGTTGGACAAGTGACTACGACTTATAACTTTAACATTGGATCTCCTCCACATATGTTAGAGTTGGGACGGAAAGTTGTCTTCCATTATGTCTATGTAAAGTTATTTTGGAGAATTTGTTTAATGTGAGTTGTTAAACAATGTTGTTTATATGGTATTGTCCTAGAAGGGGATTTTGGGATTTTGGCGTCTCATTTATGATTTTACCTATAGCAATTTGGCTGTGAAAGCATAATGTTTAGTGTAACACCCCGCTTACCACGACACAATATTGTCCGCTTTGCCCCACTGGCTCACGGCTTTGTTCTTGGCGACCTGGCGAGGACTTCCCAGGGGGTCACCCATCCTGGTACTACTCCCACCCAAGCACGCTTAACCACAGAGTTCCCAAGGAACCCGCATGCTTGAGGCCCCAAAACGCGTTGTGTCTGGTAAGGCCAAGGTTTACTAATATACCCAGCATCTCTCCTGCCCTCTAAAGGATGTGGGATATGCCTAAGGTGTTACACCTTCATCCTATCGGGATAGAAGCTCTCCGGACGTTCTACCCGGATACCTTCTTAAACTGAAGGTGTCCGGACGATACGCTGGACGGGTTTAAGATTGAAAAATCCTATTACCTGCCTCTTAATCCTCAAGATAAGCCAATAAATTATCACTAAATGATCTGTAATCGATTTCCCATCAGTTATTATTATCAAAACACATTTAACGATGATTAAATCTCTCTATTGGCCTCAAATGTCTTAGAATAAGCTATAACCCACAAAACTCAGAAATCAGCAGATTAATCTTGAAAGGAGTTATGGTTTAGAGGTTACCTTAGAGGTTACTTGCAGAACACGAATACAATCCTTCCCTTCCTTCTGGAAATGAACTTGATGATTCCTCTCTTTCAAATGCATCCAAAACACCCAAGAACCCCATTCTCCTTTCTCTCCACAAACTCAGCCGTCAAACACACAAATCAGGGAAAAATGGAATGTTACCTAGGGTTTTGAGCCCTTTTATACTCCATCCCAAAGATACCAATCAGCCCCTCAACTTCTACTTATTACCAAATCTTGACGAAAACGTAAAACTTTCCAGGTTGGTCTGGGTCGTTACAGTGTAATCCATGTGTGAGGTACTTGGTTCGAGGTTAGGCACCGCTCCTCTGCCGATGCGGTGGAAGCACCTCACAGAGTGGATGCATCATATGAAAAAGAGTGCAGTTGCCAGAGCCCTGTATTTACCAGCGGGGTCCCGAGTTTTCAGTTGGAGGCCGGGTTTTCTTACGATTCCAGCCCTATACTATACTATAGGCTTTTTCAACCTCTACACTTATGTCTCATGCTTAAAGGTTCTCCCAACGAGGAATATAGCACATCAAATCGTGAATGAAAAAGAAAAAGCGTGGGGAAACCCCCTAGTGTAAAATGTTTACTACTTTTGTTTCGTGAAAAGGCCGTGGAGATTTGACAGAATGAATAGCTCTGACACTACTTCCTTTTCACAACAGTGTTAGTAATTTATCAGACAGTTACATCATTTGATGTATTTCAAATAATAAAACAAGATAATACAATTTTATTTATTTATTAATAATTATATTTAATTTTATAAAGAGTACATTACTTGGTCTATGCGGTATTTTTGTTTCTTTTGAATTTAATCCTTACAACTTTTTGTTTAAAAAGGTATTTTGACTTGGTTTTGGTTTCGTCCAATAACATTGACTTTCGTTCGTTAACTCTCTCAAATGTGGGTAATATTGTCATTTTCATAGCCCTTAACATGACGTGCCAACTGACAAGTAATAAACATCTCTCTCTCTCTCACACACTCATTTAGGTTGTTTTTTGTTTGATAAGACAATGATGTTTAACGAACTCTTATAACCGTTCTAACGAACTAATATGTAAATTATGTATGTTAAAAAAAAAGGCAGATATTTACTTGTAACCACATCATAATCATTTTGAAGTACCATATTAACAAAATAACATGGTATAAATATGATATCTGATATGAAAAATGAAATACTTTGTAAACCCTAAAAATCGTTTAGATTTAAAAAGAAGTGATACTTTTAATTTATATCTTTTTTATAAAGATATACAAACAAACATTCTAATAATAAATTAAACACGACTATCTAGTCTCTATTATAAGAAAAAAAATCACAACAAAACTAAATTCAGTTACATTTTGATGCACCCACCAACAACATCCCCAATTGGTACAATAATGAATTTGGAGCAAAACAACACCTTTTTTCTGCTAAGATTGTTGGAATGTCTCCTTCCTAAATATGAAATAAAAACCATTCATTTAATTTTAGTTACAAACATAGAAAGCATGTGGGGTTAAATTTTCTTATGTGTCCACCAGGCCCACAAAATTTATTACCCTAGAAGCCCATTGGGCTTTATTTTGAACTTTTAATTTTTCACCTTGGAAAATCTATTGAAGATGCTCTTAATAACCATTGATCAATCCTTGGGCTTGTTGATCACCAATTAGAGTCCTTTCAAAACCACTAGAGACTTTTCCTGTTGTTAACTTTAAAGTCTAATAAAATTCATAGGATACACATAAATTGACATAACCATCCACAATTATAATAAAACAACCTGTTAGTGACATAATAATACTAATTGACTCTCAATAGTTTAAGCTTTGAATTTCAGCCTATTTAAAATATGTATGTAAGCTTTTTTACTCTACCAAAAAAAGTTCTTCTAATCTGGTCTAACTTTAATTTTAGTCGTAATTTTTTTTAAAAAAATCTGGATTTACCAATGATGTTATAAGAAGTACCAAAATTACATAAAAGAAAAACATTGCATAAATAAATTGAAAATATGTTGTATTTTTTTCTTGGAAAATATTATTTTAAAGCTATATACTCAATATTTATTTTATTTAGATAAAATTTAATGAAATGGATAGTCAAAAAGGGGCACTATATACTTGCTAATCCAAGCCCATGTGATTGTGGGTTAATTAAGGACCCATGTCTAAAAAGTTTCTTTTATAATTTATAATAATCAATATTTAATTGAGTAAATTTATAAGATCTAAATCTATCAATACATAAATTTGGATCAAATGATACTTTTTCTTATGAAAAAAATAAGTTTGACCAATAACAAAAGGGTAAAAACCTACATAATGTTTTTATTTCATTTTACAATATATACCTAATTAAAATATTCTATAAACATTTACATATTTATTCTTGAAATAAAAAAAAGGCATTAAAAACACATTGGGGCAACCATGTGGGTGTGTCAATTAAAGTCCTAATTCCCCTTTTCAACATGGTTTGATCCAATTGATTTTTGAGTTGTCACACCATAACCATTCATTCATTCAAACAAAACAAGTTGTTCAATGGATAGATAATTTTAATGGAATTCAAATACTGTCATTTTTTTTTGTTAGTAATTAATTGACTATACAGTTGCATATGGATTGAGTTTGACGGTTTGAGGCCATTTCAATAGCCTAATTTAACAATTTCAATTTAAAAAATCATAACATATTTAACCCTCTTTAAATTTATAACACAAGTCATCCCATTATATATCAGTTTGGATTTGGCCATTCAAAAGCATGTTTTCTGCCATCAAAACATATTGTTGGTAAGCGTCTTCAACCCGTAAGCACTTATCGGGTAAGAGCCCTTTTCCCGATCGGTAAAGTAAGTGATATCGATAAACACTTACCCCATAAAGATTTAGTAAACAGTCTCTTAGTGTTGATAATTAACCACTCAAAAATACTGCAACTGTCCAAGTTTATGTTTATTTGTCTAAACATAAGTGCAAGATGCGTATTATGATAAGAACATGAAATTAAAATGAATATTATCGACCAACAACAATGGTTTTCAACTTGTCTTATTTCCATGTTGCTTTTGCCTCAAGTTTGTTCAAGTTATCGTCTATGGTTAAAAAAAACATAAGTTAGACTCATTAGATTATTCAAAAAAAAAAAAAAAGTTAAGACTCATTAGAGTTAAGGGTTAGTAGGAGTCTAATAAATTGTTAATAGACTTCAATTCAATAAATTATGTGCTCGTGTAGTAGACGTTTAATAATTAATAATATGAATTTTATAATTATTATAGTTTTGTCGGGTTTGGCAGGTTGATTTGGTTTGACATGGTCTTAATCCATAACCGACTGTACTCTCATCGGTTTGTCTACTTAAAACCAATTAAACATCGGATTAGATTGGGTTGGATTAGTCGGTCTATTTTTTAGGTTGGGTTGAACGGCTAGCGGTTTGGTCGGTTTTTTGTACACCCCTAGTAAATTCAGATATATGTTATCTAGATTTTAGTCTCTTAGATATTCAATTAGACATAAAGTTTTTATGTGCGAGTATTTTGTTAAAGTCAAGGGTCAGGGTTGAATGGTCAAAGTTTGCATGTGTTGGATGGTACGTTTGAGTTCACATACAACATATAAAGTAGGATTTCAATAATGACATATGTTAATATAATGTTTTTTATATTTTATTATGTTACATTGTTTGATATAAATCATCTCTTGCTTAAATATCTTATAGTTTTTTGAAAGAAAGAAAAAAACATGATCTTCACCCCATGGACGAACCTGTAGGTGGGCACACAGTGGCACGTGCCATCGTATTAATTCTCCGGCGAAGGGTAAAAGTTTTCGTTTTCGTGAAGGTGCCACCGTATCGATTTAGGAGATGCTACCATATTATTTTGGAAACTACAGAGGTGCACCTAAACTGAAAAAAAGGCTCAATCTTATACTCATTCAACAAAAAACGGAAAAAATCTCTTGAAATCAACAAAAAATACCGAAAAAATCTCTCAAAGTCGATAAAAAAAACTTAAAAACCCCCCGAAATCAAGCAAAAAACGTTATAAATCTCTCGAAACGTTGGAATTTGGCTAAAAACACATCGGACGATATTGAACGTTGGTAAAAAGATGAAAGACAGTTCGATAAAAACTGTATGAAGAATTTTCTAGGTCCGTCTTTGCTTCACCCAATAGAAATTTTTAAATCACCCTGTTGGTGCAAGTGTACCACATCTCTATATATTTATATATATTTATTTTGATGATTACAAACACACCGTATTATTGTTTATCTAACAATTTAATCCAAGTGTGCAGTTGTTGAAGAACACGAAGATTTAATCTGAAGGGTTCAAAGACGGAAGTGTTTACGTCGTCATTATTGTTTATAACTAATAATGATAAACACCCTAAAATAATATACCACTTGGATATTTCTAAAAACCTTAAATAATTTATTTAAATAAGTTTATTGAGAAGATCCAGCAGATTTGGTTGCGTCCTGGAAAGTCCTTTTTCTGACGGCGGTATACCGCGGCGGTACAGCCGGTATACCGCGGGTACACTACGGCCGGTATACCGCGGCTGTTCAGCCGGTATACCGCGGCAGGCTCGGTGTACAATTCTGATTGGTTGAAAGTTACTTTTCCTGACGGCGGTATACCGCGAGTCCCAGCCGGTATACCGCGGGTACGTAATTCCTGTCAACTTTGCATGTAGCCGTTGGTGTGTCAGTTACTTTTTCTGACGGCGGTATACCGCGTGCATTTGGCGGTATACCGCGCCTCATGTTTCCGTTGGAGCTTCCTTGGTATAAAAGAAGATGCTGGTGATAAAGACCAAAATACAACAGTAACAAGCAGCATTCAAACTCTCAACTCTCAGCTCTCTCATTTATATATATATATTTTATAAAATATTTTTTATAAAATATCCAAGTGTGAGATATTATACAAGAGTGATTACCCATTGTGAGTTATACTCCTCTTGTAAGTATTTGAATAACGGGTGTGTGATCCTGTTTATCTCATAGCAGAGGCTTGAGAAACTATTACAAATTCCTTTGTATTTGGTTTGTGTTCTACCGTAAAGAATACATTTATTGGATCGTGTCGAGAAGTGTCTCGGCTGCTGGTTTATCACAGTTGGTGGTAAATCAGTAAATCTCTGTGTCAAGTATCTCTATCCCTTATCTCTTTATTTATTCCGCTGTGCATTTTAATTATATCTGTTTATATAATTGTTGTATATTTATTATTTGTATACTCTGATTTATTTATACTGTTTCTGTACTGTATTTATTTGTAAAAGAATTTTTGAAAGTAAAAGATTTTAAATACAACCTTACCCCCCCCTAGGTTGTCTAACATTTGGTATCAGAGCAGGGCTTTCAAAAATTATCTGTTTAAATTTTTAAAAGTTATTTCTTTAATTCTTTTAAATGGCTCAACAAACTAATTTTGTGTTTTCAAAACCCCCTTTGATAGATACTGAAAAGTTTGGCATTTGGGCCAAGCTATTTGAATGTCACGTACGTGGCAAAAATCAAAAGATTTGGGATATTATAGAAAATGGGAATTTTAATCCTACTATTGTAAAAGATGATCTTATTATTGATAAACCTTTAAAAGATTGGACTCCCGCTGAAGAATCTCATTTTTGTTTAAATTTTGAAGCTAAAAATATATTATATGCTGCTTTAACTTCCGATGAAATAGAAAGAGTATATACTTATAAAACTGCTAATCAAATCTGGCAAAGCTTGAGCGACACTCATCGTGGAAATACTCAAGTTAAAAGCTCTAAAATAAATATTCTTGTTCATGATTATGAATTGTTCGAAATGTCAAAAGATGAGTCAATCGACTCAATGTTTAAACGTTTTAACCTCATTATGACTACTTTGAAAGGACTAGGTCGCACTTATCCTAACGAAGACTATGTAAGGAAAATCCTACGAGCACTTCCTTCGGAGTGGATGGCAAAAATTACATCTTTAGAAGACTCCCGAGATCTCGCAACGATGAAGCTCGATGATCTCATCGGCAATCTTAAAGTGCACGAAATTGCACTAAGAAGAAATCAAGTCCGGGAGCAAGTCAAAAAGAAATCCATAGCTTTAAAAGTCATTGCCTCAAAAGAAGAGGAAAAGGAAGAGGAGGAAGAAGCTAGCTCATCCGATGACGAACCCGAAAATCTTGACGATTTAGTCAAGTTGGTAAGAAAACTTTCTAAACTTTTATCTAACAAAAAGTTTACTAATAATGATAGGTTTCAAGAAAATGGAGACTACCGTCGTGGTGGTAAAAACCAAAGTCGCAACGTCCATAAAAGTGAAGACAAATATGACGAATCTAGCGACGATGAAAAAGCCAATAAAAAGAAAGGCTTTTGCTATGTGTGTGGTGATAAGGATCACTATGCAAGTGTGTGTCCAAAACGAGCAAAACAAATCAACACACCAAAAGCTTTAGTTGGAGGCGCGTTGAGCGCAAGCATAAATGAGGCCAAAAATTTTTGTTTCATGGCCGACCATGATAATGAGGTATCTTCATCATATTCTTCTAAAAATAATTATGATAATAATTATAGTGATAATTATTATAGTGACGATGAAAATAATCTTGACGAATTATATAAATCATTTCATGATATGGCTGCTCTCGCAAATAAATATAAAGATGAAATTTCTAATTTAAAAGAAACCGTATCTGTATATAAAAAGGAAATAGATGACGGTAAACAAAAATCTGCTCATGATTTAGATGTTATCACTAAATTAGAAAATAAATTAAGTGAAAAAGCTATTTGTAAATCTTGTGTTATTTTAAATGATAAAATTGCATGCTTAAATAAAAAGACACATGAAGATATTACATGTACAAAATGCGAGTCTCTTGAAAATGAAATTGCATGTTTAAATGCTAAATGTAAATCGCATGAGAAAAATGACTTATTAGCAAATGCTTTTAATAGTAGCAATGATAAAGTGCTTAAAATGCTTAATATATCAAATCGTATAAATTGCCGAAAAGGCATTGGTTCAAATACGTGTATTGAAAAATGTGATTGTATGCCAATTAAAAAGGTTTTTGAAAAACCTAAATTTGTTGTTAAAAATAAAACGCAAAAACCTCCGTATGTTCCTAAAATGAATTATGTGAATTATATGTCGAGAAAATCACATGCGTTTATGTATAATAATAAGTTTGCAAATCCTAAGAAAAATGTTAATCCGCATACTTCATTTTACGTCTATGATAAATACGATCGTAAAATAAAAATGGTTAGAAAATGGATTCCGAAAGGAATGTTTAATGTTGATAATCCCGGTGGGATGCGTTTGTGGTTTTAAACCATTTATATGGCTTTGTATGTTTGTCGTGTTTGTTTTATGTCGACAACATATTTTTTTTGCAGTTTATGTTTTATACTAACTGTTAAAAGGACCCATAAGAAAAGGGTACCACGAAATATTTTCTTTGCCTTTTGTAGGTGTTACCTGCCGAGGTTATAATACGTGGTTACCTGCCGAGGTTATAATACGTGGTTACCTGCCGAGGTTATAATACGTGGTTACCTGACGAGGTCATAATACGTGGTGATTTTTTTTTAAAATCACATAAAATTAACCGAAAATTGAAGCCTTAAGATCCGTTTTGGTGCAAGTGTTTCGTATTGGTTTGTATATCTTTGTCTCTATTGCTTTTTGCATTTTATTTTATCCCTCAAATTTTATAAAATCAAATTGATATCGTTATTAATTTGAGGGGGAGCGTTTTAGCTCTTTTACCCATGAGTTTATGCTCTCTCAATTATATGCATATTTTGAGGGGGAGCATCTCTCGAGGGGAAGCATACCGTCTTTCTTGACCCTTTTTGTTTCGACAAACGGGGGAGAGAAACCGCACATGCTCTTGCTTAGCGGTTGTGTTTGTCATCATCAAAAAGGGGGAGATTGTTGGTGCAAGTGTACCACATCTCTATATATTTATATATATTTATTTTGATGATTACAAACACACCGTATTATTGTTTATCTAACAATTTAATCCAAGTGTGCAGTTGTTGAAGAACACGAAGATTTAATCTGAAGGGTTCAAAGACGGAAGTGTTTACGTCGTCATTATTGTTTATAACTAATAATGATAAACACCCTAAAATAATATACCACTTGGATATTTCTAAAAACCTTAAATAATTTATTTAAATAAGTTTATTGAGAAGATCCAGCAGATTTGGTTGCGTCCTGGAAAGTCCTTTTTCTGACGGCGGTATACCGCGGCGGTACAACCGGTATACCGCGGGTACACTACGGCCGGTATACCGTGGCTGTTCAGCCGGTATACCGCGGCAGGCTCGGTGTACAATTCTGATTGGTTGAAAGTTACTTTTCCTGACGGCGGTATACCGCGAGTCCCAGCCGGTATACCGCGGGTACGTAATTCCTGTCAACTTTGCATGTAGCCGTTGGTGTGTCAGTTACTTTTTCTGACGGCGGTATACCGCGTGCATTTGGCGGTATACCGCGCCTCATGTTTCCGTTGGAGCTTCCTTGGTATAAAAGAAGATGCTGGTGATAAAGACCAAAATACAACAGTAACAAGCAGCATTCAAACTCTCAACTCTCAGCTCTCTCATTTATATATATATATTTTATAAAACATTTTTTATAAAATATCCAAGTGTGAGATATTATACAAGAGTGATTACCCATTGTGAGTTATACTCCTCTTGTAAGTATTTGAATAACGGGTGTGTGATCCTGTTTATCTCATAGCAGAGGCTTGAGAAACTATTACAAATTCCTTTGTATTTGGTTTGTGTTCTACCGTAAAGAATACATTTATTGGATCGTGTCGAGAAGTGTCTCGGCTGCTGGTTTATCACAGTTGGTGGTAAATCAGTAAATCTCTGTGTCAAGTATCTCTATCCCTTATCTCTTTATTTATTCCGCTGTGCATTTTAATTATATCTGTTTATATAATTGTTGTATATTTATTATTTGTATACTCTGATTTATTTATACTGTTTCTGTACTGTATTTATTTGTAAAAGAATTTTTGAAAGTAAAAGATTTTAAATACAACCTTACCCCCCCCTAGGTTGTCTAATACACCCGATCAATGGATGCATTCATTAGAAAAACTGATAACCTATAATAGAAATAATCAATCTCAAACCTCATATCACAATAGAGATTAATTTTTTTTTAACATTTTAATGATTTTTCTTTTATAAAAAATTAGCATAAACCACAAATTTGGTCCCTATGGTTTGTCAAAAATACATTTTCCGTCTTTGTAGTTTCGAAATTATAAGATAGTCATCGTGATTTGCAAAAATGTTTGGATTTAGTCCCTTTTTTTAACGACCGTCATAAAATTCTGTTCAATAAGAGATAATTTTGTTCTTTTATCGTAATCAATCAAAATCGATTTATGATTTGTCCTTGTGGTTTTTGATTAGGTAAATAACAAAAAAATCGATAATAAGATAAAAATACCTCTTATATAATAGAATTTTTAACAATCGTTAAAAGGATGTCGGATGTTTTTATAACCATGATGACTATCTTATATTTTCAACGAAGAATGTTATTTTTACAAAGCACACGGACCAAATTTCTAGTTTACTTAAAAAATTATATATAAAATACATTATCCTTTTTTTTTGTCAATTATCCATTAAACTTTTTTTGAAACTTGAGGAAAGTAACATGGTTGCATCCAACATGCTCAGCCACTTTTAGGATCAAATTCCAATTTATTTATTTTTTTGTATTGTGTTGATGGCTGAAATAAACCTTTATTTATTTCAATGCTATTTTTGGTATAACATGTTTCAGAATTAATTTTAATGGTTAAAATCGACCGGTAAACAATTTCACAATCATTGCATATGTTTTTCTAGTTTTGCATCTTGCTCCATTGAAAAACGATTTGCTATTTAATGCATTTTGTCTTTTTTTATCAATTAATTTTGTTTATTTAAATCATTAAACAATTTATCTATATATAAAATGAAATGATGTCACTTAGTAGAAAAGAAACTATTGTATGCCAATCGTTTTATATCACCATATATTTTGAGTTCCATTTTTTTTGTTTGGATGCTATCAACCTTCATCGTCATATTATATGAGAAAGATTAAAATAAAAAAGAGCCAAAAAAAAGGGGGTTTGTTTTCCTAGAGACAAGAAATCTAACTACAAGATTTTCTATTAACATGGCCTCTTTTTCAAAGGACCACTCCAATTAATTTATTAAATATTATATAATAATAATAATTGAAATAAAATAATAAAAAAAGGGAGAAGTAAATCAAGTAATGTGTGAAAGATATGTGGTAGTAAAAAGGAAACAAATGTATTTGGTAAATTTTAAATATATATACATATACTTTTTTTTGAAAGGATATACATATACTTATTATATATATATATATATAGAGTGAGGATCATGCGAGAAGCAAACTGATATGTGAGAATGCGAGAAGGAATATGAACCACAAAATCCATTAGTTTAAAAAATACCATAAATAAATAATCAAAAATAAATTTAGAGATTAGGATAATTACCATTTTAAATTAGATAAACTCTTAAAGTTTAATTATATTTTTTAGATTTATTTATATTTTAATTTCAATTAATTCATTATTTTTTTAATTAAGTTTTATTTTAAATTAGATAAAAAATCTGGATACACTTTTAATAAAAAAATCACAATTTAGATCAAATATCACATATGATATCCATAATCAATTCATTATTGTTTTTCACAATATTTTTCTCTATTTTTTGAATCTTGAATTACATGTGATTAACTTAAGTTAACAAATGATTTATTACGATCACATATGATTCACTATATGTGAATTTTTGTACATATCATATTATCACATGTGATTATTGTAGATATTTTAGTTAATCATATATGATTATGTATATTTATATTAACAAATCTTTTTATGATGTAAATATCATCATATGTGATTATACGTCTTTTATATTCGGATGTATATTATCATATGTGATATATACAAAAATTCACATACTGAATCATATGTGATACATAACAGATAATATATCAAACGAAGTTAATCACATGTGATTAAAACCGTGGATCAAAAAACTAGATATAAAATGATGAAAAAGATAACAAATTGATGGTAGAACTCACATGTGATATTTGATAAAAAAAATATGATTTTTTAATCAAAAGTGTATCTAGAAAAAAATATAAAAGTTGATAAAAATATGAATTTATTAAAATTAAAAAATAAACAAATTTAAAAGATATATGAGATATTTAAGGATTTATCCAATTTAAAATGATAATTATCCTAATTTCTAATTTTTTTTATTTTTTATGTTATTTTTTAAATAATGAAGTATGTGGCCCACATTCTTTCTCGCCTTCTCGCAAATGGATTGTCTTCTCGTTTAAACTTGCCCATATATATATATATATATATATATATATTATAAAAAATTCATATTTAAAATGACTAATAAATACAATTAATTACAAGAAACACATCGAAACTTACTTACATGACATAATACACTGAGTTTGAGATTTTTTTCCCAATACTAAATTGCATTAATTTTCAATTGGTTTATAATAAAACGTTATCGCTTGTTGCGTTGCACAGACGTACAACTAGTTTTATCATAATATATTTAGTAGACTCTTGAAATACCACTTATTAAATACAGGATAATTGTCGAGTCTTACTAATACGATAAAATACTTCATCAATTTCACATGTTCTTTTTTAATGAGAATTCCAATAAATTTTCATTCTTGTTTTACAATAGAACTTTACAATGTGTTGTATTGCACGAATACAGAAGTAGTTATTTCTATATTTGTGTTCAAAGTGGACCAATAGCACATGGAATTTATTGTTTTTCCACCAAAAACACTTTATAGTTGATCAACGTACTTTATAATCAGATACCCAATGAGCATCAATCCGAACTGGAGAGGGCCTATAGATATATAAGTAAACGTAGAATCGTAAGAAACCACTTGATAATAGACAACTTGTTTTTATGATAAGGATGTGTCAGTGTCATATATCCATTAAACGGGTGAAAATCCTCAAATTGCATCCCTTCTTTATATCTTTTATGTTATTTCTAATTGAAATGTAAAAAGATTCTCTTAGCTTGTTTAGGTCATGATAACGGAATCTGCTATCTTCTTATCTACCCGATTGGTAGGACCACATCTAATCCTAATACCTTGTTGTTGACCGAACAATTTAGATAGTTTTTCATACTAATGTCCTTTTTTAAAAACACTTAATTAAGTAGAGCGGTTTAAAAACGATCGATTTTTCATAATATATTTTTTCACATCTCTAAACTCCTACCCAATGGTGTTGGATTTTCTTGACCGGATTGAATGTCATTTGTTTGATGCCTTTCTAGATCAAATAAAAAGATATATGAATGAATCAAAATAGTTCATTTCAGTAAGAAAATTCAGTGTGAAACTGTATATCAAATACATACCTAAAAAAAACATATTTTGTTCCTAAACTAAAAGAGAAAATTTGATGGTTAAGTGTATTTTAAATTTTATTCACAAGATAATTACCCTATAAAATTATTGAATATTGAATTATTTACTATTAATAATTCTCATATAAAGAAAGCAAATTTAATCATTTGTCCCAACTATGTATTTGTTTTAAAAAACGTTAGACTTTGGTTCTTTTCATGTTATATAGAAAACTTTGATTAGCCTCACCAACCCTACACGACTTAAATGAAATTTGAAAAGTCTTTTAACTCTTATTTGTTCAAAAACTAGTCGATTTTTATTTTTATTTTTTCAAAATCAATATAACTATATCAAAAAACAGTAACTAATATTAGTTTTTTTATTATTCAATAAATCATAGACAAATTTATTATGTATTATATATGCATATGCATGTGCATATCAAAAAGAAAATGTTGTTCTTAGGCCATCCGTAGCGCATTAATAAAAGCCCTCAGCGCCACATCAGCTAAGCCCTCAAGCTTTAAACACCCCCAGCGCATAACTAAAAGCCCTCAATGCCACATCAGCGCCACCTCATTTTTTTAATTCTTTTATTTATACATTTAATTATTTAACAAAATAAAAATATTTATATATTTTTTAATAAATAAAAATAAGATAAATAATAAATAAAAATAAGAAAAAAAATGTCGTAACTTAAGGATAAAAATGTAAAATTTGATATACAATAAACAAGGACCAAATATGTAATTTTCTCAATTATTTTTTGGAAGAATTAACTCTAATTTTAACAAAGTTGGATGGAGGGATGAAAATGGAAGGAAAATAGAAACCATAAGGATAAAAAAGCAGTTTTAAAAGTAAACCACAGAGACCAAAAATCATAGTTTACTCAAAAAATAATTTTATGTAGTTTATATGATATATATTAAAATATATAAATCCAAAAAAATTCAATGTTGGGCTCATTTCAAACGTATCGAAGAGACGATTATAATGATGTAACTTGTTAAAATTAAAACGTATTTTTTAACGTGTTTTAGTTAATAAACGATTATATGTGTTAAATGTAAAATTAAAATAATGAAACTAAAAGGTATAAAGTAAATTTAATAAGTATAGGGGTTGAAAGTGTAAAATTTAATTAAAAATTATTAAATTTTGGCAATAAATCACACGGGTTCCACGGGCTTACAAACCCGATCCCCCAAAGCCCGCGCAAAGCCTGAGACCCCCCACCGCTGCCCGCCCGAGCCCGAGCTCGAGCCCGAAGGGCGCTGCGGATGGCCTTATAATGTAAATAAACATTAACAACATTTTTAGAATTTTAAATAAGAATTGGTCCTTGTTCGGGTCAAGTTAGACGATTGTAACAACCCAAACAAAAATAAAAGCATTTCACTCATAAATATAAAACATCCCAAACCGGTCTCAAATTTTCAGTACATCTGTCTCAACTAGATTGGCGGAAACAACCTATTCACAACTGAGAATAAAATAAGAGTCTATAAAATAAAAGCGAAACACTATCTCTAGTAGCGTCCAGACTCTAATTCTTCTCTTGACTCTTACAGAAGCTTCCTACTATCTGCTTCCCTGAAAATGTTTAGTTTGGAAAATGCGAGGGTTAGACCATGAGGTCTAGTGAGCTCCCTCAAGTAACAACAGTTCGATAATATATATTTAAAGTAGTTCATAACTTTCATAGATAACAACTTTAAACAAAACTTTCAGGTAACACCACACATGTAAATGGCACACTGAAGTTACTTGGAAGTGACAACGTGTCAGTCTCACACTGCCTTACTGGGTCACACCTCCCATGGCATAAACGGGACACACACCCCGGTATGAGCACTGGCGAGCCACACCCCCCGACTTAGCCAATTTACATCTAACAACAATGTATGCATACATCTCAATTTAACTTTCATACACGCATTTTCATGTAATAAAACATGGCATTTCTATTCGTTTACTTACTTCAGAAAAACACGTTTAAAACACGTATTTAGTTAGAAAAACTCACATGGCGTCTTAGCATATTACTCTTCACAAAAGCTTCTGATTTTAACCCTTATCCCAACCTGAACAGATTCCTATATAAACTTGACTCCAAACGAACCCCGGAATCCGAAACCAGTGTTCCGGACTCCACTCACTTCTTTCCGGATTCAAACCCGGATCCAACTCAACTCCGGACTAACACGGATTCCGGATCCATGCGGATTCCGGATCATTCTCTACTCCGGACTAAATTCCGGACCGGATCCGGACTCACCAAACTCCGGGACTTCCTTCCAGACCCCTTACTCCGATGTTGGACGATCGCGACCCAGAACAACGATAGGGTCAAGGGATTAACCATTTCCTATCTGATATCTAGTCCCTTACTCACCAAAATGGTTATTCCAATTTTCTCAGCCCTCTTTCAAGGTTATAAAACATTAACAGACTTACTCTTAGAGTAACTCAATTAATTAGACCAATAAAACTCTCCTCCACAATCTAGCTACTACAACAAACAACTATTAGGAGATGGTATGGTTTACCTTGATTTACTTGATGGGGAAACCCTTCTCTTCCTTCAATCGCAGGTTACATAAATTGATTCTTCTCTTCTCAGCTCACACATATAGCCACCAAGTATAAATGGTCACTTCTAGGGTTTTGTGCCCAATTTGAGGTTTTTATACTTTCCAACCAAAATACATCATGGTCCCTCAAGTTACAAAGTTACACCTTACTTCCACATTCCTTGGGTTTTCTTCAAAATTGGGACTTGACTATTACAATACCTCCCCCTCAAAAGAATTCCATCCCCGGAATTTCATTGTCGAAAAGTTGAGGGTACTTGGACCTCATGTCCGATTCTACCTCCCAAGTCGCCTCTTGGCCGTTATGAAACCGCCACTGCACCTTTACTAGCCTGATCTCCTTGTTCCTTAACTTTCGGACCTTGCTATCCACAATCTCCATTGGTTCCTCTGTGTACGTCAGTCTCTCATCAACACTGATATCTTCCAAAGGAACAACTACATCTGTTTCTGCCAAACACTTCTTTAGGTTCGAGACATGAAACGTCGGATGAACTCCCTTTTATTCTTCTGGCAAGTCTAACTTGTAGGCTACTGCTCCGACCCGTTCAGAAATGACGAAAGGCCCCACATACCTCGGTCTCAACTTTCCTTTCTTCCCGAAACGTACTACTCCCTTCCAAGGATAGGGGTGGTCCTTTGAGCTTATATGTATAATGTTTTCTTTTAATTATTTTGAGAAAATTGCAATTTTGGTCCCTGTGGTTTGTTGTCTTTAGTGGGGAAAAAATAAAAGGACCAAAATGTCCTCATACACAAGTTAGATGGGGGACTTTAACAAAAGAAAATCTTACGGAGTTAATCTGAAGGACTCAAGCCATACACTTTTGCATACCACCAGAATTTTCTTGCAATAAAAATTTTATAGGGACCAAAACTAAGATAAACAACAAACCACGGGGAGCCAAATTTTCAATTTACTCTATTATTTTTTTGGTTCATAATTGGAGGGGTAATAACTCATATTCTCACTCCCATCTCTTTTAATCATAATTCACTTTCAAACACCCCTAATAATAACTCTATTGCTTTCATCTACATTTCCAAATTTGTTCCACTTTTTGTTGATTAACCACTCCCTCATGTTTTATTGTATATTATCATGCTATTGGTCATTAACTTTTCACAAAAGTATGTGTTAATCCGTTGATTTGTTTGTATTTTGTAATTTGCTTTTAGTTATTCATTTGATTATTGTTACTTGAAATCCTAAATACATAAGAAGGCGAAATAAAATGCAATATTCATTTGCATGAAACATCCAAAAATCACAACAAATTTAAACCTTAATTTTATAAGGTCCAAGACAACTATTCCCAAATATTTTATACATAAATGGAGAAGTCATAACCATGTTCATATATATACATCCAACTATTATAAACAACTTACTAATCTAATTCATAACTTGCGCGATCAGATTATGAGGTTTGTCTATAATTCTCCAAAACATCAATGCTTTCACTAACTTCTCCATTATGTCACCAAAAAATATAGCTCTGGAACTTCTCGACGCTCAACCCTGCTTATCCCTTCCCGAGCTATTACCTGGTAAGAAAAGTTAATTTGAAAAGATTAGGCTTACGCCTAGTGAGAACATCCATTTTCAAATTAAAACCTTATAAGCTTTGAAAACCAAATGTAAACAAATCATATAAACAAACCTGATCGTCCCTTTCTTACCGTATACGTAACATCTTTTGATGACAGAAAATATACCCGATTCCATGAATATGACTAACACTAAGTAAGTCATATCATCACGTTCGAGAGCCTACTATGAATCATTACAAATTCTAGATCGTTGCTCATGTCCAAGAAATTACAATTCGCTTTATGCCAATTTCTTGGAGTGGAAGTAGAGATTACAATTATACTCATGCCTATCTCTTATCTTCCCATGGAAATCAGGAATTACGATTAACTTACTCCTATTCCAAGATTCCAAGTCACAATACGAAATGGGAATTACAATTTACTTTATGCCTATTCCTCATTTCATGTCAAAGGGAATTACAATTTACTTTATGCCTATTCCACGTTTCTTATCACAATACAAAATGGGAATTACAAATTACTTTATGCCTATTCCTCATTTCACGTCACAATACAAAAATGGTAATTACAATTTACTTTATGCCTATTCCTCATTTTCACATCAACGGGAATTACAATTTACTTTATGCATATTCCACGTTTTCACATTAATGTCAGTGCCTATGGATCCATTACACTTACTAGCATACGTGCATAATAACCCAGTCACATATCGTCTCTAAATTGAATTATAATGATATTCGTACTTGTAACATGATTAAGATACTTTTCCTATCGTACTGAGAATACACTTAATCGTAAAACTCCATTCAGTAAGTTATCCGGAACTCAATTAATCCGGTAACATCCGGAAATAGTATTCCAGACTCAAAGTCCGGAACCATCCGGTATCAAATCCGGTATTCTATCCGAAACTTACCCGGAATCCGGTACCAATGCGGTACCAATTCGGAACTTACCCGGAATCCGGTACCAATCCGGAACTTACCGGGAATCCGGTACCAATCCGGAACTTACCCGGAATCCGGTACCAATCCGGATTACTCATCTTCCGGATTTCACCAATTTTACCCAGTTCCACTATTTTCCATCCAGAACTTCTAAAATTGTTTGTATCCATTCATACAGATATCAATAGGCTTATTTACCATTTCCAATACACACATAGATCTTATTTAACAAAATAAGCATATGAACTCACCTGATGAGAGATTGAACGCAGCTTTGCAATCCAAACTGATTTCCCGTTCAACTTTTCACACCAATAATCAGAACCTAATCAAAATCAGTTTAATCTAATTATCAATTCCTAAAATATTGAATTGCATACCATAATCGAACCCTTACCGGAGTAAACTTAGGATTCGGTATATCTCTCTCTCTTAGCCTTCTTTAGAACCGACTCCAAAATCAAATTGAGATATCTTCTCAATCAGAGCCGACTTCAACTTTAAATATCAACCAACTATCGAGAAATGACCAATTCTACCTCCAAGTTCAAGTTTCACAAATTACTTAAACTTTGAGTCTATTACAAATTTAACCCTTTCGTCATTCCGTTTAAATAACACTTCCATTATTTTAAACATTCTTCCCAAAATAATAGTACATTAACTATGGAAATTTCAAGGTGTTTGATACGCATTGAGAAATCTATGCGTATGTATTTAGTTTAGCTTACTTATGTTAGGGTATTTTACACTTTTATCCCGATATTGAGTCATTTTCTATATTATTTTCTAGTTTTGTGTCATGAAGCTAAGTGTTGTGAAAATACCTGTTTTATTCTTGTAAGTAGGCTAATATCTCTATTTTTTTGCGAAACTGGCAGCTTCTTAAAGCATTCCCACAGCATTGGCTGACTGGACGCGCACATGACCTTTTGGAGGGCTGATTCTATTAAGCTTAGGATCTGAATGATGTCAGCAACTTTTGGGCTGGGAATTGCAGAAGGTTCCAGAAGACCTTTAACAAAAAGAAAAGAAGCCTTGAATTATTATTTGTACTAGAAACTATTAATGAATAGTAGTTAGCTTTTTAGCTTTTGTACTTTTGGTTCAAGAGGTATGGCCATGCATTGTAGTTGGTGTCTTTTGGTCATATATCCACCATACCTTCTTGAGTGTATATATATATGGCAGGTTTGCCATTGGTAGAAGGAGAGTTTTAAAAAGTTAAGTTTTATATATTGCAATCTTGTAATCGTTTGATGAAAGCTAAGATTGAAAAGTGACATAATCAATCTCTAGATTTCTTAAGTTATTAAAGTATTGCATTTTCTTTATTTATTGTTCTTTATAATTCTTGCATTTTACTTTAAGTCATTTACTTTCTTGTTATTTAATTTACGTCATTTACATTCTGTTATTTAATTTATGCACTTTATTTCCGTCATTTATAATTCTTGTAATTTAATTTACGTCATGAGTAGCTAAATTTAATTAAGCTTGGGTGTGAACCAAAAAGGGTGAGTATTTTAAACCAACGGAAAGTGGACATCGTTTCTCAATAACGATGCTCCATTATTTCATTTAAGTTTTATACATCCAAAAACCTTCTTGACGACTTGATCACTTGAAAAGTGTTGAAGTGCCATGGACTCAGGAATGAGCCATTGATATGCACGTCAACTCGAATGACATTGAGGGTATACTTGGAAAAGTTACGTACAAAGGAATTTGTTTTCGGTGTTTTTTAAATTGATTATTCTCGACGAGTTGATCACTAGTTAAGGTGGTAAAGTGTAGTGGACTCAGGAATGAGCCACTTAGAACACGTCAACTTGAATGATATGGGAATCGGCTCGGAAGAGTGATTTTTAGACAAAGGAATTTGCTAAATCCATATATTTTGAGAACTCCGTCTGACACCCGCACTGGTCTTGATACTTCATAGGAATATGTTGATTGATAGCTAAACAAAGGTGCAACGGTGAGAATCCGGAAGGATCACTCTCAAAATAGATGATAGAGTTAGTTGTTGGCAGACACAATGCTACAGCATTGCTACAGCATTGGTCCGCTGGAAGTAGGGATGGAAACGGGGCGGGTATTAGGCGGGTAATGCATCCCCCGTCCCCGACCCCGATCCCCGTTTAATCCCCGACGGGTTCGGGGAAGAAAATCCCCGACGGGTACGGGGAACCCGTTGGGTACCCGTTTACGAAAAAAAATAATTAAATTATTTTTAAAGAAAATGAAATTAGCGAGTTTTTAATTTTTAAAACAAATAAATAAACCTCAAGTTTCAAAAACATATAATGATATAATCAACCATGTGTAATCATAGTTCATGACAAATTTTAAAGTATAAAATTATCAAGCAACGAATAAAAAACTAATTAAATTATATATAAAAATATATATCGGGTATTATTAGAGGCGGGTAGTACCATCCCCGACCCCGACCCCGAACCCGCTTCGGGTATGAAAAACAATACCCGTCCCCGCCCCGTTACCCGATTAGCCGGGGAATCCCCGCCCCATTAGGGGCGGGTACCCGTGGGTACCCGACCCGACGGGTAAAATTTCCATCACTAGCTGGAAGTTGTGTTTATTTAATCACCCCAAGTGTTTACACCCTTGCTTTCCTTGTTAATCTGTGTAACTCAAGATAAATCAAACCAATCAAAGTCTTCGACATCGCCATCTGAAATCATTTCTTTCTTCAACTTTTAAATCAACTTTTTACTCCAATCTCTGTGGGACGATAACTGGTATTTTATCACTTTATTACTTGAAAGACGATATTAGGTCTCATGGTATACTTGCTTTGGGATTTAATTAGCACACGTCTATAGGTGTATTCAAAGCACTGTCAAGTTTTTGGCGCCGCTGCCGGGGATTGGCACGCTAAAAGTTTTTAAAAAGTTTTAAAACGATTTGATTTTTCTAACACCTTCCGAATCATACTTTGTGTGGTATATGCCACGAATCCAACGTGGGGAACTTTTTGAGTTAGATCCTGACATAGAAAGAACCTTTCATCTTAGACGGAGGTTACAAAGAGCTTCAAGTTCTATGGATCCTCCCGATAGGGATGCACCACCCGGATTTGAGCGTAGACACCTACACCCATTCGTTGCA
Organism: Saussurea involucrata; assembly: GCA_033807775.1. NCBI lineage: Eukaryota > Viridiplantae > Streptophyta > Magnoliopsida > Asterales > Asteraceae > Saussurea > Saussurea involucrata. Next base: position 1,189,619 of record CM066315.1, read on the forward strand.
GAACCACGACCACCAGGCGTAGAGATACGACCACCACCTCTAGTGAACCAAATGAGACCACCGGACTTAGGAAATCCTAGAGCACCACCAAATTTTGGAAACCCTCCAGTTTTTGGTAACCCACCAGTTTTTGGAAATCCGCCACGTTTTGGAAATCCACAAAATCAAGATTTTCAAGAACACCACATTAATAATGAAGAAGATGATGGGAAAGAATCTCATGGTAACAATGATTTAAATGAACCATTAAATATCATTGACCTTGTAAACTCAAAAAATGGGAGAATTATGGACTATGCAATTCCTAACTTTGAACAATTAAATTCGGGAATTGTAAAGCCGCATATGGATACAACGCATTTTGAACCAAAACCCATTATGTTTCACATGTTGCAAGCCAATGGTCAATTTGTCGGATTCCCATCGAAAGATCCACACTCACATTTAAAATCTTTTAAAGAGATCACTGATGTTTTTCTGATTCCTGGGGTATCTTCTGATGCCCTAAGACTCACATTATTTCCTTTTTCATTAAGGGATAAGGCAAAAGTTTGGTTTAATTCATTGGCACCAGGTTCTGTACCATCATAGGCTGACATGGCTGAAATTTTTTTAAGAAAATATTTTCCACCTACCCGAAATGCTAAGTCCCGAAATGAAATTTGCATGTTCAAACAAATGGACGATGAAGCAATTCCCGACGCATGGGAAAGGTTTAAGGAATTATTAAAGAAATGCCCTCACCATGGCATTCCCTACTGTATTCAACTCGAGACGTTTTACAGTGGACTTGATTCCAATGCAAAACAAATGCTCGATGCGACATCAGGAGGGGCCTTTACTTCCAATACCTATAACACCGGGTATGAAATTCTTGAAAAGATTTCCACAAACAATGGGCATTGGGCTGATCCAAGAGCACCAACTACAAAGAAGACTGCTGGAATGCATGATTTAGATGCTTACACCGCATTGACAGCTCAACTGGTTCTATAACCAATATGCTTAAAAACATAACTACCGGTCAGGGAACACAACCGACTGCCACTACACCTACTCCAGCTGTCCTCTCAGTGCAATGTGTTTGTTGCAGTGGAGACCATTCTTATGAACAGTGTCCTCAAAACTCTGAATCAGTTAACTATGTTCATAATAGAAATGGTCCTTACTCTAACAATTACAATGCCAGTTGGAAACAACATCCAAAATTTTCATGGACCAGCCCAAGTTTAAATCAACCTGAGTTTAAGCAACAAGGAAACTCCCATTTTCAAAATCAGCATCAAGCAAGCAGTTCTCAAAACTACCAAAACAATCCAAATCATCAGAATCAGAGTTTTCAAAACAACAAGCCATCGTTTCAAAACAAATCCTCTTCACAAGCAGAACCGTCTTTGGAAGCAATGTTAAAAAAATTTATCACCCAAACCAACACTTCCATAAGAAATCTTGAAACACAAGTTAGTCAACTTGCTCTTAGTCAAAACAACAGACCCAACGGGACTTTGCCTAGTAACACAGAAATCCCAAGATTTCCAGGAAAAGAGCATGTGAAGGTTGTGACACTTAGGAGTGGGAAAGACTTAGAGAAAACCCAAGCTGAAATAGAAAAGAATCCAAAGTCCAAGACCAATGCTACAGCATTGCCCACCATCCTAGAAGAGCTATCCCAATCTCTTAAGGTTTTAGAGCCAATAATCCCAATCCCAAAGGAAAACGCAGTAGAAAGTGAGGTCAACAAACCAACAAGACCTGTCAAAGGAAACATAACAAAAGGTGTCAAGGATACAAATTTGAGGGTGGAGGAAGTCCACCCTGAAAGCTCAACACAAACAAAGAAAGCCGTTATTGAACCAATTCCTCCTTGTGTTCCTTTTCCCCAAAGGTTAAAGAATAATAAGGAAGAATTGCAATTCAAGAAATTTTTGGATGTGTTTAAACAATTGCATATCAACATACCCCTTGTTGAAGCAATTGAGCAGATGCCTAGTTATGCCAAATTTCTTAAAGACATTTTGAGCAAGAAAAAGAAGTTGACTGAGTATGAAGCTGTAGCCATGACTGAAGGGTGTAGTGCTCTCTTGACCAATAAAATTCCACCTAAACTCAAAGATCCAGGGAGTTTTACCATTCCTTGTTCCATAGGTGGGAAAGAAGTTGGAAAAGCCTTATGTGATTTAGGAGCAAGTGTCAACCTTATGCCTTTGTCTATTTTCAATAGCTTAGGTATAGGAGAAGCTAGACCAACCACTGTCACACTCATCTTAGCTGACAAAACCATTGCCTATCCTAAGGGTAAAATTGAAGATGTCTTAGTTCAGGTTGACAAATTCATCTTTTCTGCTGACTTTATCATCTTAGATTTTGAGGCTGACAGAGATATTCCTATTCTTTTAGGAAGACCCTTTTTAGCCACTGGGAGAACTTTGATAGATGTCCAAAAGGGAGAGTTGACCATGAGACTTCAAGACCAAAAAGTCACATTCAATGTCTTCAATTCCATGAAATACCCTGATGATATGGAAGTATGTTATGGCCTAAGTGTGATTGAAAACCTGTGTAATGAAGAGGGAGTTAGGGAAGTTTGTAGGTTCGAAGAAGAGGATGATGAGAAATATGATGATGATGATGATGATGAGAAGATAATAGATGAGACTGTTGCTAAGTTTGAATCTTTGGAACCTAATGAACAAAAGACTTTCACACCATCAATCATTTCACCACCTGACCTGGAGTTGAAACAACTCCCGTCCCATCTAAAATATGCTTTTCTAAAGGATGAGAACAAACTGCCTGTCATCATTTCATCCTCTTTAGAATTGCATCAGGAAAAGAAGTTAGTGGATTTGTTGAAGTTACACTCAAAAGCCATAGGATGGACCATTGCTGACCTTAGAGGAATTAGTCCCTCTATTTGTCAACATAAGATCATCTTAGAAGACAAGAAGTTCACATCCATTGAACCACAAAGAAGGCTAAACCCTGTCATGAAAGAAGTAGTGAAAAAGGAAGTGCTAAAATGGCTAGATGCAGGAATCATTTTTCCTATTGCCAGTAGCTCTTGGGTTAGTCCTGTCCAATGTGTCCCTAAGAAGGGGGGTTTTACAGTAGTGGCCAATGAAAAGAATGAACTCATCCCAACTAGAGTAGTTTCAGGATGGAGAATTTGCATGGACTACCGTAAACTTAACACAGTCACCCAAAAGGACCATTTTCCACTACCATTCGTTGACCAAATGTTAGACAGGTTAGCCGGAAAAGAATACTATTGTTTTTTGGATGGATACTCCGGTTACAATCAAATAGCCATTTCACCCGAGGATCAAGAAAAGACCACCTTCACTTGTCCCTATGGTACTTTTGCCTTTAGGAGAATGCCCTTTGGTCTCTGTAATGCTCCTGCAACTTTTCAAAGATGTATGATGTCCATATTTTCTGATATGCTGGAAGATTCCATTGAAATATTTATGGATGATTTTTCTGTATATGGCTCATCTTTTGATAATGGTTTGAAAACTTGAAAAAGAGTCTTGAAAGGTGTGAAAAAACTGATTTAGTCCTAAACTGGGAAAAGTGTCATTTTATGGTCAAAGAAGGAATAGTTCTTGGACACTTGATTTCAAAAAGGGGGGTTGAGATAGACAAAGCCAAATTGGAAGTTATTGAAAAATTACCTAAACCAACCACTGTAAAAGGAATTAGAAGCTTTCTTGGTCATGCTGGGTTTTACAGAAGGTTTATCAAAGACTTTACAAAAATCTCAAAACCTTTGTGTTTGCTTTTACAAAATGACCACAAATTTGATTTTAATGATGAATGTAGAAATGCATTCATTACTTTAAAGAAAGCTTTGGTAACTGCTCCAGTGGTTGTGGCCCCAGATTGGGAAAAACCTTTTGAAATCATGTGTGATGCAAGTGACTGGGCTGTAGGAGCTGTCTTAGGTCAAAGAAAGGAAAAAGTGTTTCATTCAATTTATTATGCAAGTAAGACTTTGAATGAAGCACAAATCAACTTCACAACAACAGAAAAAGAACTCTTGGCTGTAGTTTTTGCTTTTGAGAGGTTTAGATCATATTTAGTGGGAACAAAAGTCATTGTGCATACATATCATGTTGCCATTAAATATTTAATCTCTAAAAAGGATGCCAAACCTAGATTGATTAGATGGGTTTTGTTGTTACAAGAGTTTGACCTAGAGATTGTAGATAGAAAAGGAGTAAACAACCAAGTGGCAGATCATTTGTCTAGGTTAGAAAACCTAGTAGAAGAGAAAGGGGAAGGAGATATCATTGAAACCTTCCCAGATGAGAACATCTTGATGCTACAACATTCATCCAGCATCCCTTGGTATGCTGATTTTGCCAACTACTTATCATGTGGCATCAAACCTTCTGATTGTACTGGTCATAAGCTTAAAAAGTTTTTCCATGATGCTAAATTTTATCTTTGGGATGACCCTTTTCTGTTTAGACTTGGTGCACATCAAATCTTGAGAAGGTGTGTTCTAGAAAATGATGTGGCAGAAATCTTGCACCATTGCCACACCTCAGCATATGGAGGACACTTTGGAGGTCAAAGAACAGCAGCAAAAGCACTACAATCTGGTTTTTATTGGCCTACTCTATTCAAAGATTCCCATCACTTTTCACAAAGATGTAATGAATGTCAAAGAAGTGGTTCCATTTCTCAAAGAAATGAAATGCCTTTGAATGGGATACTCGAAGTAGAGCTGTTTGATGTGTGGGAAATTGATTTCATGGGACCTTTTCCACCATCAAACAAACTCCAATACATTATTGTTGCTGTAGATTATTGTAACAACCCAAATCCAATATACACAACAATTCACATAATGTAACATAACATTCATATAACGAACGAACTTCACATTACATGTACGGTCCAGTAGTCTTTTACAATTGGAAGAAAACCATTCTACTACAATCCTTGTACTATTTACATTCATAAGATTTAATATTGCGATACAACTACTAAACAAGCCAAAATCTTGATCCTATAATTCGTCGCACAAGCCACCCATCGGTTACTCTAATTACTTGCTCTTACTTGAACCTCCACCTGGAATACATATTTTTAAAACAAAATGAGGGTTAGACCTGATGGTCTAAGTGAGAAATCCCTGTTAGTTTAAAAGCCATTTATATAAACTTTATTCATATAAATCACGCAACACAATCGTATACATCCAATTAAACTCACATATCTTATGCTTTCCCTTTTTATTCCTCCTGGCCATATTAGTGGTAGCAAGCCAACTAATATTATACAACGATGTACAACATCTACAGCCAAACAACGCTATACAGATTCTATAGCCAAACACACCGGTCCTAAACCCGGTCAACGTATTATAACACATTTATAATACTCATGTAAATATAATACCTTTCTATATTATAATTCACATACAACGCATAATTATCAACAATTTCATTCCCAATTTTACACATATACGTATTCCAGTTAAAAACGTTTTCAAAGTAAAACTCACCTGTTTTGGTTATTACCCACGTTCGCAAGCTTCTTTCAAAACGATTCTATCTCTTACCACGACTCCACAGAATCTGAAACGAGTTAAGATACACACATCGCTTTACTAACCAAACACATAAAGCCTAACAATTTCCCATCCTCAACTATCCCATTACACACTGTACTTAACTCACTACCGGGACTACACAGGGTACCGAGACTTATACAGTACCGGGACTCTTGGTACCGGGAGTTCCTATATCGGGAGTTCCCATTACCAGAACTCTCCACTACCGGAAGTCTGCTATATCGGGATTTATACTACCGGGAGTCTTCTATACCGGGACTCACACTACCGGGAGTTTACCGGGATTTCACCGGGACTCTCTAAGAACACAGTCAGTTTCCAATTACCCAGAAATCGATTGAAATCCATTCAAGTCACGAATTTAGAAATTCTAAACCGATAGAAGTCTAATACTACTGATTATAGACACAAATTGTAAATGACTTACCTCCAAATATATTCTAATTCACTTGATTGATGTAGCAACTGTACTTTCGCCTTCTGCTCCTTTTCACCTCCGCACACACAAACACTTTTCTATTTTTGGGAACTGAGGGTTGCTCTGATACCTATAAGGTATATATATAACAATTTACACTTTTGGCTTAAATTCTTCCATAAGTACCAAAACACCCTTGAACTTATAACTTACCTCCAACTTACCCTAAACATTAAATCTTAAGGTTAAATATTTTAACTGATTGGGAATTTATCTAACTGACTTACCCGGGGTATTACATCATCTCCCCCTTAAAAGAATTCCGTCCCGGAATTCCGTTAAGTAAAAAGATGAGGGTATTTGGCTCTCATTTTTGTCTCTGATTCCTACGTAGCATCTTGACCTCTATGATGTCTCCACTGAACTTTCACTTTCCTGATCTCCTTACTTCGCAGCACTTTAACTTTACGATCAACTATAGCTTCCGGCTCTTCCACATAATTCAGTTTTTCGTCGACTCGGATATCTGGTAGAGAGACTGCCTGGTCTGGAGTGACCAAACATTTTCGGAAGTTCGATACATGAAACGCATTATGGATTCTACTCAGTTCTGGCGGAAGATCTAATCGGTAAGCGACTTCACCGATCCTTTCTGTTATTCCAAACGGTCCAATATACCTAGGGCTAAGTTTACCTTGTCGTCCAAATCTGATGACTCCTTTCCACGGCGAAACCTTTAACATTACGTAATCCCCAACCTGAAATTCCAATGGTTTTCGGCGTCGGTCAGCGTAGCTTTTCTGTCTGTCTTGAGCCACTTTCAATCGTTCACGAATCTGAGTAACCTTATCGGCGGTTAACTGAACTATTTCCGGCCCCGCTAACTGTTTCTCTCCCACCAAGGTACTCTTGGTGCTGCCGGCTTGATCGGTGGTGTCACTTCTTTCTTCTTCGGTTCACTTTCCTCGCTTTCTTCAGCTTCTTTGTCCTTAGGCTCGACTTCCCTTGCCGGTTCGCCATTCAGTTCTTTGCCATTTCTCAGATAGATAGCATTGCAATGTTCCCGGTTAGTCTTTTCGGGTTGGCTCGGAAAAGTACCGGAAGGTCGGTTTTGTGGGGCCTCGGAGATCTGCCCCACTTGCCTTTCGAGGATCTTTATTGCAGCCGTATTTTGATCAGTTGCGGCTTTGACTGTGTTGATAGTGCTTGCTAATCCCTCGACTGTGCTGTCCATCTTCGTCATGAACTTCATCATCATCTCTTCTAGGCCCGGCTTCTTCTCCCCGGAAGGTCCTTCGTTTCTTTGCTGAAAACCTGGAGGACGGTACACATTATTAGTTTGAGCGGAATTAGACGAGTTAGAAAAATTACCTGACTGTGGTTGACCGGGCTGATTCCATGAAAGATTGGGATGCCTTTTCCACCCCTCGTTATAAGTATTCGAGAAAGGATCGTTTCTCGGTTGGTTCCGGTTTGACTCAAATTGAACCTGATCAGGTTCTTGAGGGTTTCCTCCATTCAGCCGATTCGTGATGACAGCCAGTTGAGCTTTCAGTTCGTTCAGCTCGTTACTCTCTTGGACATTTGCAACTCGTCTTACTGCTGATCTCGGAGTGGAGAAACTGTGTTCGGCCAGATTCTCGATCAGCTCACATGCTTCCTCATAAGATTTATCCATTAATGCTCCACCCGCCGCAGCTGTGATGTCGTTCTTGAATTGCGGGTGGAGTCCACTGAAGAAGGTCTGGATGATGACCCAGCCTTGTAGCCCGTGATGAGGATACTTCTTTATCATGTCCTTGTAGCGCTCCCAAGCCTCATATAATGTTTCCTGATCCCATTGAGAAAAATGGGTGATCTCCGCCATTAGCTGCGCGGTTCTTCCCGGTGGAAAGAATTTCTGAAGGAAAGCTGCCTTCAGTTGCGCCCAAGTGGTGATCGAGTCTGGTTGGATGCTCTCGGTCCATGTCTCGGCTCGGCCTTTGAGAGAGAACCCGAATAACCTCAGCTTGATGGCATCCTCGTTCATGCCATTGATCTTGAATGTGTTACAGATCCTCTCGAATGCACGGAGGTGTGCATGAGGATCTTTAGTCGGCGCTCCTCCATATTGATTCTGTTGTACCATGACAATGGTACTCGGTTTGAGCTAGAAGTAGTTTGCTGCGGTGGCGGGCGGTTGGATGCCTATCCGTGCGGTTGCCACGTTCGGATTGGCAAATGACCGCATAGGCACCCTTTCTGGAGGTGGTGGTGGTGGATTATTGCGGCGAGGTGGTCTCTCGTCGTCTGACATTTCGAATTTAAGATTCCTTTTCGCTTTTGCTTCTTTTCGTAGACGATGAGCGGTTCTTTCGATCTCCGGATCAAATTCTTCAATCTCTTTCCCTCGGGTCGTCCTTGGCATAAACCAAGTGGTACCTGAAAAGAAGGAAAGCAACGTCAATGATCTAAAAACTGAAAGTGATGGAATAAAATAACAAGAAAAGAAAATGCCCAATCTAATAGCGCGTATAGATAGTAGTGCTATTAGTTGCAACTAGCTCCCCGGCAACGGCGCCAAAAACTTGACACGAGGTTTTGACACCTCGTGGATCTTACCGCAAGTGTACGGGTCGAAGTCAAGTAATAGTACTTGGAAAGTACGAGTATCGAATCACGGGGAACTAGGAACTAAGTATCACAATTACTATAAGAACTATTAACTGAACTGTCGAATTTGGAAGATAGGTTTTAAACTAATTAATTGCAGCAAATAAAATAAACCAAACACAAGACAACTAGTAAGCAGCTTTGGAATTCAGATGGAGAAAATAGTTGAGGGTTGGATATCCTTAGGTTTTCACATATGAACTTCAGACTAAAAACAAATACCAGTTAATTCTGTTGATGAATACTCAACCTTGATCTAACCATTGCTCTCTCTCAAGTAACAACAGTTATATTTGTAAAACATGGTGCTTTCTCAAGCTACCATGAAGTTTATCTCAAAAAGCACAAGATTAATCTCTCGATCTCACCCTGTGTAGTTCAAAACACATTAAGCGCAGGTTATTATGAGACTAAGGCTTACTCGGTATATCTCTATCCTTTCTTACCTTAGACATGTAATTCCTAATTCTAGATCTTAATTAATTCTCTCGAACATAATTGAAAACAATAAAACAATTGTAAGTTAGCTACACTCACAAAAGCATTAATAACAAAATCACATGCATTCATTAAATCAGAAAACTGATAAAAGTCATTCGTCATCCATCTATATGTTCAATCCTAATTCAATCCAACCCCCAACATCTTAAAGTTAGTTCATGATGTTGGGGGATTCAAACACAAAAGAAAGGGAAACGAAAGTGTAAGCAAACATGGTAAACGTGATCGTGGTGACTGTGTAAGATGAATTGATAAACTCCCTTTTCCCGTGATTGAATCTACTTCGCGTCTTGAACGTTCCTTCGATTGATCCTCGATCTTTGCTCCAAACGGTGTCACTTGGCTCTGAAAATCGCCCCTGGGACTGCTCTGGCCGTCGTGTGAAATCTGGATCCCCATTAAGTGACCTAAATCCCGACTTAAAATACTGATTTTCGCGAAACAGTGGGTTACGCCACTTGCCACGCGACTTGCAAGTCGCGTGGTAAGTCGCGCGTGTCAATTTTGCAACGTGGGTCGTTTTCTGGTTCGCGGGTCGGGTCCTGGTTCGGTCGCGGGTCTTGGGCTTGGCTTTTGGGCTCCCGTTAGGCTTCGTTTTGACTCGTTTTGGGCTCTTTTTAGTTTCTTTTTCCGAGGAATGCCGCCTTTTATATAACCTGCGTAAATTACTCAATAAACCGTAAAATACCCGCCTTTTTACTTTAATACAAGCCAATCTCGTTGGTTTGAGAACCGAAAATAACGCCAAAAAGTGGCGTTATCAGTCGGCGACGGTGGTATAGATAAATCAAGTAGGAAAGATGTGGATACTTTTGCCTTTTTGAGAAAATGGGAGGAATGGAATTGCATTTCTTCTCAATTGTGATGGAATGTGTGGAATTCATTTGCATTCCATTGGTAAACCAAACATGTGAGTTATTCCACCACAACATCAGTCAATTTATGATGGATAAGGCCATCCGTACCCCAGGTTCAAACCTTTTGAACCCTCTGCGCCACATCAGCTTTCCACTTTGAACCCTCTTGAACCTTTTTGAACCCACAAATCTCGTACCCCAACCTTTTGAACCTCTTGAACCCACATGCCACCTCATCTAATTTTTTAATAAAAAATCATAACATTCATAAAAATAAAAATAAAATTACAAAATAAAATTAAAAATTACAAAATAAAATTAAAAATTCCAATTATGTTTTTGTCGAATTCTCTCTTTTCTCGCCAAAGTAGCATTCAAAGCAGCTCCCGTAAGGTGATCGTGCGGGGCAATGAAAAACTCGAAGTCTTTTTCATATAGCCTTTCCAACTCGATTTCACACTTTTGTTGTTCGACTTGCCACTTTTGTTGTTCGACTTGGCACTTTTGTTGTTCGACTTCAAGTTTTTTCATTTTGTAATCAACTGAATCATCAATTTTACTTCTCAAGTCACTCATTTCGGAGTAAAGGCGGTTGTCGTCCGTACTACTCGTTGCTGTCTTTTTTGCCGTGTTTCTCCCGATGGGTCGTTGAACATTTTCAGCGTCTTCATCGGAAGTGTGGGTACGTTTTGAACCCCGGGATGTATTTGTCATAGTTGGAACCGTATTCCACTTTGGAGATAATTTGAGGATATCCCAAGCTTGTTCATGGGTGAAGGCAGTTTGGTATTCATTTTGAGGATTGAGAGAATTGGTGTGAAAAATGGATGAGATTTGAGATTGATTTATAGTGTTTAAATTGAAAAAAAAAATTAATTGGAAAAGAGCCGTTTGGAATAAAAAAAATGAGAAACTCCTTCGGGTATAAGCGGGGTGGGGAACCCGATCGCCGAGCCCACCACCCCTAACCCGCTGAACCCGCCATGGGCGTACCCGGTTTGCCACGGTACCCGGGGAACCCGCAGGCATGAACCCAAGCCCGAGCCCGCTCGAGTACGGATGGCCTAATAGTTATTCCACCAAAACTTACCAAAAAACGGTTATTTAATTGAATTTTGCCCAAAAATAACTATTTCCACGATTTTACGTGAAATACATGTATTTATAGTGTGGTTTAATGGTCAAAAGGTATATGGTACAGACTACAGAGCAGTCAGGAGTGGAAGGCATTGATTTGGGCAACCAAAATCATGTCACCCTTCACTTTCTTTATAGTAAATGGACGGCTTAGATTTACTGCTTGGCAAAAAAAACTAGCTTATAAGCAAAAACAATTTGTACATGTTTGGATGACTAAGTTAGTTTTTTGAAACGCTACTCTTTCAATAGATTTTGGTGAATATTCTAATATTGTCCGTTATTATTATTATTTATTAACTATTATTATTAATAAATATTAATTATTTAAATTTAATTATAATTAATTAATAAATATTAACTGAAAACTATTAAATTAAATTTTAATTATACATTGATATTAAATTTTAATTTACTTAGAATTATTATTAATCATATAAATTATTTTTATTTATTTTTTAATATTAATGAATATATTTTATTTATCAATTAGTATTATTTTTTAATTATTATTTGATTATTTTTTATATTATATGTAACGGTTATTTAAAATCATAAGTTTAATATATATTTTTTTCTAAAACTTGTTTTAACAAGTTTAAAATTTATAGTATATATATGTAATAATAAATTTTAAATTTCTTTTAATTAACATATTATATTATTACATTGGTTGTATTAATTAACATATTATATTGTTATAAATTTGTTTTGTAATTGATAATTATTTGAAGATGCATTTTTTGGCTATTTTACATGCTTATAAGCTACTTTTGTCAAACGTATTTTTTTCATCAGCTAGCTTATCAATCAACAGCTAGCTCATCAGTCATCAGTTAGCTTATCAACTAGTTTGCCAAAAATAGCCTAATCCTGTTTGCTTGACAAAAGTAACTTTATAGGGACGCGATATCTTTCCTGCTGCCTGATTCCCCATTTTCATTACTGCTCTCTATTTTGTATCAAAATAAATAAACCAATTTTCGTATCAACTCTCTTATTTTAATTGGTTGGTGATATTAAATCAATCGTGTATCAAAGTAATATTATATGATATTGACTTAATTTTTAATTAAAATTAGATTAATATGATATTGACTTAATTTTTAATTAAACTTAGATTAATAATACAATATATTTTAATTTATAAATTTTAAGTGATCTTTAAAGTAGCTTAATTGTTCGTAAAGTTGTCCGGTGTATTTTAACCTAAATATAACGTTTCGAATGTTTTTTAAAGTTTTTTTTGGTTGATTTTAGGGGATATTTAATTTTTTGTCGATTTCGATGAACTTTTTGGTTTTTAGTCGATTTTGAGAGTTAATTCTGGTTTCTTGGTTGATTTCGAGACACTTTTTTGGTTGATGGGATCCCGGACGAAAATTTACCGGAGGGACATTAAAGTAGAAAGCTAAAATTCCAAGTTTTTACCCCAAAAATTCCATTCTCTTTCCTTTTTAACGAGGGCCCATCCCCCCTAACCTTCATCTACATCTACCCCTGAATACATAGAACTTGAATAAATTTATTCGCTTTGCTTTAAAACTTTAATAACTTGTCAACACTTCCACGGTTTGTTGTCGCTCCTCAATAGCCACGTGTATTAAACCATTAGTGCATGTTTGTATTATATACAGATTATTTGAATGTTTGTATAGATAGTGACAAATAATACAAAACATATCAACATGTTATTAATGCTCGACATGTTAGTGCATCTAAATCTTGTTGGTAAAAATGTCAATCTGAATACTTGAATTTTTGCGATGTTGGTACAAAATTGTTCCTTTATGTCATGTATCAATCGATTATAGTTGGTACTAACTTTTTCGGTTGATACATGTTGGTATGTATCAACCAAAAAAAGTTGGTATAAACTATAATCGATTAATACATGACATAAAATTTTACATATTAACTATAATTGATTGATAAGATACACGATATGTATAAAAAAACATGATACATTATCGTGTTCACCTTTAATTTTCATTCATTCAATATAAAATAAGATATTATTCTTTAAATTATTGATAAATATTTTTTATTTTCAATTTTAATGCATATTACGTATGTGGATGATTAAAAAAAATGGACACATATTTTGTCGCTTCTTGATGCTTGTTTTGTTTTTATGTAAAACGAGTTTTTAAATGACTATTTTGACCTTGTTACGGTTGGTTTTAATATAGGTTGGGAAGGTTATCTTGGTATTTTACTTGGAAAATATATATATTAAAAATTAAAATTGGAATTTTGCAGTGAAACGAATGCATGTGCAATGGCTAAGTTACCGGCGTTAGAATCGCTCCATCCATCGCTTTCTATCGAGAACTAGAAGTAACAAAATCTTTTCATTTATTTATTTAATTATATAAATATTATTATATTGTTTTCTCTATTTAATAATTCGAATAAAGAGACAATATTAAATTTTAAAACAATCATTTCATCTGTGATTTCCACACAATCATAAGCTGTTTTAAATAAATCATTTTGTAATCGTATAAGGTTTAATTTTATATCTAGTTTATTAAAATATGTTATTTCAAATATTATTAAAGTCGCATGCTATAGTTTTACAATATACTAGCTTTTTTTTTGAAGTAAACAATATACTAGCTTATCACTAATTTTTCCAGAGGAAATGTGATTTCCGTCCTTAGATCATCCGCACCCCTGTAAGACCAAACTTTTTTCTAAAGTGTTACGTCAGCTTTGCAATAACATCTTACACATTCATTGAAGACCAAACTCCTTTCTAAAGTAAAAAACTATAATATAAATAATATACATAATTATAATATAACTAATAAAACAATTATAAAATATAGATAACTAAAATTTTACTTTTGTTTTCTTTTAGTATATTTTGTGTAAATATAATTTAATTACCAAATAAAATACATTGATATATTGAAAGCATGCAAGGTAACTAAAATACAAATATTGCACAAAATACACAATAAACATTACATTACTAATTATTAGTATTTGTATTTTCGTAATTTTTATATTAATGTACTTTTATTTTAGTAGTTTAAATAAAAAACATTGCATAAAAATATCATTTTAAAAAAATAAAGTGCGAGTAAGAAATTTTAATAAAAATAATAAAAAATAATGTTCAAATAAACTAATAAATGAGTTAAATTTAATAAACATATTAATAATTAATGTTTAAACAAACAAATTAATTAATTAAATTAAACAAAAATGGATTTGTTTAATATATATTTCTTTGTGAAAGGTTTTTTAATTGTGAAAGGAGTTGCTACACTTGCAAGACCTTGCAAATCACATAACATGCCATGTCATCTTGCAAGACCTTGTGCAAGACGTGTGCGGATGCTCTTAGGGTGCATTTGATACGCATACAGGATAGAACAGAACAGGACAGGACAAGACAGAACAGAACAGGACATAACAGTTGTTCAACGTTTGGTAGACAGAACTGGACAGAACAGAACAGATAACATTAGACAAAATAAAGATAAATAAAAATTAAAGAATGAATAAAATATAAAATAGAACGTGTATTTGATGTTTTAGAAGATAATTTGATTTTATTTTGAGGTTATATTGGTAAAACATAAGTCTGTTCCACCTTGTTCCATGGGGTGGAGGTGGAACAAGCCTGTTCCACTTTGTTCCACATAAAAGGTCTGCCAAACATGGGACAGTGATCTCTGTTCTGTTCTGTCCTGTCATGTCCAGTGTACCAAACGCACCCTTATGGTTTACTGTTTATAATGGTTTTCGTTACTAATTAGTAAAAATTGCTTTTTTGTCACTATGGCTTATAATTAATTACTTTTATACCCTTGTTACCAATGGCGGATCCAGGATTTTTGTATAGTAGGGTCCCTTTTAAGGTAGGTTAAAGTCGTTCGATGTGTTTTAGTCTAATTCTACGGTTTCAAGAGATTTTTGAAGTTTTTCGGTTGATTTCGAGAGATTTTAAAGTTTTTTTTGTCTATTTCGAGTGATTTTTTCGTTTATTTGGTTAATTTCAAAAGACTTTTTTTCTTTTTTGATTGATTTTGAAGTACTTTCTTTGGTTTTTTAGCTAGTGGGGGGACATGCAAAAAATCACTGGGGGGAACCCATGCTATAACGCTAAAAAATAATTGTTTTTATACTAACAAAATCACATTTTTTTTATTTTAGTGGGGGGATGGGACCCCCCTTTTTGCAGTTGCATCCGCCACTACTTGTTACCGACTCTATACCTTCGACCATCCAGAGGCTCACGCGGCCTACCACGGCTTAAGTCGTCCGAACTCTACTAGCAGTCCAAATTTCTCATGTTTGATATTCTTTTTTACCTTGAAACATAATGGGGTGAGATTCATAGCTAAGAATACCAACTTGATAAATCATGCAAGTTACTCTATAATAAAAGTAAAACTATATATGCATGTACACCTCTGCTTTACAATAATACTTTATTTAATTAAAAATTATGAAAAGTAAAAAAGTAGACAAAGTTACATTTAACTTAACAGACAGTGATATTAACCTCATGAAAAGAGAAACAAAATCAAGATTGTTGTTACGAAAAAAAATCTATATATACATAAAAACAAGATGAGGAGTTGCTTATGTGGCATCATGAGAAGCATGCATTCACATTTCTCTATTTTCTCATAATTTTGATTTTTTTAAATAAAAAACTTCTCTCAAATAACCATTCTACCCTTAAATAAAAATTATGTATTTCATTGTATGAAGGTTTCTTTGGTAATTTCATTTTCAATTTCATTAGCTTTAATTTTCAAACTATCTCACTTATTAGAGACATTAATTTTAGTCCACTGTGTAACGACCTAGACCAATCTGGAAAGTTTTACGTTTTTCGTCAAGATTTGGTAATAAGTAGAAGTTGAGGGGTTGATTGGTATCTTTGGGATGGAGTATAAAAGGGGCCAAAACCCTAGGAGAATATTTCCTATTGCTGATTTTGTTGTGTGGTCGGCTGGAAGAACAAAAGAGAGAAAGAGGAAAAGAGGAGAAAAGAGGAGAAAAGAGGAAGAAAGAAAGGAAGATAAGGAAAGAGAGAAGAAAGAGATTTCGTTTTGGAAAGAAGAGAAGGTGTTCTTTAGTAATCAATCCACCAGGTAAACCTTCCTTAACCTCTCGAATCTGTGGTCTGATTATAGAAGGTTTATCCTTTTGAGTTTTGGTTAAAAAGTAGAGTTTGAAGGTGGGTGGGAGAAATCGAGCCTCATAATGTATTATTGTTGCTAAGAACTCGTTAAATGCTAAGTTTATAGTTGTTGTTGCTATTATTAATCTTTAATTCGAAAGAATCGAGTTTAGCCTATGGATTTCAGCCCAAAAATGGACCAGGTCGACGTCCGGACACCTTCTCGGGCGTCCGGATTCGTTGATGGATAGAAGGTCTCCGGACGAGAGAGTTGTCCGGATAGGAATGTTTATCCGGGTAGGTGTTGAGTCCGGTAAAGTCTTGTATCCGGTAAGTTCGGTACCCGGAAAGGGGTATCGTCCGGAGAGTAGAAGTTACCCGGAAAAGGAGTGTTGTCCGGATTAGTTGTCGTCCGGATTAGTGTGGGTGTCCGGACTCTTTAGCGTCCGGAAAAGTAGGGTTGTCCGGAAAACCTGAGTTGTCCGGATACTTTTGCTGAGTTGTTGTTTTATGCCCGTTTATTCAGGGAAGTCGATTTGGAAGTATGGAACTGTTTAGGAACGAGAAGTAAGAGCCCCAGGTGAGTTTTCTAAACTAAAATGTGTGGCTTTTAAAGTGTTTTCAAAATGTGTTATGAATGTTGAGAATTGCCATGCTTTATTATTATGCTTTAATTGCATGAAAGTTGTTTAAAGTTTTATGTAGAATGTATGCATACATCAAGGAGACGTAAACTGGCAAAGACGGGAGAGTAGTTCCGCCAGCTCTCGTGCGGGAAGGGAGGTCCCTATATGCCAGGAGCGAGGCTCCGCAAGGCAGCATGAGGCTGACTCGTTGTCACCCTCGGGTGGCTTCAGGGTGTCAGATTACGAGGAGGCGGGCTTTAGTCCGTATACGATTTTGACATGTTGAGTATGAATGTTTAAAGCTGAAGAGATAAACTGTTTTTAAATGCTTTGATAACTGTTAGGAGGGACTCACTAGACCTCATGGTCTAACCCTCGCATTTTCAAATTAAAACCTTTTCAGGTAAGCAGGTTTTCCGGAGCTCGGGCAAATAGGCTGAGCTTAGCAAGAAGAGTCAAGAAGCATAGTGACACTCTAGTTATTAGTTTTTCTCAGTTGTGTATAGGTTGTTTCCGCCAACCTAAGTTATTTAGACAGATGAAATGAAACTTTTGTGGACCCAATTTTGTAATTATTTAAATATAAATGCTAAGTATGCTTTATTTAGATTGGGTTGTTACAATTGGTATCAGAGCCATAGTTTAAGGGATTTAGGTGACCGGACGGGCCTAAACTTAAACTTGGGAGTAGAAATCACAACTGAGAATCAGGAAATGCGTTAGGAGGACACTATTATAGAGATATGACTAATAGGGTACTGAGGACTGTCATGTAAGGTAAGTTTGAGATTCCACCTGGCCAGTGTAATTGCGAACTTACAGGTACATGTATGTGCTTAACCTGCCTTATTATTCCGAAGTGGTAGTTAGAAGCTAGTGTTTATGTCGTGTTCCAGTACTTTAGAATATCAGTAAGATCCCTGAGGGGTAGGGTGAGACCCATTGTAGGGGAAGTATCGTGAGAAATCATTTATGAGGTGATGTATGTATACGTCATAGAGAAGAAATGATGTATAGAATGTTATGAGTCGCCTAGAGGTAGATCTTCGTGGATTCGAAGAGGATGAAGAGTGTGTTAGTCAAATTGTGTTATAGTAGAGGCTAAATCTCTAAAGGGCATGAATTGTTTCTTAGGCGTGAGAGAATGATCCTAAAAGGAGACATTTGGAAATTTGTGTATGTGTAAAGAATGCCATGATGATGCTTATGAGTCGGAGTGGTAGTATGATCTCTAGTTGAGATGAAACGTCATGATAGATATATAAGCATTGGATTGGTTGATTAAGATATTATGGATTTGACAAGTAGGGGCAATTGTTTGTTATTGAAGGATGTGTTACAATTCTACCGAGATTCTTACTAAGAATTGATAAGGAAGAATCGATATGTTAAAGTAAGAAGTTGATGGTAGTATGATGGGATATGAAATTTTCAAATTATTTTGAAAATTGTGAATTGTTGGGTTACTCGGTGGGAGTTGGTAGTTAAGAAATCAGTTTAGACTAAGGAATCTTGTGATTTCCAAATATCGAGATATTGATATTAAGTTATTAAATATGATAAATTATGGTTAGTAGAAAGAAATGAACTGAGTTTCAGTTAGAGTTTATCGTTTGAAGCAAGTTGATAATTACAGTTGGAATGAGTTGGTCAAGTTAATGTTACTAGTGGTAAAGAGAAGGAACTGTTTTGTTTTGCACTAGCCAAGAAAGGCAGTCGAGTTCTAGAACTGTTATAGTGGTCATGAATCAGACAAGGTAATTAAGGAAGGACAGTGTCGAGATCTTGGAGGTGTCAATTCAAGAGCGAGCAGAGGATTAGAGCTCTGACCCTTTAGTCGAGTTGTTCAGTGGCGGGATCTGTGAAGAGAGATTTCTGTAGAGGACTGAAAACGTGTAGAGGTATAATATGAGATGATTTGATCGAGACGAAGATAGTATGAAATGGTTGAGTAAGTGGACCGTTGAATGTATGTATAGCAGGTTGTTGCAAGGCCGAGAGGGCGACCACTAGTCGAAGGTAGAGTGTCAAGGATAAGTTGTGTGAGTAAAGCGATCGACCCTGTTTGAGTGAGTAGCCTTCAATTGCAAGTAGAGTTTCATGCATTGAGTTCGTGTATGTGTACATGAGATTTTTCATAAGTAAAGTAAATGTGTAAATATCAAATTTGATCGGATATGAGTCGGCGTGTGCAAGCGTATGTTTAAAGAAAAAAATACAAATCCATTTAAATCATACAATGAAGTCTTGAGGTTTGCGATTTGCAAAATATTCCACTCTTTTCATGATAAGTCAAGAAAACGTTTGAATGCAAAACTTTTATAACCAAATGAGAGTTGACATGATGAAGTTATATAATTGAGTGTGAGAACCGACTGGTTTATTTCGTGTCGGTAATTCCTTTCAGAATCTTGTTGTATGAAAAGATTTTCATCCAAATATATTTCTGTCGTAACAACATATTTTTGGTCGAGTAAGATTAAGTTTTGCGGAACGATCCCCGAGATCGTTGTGCAGGGCATTGGAGTTACGAGAATGTTGGGGCCGTGTGTACCCAAGTTGTTTCTAAGTGTTGTTCTTTAAAAATGAAAAAAAAGGTGTGAAATGATTCATTTATCGCGTTGTCAGGCATGAAGGCTATGAACTTGCTAGGTCGTAGAGTACTACATTTTAAGCTAAGGAAGAACTCCTAGAGTGGAGAGGTGCTGGACAATCAAGGGAGAATGTTTGTAGTTTTGGTGTTTGTGTTCAATAGGAGAGGTGAGCAGTGGAAGAGTCGGAAGTGGACTTTAGCGTCGGTTGTATGAGGGTCTGTACCCTCGTGCGGTGGCTGGAAATACCGTTGCCGAGGGACGGTTGTGTTCAGGGAAGGACTAGAAGTCATCAAGGCGTTGGTATTAGCAACTCGTTATGAGTAGTGTGGTGAAGTAGGAATGAGATATCCTCGACGCCGTATAAGAGTTTCAAAGTGATCTTGTAATATTGACGTTTCACGAGTGAGTTTGAAATGAGAACGGCGGGATGTGAATTTGATTATGATATGTTGGAAGGATTAGGTTCAGTAAGGGACCCTTGTTGAATAATAGGTTAAGGAAGTATCAACAGGTCAACTATTGACGTTAAAGTCGGTAGTTGTGTAAGCTGCATGAGACCGAAGACTTGAATCAGAAGGTTGAAGGTTGAAGGACCACTTTGTAGGGGTGTTAAGATAGGAAAGGCTGCTGTTTTAGATAAGCGTTTTACTAGCGAGATGGATGGTTCGTAAAGAATAAAGTATTTAGCACAAACGAAGTGAGGGTATAGATTATGTCGATCTGTGAGGAAATGTACCCTGTCGATGTAATGGTTTGGTATTACAAAGAGCTAGCAAGAAACGAGTATGTTAGAATTAATCAGAAACTCGGGTGTTGTGGTTCAACTAGAGCTGGGGAGAGACAATGTAGCGAGATAGACTCGGTTATTTATGTGTGAGGTCTTGAAGATAAGTTTGAGTTGTGTATGAATGGCCATGAGAGTTTTGGTCTGCAGTGTGATGTTATGAGTGAGGAATGTATAGTTATGTAGTGGCGATAATTGCCAAGTTAAAAGTGCCAGCTAGCGTCGTAGTGATGTGATGTCAGAGAAAGAGGAAGCATCAGATAGAAGCCTTTTTGGGAGTTTCGAATGAGGTGTTCGAGTGTTAACCAGGTTGTTGGAGCACGTGGGGTGTAAGTTGACGTGGTGATATGTTTATATTCGGGATAGCATCACGGAGTGGTGGTGGGTAGTTACCCAAAGGAGAAACCAAGTGTTTGTAGTTGTAAGAGTCGCTAAGTAAGCATATTTTGGGATCATTGGAAGTTTAAAGAAGATGATGGATGTATTAGTTAAAATGTGGTGGAATAGATGTGAAATCCTTAAAGAATGTGAGTGTTGCTTATGTGTGAACGAATTGTCTGAGAAAGTAAAAGTTGGAGTTTAAAGAATGTACAGTGACGTCGAACTCTGGTGACGTTCGAGGTGATTTAGTCGAAAGCCTTAAGTTAGAATTTTAGTGCAACCGTTTGGTTATGTATAGTAATGAGACAGCATTTGCAGCTTAAGAATTGTCGGAAGAGATGGGCGAGTAATGTTGGTGGGCAGTACTCCACGCTAGCGTGGGGAGGTGAAGACAGTATGTCGGAATAAGTAAGTAAATCGGAAGTAGTAAACTTGACAGTAATGCCGATTGGCGCAGTGTTGTGTAGATTGTCCTTGATAAGTGTGCTAACTTTTGGAAGAAGTATTGAGGAAGTAAATTGTGTATGATCTTGTGCAGGAAAGAAGTGGATAAGACAACTGAATGAGTTAAGTTAGTGATTTTGTGAGAAACGTTCAAGCGAACTGATCGTTCAGTGTAAGCTATTGAGAACAGTAGGGTGTGATCGTGGTTACCCCACCTAGTTGAGTGGGAGTAACCGAAGTTATGTTATATGACTGGACGCTTGTAGCAAACAGTGAGAAATTGAGGAGCCTTTAGGATAAGTTCATTTCGGATAGGTGAGTACCCCAATAAGGAAGTATAGAGGTTTCCTTCTATTAGACACGTTATGTGTGAAATGATGAAGTGGTGAGAACGTGCGAATTAGTTGACGAGTTGTAGCCAATGTAATTCGGGAAAGAAGTATAATCTGCATAGACGAATGTCGGTTGGAAGAAGTAATCTAGAATTTCAGGTATGCCAAGGAGAGGCTCAAGGGTGTGAGCTTGTCGGGATGTACAAGGTTGGCCTGGTGCCAAGTTGTCAGTGAGCGAGTTTTCCTGGCAGAAGATTCTCGTTGTTGTGGCGGGAAATTTCTGCCAAGCTCTTTTTCTTAAGGAAGTATAAATGTATGAGAGACTTTAACTAGACGTGTTTGAAACCGTGAGTCCCGAGGTGTGGACGGAGGCGCGGTTGGCCTTGGTTTTATCAGATAGTTTTAAGCAAGTATAGTGATCGAAGAGGGTACAAGTAAATAATGCAAGATAGCATGTTTTAGCAAGTGATGACTCACCGAAGGCGGTTTCACGCATGGAGTGCGGTTACGTTTCCCCATCTGAACGATTTGGGGCAGCCGATTAGAACTGAGTGGATGGATTGAAAACATAAGACTGTGGAACCTCGAAGAATTGAGGGATGTGTAAAGTGGACTACGTCTGTGGTTCCGTCGGAGTTATGAAAGTTGAATAGTTAGCGCGTGATCTTGAGGTACTAGATGAAATTTTGGAAGGATTCGTAGTGTGATGTGCGTCCCTGTTATGAGGAACAGATGAGGGTAGCTGTAGTGAGATCGACCTTACAAGAATTACAGGCGATAAGGAGTTGACCTTCGTCATTAATGAGCAAGTTAGAGCAGCGGCATACAAGTAGGACTTGCCGGAAGAAGTAAGAGGAGTTCATCCAACATTTCATGTGTCAATCTGAAGAAAATGTTTGGCCGGGACCGATGTAGCCATTCCGTTAGAAGATGTCAGCATTGATGAGAAATTGATGTTTGAGGAAGAGCCGATTGAGATCGTAGACAGTAAAGTGCGGAAAACGAGGAACAAGGAAGTCCACTTAGCGAAGGTTCAGTGGAAGTATCACAAGGGACGAGAAGTAACGTGGGAAGTAGAATCCAATATGAAGTCTAGGTACCCTCACCTTTTTGAAAATGGAATTCCGGGGACGGAATTCTTTTGAGGGGGGAGTGTTGTAACGACCTAGACCAATCTGGAAAGTTTTACGTTTTTCGTCAAGATTTGGTAATAAGTAGAAGTTGAGGGGTTGATTGGTATCTTTGGGATGGAGTATAAAAGGGGCCAAAACCCTAGGAGAATATTTCCTATTGCTGATTTTGTTGTGTGGTCGGCTGGAAGAACAAAAGAGAGAAAGAGGAAAAGAGGAGAAAAGAGGAAGAAAGAAATGAAGATAAGGAAAGAGAGAAGAAAGAGATTTCGTTTTGGAAAGAAGAGAAGGTGTTCTTTAGTAATCAATCCACCAGGTAAACCTTCCTTAACCTCTCGAATCTGTGGTCTGATTATAGAAGGTTTATCCTTTTGAGTTTTGGTTAAAAAGTAGAGTTTGAAGGTGGGTGGGAGAAATCGAGCCTCATAATGTATTATTGTTGCTAAGAACTCGTTAATTGCTAAGTTTATAGTTGTTGTTGCTATTATTAATCTTTAATTCGAAAGAATCGAGTTTAGCCTATGGATTTCAGCCCAAAAATGGACCAGGTCGACGTCCGGACACCTTCTCGGGCGTCCGGATTCGTTGATGGATAGAAGGTCTCCGGACGAGAGAGTTGTCCGGATAGGAATGTTTATCCGGGTAGGTGTTGAGTCCGGTAAAGTCTTGTATCCGGTAAGTTCGGTACCCGGAAAGGGGTATCGTCCGGAGAGTAGAAGTTACCCGGAAAAGGAGTGTTGTCCGGATTAGTTGTCGTCCGGATTAGTGTGGGTGTCCGGACTCTTTAGCGTCCGGAAAAGTAGGGTTGTCCGGAAAACCTGAGTTGTCCGGATACTTTTGCTGAGTTGTTGTTTTATGCCCGTTTATTCAGGGAAGTCGATTTGGAAGTATGGAACTGTTTAGGAACGAGAAGTAAGAGCCCCAGGTGAGTTTTCTAAACTAAAATGTGTGGCTTTTAAAGTGTTTTCAAAATGTGTTATGAATGTTGAGAATTGCCATGCTTTATTATTATGCTTTAATTGCATGAAAGTTGTTTAAAGTTTTATGTAGAATGTATGCATACATCAAGGAGACGTAAACTGGCAAAGACGGGAGAGTAGTTCCGCCAGCTCTCGTGCGGGAAGGGAGGTCCCTATATGCCAGGAGCGAGGCTCCGCAAGGCAGCATGAGGCTGACTCGTTGTCACCCTCGGGTGGCTTCAGGGTGTCAGATTACGAGGAGGCGGGCTTTAGTCCGTATACGATTTTGACATGTTGAGTATGAATGTTTAAAGCTGAAGAGATAAACTGTTTTTAAATGCTTTGATAACTGTTAGGAGGGACTAACTAGACCTCATGGTCTAACCCTCGCATTTTCAAATTAAAACCTTTTCAGGTAAGCAGGTTTTCCGGAGCTCGGGCAAATAGGCTGAGCTTAGCAAGAAGAGTCAAGAAGCATAGTGACACTCTAGTTATTAGTTTTTCTCAGTTGTGTATAGGTTGTTTCCGCCAACCTAAGTTATTTAGACAGATGAAATGAAACTTTTGTGGACCCAGTTTTGTAATTATTTAAATATAAATGCTAAGTATGCTTTATTTAGATTGGGTTGTTACACACTGGACTAAAATTAATGTCTCTAATAAGTGAGATAGTTTGAAAATTAAAGCTAATTAAATTGAAAATTTTGACGGGGTACTCATAACAAATGAGGTGATCGACTTTATTAGAAAAAAGAAAAAAATGGGCTTGATTTTTAAGGTGGACTTCGAAAAAGCATATGATAGCGTGGAGTGGGAATTCTTGGTTGATAGCTTGCAAAAAATGGGGTTCGGAAATAAATGGGTCAAATGGATAAAGGTTTGCCTCCAATCCGCCTCAATGTCAATCTTTGTCAACGGAAGCCCGACAAAAGAATTTTCGATGGGAAAAGGCTTGCGTCAAGGGGATCCCTTGGCACCGTTCCTCTTCCTCATAGCGGCCGAAAGTCTACACATCTTAACAAAAGAAGCGGTAAATAAGGGATTATATGAAAGCATTAAAGTAGGGAATAATAATGTTCCGATCTCGCATCTTCAATACGCCGACGACGCCATTTTTTTTGGTAAGTGGAGCCTAAAAAATCTCAAAAATCTTCTAAAAAATCTAAAATGCTTTCACTTGATGTCGGGGTTAAAAATAAACGTTGGCAAAAGCAAAATATTCGGAGTGGGTGTGTCGATGGATGAG
Source organism: Saussurea involucrata (assembly GCA_033807775.1). NCBI lineage: Eukaryota > Viridiplantae > Streptophyta > Magnoliopsida > Asterales > Asteraceae > Saussurea > Saussurea involucrata. The sequence continues at coordinate 1,214,413 of CM066315.1, forward strand.
GTCCAAGATTGGGAGAGATGTGTGGGGTGTGGTTCGGGTACTGCTCCTTTTACATACTTAGGACTCCCGGTAGGAGTCTCGATGAAACGGTTGGAACATTGGAGACCGGTAGTAGAGAAAATGGAAAAAGACTAGCTTCGTGGAAGTCAAAAGTGATCTCGTTTGGTGGACGGTTGACTTTGGTCAAGTCGGTATTGGGGAGTCTTCCTTTGTACTTTTTCTCGTTGTATCGTGCCCCGAGTGGAGTGTTAAAAGAGTTGGAAAGGGTGAGATGTAGATTCTATTGGGGTGGGGGTGTTGGTGAGAGCGAAAAGAAAGGCTTAGTGTGGGTGAGATGGGAGAATACGGTAAGGAGCTATAGTAAAGGGGGCTAAACATTGGGAGTATGAAATCGGCCAATTGGGCACTATTGGGGAAATGGTGGTGGCGATTTTGGGTCGAAAGAGACGCGTTTTGGGTAAAAATGTAATACCCCGGGTAAATCCGTTAGTTAAAAATCTAATTTCGTTAAGTTTATTTAACTTTAAAGTTTCTATTTAGGGAAAGTTTGGATAAGTTTATAAGTTAAGGGTGTTTGGGTCATTGTTGAATAGTTTAAGGGCTAAAAGGTAAATAGGGTTAGATATTATCTCTTTAGACTTCAGATATGTCACAACTCAGGAATTTAGATATTTCAGCTTTGTGTGTGTGTGTGTTTGGAGGCAAGGAGGAGAAAAGAAGTCAAGTAGGGTAAAGCTTCAATTGGTATGCTTGGAAGTGAATCTGAGGTATGTCTCTTTGTATTTTATGTTTGTAATTACTTTTAGATAGTTCCTATCGGAGTAGAATAGTCAAAATCACATCTGTTAATGATTCAGTCGATTTCTGGGTGAAAATGTGTAAAGCCCATGTCCTGGTATGGTTCGTTAATTTATTTTTCTCTTCTGCTCAGTTATTATAACTACTTGTATTTTGTAATATTTACGTTTAGCGAGAGTAGCACCGTTAGCCTTCAATGTTAATTCTTAAGCTAAGTTGGTTTTAGGCAAGATGATGAAGTTGAGGGGCTAGTCTTGGCTTTAGTCCAAAGTGAGCATGGGTTTCGGCCCATGCATTGAGAGGACCGAAATTTGTATTTCTTTTTGGTGTTTAAGTCTCGTACCTTGCTGCACACACAACTCAATTGTCATCTCTCTTTCTCGTCCATTCTCACGACACAATAAGAAACCCTAACCCCTCCAACTCTCGGCCGTAACTCCCTTCTTGGTTGCCGCCGATCGTGTAACGTCCCGAAAATTACAAGCAAATTTAAATTTTTAAACTAAACATTTCATTTATAACAACTCATTAAATGATCCCAACGTTTCGTTTGCAAACTCATAATTAATATATTTATAAAATAAAACCAGCGGAATAAACGTTAAATTATCAAAATCATAAAGCAACCAGCTCTCCTCGCGCGCCAGTGTGTACTTGTCACGCCTTGGAGCCGCTCGGACCTGAAACCACAGATTATTGGGAAAGGGTAAGCACGAAGCTTAGTGAATTCCAACACATGCGCAGATAGGAATTATATACACATCACCCCTAACCGCACATAAGCAACAACATCACAGTTACATAAACGAGTAAACGCCTACAAGTAATTATGTATCCAACACCTCAGTACCATCGAGGCCTCGGTCCCACCGAATTGTAATGTAACCAACACCTCGGTACCATCGAGGCCTCGGTCCCACCGAATTGTAATGTATCCAACACCTCAGTACCATCGAGGTCTCGGTCCCACCGAATTGTAATGTAACCAACACCTCAGTACCATCGAGGCCTCGGTCCCACCGAATTGTAATGTAACCAACACCTCAGTACCATCGAGGCCTCGGTCCCACCGAATTGTAATGTAACACATTTATACCAAGCATTCAAATCAATCAAATATTACACACCACAACCAACTAGTTCACACCACAAAGACAGTAGTACACGCAAACTATTATGACATGCATACAACACCTAACTACACAGTGAGAGAACTCACCTCGAATGCGCGCCCAGCTTAACAACACAATTCAAGCTTCACAAATACGGTCACTTCCCAGCACCTAAACGCATGTTAAAACGTGTCAATACGAGACCCGGACCCTATGACACGACACACGCTTAAACCGTCACTAAAACTAAATTCCGTTCACCCAAAACAGGTCTGTTCGGGACCTGTTTCGACCCCTTTAAACCCAGAAAATTCCCAATATTATTTCATGACCAGAAAATACTCTGAGTTAGGGTTCCAAGGACATATTATACGCCTCCTAACGATTTTTCTACAATTTACTACGGATTTTACAAAAACAGTTTCCGAAACAGCGAAATTCAGCACCTTTCAGTATAAAACGACAAATCGACCCATGCTACGTCCCGAACTGGGTTTTGCACGAAACACAGAAACGTTTCTAGACTCAAAAAGGGAACTTTTGACACCGATTTCACCCCAAACCGAGTTACGAGCAGAAAGTTATGACCATGACAAAACAGTGGCAGATTACAACACTGTCGGTTTACCGACCTGCTGTAAAAACAGAAGTTTTCCGGCTAGCTAGGGGCCGAACCAGCCTTTCGCTAAAACACGAAAAACGTGCCCGACACAGAATGTGAACCGTGGACACCAGAATCGCCTCAAACCGAGTTACGACGAGAAAGTTATGGCCGAAATACGAACTGGACAGAAAACTAATTTTCACATAAAATGACGAAACACCGAACTTGCGACCACTTTTTCGCCCAGCTAGAGACCGAACCAGTTTTCCGCTAAAACACGGAAAACGTGCTCGACCCCGAACTTGAACCGTGGGCGCCAGTTTCGGATCAAACGGAGTTACAACGGAAAAGTTATGGTCGCGCGAAAGCTGGACAGCACACTAAAATTTTCATAAAAGATAACTTTATAAACGGTTCGCGGCTCCAACGATTCGGGGTTTACGCTAAGAGTGTGACCCACTGCCACCGCCCTCCACCCACAGCCACCGCAGCGGTGGCGTGCGGCGGTGGTGGTCTCGCCGGAAAAACGAAAAGGAAAAGAAAAGAACGAGACTAACGAGAACCACATACCTCACGACGGCGTCTCACCACCACAACCAAACCGCTCCCTCTCGATCACTCCGACGACAGCGGGTGGTGGCGGTCTCCGGCGACGGCAGTAGCGGCGGCGAGGCTGCTGCTGTATTCCTTCTTCTCGACTCTCTCTCTTTCTCGCGATAACACTCTCTCTTCGCTTCTATTTCTCCGGCCGCACCACACAAGCAAAACGAGAAGAAGGGTCGTAGGGTTGGAGTTGCTTTGGGTTTGCTTGATTCATAAGGAAAGAAAAAAAAGAAAAGGAAAACGAGAATGGGATTACGGTCATGGGCCGTGACCCATGCATAAGTTCCAACAATTGCCCCTTTAGCCCCTCAACTACACTTCATTTCACAATCTATAACGAAAGGCACGAAGGCTAACATTTTTGGTCCTTTTTGACACCAAACTACTAACCAAAAACAAATAAAGGTAAACATTTTAAATTATTAAAATTAATTAATAAACGTACCGGGACACGGGCTTTACAGATCGCAACCCCTCACCACAACCAGCGCCGCTGCTGGCCGGAGAGAGCGAGAGAGAGAGAGAGCAGCGCGAGAGAGAGAGAAGTAGAGAGAGAGCAGCGCGAGAGAGAGAAGTAGAGAGAGAGAACAGCGCGAGAGAGTGGTAGAGAGAGAGAAGAGCGTTGAATAGTCGCCGGAATCCGCTGCCGTTCGCCGCTGTTGTCGCCGGAGACCACCGCCGCCACTGCTGTTAATCGGAGGTTTCGGGAGAGAGAGGAGCAGGTGCGGGTGCGTGGTATTGGAGCGAGGTAAATCGTTTTCCTTCGTCTCGTTTCCTTTTCTTTTCGTTTTTCTTCCGGCAAAACAACCACCGCGACGCCGCCGTCGTCGCCGCCGCCGTGCCCCGCTGCCGGAGGTGGCAGTGGGTGGTGCCCGTGGCGGAACCTTAAAACCACCTCTGGCCGTAACCCTAAACCTCCGTAGCGGAACCCGAATCGTTTAGACCGAACGCGTAAACCGTTTATAAAATCGTCATTTTGTGTGAAACGTCGTATCTGCCACTGTTTTGCGTAAGCTGTAACTTTTTCCTCGTAACTCGGATTGGGGTGATTTCGGTGCCAAAAGTTCCCAATTGGAGTCTAGCAACGTTTATGTGTTTTGTTCAAAATCCAGTTCGGAACGTAGCATAGGCCAAATCGTCGTTTTATACCGATAGCTGCTGTTTTTCACTGTTCTGCGAACTGTTTTTATAAATTCCGTAATAAAATGTAGAAACATCGTTAGGGGGCGTATAATATGTCCTTGGAACCCTAACTCAGAGTACTTTCTAGTTATGTATTTTAATTGAGGATTTTCTGGGTTTAAAGAGGTCGGATCAGGTCTCGAACAGACCTGTTTGGTTAGACCGAAAAGTCGTTTAAGTGACGGTTTAAGCGTGCGTCGTGTTTTAGGGTCCGGGTCTCGTGTTAATGCATTTTAATGTTTGTTTAGGTGTTGGGAGGTGATATTGGATTTTGAAGCTTGAATTATTGTTTGTGAGCTAGGCGCGTTTACGAGGTGAGTTCTCTCACTATATTTAATATTGGTTGTTTTACATTACTGTAGCTCGTGTGTGGTAGCCTTAATTATTTGTGATGCGGGGCTAGATAGTGGGTGGCTAGTTAGACCTTTGTTGACATGGCTAGTTAGATAGTGGGTGGCTAGATAGTGGGGGCTGGTGTTTGTATACGCGGGTGGCGTAGGAACTCGGCGGGGCCGAAGATTGTATACGCAGGTGGCGTAGAATCTCGGTGGGGCCCAAGATGTTATACGCGGGTGGCGTAAGGGTAGGTATGCATGTTTATGATTTGTTCGTAGACTTGTATGCTTGTTTATGTGCAACTATCTGTTATAGGGGTAGTGTGGAATAACTGTGTTATCTATGGTGGTTGAATTCACTAAGCTTCGTGCTTACACTTTCCCAATAAATCATTGTTTCAGGTGCGAGTAGCTCCAAGGCGTGACGGGTACACACTGGCGCGCGTGAAGAGCTGATTATTATATCGTTTTATAATTATCATTTTTAAACTAGTTATTCCGCTGTTTACTGTTTTTAGAGAATAATTATTCTTGGGTTGCAAACGAAACGTTTTGGGTTATTTAACGAGTTTAATTAATGAAATGTCATTTTTAAAAAATTATAAATTCCTTGTAATTTTTGGGACGTTACAAAATGGGATAAATAGTCAGAGGTGTCCGGATAATATGAAGGTATCCGGGTAGTTTTTTGGGTGGTGTCCGGGTAGTTTATTGATAGTGTCCGGATGATTTGTTTGAGGGTTTCCGGATGATTTAGAGTCCGGATGGCATCCGGATTCCTTGTATTGTACGGATAAATCGTGTTGTCCGGATTAGTCTTACTGTCCGGATTACTGAGGTTGTCCGGAAAAGTCATGTTGTCCGGAAAAGGTGGTGTTGTCCGGGTTGTTTGGGTTGTCCAGATACTTTAGCTGTTTTGGTCACTTTTGAGGATTTGCGTTATCTAGAGTCCTTGGTCTTCTAGTATGTTTTATGTGATCAGTTAGTAAGGGGATATTTGTATTTAATCTATTTGCAGACTCTGTGGATTGGGATTGATAGACTGAATCTTTGGAAAAGGATTGGAAGAGTTGTAATAAGCATTCAGGTGAGTTTTACTTTAAAACGTTTTCAACTGGAATACATATATGTGTTTATATATGTATGTGAGTATGTGTGAAATATATATATGTGTTTATATATGTATGTGAGTATGTGTGAAATATATATATGTGTTTATATATATGAAACGGATAAGTGTCAAGATGTGATTATATGTTTATGTTAAAAGGATATATGTATATATTTATATATATATATATATATATATATATATATATGGTTGGAAAAATGATGAAAGGTTTATAAATGACAATATGATATATTGAGATATATATTGTATTTATATTGCACGAAACGAGTATAGGTGAGCCGAATTATTGTTCGGCGGGGTTGTATGGAAATACAGCGGGGCTGCGTGACATTTCAGTGGAGCTGTAGATAATTGCAGCGGGGCTGTATGTAATTACAGTGGAGTCGACTGTATTGTACAGTGACGATGATTAGTTGGCTTGCTACCGACTAATGTGGCCAGGGGAAAGAAGATGAGATGAGGAGAGATACACGGTGAACGAGTCCTAATGTGGTATTTATATACGTGTGGTATATGCGTGCTTATACGAAAGGTTTTATGTAAACTATTTTGATACAAAGTATTATGTGAAAAGAGTTTTATATTGATTTTGGAAAAGACCGGGATTAACTCACTAGACCCGTTTGGTCTAACCCTCATTTTGTTTTCAAAAATATGTTTTCCAGGTTAAGGATCGGCAGGAGAGGATGAAGTGTAGGAAGCTTTTGATGGATGTTGATTAGGAAGCTTTTATATATTTTGTAATGTCAAGACTAATGAGACCGTACTTGGTTTGTGATGTATCTTTTATTATGAATGTAATGAAGTTATGCAATGTATGTTATTTGTTGTATGTGTGGGAAACCGGGTCGTTACAAATGGTATCAGAGCCCTAGTTTAAGAGATTTAGGTATTTGGATTTATACCTAGACTTAAACTGCATGTGAAGTAGGATGTCCTTATTATTTTAGAACCTTGGGATGTTAAGTATAAAAAGGTAGAAGGAACATCATGTAAGGTATGTTCAAATTACACCTGGCCAGTGTAAGCGTGAACTTACAAGTACATGTTGAACCGGAATATCTTGTTATATTGGGTATGTGCTTACGTGTATATTAACCTTGTTGAAATCAACAGAGTGGCAAGTCGGACTCGATGTATGGATTGAGGCGAAGACAGGTATATTTCTATACACTATACGTGCTAAAGTGTATTATATGACTTCGATGTAAAATGATTATTGGTACTTTCGTGCTTTTGTTGCTTAGCGGTGCTAGAGATATAGGTAGAGGCGGAGCGTCTATTCAATTAGTTCCTAAGGTTTTGATGCAGTTTGAAGCAGTAGTGATAAGTATTCGTTACCTTTTTGCTTAACCGAATTCCGGGACGGAATTCTTTTAAGGGGGAGATAATGTAATACCCCGGGTAAATCCGTTAGTTAAAAATCTAATTTCGTTAAGTTTATTTAACTTTAAAGTTTCTATTTAGGGAAAGTTTGGATAAGTTTATAAGTTAAGGGTGTTTGGGTCATTGTTGAATAGTTTAAGGGCTAAAAGGTAAATGGGGTTAGATATTATCTCTTTAGACTTCAGATATGTCACAACTCAGGAATTTAGATATTTCAGCTTAGTGTGTGTGTGTGTGTTTGGAGGCAAGGAGGAGAAAAGAAGTCAAGTAGGGTAAAGCTTCAATTGGTATGCTTGGAAGTGAATCTGAGGTATGTCTCTTTGTATTTTATGTTTGTAATTACTTTTAGATAGTTCCTATCGGAGTAGAATAGTCAAAATCACATCTGTTAATGATTCAGTCGATTTCTGGGTGAAAATGGGATAAACAGTCAGAGGTGTCCGGATAATAAGAAGGTATCCGGGTAGTTTTTTGGGTGGTGTCCGGGTAGTTTATTGATAGTGTCCGGATGATTTGTTTGAGGGTTTCCGGATGATTTAGAGTCCGGATGGCATCCGGATTCCTTGTGTTGTCCGGATAAATCGTGTTGTCCGGATTAGTCTTGCTGTCCGGATTACTGAGGTTGTCCGGAAAAGTCATGTTGTCCGGAAAAGGTGGTGTTGTCCGGGTTGTTTGGGTTGTTCGGATACTTTAGCTGTTTTGGTCACTTTTGAGGATTTGCGTTATCTAGAGTCCTTGGTCTTCTAGTATGTTTTATGTGATCAGTTAGTAAGAGGATATTTGTATTTAATCTATTTGCAGACTCTGTGGATTGGGATTGATAGACTGAATCTTTGGAAAAGGATTGGAAGAGTTGTAATAAGCATTCAGGTGAGTTTTACTTTAAAACGTTTTCAACTGGAATACATATATGTGTTTATATATGTATGTGAGTATGTGTGAAATATATATATGTGTTTATATATGTATGTGAGTATGTGTGAAATATATATATGTGTTTATATATATGAAACGGATAAGTGTCAAGGTGTGATTATATGTTTATGTTAAAAGGATATATGTATATATTTATATATATATATATATATATATATGGTTGGAAAAATGATGAAAGGTTTATAAATGACAATATGATATATTGAGATATATATTGTATTTATATTGCACGAAACGAGTATAGGTGAGCCGAATTATTGTTCGGCGGGGCTGTATGGAAATACAGCGGGGCTGCGTGACATTTCAGTGGAGCTGTAGGTAATTGCAGCGGGGCTGTATGTAATTACAGTGGAGTCGACTGTATTGTACAGTGACGATGATTAGTTGGCTTGCTACCGACTAATGTGGCCAGGGGAAAGAAGATGAGATGAGGAGAGATACACGGTGCACGAGTCCTAATGTGGTATTTATATACGTGTGGTATATGCGTGCTTATACGAAAGGTTTTATGTAAACTATTTTGATACAAAGTATTATGTGAAAAGAGTTTTATATTGATTTTGGAAAAGACCGGGATTAACTCACTAGACCCGTTTGGTCTAACCCTCATTTTGTTTTCAAAAATATGTTTTCCAGGTTAAGGATCGGCAGGAGAGGATGAAGTGTAGGAAGCTTTTGATGGATGTTGATTAGGAAGCTTTTATATATTTTGTAATGTCAAGACTAATGAGACCGTACTTGGTTTGTGATGTATCTTTTATTATGAATGTAATGAAGTTATGCAATGTATCTTATTTGTTGTATGTGTGGGAAACCGGGTCGTTACAAAAAATCATCAAAAGTATATATGGGGAGGGGGGCTGTTTGGTAACCAAAATATGTGTGTTGTTGCAGGTACGATTTGGAGCAATATAGCCCGCACCGGCGCGGATATGGACAATTCGGGGGTGGCATTCGCAAGCTCCTTCCGGAAGAATGTCGGAGATGGAAAGGACACAAGTTTCTGGAAATAGATGTGGACGGGTACAAAGACCCTCAAAGAAGAATTCAGAAGACTTTACCGCTTGGAATTGAATCAAGATGCAAAGATCGCAGATAGAGGAACATGGATGGGAGAGACGTGGAGATGGATCTGGGAGTGGAGGAGACCACCGAGAGGAAGGGAAATTGGCGAGTTGGAAAACCTCACACGTAAACTTGAGGATATCCAACTCGTTAGTGACCGCAAAGACAAAGAGGAGTGGAGTCTAGACGCGACAAAAACCTTCAATGTCAAGAAGCTAAGAGAGACGCTGGAAGAAAGAGGAACCAATTTGCTCAACACGATGGAGCACACAAAATGGATGAAAATCATACCAAAAAAGGTATGTGTTTTCGTATAGAGAGCTAGTAGAGAAAGAATTCCATGCCGCTCGGTTCTAGATCGAATGGGAATAGATCTAAATTCGACATTATGTCCTATATGTGGCGATTCGGTCGAATCAGTGGATCACGCCTTAGTATCTTGCCCGGAAGTAAAAAAATTATGGCTCTCAATCGGTAGATGGTAGAACAAAGTTTGGAAGCAGTGGCATCGGTACAAGAAATCCTACAAGAAGGTGTGAATCCGACTGGAAGTAATTCGATTGAATCGTTGTGGAATTGAGTGGTCTGGGCAACATTGTATTTGATATGGATGCACAGAAATAAGGTTGTTTTTAGTGGGGAAAAAAGGAATTTAGTTGATCGGTTATATGAGTTTCAAACGACTATTTTTGAGTGGGTAAAAAGACGCAGGAACAAACTCTCGATTGACGCAGTTCGTTGGATCTGGGTGCACTGCAGTAAAACGGAATGGGCTGGGTCGGAAGCGGCAACAACGGAGGAGTGATATTGGGAGTGGGGTGATTAGTTTGGCTGGTAGTGTTAATAAAATTTGCTTTTCAAAAAAAATTAGTCTCTTCATCTTTTCTTTTATTAATTAGAGGAAATACAACAAACTAATATATAAACTACAACCTAATGCTCCATAACATGAAATTAACAACTCTTATGTTCTATACTATATTCTACTAGGTTTGTATGTTTGTTTGTTGTTTATTCTTTGTAGAATTTACTTTTTGTCGATATTTTAGCCCATCCTCCATAAAATTTCTAGGTAATGATATATGTGAGTTATATTTCAATTTACTTTCTTCCCAATCAATATCATTATTTTTTTCTATAAGAAAATTGCATATGTTTTTTTAATGTTTTGCGTGTTTTACATATTGTTTAATAAGTTTTTGGTTTTGTTGTGGATTTTTCTTCTCATTCTTTTATGTATACATAGTTTCTTAATTTTCAATTTATAATTTTATAAGAAAAACAATATGAGATACCATTTTCTAAGCATCTCAATCCCAAAATTTCTTCTTTTTCATTTAATTAGGCTTGCATATACTCGAAGTGATCACAATACTAACGACTTTTGTTAATCTTTCGTCCAACTGTATTTTGGGAACTTCATAGAGAAATATTAGTCGAAGTTGCAACGAGTACATTATAACAAATGTAAGCAATTTACCAAAATGCCCCACAATTAAACAAAACTAGGTAACAATATTTTGTTTGCACCGTGAATATAATTATTATATGGGAGTATATGTTAGAGATAAATCGATATATTACGAGTCATGACATAACGATACTAATTATACACCTCATTATTATAATCAGTAGTCTCACTCACTTCTTTTATCATTTTGAGTCAATTGCAAAGTTTGATGATATAGAACTTCTTAGCTATTATTTAATTATATATATCAAAAGAAACAACTAAGAATTACGAACAACTTCATATCAACTGTAATATTGATTATTATTATTTTGATATATATATAATCATCACTCCATATAACTTCAATATTATCTAAAGATTTTATCACTATCGCGCAACGCACGGTACCAAATCCTAGTAGTTTTTAAAGACAGAGACGAAAACGTTATAAACACTGACTAAAACGAAAATATTAGTTTACTCATTCATTTATGTATTTTATTGGTCCGGTGATGTGGAAATAGAGATAATGTTTTTTAATGTTTAATCCCGTGATTTAAGACATTAATACCCCGACAATTTCGGGATCGCTAATCATGTATTCATTATTAAGATGGCTGGCTCCCTTTTCATATGATGATATGGCCGTTTTAAGCTATCCACGTGGCCTTTCCGATTAGGTGTGGCTATTTCGTATTCTCAGGCTATGTTTGGCAAACTAGCTGATAAGCTAACTGTTGACTTATAAGCTAGCTGGTAGCTGATAAGCTAACTGATGAAAAAATCACGTTTGGCAAAATGTAGCTTATAAGCATTTAAATGACCAAAAATGACATATTAAAAAAATAGTAAATAAATAATACTTAATATTAATGAGGGTATTTTTGGAAGAAAAAAAATCAAAAGCTCAAAAGCTTTTGAAACGCTACTCATACTAGCATTTTGAAAAGCTAGCTTATGGTAATCCAAACATGTGCCTAGCTTATAAGCTAGTTTTTTTTTTGCCAAACAATGCCTCAAACAAAATATGTATCAATTGTACGATTTTAATTGATACAGGTTATATATAATTGGGCGAGGATATGATTAGTAAGTACATGATACGATTTATTTATTTGTTATTAGTTTTTTTTAATTATTTTATTTGAACATCTAAATGTCAACAAATTTTATTCTGTATAATTAAAATCCTTTAAACATCACATGTGTTATCTAAAAACTTACTCAAAATTTGAATAAAATAACAAGTTTTCATATATAAAATATGAAGTTTGATACAAAATCAGTATCAACCGAAAAAAGCTGGTACTAGTTAATTTGGTACCAAATAAAGTTGGTTGATACACGATAAAACCTTTTTTATACAAATTATATATTTATAGGTATTTGGTACATCGACAAAAAAACTTGATACCATGTCCATCCCTACTTCCGTCTAAATTTTTTTTTTATCTTAAAAAAAATTACAATTAAAAAGCTACATTATAGGTACCAATTCCAAATAAAAAGATGATCAAATATTTGATTATCTTCCAAATCTGTTATTTTAACTGATTTAATAGATGTACGTTTCTTCCAAAAAATTATATGAACAAAATACAACGACAGTAAGAATGAATCACCCTTCTAGTTTTTCAGTTAACAATTTTATTTAAAAAATTCAGTGTAATATTGTAAATCTTTCCTATCCACATTTCTTACAAAATTAAAAAAGTATAATTTATTTGTTGAGTTTGTCCATGTTTCACCATTCTAGGTTTGCAAATGTTTTTTCATTTCAAATAGTATAGTATAGTATAGTATAGTATAGTATAGTTTGGTTGAAGGGTTCTCATCCCACAATACTTTTCCAACATCATGTTTGCATGCATTAGATTTGACGATGGTAACTATGGGTAAAAATTCTAAATGTAATTAACAAGTGATGGTAAAACTCATCTTATATATATATATATATATATACTAACATCAGTTCATTCACATATGAACGGTACTAAATCGATATTTTTCAAATAGTAACATTTATTCAATCATGCAAAAATAAATAGTTTAAAAATATCCGGTTGATCAATTTAAAGAAAATAGTTATTGAGTATCAAATTAAATTAAATAATGTTTTTTTAATATACTTTGTTTAGTTTCAATTTCTGTTAATTTCTAAATTAGATTTAAAAAAAAGGGAAATTAATTAAAATACCCAAAGTTTGACCAACTGTTACCAAAATACCCAAAAAAAATTCATTTTGCAAAAATACCCAAAATACCCGCGATGGATCCCGCGATCGCGGGCTAGGGCTGACGTGGCACGTATTTTGGTCCCAAATGCCCCGCGAAGCCCCTCAACTTTGGCCGCGGTGCACTTTTGGTCCCTGCCCGCGATGGACCAAAATTTTCACTTTTGGTCCCTGAAAATTTACACTTTTGGTCCCTGTACTTAGACGAATCTTGCATGCTTTTACTGTTTTTTTCCACAATTATTGTACTTTGAAGACCGATTTGTGGTTGAAATTCATTTGCATGTTTGAGATTTCATCCATAAATATCAGTAATATGCAATTCACAATTCACACTTGTTCTTGCTTTCTTTCTTGATTTCTCTCTTGCTTTCTTTCTTTGAATTGCTTTCTCTCTTCTCTCATTTCATCCACAAATGGCATCGTCATCAAACTCTAAGTCTACTCCTGAAAAAATGCCACCTCAAATCGAGGTCGCCATAGCAAAAAAGGAAAAGGAGATAGATGAACTAACAGAAGAGTGGAAAAAAATGATGGACAGGAAGGCAGTCCATTTGAGAAAGATCGAAGAGGAAGACAGGGAGATCAAAAGGATGAAAGGGGATATAAAAGCTCGGGAGGCTCGTGTTCGTCGAGAACAAGAAGCAATTCACCATATTCTGCAAGACTTCGCAATTATTCAAGCGAAGGTAAACGAGAAGCAAGCTTGGATTGATGAAACTAAATCAATTTTTAAGTAGGTGGTGGTTATATTTTTTTTTTGTATTTTTTTTACTGTGTTGTTATTTGTATTTTTTTTACTGTGTTGTTGTTTTGTATTTTTTGTTGTTGTTAATTTCTCTGAAAAGTAGTTTTTAAGCCGCTGAACCACGGTTAGGTTGGATACATCATGCAAGGTCAAGTCAGAGGTTACCTCATTCGTGGGCCTACTCCTCTTGTAGAATATATGACAACCCTCAACTCATTTGCTAAAGTGTGTGCGGGTTGTGGTACACAATGCCATACGTGGTTGCAAAAGCAGAAGCCGTTGAAGAAGGGTCAGAAAGATTGAAGATGAAGAGCTTGTTGGATGGAATACAAACTAGCTGTGTTATCAATGTTCATTTAGAAGCATATGTATGTGTGTGTATATATATAATATGAAATGGGGTTTTGACAAGTTGGTATCACTGGACTCATTTAAGAATTGTGAAAATGGGTATTTGACGAATGATGATTCATGTGTGTTTGGAGCTGAAGTGTTTTAAACACACATGAATCATCATTCGCCAAATACCCATTTTCACAATTCTTAAATGAGTCCAGTGATACCAACTTGTCAAAACCCCATTTATAAACAATTCTACCTTCTCCTATTGCCATTCACGATATCTATAAACACATTCAAATAATAATAATTTAAAACGATTTAATGAATTAGTTAATATATGATTATTATGTTAATGCGATAGGAGTGTAAAACAAAATTGAAAAAAAATATGAGATGTACCATAAATTAAATAATTAACTATAATGGTGTAATTTGTTAAAATTAAAACGTATCTAATATGAATATATAAACAGACATGTGTACTCAGAGTTAACATTCACTGCCATGGATGCAAGAACAAGGTCAAGAAAATACTAAGAAAAATTGAAGGTCTCCTATTTTCTTTATGTGTGTAAATATATAATACGAATATATATATATATATCATTTACAAACTAGCTGTGTTATCAATGTTCATTTAGAAGCATATGTATGTGTGTATATATATCATTTACAAATCAGTGTTTAGATCAACAGTATCATAAGGGTTTGTTCCATATGGTTCAAGCTGTGACGGGCCCGGGGTGTGACTGACAGAATGTCTCCTTGGCACGGTTGAAGGGGCGGGATTTGGACACTCTCCACGAGTGTGTCCTACGCATTGGCACCGAGTACATCTTCGTTGTATCGAACTATCACCACGTGATGGACGTCGGTCGTTCTTTCTCGGTCTCCCGACCCTGTTCTTATCCATTAAAGGTGGATAGCATGGTGGAAGCGGGTCGGGTGGATACACCCATGCTGCAGGGGGTCCAGCTGGGTTTATTACCTCCACGTATGTTTTCCGGTAATATTCGGACGTGAAGAAAGGTACATCCAAGTCGCTGCAATCTGTACGACCCATATATGTTGCTGCAGCGATGGCATGGCCGCACGGTAACCCAGATTTATCCCATTCGCGACACGAACAAAGGTGGTCTTCCATATTCACAATCGCGTGAATATAGTCATCATGCGCCTCGTACTTCCCATACCCGATTGCTCTTACCGGCCATGTCGCCGCACGACGCGCCCTATACTGAACGATATTCTCCGCCGTTGGTGCGAGTGCATTTTGTATCTTAGCTCCTTTTAGGCGTCGAATTTGGTACCACTCTTGTTGAAAGGCCCGAAAGTAGTCCATAAGATTAACAATCGGACATCTACGCGCAAAACGGGAGAGTGCATTCACAGACTCTACACTATTCGAGGTCAGAATGTCATACCGTTGTCCAGGAAAATGGGCCGCGGACCACCTCTCCGGTCCAGCATCGTCAAAGACTTTGGCTGCTTCCTTGACACTGTATCGTAGCATATTCATGTACTTGTTAAACTCCCGATCCGTATATGCTCTGCATGCCGCCCAATAGACATCCTTGTAGGTGGTAATACGTTTGTCCTTGGATTTGGCGTTCATCTCCAAATGTCGACAGCATATGGCGTGAGGGACGTTTGGGTACATGGTAGAGATTGCGGCGCTTATGGAAGGAGCTCTGTCAGACATAAACACCAACCCTTGCGGGTCTCCGATAGCTTGTCTCAACATGGACAGAAACCAAGTCCACTCGTCCCCGATTTCGGACTTGCCTACGCCGAAAGCTACTGGAACGATGTAGTTATCCCCGTCCATGGCAACCGCCAGGAACATCATACCCAAGTAACGGCCCTTTAAATGGGCTGCGTCTATTATCAGGACATGACGTAGATTTTCCAGAAATGTGCGGATCTGCAAAAACATAGGTTAAAATGTTATAGTTTATAATGTGTAAATGTTATAGTTTATAATGTGTAAACATATGACGTGTTAAAATACGTACCGCGGGTCCAAGGGCCACGAAGCACATCTCAAACCGTCCACGTGAATCGGTCCGTAGTTGCGTGACAGTACCAGGGTTCTGCATCTGCAAATTATATAAATATGTCGGGAGTCGTTCATACGACTCCTCGAACGTGCCTCTCACCATAAACAGTGCATGGCAGCGCGCACGCCACGCTTGGTGGTAATCAATCGTGACGCCGAACTGCCGGTGAACGTCGTGGACGATGTCCTTTGGACGCAATGACCTGCTAACATCAAGAAATTTGTTTTTCAGGATCGCACCCAAAGTCTTTTTGCCGGCTTGTTTGTGGTGGGGATTAAGTTGCGTCCTCGTACAAGTGTGTACGTCGTGCAACTTTCTAATCATTATCGCCCCTCCTTTGGGACCCGTGTGAATCGCGTACAACCTCCACTCACACTTTTCTCTAGCACATTCAACTACGTATTTGATTTTGTCAGATGCCCGCACGCGACTTTGGAAACCCTCTTCCAAGAACTTGAGTCCGATCTGACTTGCTAAGAGATCCTTCGAATCGAATATCTGACCTGCTGTTAAACTTTCGCTACGAATATAAGGTGTAGGTTCGTAGCTTTATGTCTGGGTATGGGAGTCTGGAAGAATAGGGGGCATATCAAAAAAGTCATTTATCTGACTACATGATTTTCTACTAGGGGTATATTCTTCGTGATCATCATTATCGGTGTCTGGTCTGTCTATTTCAGAATTACCCGTTCTGAAAACGTAGGTTTCGTCATCAGCAACTCCAGCAGTACGCCATTCGTGTGGTTGTGGTGATGGTGGTGGTGGTGGTGGTTGTTGTTGTTGAGAATCAGGCTGCTCTATTTGGAGGTCTTCGTCGTCGTCACCGTCGTCGTCACCGTCGTCGTCACCGTCGGATACGCCGGGATACACAAAGAGTAATGGGGGTCTTTCTGAATCGACTGCAAGGTGCAGAAAAGTAAAGATATCCCCATGTTGGATAAATCCACAAATGACCCATCGCCATTTTTAAACACTAACTTGCAAATATCAGAAGAGTTGATTCCACATTTTTGCATGGCGTATGCAACAAACTTCTGATAAGTATAGTTTACTGACACTTTTACACCATGCTTAGATTTATAAGCAAAATTCCACTCATTGTTATCTTGCACCCATTCACCATCAAAACAGAAATATAGCTTAACTTTTGCAACAGATGAACTCATTTTTTCAGTAGTATCTCAAACACAAAATATTGCAGAAAGAAATATTGCAACAATGAAATCGTTGTGTGAGAATTATGGCTTGAATTTTACGTCTTTTTATGAATGAAACAACCAACATATCAGAAAACCAATCTCTCATTTCATCCACAAACTGATATTCCAAAAACATTGATTTAACATTGATTGAAACATGCAATTGAATTTCAACCACAAATCGGTCTTTAAATTGCAATAATTGTGGAAAAAAACAGTAAAAGCATCAAGATTCGTCTAAGTATAGGGGCTGAAAGTGTAAATTTTCAGGGACCAAAAGTTGAAAATTTCAGGGACCAAAACTGTAAATTTTGGCCCATCGCGGGCTGCGATCGCGGGCAGGGACCAAAAGTGCACCGCGGCCAAAGTTTAGGGGCTTCGCGGGGCATTTTTGCCCAAAATACGTGCCACGTCAGCGTATCCCGCGATCACGGGTATTTTGGGTATTTTTGCAAAATTGAAAAAATTTAGGGTATTTTGGTAACAGTTGGTTTGACTTTGGGTATTTTAATTAATTTCCCACAAAAAAATAACATATACTTTTTGATTAAGAAAATGAAGATTTATATTGAATTTTTATATGGAAATAACCTTTTTGCCTCGTATGCCACCACCTCCTTATTACCTCCTAGGCCACCATCCATCTATTGACGAACCTAGGGCCAGACTTATTAAGGACTGAACGAGGTATTTATAACACCTCGAAAATTGAGATACGCAAATTGGACTTGCGGACGTCAGCATGGCCAAGGGTTGGACGTCCGCGTAGCGCGGAAGTCCGCAGGTCGTCCACGAAAGCAACAGAAATTTGGGAAGGAATCAGTTCGGCTGGGGCCGGACGTCCGCATAGAACCCTTGCGGACGTCCGCGATGCATCTGATGACACTTTTTGTTTTAAGAGAGACTTTTCC
This sequence comes from Saussurea involucrata, assembly GCA_033807775.1. Taxonomy (NCBI): domain Eukaryota; kingdom Viridiplantae; phylum Streptophyta; class Magnoliopsida; order Asterales; family Asteraceae; genus Saussurea; species Saussurea involucrata. The sequence goes on from CM066315.1 coordinate 1,232,513, forward strand.
CCTCTCTCTTTCCTCATTCCATTTCATAACCCTAACTCAATCTCTCTCCCTCCTCTCAGCCGATTTTCCTCAAGAGTAACACAAACCCTTCTCCTTCTTCATCTTCTTCACCCAATCTAAACCCACTTCCACCATTGTTGAAGATATGGAGCTTGAAGCTTTTGTGGATGATTAGGAGCTTTTGTTTGGAGATTCAAGTGATAAAGGTAATATCTCTCTACCCAAAAGCTAGGTTGTTGTTGGTTTCTTCTCCTTTCTACTTTGGGTATTGTTGGATGATTTTGTTGTGTGGGTTGAGGTGATCCCCTTCTTCTTCATTTATGAAGATTAGGGTTTTGGTATATTTAGGATTCTTGGATACAAAATGTTTGGGGAATGATTCTAAGTGTTTGGGGATGAATACTTATGGTTGGAAACTTATGGATCTAGGTTTTGGAAGATTTGGACTTGAGGATTCGGACTTCTTCAAAGGAGCATACGTTTGGGAAAAATCTAGATTTAGCTTAATCTATCAAGGTGAGTTCAGGTTGATTTGTGAAAACGTTGTACATGCCAGAATGTTTATTTTAAAGTATTTATGTGCTTTATATGAAATTATCCCTTGTTGAGTGTTTAGTGGGTTTTGATTTAATCAAAGTGTTGAGCTTTACATATCTTGTAAAACACCCACTTTTGGGGATTTGAGTGATTAATGAATAAATCACGAGTGAAAGAGGTTTTGTTAATTTATTGCATAAGTGAAAGTTATTTGGACGAAATACACTTTTAGTGTTTGTGTGATTGTGCAATAATTATGATATGTTACATTTCGAAAATGTGAACGTGTGAATTGGGGTTTTATGTCAATCTTGGCCGTATGAATATTTTGGGAGTGTAAACCTTTTATTTTGGGCCGATGGCCAATTGAGAAGTTAAGAGGGTAAAGATTTTGAGAAACGATGTATTTTGGTTTACGTAACCGTGTGAGCAACACATATTTAGCCAAACGTTTATTTTGGCCTTTGAAGGCTTGATTTATACTCAAATGAGTCTTTTGAGCGTTTGCCGGTTTTAGTGACTCGAGGTGGAGTCTTGGATGTGTTATATGTTTAATTGCATTTTATTTGAATATGTGTCGGTTTGAGTGTTGGTCTATGTGTGAAGACCGTTTGATGATTTTGTATTCTTAGTACCTTTGGGACTAATGAACCATGGTGAGTTATATGCATTGTTGAGTTATGAAAGAGTTGCTTATACGTATACATATAGATGCATATATGATTTGACTTCATTTGGAGGGTGGCAATGAAGGGGTTGTGAGATTATCATGCCTCGGAGCGTGTGTTTGCATGATGTGGGTTAGATGCATTTTATTTGCATGAGTTGATGTTGATAAACGATCATTAGATCTTTTGAGCAGAGGGCTCGTTTTGGACTCGGTTGAGTCTTGAGGGCATTCGCCCGGTTTTAATAAGCTCGACGTGGGCTTGGGGTTTGAATTGCATGAATTGCATTATATTTGAGATTTACATGATTTGAATGCATTGGTTATTCTTTTGGGGTCATGTATTTATATTTAAGTCGAGTAAGCGTGTGTTGGATGGTGGGTTTCCCAAGGTAAAGATCTAGTAGGATTGAACTTGGTGGTTTGGGTTAAAGACCTAGTTTGGTTGATGCCAGAGACGGACTATAGACCCGATTCTGGGTTGATGTCATTGTTGGTGCAAGTGTACCACATCTCTATATATTTATATATATTTATTTTGATGATTACAAACACACCGTATTATTGTTTATCTAACAATTTAATCCAAGTGTGCAGTTGTTGAAGAACACGAAGATTTAATCTGAAGGGTTCAAAGACGGAAGTGTTTACGTCGTCATTATTGTTTATAACTAATAATGATAAACACCCTAAAATAATATACCACTTGGATATTTCTAAAAACCTTAAATAATTTATTTAAATAAGTTTATTGAGAAGATCCAGCAGATTTGGTTGCGTCCTGGAAAGTCCTTTTTCTGACGGCGGTATACCGCGGCGGTACAGCCGGTATACCGCGGGTACACTACGGCCGGTATACCGCGGCTGTTCAGCCGGTATACCGCGGCAGGCTCGGTGTACAATTCTGATTGGTTGAAAGTTACTTTTCCTGACGGCGGTATACCGCGAGTCCCAGCCGGTATACCGCGGGTACGTAATTCCTGTCAACTTTGCATGTAGCCGTTGGTGTGTCAGTTACTTTTTCTGACGGCGGTATACCGCGTGCATTTGGCGGTATACCGCGCCTCATGTTTCCGTTGGAGCTTCCTTGGTATAAAAGAAGATGCTGGTGATGAAGACAACACAACAGTAACAACAAGCAGCAACCACACTCTCAGCTCTCTCATTTATAATATATATTTTATAAAACCTTTTTTATAAAATATCCAAGTGTGATTATTATACAAGAGTGATTACCCATTGTGAGTTATACTCCTCTTGTAAGTATTTGAATAACGGGTGTGTGATCCTGTTTATCTCATAGCAGAGGCTTGAGAAACTATTACAAATTCCTTTGTATTTGGTTTGTGTTCTACCGTAAAGAATACATTTATTGGATCGTGTCGAGAAGTGTCTCGGCTGCTGGTTTATCACAGTTGGTGGTAAATCAGTAAATCTCTGTGTCAAGTATCTCTATCCCTTATCTCTTTATTTATTCCGCTGTGCTTTATTATATTTATTTATATAAACTGCTTTGCATTTATATTTATTAATATAATCTCTGTGCATTTAAATTATATCTGTTTATATAATTGTTGTATACTTATTTATTTATACTCTGCTTTATTTATTCTGTATTTATTTGTAAAAAGATTTTTTGAAAGTAAAAGATTTAAAATACAACCTTACCCCCCCCTAGGTTGTCTAACATTTGGTATCAGAGCAGGGCTTTCAAAAATTATCTGTTTAAATTTTTAAAGTTATTTCTTTAATTCTTTTAAATGGCTCAACAAACTAATTTTGTGTTTTCAAAACCCCCTTTGATAGATACTGAAAAGTTTGGCATTTGGGCCGAGCTATTTGAATGTCACGTTCGTGGCAAAAGTCAAAAAATTTGGGATATTATAGAAAATGGGAATTTTAATCCTACTATTGTAAAAGATGATCTTATTGTTGATAAACCTTTAAAAGAATGGACTCCCGCTGAAGAATCTCATTATTGTTTAAATTTTGAAGCTAAAAATATATTATATGCTGCTTTAACCTCTGATGAAATTGAAAGAGTTTATACTTATAAAACTGCTAATCAAATCTGGCAAAGCTTGAGTGACACTCATCGTGGAAATACTCAAGTTAAAAGCTCTAAAATAAATATTTTAGTACATGATTATGAACTGTTCGAAATGTCAAAAGATGAGTCAATCGACTCAATGTTTAAACGTTTTAACCTCATTATGACTACTTTGAAGGGATTAGGTCGCACTTATCCTAACGAAGACTATGTAAGGAAAATTCTTCGAGCACTTCCTTCGGAGTGGATGGCAAAAATTACATCTTTAGAAGACTCCCGAGATCTCGCAACGATGAAGCTCGATGATCTCATCGGCAATCTTAAAGTGCACGAAATCGCACTAAAAAGAAATCAAGTCCGAGAGCAAGTCAAAAAGAAATCCATCGCTCTCAAAGTCGTTGCCTCAAAAGAAAAGGAAGAGGAGGAAGATGCAAGTTCCTCGGATGACGAACCCGAAAATCTTGACGATTTAGTCAAGTTGGTAAGAAAACTTTCTAAACTTTTATCTAACAAAAAGTTTGCTAATAATGATAGGTTTCAAGAAAATGGAGACTACCGTCGTGGTGGTAAAAACCAAAGTCGCAACGTCCACAAAAGTGAAGACAAAAATGACGAATCTAGCGACGATGAAAAAGCCAATAAAAAGAAAGGCTTTTGCTATGTGTGTGGCGACAAGGATCACTATGCGAGTGTGTGTCCGAAACGAGCAAAACAAATCAACACACCAAAAGCTTTAGTTGGAGGCGCGTTGAGCGCAAGCATAAATGAGGCCCAAAATTTTTGTTTCATGGCCGACCATGATAATGAGGTATCTTCATCATATTCTTCTAAAAATAATTATGATAATAATTATAGTGATAATTACTATAGTGACGATGAAAATAATCTTGACGAATTATATAAATCATTTCATGATATGGCTGCTCTCGCAAATAAATATAAAAATGAAATTTCTAATTTAAAAGAAACCGTATCTGTATATAAAAAGGAAATAGATGACGGTAAACAAAAATCTGCTCATGATTTAGATGTTATCACTAAATTAGAAAATAAATTAAGTGAAAAAGATGTTTGTAAATCTTGTGTTATTTTAAATGATAAAATTGCATGCTTAAGTGAAAATAAAAAAGAAAGTGTTGCATGTACAAAATGCGAGTCTCTTGAAAATGAAGTTGCATATTTAAATGCTAAATGTAAATCGCATGAGAAAGATAATCTGTTAGCTAATGCATTTCAAAATAGCAATGATAAAGTGCTTAAAATGCTAAATATGCCTAATCGTATAAATTGTCGTAAAGGCATTGGTTCCGATACATGTGTTGATAAATGTTCGTGTAAACCCATTAAAAGATTTTTTGCATCTCCTAAAGTTGAAACGAGAAAACCCTATGTGCAAAAACCCCCATATATGTCAAAAATGAAAAATGTGAATTATGGGAGGAAACCGTATGCTCGTATGTATAATAGTAATTTTTCTAGACCTAATGCGAATATAAATGCTTCATTTTATGTGTATGATAAATACAATCGCAAAATTAAAATGGTTAGAAAATGGATTCCGAAAGGAATGTTTAATGTTGATAATCCGGGTGGAATGCGTTTATGGTTTTAAACCATTTTTATGGTTTTGTATGTTTGTCGTGTTTGTTTTATGTCGACAACATATTTTTTTGCAGTTTATGTTTTATACTAACTGTTAAAAGGACCCATAAGAAAAGGGTACCACGAAATATTTTCTTTGCCTTTTGTAGGTGTTTCCTGACGAGGATATAATACGTGTTACCTGCCGAGGTTATAATACGTGGTTACCTGACGAGGTTATAATACGTGGTTACCTGCCGAGGTTATAATACGTGGTTACCTGCCGAGGTTATAATACGTGGTTACCTGCCGAGGTTATAATACGTGGTTACCTGCCGAGGTTATAATACGTGGTTACCTGCCGAGGTTATAATACGTGGTTACCTGCCGAGGTTATAATACGTGGTTACCTGACGAGGTCATAATACGTGGTGATTTTTTTTATCACATAAAATTAACCGAAAATTGAAGCCTTAAGATCCGTTTTGGTGCAAGTGTTTCGTATTGGTTTGTATATCTTTGTCTCTATTGCTTTTTGCATTTTATCCCTCAAATTTTATAAAATCAAATTGATATCGTTATTAATTTGAGGGGGAGCGTTTTAGCTCTTTTACCCATGAGTTTATGCTCTCTCAATTATATGCATTTTTTTTTTTTTTTTTTTGAGGGGGAGCATCTCTCGAGGGGAAGCATACCGTCTTTCTTGACCCTTTTTGTTTCGACAAACGGGGGAGAGAAACCGCATATGCTCTTGCTTAGCGGTTGTGTTTGTCATCATCAAAAAGGGGGAGATTGTTGGTGCAAGTGTACCACATCTCTATATATTTATATATATTTATTTTGATGATTACAAACACACCGTATTATTGTTTATCTAACAATTTAATCCAAGTGTGCAGTTGTTGAAGAACACGAAGATTTAATCTGAAGGGTTCAAAGACGGAAGTGTTTACGTCGTCATTATTGTTTATAACTAATAATGATAAACACCCTAAAATAATATACCACTTGGATATTTCTAAAAACCTTAAATAATTTATTTAAATAAGTTTATTGAGAAGATCCAGCAGATTTGGTTGCGTCCTGGAAAGTCCTTTTTCTGACGGCGGTATACCGCGGCGGTACAGCCGGTATACCGCGGGTACACTACGGCCGGTATACCGCGGCTGTTCAGCCGGTATACCGCGGCAGGCTCGGTGTACAATTCTGATTGGTTGAAAGTTACTTTTCCTGACGGCGGTATACCGCGAGTCCCAGCCGGTATACCGCGGGTACGTAATTCCTGTCAACTTTGCATGTAGCCGTTGGTGTGTCAGTTACTTTTTCTGACGGCGGTATACCGCGTGCATTTGGCGGTATACCGCGCCTCATGTTTCCGTTGGAGCTTCCTTGGTATAAAAGAAGATGCTGGTGATGAAGACAACACAACAGTAACAACAAGCAGCAACCACACTCTCAGCTCTCTCATTTATAATATATATTTTATAAAACCTTTTTTATAAAATATCCAAGTGTGATTATTATACAAGAGTGATTACCCATTGTGAGTTATACTCCTCTTGTAAGTATTTGAATAACGGGTGTGTGATCCTGTTTATCTCATAGCAGAGGCTTGAGAAACTATTACAAATTCCTTTGTATTTGGTTTGTGTTCTACCGTAAAGAATACATTTATTGGATCGTGTCGAGAAGTGTCTCGGCTGCTGGTTTATCACAGTTGGTGGTAAATCAGTAAATCTCTGTGTCAAGTATCTCTATCCCTTATCTCTTTATTTATTCCGCTGTGCTTTATTATATTTATTTATATAAACTGCTTTGCATTTATATTTATTAATATAATCTCTGTGCATTTAAATTATATCTGTTTATATAATTGTTGTATACTTATTTATTTATACTCTGCTTTATTTATTCTGTATTTATTTGTAAAAAGATTTTTTGAAAGTAAAAGATTTAAAATACAACCTTACCCCCCCCTAGGTTGTCTAACAGTCATATCGGACTATAGACACGATTCTGGGTTGATGTCATATCGGACTCTAGACCTGATTCTAGGTTGATGTCATATCGGACTATAGACCTGATTCTGGGTTGATGTCATATCGGACTATAGACCCGATTCTGGGTTGATGTCACATCAGACTATAGACCCGATTCTGGGTTGATGTCATATCAGACTATAGACCCGATTCTGGGTTGATGTCATACCAGACTATAGACCCGATTCTGGGTTGATGTCTTTGAGGGCTAGAGACCCGATTCTGGGTTGATGCCTTATCGGACTAAAGACTCGTTTGGGTTGATATCTAAAACTGACTAGAGACCAAGGGAGGGTTGATGTCATGTGTTTCCCATCCATGAAGTTTACTTGTGTTTATTAATTGTGGTTTAATTTGTGTGTTCGCCACATTCGATGAAATCGGGTCTCCCTCGTCACCTAAGGGTGTTGTTTTTGGGTATTTTGTTACTGCGTTGTCGATGTCATATTATATGCGTATGGATTGTTTTTCCACGGTTGATGGACGGATTTTATGTTTCATCCTTGTTGGATGTTTTCAATTATTGGAGTATTATTCTCATTGACGATTAATTGAGAGGTTATTATTTTATTTACCTCTTGAGTGAGTTTTGGAATTGAGTCCATTACGGAGAAATGATTTTCATTGGAAGCTTTCCTCACAGGAATTGTGTGCGTTTGGAAATTGGGTTGTCGATGTCTTTTATACAAACCCTTTTTGGAAATCATAAATTAAACTGAATCTTTTGGTCTAATCAAATGATTTGCTCATGATGTAAACTCTTGAACTCACTAGGCGTTAGCCTAACCTTTTTATTTGTCGGCATGTGCAACAGGTTCAGGTTGGGAATAGCTTTAGCTACATTGTGAAGTGATGAGTGCTAGTAGAGTGCACGAGAAGTGAGATACTTAGCGAAGTCTTCCGCACTTGTTTGGGATTAGCAACTTGTAATTGGGGTTAAGTAACACCCGCCTTGAGTTATTAGTTGTGAAATTGTGATGTTTAAACCTTGAGGTATTTTCCAGGATGTATTGTAGAAAGGATTTTACCCTCTTTTGTTTGTTTTATTGAAATTAAAGTTAGTTGCTCGTTCCAATTTTGAGGGTGTTACAGTATTGGCATACTGTATGCCTATCCATTTAATTACCATAAAGAAAAATTATAAGTGGTTTGAAAATGCACCCGTTTGATTTTGATGGTGTCCTTCAAATATTTTGAAGCTAAATTTGTAACACGAAGATGCAATTTGGTGGGATGGTTTATGTGACCGAGTTAAAGCTTATTTAAGTGGAGATATTTATTTTTTTGGTTAACCCTCCTGACGTTCCCGTACAAGTGATCAATTAAAGTAATACAATGTTGAATACAAGATCAGTGCTCAAATCATGTGTCATATATTAACAAGGAAAGATACGAAAAGAATGTTCAAAAGGTTAAAGTAAGAATGACATATTCAAGTTACAAATCTAACAAGACAAAAGTTTTATATACCCAAGGGTATTTAAACTGTCTATCTTTAACATTCATTTTCTTCAAGTTTTTGTCTTCAAGAGCAAGTTTACTATTTAATTGCAACTTTATCAACTTCAGTGTTCCATCACAGTATTTCTGAATCTCACTGAACTAGAAAACATTTTGTAACACCCTGAATTTCCATAATCAAAGTTATGTTATATTTGATATAGAAGGGTTCAAAGTGTAATTGACCAAAGTTTAAGTTAGTTGTGTAACTTGAAACTTGGAGGTTGGTTTGGTCATTTGATGAAAGTTGAGTATATATATAGATGGAGTCGGCTGAAATTTTGGGATTTATCTCAAATTGGTATGTTGAAGTCGGTCCACAGAACAGAGAGAAATTGAGTTCTGAACTCTCAATCGTTGGAAGAAGAGTTTGATTTTGGTTACATGCAGCGCTCAATTTGAGTTTTCAGGTGAGTTCATCTAGCTGTTTTTGCTAAATAAAGTCTTTTTGTGAAATGAAATGGTTTAATAAGCTGATTATTATCTGGGAGAAATAGATACAAATCGATTTTTGAAGTTCTGAGTATAAAATCATTAAACTGGGTAAAAATTGGATGAATCCGGAAGATGAACAATCTGGATTGGTTCCGGATACCGGATGATTCCGGATTCCGGATAGTAGTCTGGATGAATAGTGTTTTCCGGGATGAATAGTGTTTTCTATAATGAATAGTGTTTTCCGGGATGAATAGTGTTTTCTGGGATGAATAGTATTTCCCGGGATGAATAGTGTTCCGGATGAATATTGTAACTGAATTACTCGATTTTCTGGATGTTACCGGATATCATCCGGACAATTTCTTAAAATTGTTTGAGTATTTAATTGCTCGGAGAAAATGATATATAAGTCTGTGTGATTACTTATATAGGTAAGTGTAATGGATCCATAAGCACTAACATTATTTCATAACGTAGAATATGCAAGGTATAATTGTTATTCTCGTTTGTATTGAAAAGGACGAATAGACAAAGTATAATTGTTATTCCCGTGTATCCTTGAAAATGAGGAATAGACAAAGTATAATTGTTATTCTCGTGTATCCTTAAAAAGGAGGAATAGACAAAGTATAATTGCTATTCCCGTGTATCCTTGAAAAGGAGGAATATGCAAGGTATAATTGTTATTCCCGTGTATTCTTGAAAAGGAGGAATAGACAAGGTATAATTGCTATTCCTGTGTATCCTTGAAAAGGAGGAATAGACAAGGTATAATTGTTATTCCCGTGTATCCTTGATAAATGTGGAATAAGCATAAAGTAAATTGTAATTCCCATTTCGTAACGTGAAGAGAAATCTAGGAATAAGCGTGGCGCTGATCGTAATTCCTGATTTCTATGGGAAGGTAAGAGATAGGCATAAAGTAAATTGTAATCTCTACTTTCACTCCAAGAAATAAGCATAAAGTAAATTGTAATTTCTTGGACATGAGCAGGGTCGTTCCTAACATTTTAGAGGCTCTGTGCAAAAACTTAAATACGATCCTATGTTTTTTTATTTATATTATTTATTTAGTAAATTCTAAAATAAACATTTTTAGTTTAAAATATACATGAAAAATAATTATAAACAAGATTCAAATAAAATTCAAAATGACATTTATATCGTAAAATTAATGTTATAAAATATCCTACGAATAATATTGTGAATTTGTGATAAGAGCTAAAAAGTTAAATAGTAATAAAAGTAAAAGTAATTACATAATAAGTAAACTTACAATATATGAAACAAATAGTTTAGTACTCCAATAAAAAACCAACACCACTATGTATATTTTTCCGACAAGAAGCTAAGCAACTAGACACTACTATTTTTTAATATATTTCTCAAAAAGAAGAAAAACCATGTTTTTTACACATGAAGTGGGTCGCATATGGCTTAACATTTTCTAAAAACGTTAATCCTAATACAGTTTGTAATATATCTCTTACCCGATAAGTTAATGAAAAAATTGGCTACTACATGTGAATGTTTATCGGATAAGCATTGTATATAAATAAGAAATAGAAAAATAATTAAAAATGTACATATATAAGTATTCTTGAAAGTTTACAATTTTTTTATAATTAGTTTATTTTTTTTAATTTATAATTAATTTATCTTAAAAGAAAAAAATGAGATTTAAGAAATAGTTTATTTATACAAGAAAGAGAAACATAATTAAAGAATTTTAACATAATTAAGTATTCTTGAAAGTTTTCAATTTTTGTTATAATAAGTTTATGTTTTTTTTAATGTATAATAAATTTATCTTAAAAGAAGCAAAAAAACATGAAAGCTACTAACAGGAGTCGAACCTGGGGTGACCAACATAAAGGCACACAACCCTATCCAACTGAACTAAGCCCAACCTATGCTTAGCAATGGGTTTTCTTCTTTATAAACTAATTACACTACTAAAAATTCTAAGATTTCGGAGGCCCCCGACGATCAGAGGCCCCGTGCGACGGAACCAGTTGGAACACCCTTAGGCACGGGCCTGGACATGAGCAATGATCTAGAATTCGTGTGATTGTAGTGGGCTCTTGAACATGATGCTATGACTTAATCAATGTTGTCATACTCATGGAATCGGGTATGATTCCCGTTATCGAGATATATTATGTGTATGGTAAGAAAGTTGTGGAAAGGTTATTTTATACGCTTTGTTTACAGTTTTGGTTTTCAAAGCTTATAAACGTGTTGTTTTGACCGGATGTTCTCACTAGGCGTAAGCCTAATCTTTCAAATTAACTTTTCTTTCTAGGTACTAGCTCGGGAGGGGATAATCAGGGACGAGTGTCGAAAGGTCCCAGAGTTAATTGTAGGTTTGAAATTTGTCACAAATTCTCTGATGTAAATGAAAGTTTGAAATTGTGGTGGTAAATTCTGATAAATTTAAGGTTTAAAATTATTGAGAATTTCAGGGTGTTTCACATTTCTCTCCACTTCCGTTCTTGTAGATTAAACCAAACTCATGTTGTTTCCAAAATCATGTATAACGAAAGTTCTCTATGTTTGGTAGTTTCTGTTGAGACTTCAACATGTTAACTTTTGGTTGATTGCTCTCCGAAGCCATTTGAATATCTAAGACATAAGAAAACTTTATCACATTTCTCATATATCTCTTCATTGCAACCAATGCACCAGTAAACTCAATTGGTCTGATAATGTTTCTCTTCAGAATGTCAATCAAATCTTCAAAGTCATCCAATTCAAGATACTTGAAATCAACTTCAGAGAAGACCCAATCTTTTGTATCTTCTTGACAACTGTGAATTCCAGATACCAAACTTTCATCAGCCTTCTTGAGACAACATTCTTTATGCCCACAATCCTCTTGTCAGATTAACAATCTTTTTTCCTCTTTCTTTAATTGTCATCATGTGAATATATTCAGTCTGTTCTCTTCGACTGAAGTGAGAAATATTGTAAAGCTTTCCCAAATCCAACTCTCTGATTCTATGAACAAAGATTCTCTTTTCACTGTCTTCCAAGAAAGGAACTTTGATTCTTGTACGCTCCCATTTAGCAGCAACTTTTGATTGTGTCGGTGCACTCTCAGTTCTTTTTGAACTTTCAAGTCTATCTGTTGTAGATTGAGCTTGTGGTTCTATTTGCGATGATAGAGGTAAAAGACTTATTCAAACGATGTACCATATCAAAACTCTCTTGCTCTTCCACTTCATTATCAGAGTAATGGAATGCCTCTTCTATTTCCTCTTTAATGCTTTTCTTTACCATCTCATACTTCTCTTCACTTTACTCATCTGAATCAATGTAAATAATGTCAACAAGTAAGTTATGAGCTAAAATCTTCTCATCGGTTCTTTTCTCAGCAACCTCGGGCTTTTCAACCGTTGGTCCGACATCAGCAAGATCCGATATCACATCCTCCCTGACAGTATTATTAGCATGTCCATCTCCCTCTCCTTGAACATCCAAGTCATCAACCAATACAGTTTCAGAAGTTTCAGCCCTTGAACTTAAAGCCTGAGATTAGTCTTTATTAAAAAAAATGAAACATCGAGTGACCTTGTCGGTATTTGATCAATATCTAGGTGCACCCGCTCATTCAATATCCTTGGTCCGACATTATGGACCATGTTAAAAAAATCTTTTTATTTTTCAACCTCTCTGCAAGTTAAGGAAAGTGTTTATTTACAGGGGTGTTTGGTTTGCAGGATTTCGACGGAATCTGTTAGAATTGGAATTATTAATTCCATTCACCAGGTTTTGTTTAAGTATTTTGTTTACCTATTGAATGGAATTGAATTCCACACATTCAACGATTCATGGATTTGATCATTCCATCACAATTTTGAAGGAATTTAATTCCATTCCATCCCATTTTCTAAAAAGAGACAAAGTTATCCCTATCCTTCCTACTTGATTTACCCAGACCACCTTCAATCTAAACCACATCCGACCACCACCTATCAGAACCACAGTCGATCAGAACCATCGCCGATCAGAAACACCGTCAACCACCACTGATCTGTACCATCTCCAGCCACCGTTGATCTAAACCACAGTCGATCACCGCTGACCAGAACGACCGTCAACCACCACCAATTTGAACCACCTCTAACCATCGTCGTTCATTGTAACACCCTCAAAATTGGAACGAGCAACTAACTTTAATTTCGATAAAACAACCAAAAGAGGATAAAATCCTTTCTACAAAACATCCTTGAAAATACTTCAAAGTTTAAACATCACAAATTCCACAACTAGTAACTCAAGGCGGATGTTACTTAACCCAATTACAAGTTTCTAATCCCAAATAAGTGTGGAATACTTCACTAAGCAAAACCACTTCTCGTGCACTCTACTAGCACTCATCACTTCACAGTGTAGCTAAAGTTATTCCCAACCTGGACCTGTTGCACATGCCGACAAATAAAAGGTTAGGCTAACGCCTAGTGAGTTCAAGAGTTTACATCATGAGCAAATCATTTGATAGACCAAAAGATTCAACTTAATTTATGATTTCCAAAAAGGGTTTGTATAAAATACACCGACAACCCAAATTCCAAACACACACAATTCCTGTGAGGAAAGATTCCAATGAAAATCATTTCTCCTCCATGGACTCAAATCCAAAACTCACTCAAGAGGTAAATAAACAATAATCTCTCAAATAATCACCAATGAGGATAATACTCCAATAGTTGAAAACATCCGACAAGGATGAAACATAAAATCCGTCCACCAATCATGGAAAACAATCCATACGCGTATAATATGACATCGACAACACGGATAAACAAAAATACACGAAATCAACACCCTTCGGTGACGGGGGAGACCCTATTTCATCGAATGTGGCGAACACACAGTTAAACCACAATTAATAAACACAAGTAAGCTTCATGGATGGGAAACACATGACATCAACCATCCCTTGGTCTATAGTCAGTCTTAGACATCAACCCAAATCGGGTCTTTAGTCCATCTTAGACATCAAACAAACTAGGTCTTTAGTCCATCTTCGACATCAACCAAACTAGGTCTTTAGTCCATCTTTGACATCAACCAAACTAGGTCTTTAGTCCATCTTTGACATCAACCAAACTAGGTCTTTAGTCCATCTTTGACATCAACCAAACTAGGTCTTTAGTTCATCTTTGACATCAATCCACATCGGATCTCTAGTCCATACTACCAAGTTCAATCCTACTGGATCTCTACCTTGGAAACCCACCATCCAAAACAAGCTTACTTGACTCAAAATTTGTACATGACCTCAAAAGAATAACCAATGCATTCAAATCATGTAAATCTCAAATATAATGCAATTCATGCAAATCAAACCCCAAGCCCACGTCGAGCTTATTAAAACCGGGCGAATGCCCTCAAGACTCAACGAGTCCAAAACCGAGCCCCCTGCTCAAAAGATCTAATGATCGTTTATCAACATCAACTCATGCAAATGAAATGCATCTAACCCACATCATGCAAACACACACTCCGAGGCATGATAATCACACATCCCCTTCATTGCCACCATCCCAATTAGGGGTGAGCCAAGCCCGACGACCCGAAGAACCCGACCCGAAAATTGCACCAAATGTCCAAATCCCCGAACCCGAAATATCCGATACCCGAACCCCCCGAACCGAGCTTTTGTGCGGGTAAAATAGGATCGGGTTGGGTTTGGGTTTACCCCACCAGACCCGTCCGAATATCCGAACTTTTTAAAAAAATTAATTTTTTTACTAAATTTAAAATAAGTAAATAACTTTCTTACTTATAACTTTCTAACCTAATCGTCCCACACCCACCCACGAATACGATTCCAGTTCCACCGTCTGACCCTACCAAAAAAACCCAAAAAAGTGCCAAAAAGCCCAAAAACCTGTTCTAATTTTGGGTTGGAATTTCCAGGCCCAACCCGAATCCCCGACCGACCCGAACCCGCCCCCGAAACACTCGATATCCGATATCCGATTTACACTTCGGTTGGTTTTCGGGTGGCCTCACCCCACCCCGATATCCGATCGGGTGGTGGGTTTTGGGCCCCGACCCGACCGAATGCTCACCCCTAATCCCAATGAAGTCAAATCATACATGCATCTATATATGTGTGTGTATATGTATACACAAATCTTTTATAACTCAACAATGCATATAACCCACCAAGGTTCATTAGTCCCAAAGGTACTAAGAATACAAAATCATCAAACGGTCTTCACACATAAGACCAAACACTCAAACCGGCACATACTCAAATAAAACGCAATTAAGCATATAACACATCCAAAGCTCCACCTCGAGCTACTAAAACCGGCAAACACTCAAAAGACTCATTTGAGTATAAATCAAGCCTTTAAAGGCCAAAATAAACGTTTGACTAAATACGTGTTGCTCACACGGTTACGTAAACCAAAAATACATCGTTACCCAAAATCTTTACCCTTTTAATTTCTCAATTGGCCCTCGGCCCAAAATAAAAGGTTTACAACTCTCAAAATATTTATACGGTCAAGATTGACCAAAATCCCCAACCCACACATTCACATTTTCAAAATGTAACATATCATGGTTATCGCATAATCACAATAAACACTAAAAGTGTATTTCGACCAAATAACCTTCACTTATGCAATAAATTAACAAAACCACTTTCACTCGTGATTTATTCATCAATCACTCAAAATCCTCAATTGTGGGTGTTTTACAAGATTTATAAAGCTCAACACTTTGATTAATCAAAACCCACAATTAACTCAACAAATGATAATTTTATTTAAAGCACACAAATATTTTAAAATAAGCATTTTGGCATGTACAACGTTTTCACAAATCAACTTGAACTCACCTTGCTAGATTAGGCTAAATCTAGATTTTCCCAACGTATGCTCCTTTGAAAAAATACGAATCTTCAAGTCCAAATCTTCCAAAACCTAGATCCATAAGTTTCCAACCATAAAAGTCCAGATCTAACCATGTAGAATCATTCCCCAAACATAATACATACAAACCCAACTTATACCAAAACCCTAGTTCTTATAAATGAAGAAAATAAGGTTTCCTTAACTAATCACACCAATAAAGCTCATAATGGAAGAGAAGATGAAAACCACAAAACCTTAGCTTTTGGGTAAAGAGATATTACATTTATCACTTGAATCTCCTAGTAAAAGCTCCTAATCACCCACAAAAGCTTCAAGCTTCCATATCTTCAACAATGGTGGAAATGGGTTTAGTTTGGGTGGAGAAGATGAAGAAGAGAGGAAGGGTTTGAGGGTTTTCTTGGAAGAAATTGGCTTTGAGAGAGAGAGAGGGGGCTAAGCTAGGGTTGTGAAATGAAATGAGGAAAGAGAGAGGGAAAAAGGCCTATCTTAAAACAAAAATGCCATCAGACGCATCGCGGACGCCCGCATTGCCCCCTCGCGGACGTCCAGACTCAGCCGAAATGTTTTCCTCCAAAACCCATGTTGCTTCCGCGGACGCCATGCGGACTTCCGCATGGCACGGACGTCCGACTGTACCATGCAGACGTCCGCCAAGTCCAAACTTTGCTTTTCGAAATTTTGGGGTGTTACATTCATCACCGATCTGAACCACCAGTGATAGTGCCTTGAATACACCTTTAGACGTGAGAATAATAGGACCAAAGAGCAAGTATACTGATTGGAACTATATCGTCTTTCAAGTAATAAAGTGGTAAAATACTGAATATCGTCCACATGGATTGGAGTAAAAGTGATTTAAAAATTAATAGACAGAAATGATTTCAGATGGCGATTTTGAAGATGTTTGTTTTGATTTGAGTTATCTTGAGGTTAACACTGAACTTAGCAGAATATAATGAAAGAAGAATGGGTGTAAAACGTTTAGTGAGATCTAAACACAAATTCCAGTAGCCAATGTCAGCAGCTAATGCTGCAGCATTGTTTTACAACAACGAAGTTTACCATTTGTTTTAAAGAACGCTCCTCTCGGATTTTAAATTTTGTATCAACATTCGTCTTCTGAGATATGCATAATATCTTATAACAGTCCCTCAGTTAACGAGGTAGTAACAACAATGTTCTTAAAACGTATAGAGTAACAAATCTCTTTGTTACGGGTCGATTCCCATATCATTCAAGTTGGTGTGTTCCAAGTAGTTCATCTCTTAATCTACTAGACTTTAACACTTTGACAAGCGACCAACTCGTCGAGAATAATTTAAGATGGAAAATATAGGCAACAAATCTCTTTGTTAGCAACTTTCTCAAGTCTACTTTCTATATCCTCCAAGTTGACGTGCATTCGAGTTGCTTATCTCTAAGTCCTCGGCACTTTCACACTCTTCGAGTGCTCAACTCGTCAAAAAGTATCTTGGCTTTATAAACTTGAACGAAAGCAATAAAATGTTGTTTTTGTAAAACGTGACTACTTTCCTTTGGTTTAAAATCTCACATTTTTAATCTCACACCCTAACTACTAAAGATTAGCTACTCATAACAGGAAGTAAATAAAGCATTAGATGACATAAATGTAAATGACGGAATGTAAATTGCAATAACTAAAAGACAGAAAGTAAAGAATAAAATACTAAAAATATTTAAATTGATTCACTTAATAAATCAATACCCAATAGTTGTCACCATTCTTTAAATCTGATCCAAAAGTTCTTACAAAAACATCATCCCAAGCATTCTTTATATACTACAAAG
Source organism: Saussurea involucrata (assembly GCA_033807775.1). NCBI lineage: Eukaryota > Viridiplantae > Streptophyta > Magnoliopsida > Asterales > Asteraceae > Saussurea > Saussurea involucrata. Next base: position 1,250,033 of record CM066315.1, read on the forward strand.
GAGTGACAAGAGAGTAATTAAAGAACATAAAACAAAGCTTTTACCCAATGGTTAACAAAGTATAGAAAGTATCTTCCCATGGGTAATAACCATTACAAAAGTCAAGATTTTTATCTAACTAAATCAAATAATTTTTCCAAGGGATTTTCTTCAAAACTTCTAGAAGATTTTAATTTCGTCTTCTACTTCATCCCTTCTTTCGTTGATTGAGCCAAATGTGCCAACATCAACAAATCCACATTAGCCTACTTATTGTTTTTAAAAACAGGTAAATCATAACTTTAGCTCCAATAACACAATAAATGGCAAATAAGATAAGAAAAGACTCAAAGTTGGTATATAAATGATGAAAATAAACTAAAATAAAGGTGAAAATAGGTGTTTTCACATTGATAAAGCAACGCGTATCAGCCATCACTGATCTGAACCACCACGATGTGAACCACTGTCGACCACCACGGATCTGAATCACCGCTAACTAGGCATGGCAACGGGGCGGGTATGAGGCGGGGTTCTCCATCCCTGGCCCCGATTTTTGAAACCCTCCCCGGCCTCGGGCGGGTACGGGGATTTCAACCCCGTCCCCGGTCAACTTGCGGTCAAGACCCGGTCAACACCCCGTCAACACCCGGTCAAGACCCGTCCCCGGTTCCCCGACCCGGTTGGTGTTTTTTTTTTGGGTTTTTTTAACATCAATAACATATCTCACAAAAAAATATTTTTAAAATTTATTATATATTTAACCCGGCCCCGGTTTTCTAAAAGCGGGTTTCCCCGTCCCCGGTACCCGGTTTGGAGGGGAATCCCCGACCCCGGTCGGGTCGGGTGGGCCGGGTTCCCCACCGGGTCGGGCCAAATTGCCATGCCTACCGCTAACCACTGCCGATCTGAACCACTGTTGATCTGAACCACCATTGACCACCGCAATTCTGAACCGCATCCAGCCACCACCAATTTGAACCACTGCCGACCACCATCGATTTGAACCACCGTCAACCACCACCTTGAACTACCCGTGTGAACCACCGATGTGAACCACAATTGTTGGATTCCAGTTTCACAATTTTGAAAAAAAAGATATTATGGTCATTTACCAATATTTCATTCCATTTGCAAAGCTACATAATGTGAACAAAACATACATATTTCAATTCTTTTAACTGATTCCATTCCAATGTGTGTCAACTAAACAAGTGGTTAAACGTGATAACATTCCATTCAAAGTCAAATTCTTTTAAAATATTTTATTTCATCTAAAAACATTTTACAAATCAAAAGCCTGCTAATGATTAAGAAGTAAATTTAATTTCATAAAATAAGATATCTGTTAATTAAAAAAGTGGGTGGTTTTATTAGGTGGAAAAAGTATACCCAACTAAGAGCATCTCCAATGGTGCACTTCAAAAGCTTGAAGAAAGACTTGAAATGGGCCCCACATATTTTTTTATTACAAAAAATTGGGTTTATTTGCTAAAGACTTGATGCAGATCAAGTCTTTGAAGAGTTGGTTGTGAGAGGCTTGCCAAGCTATTCATCAAGTCATTGTGGGTCCCACATCTTTTTTTATTTTTTTATATTCATCAAGTCATTGGCAATGACTTTGCCATTGTGGATGCCCTAAGTAGAGTTTTGTAAAGCAATGAATAGGTCTACCGTAGAGGCATGTGATGTGGGTGGTGCACACCATGGTCTCAACCCGGATCACTTTGTCATGCAGTTGGTCTCGTTTGTCTCTCACATTCATTATTTCAAAGACTTAAGGAACATTAAGTCTTTGATAAGTAAAGTCATTTTCAAGCTTTGTCTCCAATGGTCAAGTCATCTCTAAATCTTTCATCAAGTCTTCTTCAAATACCATTGGAGATGCTCTTAAATACAAATCTTTTTATTTAATGTCTCAACGTTTTTCTTAAATTGGGCATTCAATTTTATACAATCGCACATGCATGCCTTCTTTCACAATGAAAAGTGCCATCTTTATTTAATTATATTTCAAACTTTTTTCTTTAAGAATAAATAAAAATGTAAACTTATGATTATTAAGAGGAAATTATATTTTCTAAACATAAAATTTAAATGCCTTTTTTTTTGTTAAACAAGTTGTTATATTTGTTTATGAATCATAATGTAGGTCTATTTATTCGATTTAATAAGCATTTATGCACATAAACCATATTATTTATTATTTGTGATCATAATAACATGCAACTACATATATTTAATGCCATTATGAACTTGTATTAAAGAGTAACGCTGCGAATGAAATGTGACACCCTTGAGTGAACTTGTTAAATAGCTTGGGGAGCCTGTATGAAGCTACTGCTCGAAGGGTTTAACTCTATTCAAGTCAGACTTGAATCTAACACAACTTGAGATCAGTTTGACCGGTTAAATTGAGCGAAGCTCAAAAGTTTGTTTTTAGCGTTAAATTGTGTATACGAACTGAGTCATTACTCAAGCTTATGCAATCTCATAAAAAAACTTAACTTTTATCCATTTGTATCCCCGTCCCCGAAATTGATAACCAAAACCATCCCCTAAATTGCCCGGTCCCCGTCGGGGATCTCCATCGGGTCCCGGCGGTTTTTCCGATCCCCGTTTGGGAACCCGTTAAAAGAAAAATCATCTTTCCCCGTTGGTTTGCCCGTTCACCGTTGGTTATACTCGAACTCGAAACCAGCCTTTTTTTTGTTAACCAAATGATTTTCACAAGTAAAAGTAAATGACAAAAATTTTAAACATGCAAGTCTATATCTCTCAAACAATATCCTTAATTAAAATATAAAGGTAAATAGAATTGAAGTTGAAATATCATCCAACTAACATTACGATTTCACGATTAGACAAATAAACTAACTTTTGCGTGAACTTATTTGGGTGTCGAGGTAAAATGGATAAAGGCGTTTTAAATTTTAATGTTAGTATTTTTTCTTATAATATTATATTAAAGCATAAAAGCGTTTTAAACTTTAAAACTTTATTTTGCAACCTAATAAAAGGTTACAATCTCGTGCAACCCTCATCTAAACCATTTATTATGTAGACACTGGATTGATATATCACATGAACCATTATGTGCATCGACATATTTTCTAGAAATTGACGAAATTCGACGAAATCAGGGAACTTCATTTAGAAAATCAATGAGAATCCAAATGTAATGGACGGTTTAGATGAAAGTTGTACTAGTTGTAACTTTTACTGGGTTACAAAATAACTGTACGTGGTCTCTCTCTATGTATATATAGATATACACACACACACATGCACATATGTCAGGCCGGGCCGGACTGGTGATCCCCGTCCCAGATAAAATCCCCGAATGTGTCCCTCATGCCCGCCCTATCCCTGATAAGAAGTCCCCAAAACCCAACCTGAAAATTTCGGTTTTCGGTCATTACCATCAGTTTTTTTTTGCCATTCTTAGTTAAAAATGTGTGATTTGGTTCATTAGTTTCTAACATATTAAATGTTTTTATATGATTTGAGTATGTATATATATATATATATATATATATATATATATATATATATATATATATATATATATATATATATATATGTAGACGAAGTATCGTGTGTGAATATGAGTTAAGGTGAGAAGTGTAATAATGAATTGAACCTTTGGTCACCTTTAAATAATTGATCCAATGCTTCAGATTAAGTGCTAAAATAAACCATAAATTAACTTAGCGGAGAATTTTCAATTAAGATTGATCCAATGATATTGATCTTTTCTTACATTTCTCATGATAACGATGATTTTACCCGAAACTAACTATCTCTATATTTAATTTTATTTATGGTTTTAGAGTTATTTTTCTCTCTCACACAAGTGAATTGAAGAAGTAAACAAGGAAGTTAGAGTATATGTATTTCCATCAACTACTTTAAAATAAAAAAAATGAAGATTTTATGCAAAAAAAAATTAATTGCAATAGTTACTCCAACCAAATAAAGAAAATAGAACAAAACTTGTAACTTTATATTTAAAAAAAATTATTATTGTATATTTGAAATAAAATTAAGTGTAACGAATAAGGTGAAAGGGATGGTTTGGGCAAATAGCGTCGCATGTGGGTACAGTAGTTAGTAGGTCCCACTCAAGATTCACCTCAGATCTTTCTCCTCTTCACCAAGTCGTATTACAAATTATTTATAAAACAAAATTACGGATTATAACTTATTCTTTCTCTTTTTCCTTCATATTGTTATTAGTTTTATAAATAAAAAATTGGCCTAAATTAACAAAATGATACCTTTTCTTTTATATTTTCAATATGTATATTTGCCATAAAAACTGAGCCCATTATTTTAAATGATTTTTGTCCTATAATTAAATGTGGAAAATTGACACACCTGTGTCAGTTAGTTGCGACGGTTCACTGTGCCCCCCAACTCCCTAAATTCTTCTATTTATATGCCCCTCCCCTTCCCTTTAACTTCCAACCTCAACATCATCATTCATTCCATGGCTCTTTTCCTTGTCTTCTTTCTCGCTCTTCTAGCCACCGCCTCCCCTGTTCTTGCCGGAGGCGGTTGGGTTAACGCCCACGCCACCTTCTACGGCGGCGGCGATGCCTCTGGAACAATGGGTACGCAAATCATCCTTCATTCAATTCTTCTTAATTCTTTAATTTTAACTAAAACTTAGATTAATTTGATTAAATGTTGTGCAGGTGGAGCTTGTGGATATGGGAATTTATACAGTCAAGGGTACGGTACTAACACAGCAGCACTAAGTACTGCTCTCTTCAACAATGGTTTAAGTTGTGGCTCTTGCTTCGAGATTAAATGCGTTAACGACGGCAAATGGTGTTTACCGGCCACCATACTCGTCACCGCCACCAACTTCTGCCCACCAAACAGCAACGGAGGGTGGTGCAACCCTCCAAATCACCACTTTGATCTCTCTCAGCCCATCTTCCAACACATAGCCCAATATAAAGCTGGAATCGTTCCCGTTGCTTATAGAAGGTACCCTACCCTTTGAGTTTCAAACATATATAAACACCTAGGGGTATTTCAGTCAACTCACTTTGTTTGTGATTTTTTTTGTAGGGTACCTTGCCGGAGAAGGGGTGGTATTAGGTTCCAAATCAATGGTCATTCTTACTTCAATCTGGTGTTGATTACAAATGTGGGTGGCGCCGGAGATGTGCATGCGGTGGCCGTCAAAGGTTCAAGAAGTGGGTGGCAGCAGATGTCCAGAAACTGGGGGCAAAATTGGCAATCCAACTCTTATCTTAACGGCCAGTCTTTATCTTTTAAGGTCACCACCAGTGATGGGAGGACTGTTGTGTCTTATAATGTTGCCCCTGCTAGTTGGTCTTTCGGTCAGACCTTCAGTGGTGCCCAGTTTCGTTGAAAAGACATATCTACCCCTCTCTATACATAGCCAGCATTTCAATAACCAAGTGACATATATTTTGAAAAGGGTCGTTTTGGTTTTTAGGGTACCCTCTAAATGGAAGGGTATCTTTGTCTTTTTCTTTTTGCCTAAAATTGCTTCTCTTGTTTAAAGGAAGGGGAAGGGATGGGCAGTGGTGGACTTTAACCACCCGCATGCATTAGTATTTGAAGATGTTCTTATTTTGTAATGGTCTTAATTTTCGAGGTACTAAGTTGTAAATTTATGGTTTTTATAGTAGTTATGGAAAGTAGCTGGAACTTAATATGTTATTTGTGTTGCTGTACAAGTTAAATTGCTCAACTTACAACATTTATTTGCATGTGACTGCTTTAGTACCAAATTTGTTATGTGGTCATAAGTTGAAATTTTGTGCAAGGAGATACTTCACTTTAGGGCATCTCCAACATGTTTTTAACTGATTAACTTAAAAATTCACATAAAAACTATAATTATAGTTAACCTCATTTTTGTGGGTTCTGTCTATTTGTTAACATTAATAATTAATGTATATCTATAAGTAGGGGTGTTCATCTGTTGACATCCAATGGATGTGAAGGAAACCAAACCGATCCAATCATCCGTTGGATGTTCCAATTTTTCCAACCGAACCGATCCAATCATCCATTGGATGTTGGATTTCTCCAATCCATTGGATATTCTCATTTGATATACGTTGCATTGGATCGGATCCATCTAATGTTTTTTTTATGTTTCTTTCTAAAAAATTTAGTTTTTATTTTTTACAAATGTTTTAAAAATAAAAACTTTTTACTTTTGAAATTTTGAATTGTAATGTATTGGATAGTAGTTGGATGATAACCGGATGGGTGGTTGGATGATAACCGGATGAGTGGTTGGATGATAATTGGATGGATGGTTGGATGGTGAATCGGTTCGGTTGGGTTCAGTTTTGGTCGGTTCTGGGCTGTCATCCAATGATCCAAGAACCGACCGATCCAAATTGGATGTTGAAAATTTTGATCCGATCCGATCCGATCCAATCACGATCGGATATCCGATCAAAGTCGGTCGGTTCTAATTGGATCTGTCGGTTCTGATTGGATCGGTTGACTTTCTGCACACCTCTATGACTATAAGTAAATATCAAATATTTGATTTAAATACCAAAAAAATGAGGAAATTATCACTTCATTTTTTGCTTATAAACTCATCTCCAATGGAGGTTTAGGGAACCGCATTCTCAAGTCATCAAATTAAAAATTCACATAGAAGTCCATAACGATAGTTTTTACATAATATCCTCATTTATGTGGGTTCCCTATTTGTCAACATCAATAATTATTATATATTTATAAATACATATTAAATATTTAATTTAAATACCAATAAAAATAAAGAAATTGCCACTTCACACCAAATTTTGGTAAGAAGCAATGTTCTTATAGGAACTTTCCACAATGATAGCTTTTACAAGTCATTCAATTTTTTGCTTATAAGAACTTTACAATGGAGATGCTCTAAAGACCTTGTATTGGAGATGCTCTCATGGTTTGCAGGATTTGAAATTGGATAATATTTCAATCTCTCATTTAGTTTTCAAAAAGTCTGGAATTGAAATCGAAATCCCACAAATATGAGATTTAGAAATCCTATGGGGGTGATTGTTATTTCGTGGGATTTGTTAGTAATGATGTTATAAAAAAGCTTTCTTGTTACGGGCTCCGAAGTTAACAACTCAAAAATCATGACCAGTGCTTGCACCCGATTTGTGATCAATGGGAAGGAAACTCAGACTTGATCAGTTGAACTATCCCAAGGATTTTCATAATGCATATTTGGAGACAACACAACCGATTAGGGTTGGGATCCAATTGCGAAAACCCTAATGCCGAAGATTAATGAATTTGGTATATAGTAAATTCTTTAAAAATACACTATAAATTCGTTTAACTGAAAGCGATTTTCATTGCAGAATATGTTATTTTTCCATTTAGAAAGAAATCCAACCAAAATACATTTTATTGGGTTTTTTTAGGTTTCAAAACATCTCTAATTGATTTTAGCCCATCCCATAAATAGTGAAAGTCACAACACTAAGGCAGTTGGGCCTATTTTCATTTTTTCATATTAATTTTGTGTGGTGAGGTGGTGCCCTAGAGATGACCAAATGGGTTGACGTAGGACTCATACTTGTTCTCATATAACTTAACTGGGCCTTCATATTGGGGTCGGGACCAAATAGGACTCATACTTGTTCTCATATAACTTAACTGGGCCTTCATATTGGCGTCGGGACCAAAGGAGATCACTATTTGGGCCCGACCTGACTTGGGACCGATTTTTGGTCACCTCTAGGTGGTGCCATAACATTCGTTACGGATTTATGGGATAACGAATTAGGGTGCTCTACCGTTAATTGGTCGGTAAATCAGTTTTCGAGTTATTTGGTTCAAGTTAAATGGTTTCTAACATTTCCCAAGCTACCTGTAGAAAAAAAGAAGAGAATATGGTTCAGTTAATAGTTATACTCGATAAGAGTTGATAATTTTATGTCAGATACCTGCCCCCAACAATTTTTGCAAATGCAAGATCCGTGGCTTCCGATATATAATTTTTATTTTTTTTTATTTTTATAAGGAATTTTTATAATTAATATAAAGTCACCAATTACAATAAGATGGCAAGCAAACGAGCAACAAGCTGTGCCGCAACCCTCTTTTGGATGGCAAAACCAATCCTACTAAAAATGAAATTTTGTGACTTAGGGGTCGAAAAATTACTTTGCACAACCCGTTGAACCCTAGTCAAAAACTCCCTTGCTTCCGGAGCTAGGAAACCAAAAGTATCGAAAGCAAAAGGGATAAACACGTGTTGATTCTCTACACAGGCTTTCTCGTGTTTAGCAACTTTGCTCGATTCCGCTCTCAACGCAGCTTGGCCCGCCACAAACCCATTTTCCCTAAGCCCAACAAGAGGGGACACTCCCGTAAGATCCACACAAGCATGTTTCCCCCCAGCCCACCCAAACACAAGTATATCAGCTGGCCGTAAGGTAGATCTCCCTTCAAGCAGACCCGTCAGAAAGTTCACCGGGGCCTCCTCTTTAGAAGAAATTCCAGCCCGTTTAAGAACATCATACAGAACATCCCTAACCAAATCATGCCTATATTTGAAACCAGGTAACTCCTTGCAATGGACCGCATGCTCGCCAAAAGAATCCAGACAGGCCTTGCGACAGACTGGGCAAGGCTCATCAGCTGGAAACAGAGGGATCATTAGGCGGTACTTAAGGATAGCCCGGTACTCCAGAGCCGACATATGTTGACCCAGTCCTTCAATGGGGATAACCGTCAAAAACTCCTGAGCATGAGGAGCTCGGAGACATTCAAACACCGCTTTTTGGCGAGGGGATAAATCAAACTTCACTCCCAAACTCTGGGCGATTCCACTAAAAAGGGCACACGCCAAAACATTCTGGGCTTTTGGGGGGGCGGTGTCCTTGTTAGAGAAACCGCTAAGATCCAAATCAGGAATGGCCATGCGCAAGCTTTCCATCGCACACCCATAATCAGAGTCCAACCCATCAATACCACATCCCTGAAGAATGTGGTCCTGCAAACTCCAAGATTGCGCCCTCGAGGCCACAAAAGCATAAGTAGATACATCCTCAGCCGAACATAACCCCAACCCACCCAACCGAGCCGGAAGGGATGCTAGCCTCCATTGAAAATCCCCAAAAAAAGGACCCCCACAAACCACAATAGCCTCTATCGCCCTCCGAAGTCCATTGTCAAAAATAGAAACACCTTCCCCTATATACATAGGTTGGCACGTTCTTAGACCGAACAACAGCTTTGCGACACCCATACATGAGCGGAGCAAAAGGAGCTCCGATTGAGGGTCCCGCAGACTTGGGAGGCAACTCATTAGTTCCACAGCACGAGATGCCCTTTTCACGGCCAAACTACTAATAAACCCCGCATCCTGGTTAACAGCGCCTCCAAGGAGTTTCACACCCAACGTCGGCCTCCCGATCCCTCGGGGAAACAATCCATCCTGCACCTTCACCCCATTGCATGACGCCCAAAAAACTTCTATTTTCTTAATGTTGAGTTCAAGGCCCAGGCGGGGCCCCTCAGCCCTGATTATATCTAAGGCTTTAGCTACCTCTTTAGTGTCTCCGATAATCGTACCATCATCCAAATACCAAGCATGGAAAAGAAGTTTGCAGCAGTCCCTGATCCGGTGAACAAGTGGGTGCAAAACTAAGGCAAAAAGGAGAGGCCCTAAAGGGTCCCCCTGCTGAACTCCAGTGGTGGACCAGATATGGTCATCACCCACATATAACCTCGCCGACTGACCATATAGAAAATCCACCCATAGGGAAATGGACGGGCATCGAGTCCGAACCTCATGCAGCAGGGTAGTCCGATCCACCAAGTTGAAGGCATTAGAGAAATCAACAGTAAGCATAGCCAACGACCCATCTGCGTGAAACACATTTAAGAATCTATTCGCTCTATGGAGCACGGCCTCTGCCCCGCTGGGGACTCCCACCCCAAACTGAAAGTCACAAAGGTACTTGGACATCTCCTTCCGGACACCCCTCATAGCCACCTTAGAGACCAGCCTCCTCCAAATCGCGCCCACGGCAATAGGCCTAATCCCATTGTACGGCTTGAGCAACGGCGTTAGGGGCGCAGATGCAACAAACTCCGCCAAAACCTTAGGGCACCTCCCCCCCATCCATAAATTAACCACCACAGAGATAGCCTTGAGTAACCCAACGGCGATCGCCGACCCCTCTCCGCAAAAAGCATCTAAAATGTGTTGGGCCCTCAAACCGTCCCGCCCACAAGAAGTCCCTTTTGGGAAAGATTGAATACACCCAAGAATGCTATCGACATCCACATCCAGGGGGCTCAGAGAGCAAGGAAACAGGCATAACGGGCGGGGGCAGAATGGGATGCTTAGCCAACAACGCTGTCAGCGTATCCGTACCGAAAGGTGCAACCCCCGAAGAACATAACTTTAACAGCAGCAGTGAAATGCCCGTCCGCAACTTTCCTCAAACATTGTTTAACATTGGCGCACCCCGCTGAGCTATCGGACCCAGAGACAAGCTCACCCTTTCCCGAGACCACCCTCAAGGGTTGGGCAAACAGCGAAAGGATAAGTTCAATAAAACCATCCCCACCCCAAGCTGCCAACGACCGCTGAATACTATGGCATTGCAAAGACTTCCGATTACCACCCCTGCGCTCCTGACGGTTAGAAGGCCTGAAAACACGCAACGTGCAACGTGGTAACAACAAAAGTTTTACCCACGCCTCAATAGACGTTGGCATAGCCGCCACCTTACCCAGAGCAGCAGCTAACGCATGAGAAAACGCCATACGACAACTATGAGGGATGCTTTTAACAGTCGTGATAGGTAAGGAGAACACCCGGTCAAGGAGAACCTCATCCACCACCACCCCTCCCAAAGGAACCACTTCCCTCCCAACATGTGGCCTAGCGATCCCCACTACAAACTCCTCCGCATCTCCCGCAACCCACTTGAACCGGGCCATCCCATCCGCATGATGGCATGCCCGGCTGAGAGCATGCAAGCACATACACACCCCACACAACCATTGATCCGTGACCTTTAAAGCCTCCCCAACCGAAACAAACAATTCACAATCCGCATTGAGCGCCTCTTGTCTTCGGACGATCCCGGATCGGACCCAAATCAGTCTCCACTTGTCTTCGGACGATAGGGTCCCGAAACAAACAATTCACAAGTCCCGGATCGGACGATAGGGTCCCGGATCATAGGGTCCGATCCGGGACTTGTTCAAAGAACCGGACATTGTACATGGGGAACAAGCTGGGTATTTAATTTTTAGTCAATCTGGACTCATTACAATGGAACCAATTACAGAAGGACAATCTCGCTGGAGTCTGGACTGATGCTTAACCATCCTGGTTCAGTCTGGCCCAATCCAAGGGCATTTGTAAATGTTGTTAATATATTTTAGCACAGCCCATAAACACTCAAAAGTAATAACACTTGGGCTTGCTCTTGTTTTTTATTTGCCAACCCAATATTAATCCTGCTTTTAAGACCAATTCTGATTGGTATAGGTTGTTTTTATTTATTTATTTATTAATAATACACATTTATACATGATAAAAGAATTCAAGCACATACCTCAATCTTTATAAGATTGGATCACTTAAACTCTAGAAAAGTTGGATTTTCGAATATCTTGGGTCAAAGGTCTTTTTAGTTGGTATAACTTTCACAATCCTTTCTGTTGTGAAATGGTGCCGTAACACATTATTGATTTATAGAAAAACAAATTCGATATTATTCAGTCAGTCAAATTGATTTTCGGATTATTTGGTTTAACACTTAACTTAAAACGGTTTTTAACCTTTTCCAAGAAAAATAATTTTCGGTGTAAATCAGTTTGGTTCAGTAAATTAAATAAAAGTTCATTTTTCTTTCACTAGAAACTTGCTCCCAACACTCTAACCAATTTTAGCAATGAAAATATATGCTGGTTCTAAAATATCATCGTAACAACGAAACTAGCATTAAGCAAATACACATCATATCATCTAGTAAAAGAAAACACATTATCTATGCAAGTCATTTCCTACATTACCCAAAAAATATAAAACAGAAAAGTATAAAATATATTAAAAATTAGGGTTTGCAGCGAATTATGATGGGGTCTCTAAATTAAACCCTGAAAATTCATGAATAATGGAGGTCCCTTGCTCTAACTTGTGTTAAACAACTCCGGGTGTTTTCGTCTTTTTCTTACAAGTTCATTTTGTTTTCTATTAAAATTCAAATCAAATATATAATAACCCTTTCCCTTCCTAATCCCAAACCTTGCCGGCGCGGCCTTTTCCTTTCCTCCCCATCCCCTACCCGGTGTCGGCGAGCTCCTTCTGCGACAACCACCGGCCAAACACCCTTTAGTTTATATATCTTCATAATTAAAGGCAGCCCAGACCACCTGTGTAAAGGTATCCGTATATGGAGATTTGATAAAATATAGAGAAAATGAATAGTAACAACCATATTACCCAAAACCAACGTTACTATATATACTTTCTGTCATAATTGTTATTTGTTGGATTCATTTCTATTTTTGGAAGTAATTTTAGAAAATTAAAAGTCTATAACATTTTAGCACCTACATTAAGATTAGAGTATATAAATTTGGTATATTAATTTCTTTTTATATTTGACATCACAAAAATCAATTACATTTCAAAAATGTTTAGCAAACAGAGTTTTAGCATCTAGTTTGCTGGTCACAGGAGGTACTAATAGTTAGAATATCCATTTTTAAATATTAAAAATGACAACACATTTAATTTTAGTAAAAAAAATACAGCAATTAGAGTCGAATTCGTTTCTACAGTACGTGTGTGAATAAATACATAGAAATTGATTGTATTGTGTTGGTATATATTATTGCTTCTTCAAGACCAAGACTAAGACTAAGACTTAACCTTAAATTCATTAGAATACAATGATTGATTATTTTAGTCATTAATTAATTTTCTATCTTTTGGACGAAAGTAGTTATATATAGTACCTACACCTACTGCTGGGTTAATTTTGGTTTAGTCCACTTGAAAGAATGGGTAATGATGTGTTATAACAAAATCAAATGAATATAATATAACACTTGAAAGAATGGGTAATGATGTGTTATAACTTAAGTTTATATTATCAAACTAAAAAGGGTAATTTATAAAAGTGTAACAAAAAGTTAATTTATGGAAGACTTCTGGGCACTATAAAATTTGTTAGGACCCTTTTAAAATAGAGTATTATTATATTAACTAAATTTTATAAAACAATTTTGAGAAATATCTTATACATCTATTTTTTTTTATAAGATAAAGATACTTGTGTTGTATGACATTTTTTTTTACACTAGCTAGCACGACACTTGGTTATAAAAACGTTTTCAAGAATTTGTTTAAAAAGATCATACAAGCTATTATAGCATTTTTAAATATGACTGATTTTTTATTTTATTAGTACTATTAATAATTTTAGGTATCCTTTATAGTAGTGAGATGAGAAGCATGCATGTGATACACACGTGCGGAAAAGAAAAGAGAAAAAACAGTAACCATTGAGATTTGAGATTGAATTGGAGATCGAGTGGAAAGTGGAAACACAAATGTAACCCAAACACCAATGACTGAACAAAAATCTCCAAAACATAATTAAACTTGTCCTTTCTCTTTTTTCACACACACGAAACCTAAAAAATTTAATCACTTTCAACAGTAAACTGACAACACACCAGTCAGCAAGCAGTATGCAGTCAGCAGTCAACACAGGCCGGCCCTCTATCTCATGCACAGTTGCTTAACTTCCACCCCCCCTTACGCCACTGTTCACTCCATTTGAAATCCCATAACTACCCCTATCTTTTCTTGGCTTCTTCCTCATTTTTTATGTACATTTTTCATAATGGATAGGGGTAGTGGTGGGGCTATATCATCAAAGATTCCGATATATATATATATATATATATATATATATATATATATATATCGATGGGTTGTGTTGGGGTGATGATAGTACTACTAATCTTTATGTGTTGTTAACATCTTGCTACCAACTCATAAGATAGCACAAGAATAGCCAAACCACAACTCTCAGGTGTGTGTGTGTCTTTAAAGATTACACTGTTTTGGTTTAATTAATTTGTAATGTAATTAATACCATGTTAACTTAATGCACCGCAGCTCCTTATTGCTAATATATATATAGGAAAGTTCAAATAAAAACTCAATTTCAATTGTAAACATGAGGACAGATCTGGTCCATTGATCGCAACCATATTTGAGCCGTTCCTAAAATTCAGCTTTAGGGGTATTTTCGTCAAGATTATAATCAGCGCCTCCTTTGTTGACTTTTTATTTTCTTTTTTAATTAAAAAACTTTTACCCCCTTAAATTTTAAAATAAATTATCTCAAAAATTACTAACATTTTAATCAAACAAATTACATCAAAAAACGAGAATTTCGTGCTCTTCGATATGACATCCATCATGATATAGTTTTTTTTCGTTTTAACCGTATTTACGTGAAATCGTGTATATCTGTTATATTCAGAGTGAATAATACAACATTCGGGATGAATAATATCTACATTTATTCGGACTGAATATATGGAATTATTTAAACTGAATAAATGTAGATATTAAAAAAGAATAAAACTTATTCATGTCTTGATATAGTTTTTTTCGTTTTAACCGTTTTTTTACGTGAAATCGTGTACATGTGTTATATTCAGAATGAATAATATAACATTCTGGATGAATAATATCTACATTTATTCAGACTGAATATATAGAATTATTCAGACTGAATAAAGGTAGATATGAAAAAAGAACAAAATTTAAACATTTATTCGTTTTGAATATCTACTCAGTCTGAATATATAGAATTATTCAGACTGAATAAAGGTAGATATGAAAAAAGAACAAAACTTAAACATTTATTCGTTTTGAATATCTATCTTTATTCAGTCTGAATATATAGAATTATTCAGACTGAATAAAGGTAGATATTCAAACGAATATAATTATTCAAACTGAATAAAGGTAAATTATTCAGACTGAATAATTCCATATATTCAGTCTGAATAATTCTATATACTCAGTCCGAATAAATGTAGATATTATTCATCCCGAATGTTGTATTATTCACTCTGAATATAACACATATACACGATTTCACGTAAAAACGGTTAAAACAAAAAAAAAACTATATCATGATGGATGTCATATCGAAGAGCACGAAATTCTCTTTTTTATGTAATTTGTTTGATTAAAATGTTAGTAATTTTTGAGATAATTTATTTTAAAATTTAAGGGGGTAAAAGTTTTTAATTAAAAAAGAAAATAAAAAGTCAACAAAGGAGGTGCTGATTCTAATCTGACGAAAATAATTACCTTTATTCAGTCTGAATAATTACCTTTTATTCAGACTGAATAATTTTTTTTTCAATTTTACCCCTGCGCGCTAAATATTCATTAAGCCATGGACAGAGTTTTCAACTTATTTACAAAATTGTCACCGCGTTTTTTTGCCACTGATCTCTTCACCGGATTATTAATCAACGGCTGTGGTTTGTCCTCACGTTTACAATTGAATTTGAGTTTTTATTTGAACTCACCCCTATATATATATATATAGCCTTAGGTTCAATAGAGAAGTTCAAATATTTAGAGAAATAGAGAAGTGATCTTGGCCATTTATTCGGTCAAGATCGGTTATAATTGGTCAAAAGTTGCGGCTTTGACTGGTCAAAAGTTGCGACTGTTCCAAAAATAGAAGGGCGATTTCATAACTTTTACAAAAAACACGGGTTGAGTTCATATATGAATCTGTGTGATTCACATATGAACTATACGTTCATATATGAACCTTTGTAATTCACATATGAACTCTTTATAACTAATTCATATATGAATCTTGTGATTCATATATGAACCTTTGTGTTTCATATATAAAACTAATTAACTGTAGGTTCATATATGAATCAGTTGAACCAATTAATTGATTCATATATGAATCTTTGTGTTCATATATGAACCTTTGTGATTCATATATGAACCTTTGTGATTCATATATGAATTTTTTTAACTAATTCATATATGAACCTTTGTGTTCATATATGAATCTTTGTGATTCATATATGATTTTTTTAACTACTTCTCATATGAACAAAATAACTGATTCATATATGAATCATAAAGGTTCATATATGAATCAGTTAAAAAGAGTTTATATGTGAATTACAAAGGTTCATATATGAACGTATAGTTCATATGTGAATCACACAGATTCATATATGAACTCAGCCCGTGTATTTTTTACGAAACTACCCCTCTATCTTGTGCAGACCACACGAGTAATTATCCGCTACTTCTCGGTCAAAGCCGCCGATCTTGACCGAATAAATGGCTAAGATCACTTCTCTATTTCTCTAAATATTTGGACTTCTCTATTGAACCCTTCCCTATATATATATATATATATATATATATATATAGGGGTGAGTTCAAATGAAAACTTATTTTCAATTGTGAACATGGGGACAAGTCACAACCATTGATCAAGATTTGAAAATTTAATCAATGGTTAAAACTTAATGAAACCAATTAAGAAGTGATTAGGGACAAATCTGGAAATTTTAATTAGCGCATACCATCTTTGACTTTTTATATTCTTTTTTAATTAAATTTTTTTTACCCCATTAAAGTTTAAAATAAATTATCTTAAAAATTACTAATATTTTAATCAAACAAAATACATCAAAAAAACGAGAATTTCATGCTCTTCGATATGACATCCATCTCGATATAGTTTTTTCTTCATTTTAACTGTTTTTACGTGAAATGCTATGTATGTGTTATATTCAGTATGAATATGTATGCACGTTTCCTGGTGTCCATATTCAGTATGAATAACAAAGGGGAACGTTCATTCACTATTCATGACGAATAACACAGTATTCAAAATGAATAATACAACATTCAGGATGAATAATACACGAATTCCTGATTCATGTATTATTAAACATGAATCGTGTATTATTCACCTTGAATGTTGTATTATTCATCCTGAATGATACATTATTCATGATGAATAATATATGAATGACCCGTGAAGGTGTGAACACATGACACACTCTCTTTTGTTTTCCGATTCACAATCGAAACTTGGTTTTATTCTTTATGAATATGTATGCACATCTCCAAGTGTTCACATTCAGTATGAATAACAAATGTGAACGTTCATTTACTATTCATGATGAATAATACACTATTCAAGATGAATAATACAGTATTCAGGATGAATTATATAACATTCAGGATGAATAATAAACGAATTCATAAATCGTGTATTATTCACCTTGAATGATGTATTATTCATACTGAATGTGAACACCATATATTATTCATCATGAATAATACAACATTCAAGGTGAATAATACACAATTCATGTTTAATATTACATGAATCATGAATTCGTGTATTATTCATCCTGAATGTTGTATTATTCATTTTGAATACTGTGTTATTCGTTGTGAATAGTGAATGAACGTTCCCCTTTGTTATTCATACGGAATATGAACACCAGAAAACGTGCATACATATTCATATTGAATATAAAACATACATAGCATTTCACGTAAAAACAGTTAAAATGAACAAAAAACTATATCGAGATGGATGTCGTATCGAAGAGCACGAAATTCTTGTTTTTTTGATGTAATTTGTTTGATTAAAATATTAGTAATTTTTAAGATAATTTATTTTAAACTTTAAGGGGTAACAAATTTTAATTAAAAAATAAAAAATAAAAAGTCAAACATGGTAGGCGCGTGTTTAAATTATCTTCTCATTTTACCCCTAATTACCTTAATTAATAATTTCAATTAAAAACTCTATTTAATATGGGTCATTGGATCAATATAGATGGAAGGGCTAAGATCCGTTCTCATGTTCACAATTGAAAATGAGTTTTTTTTGAACTTTCATATATATATATATATATATATATATATATATATATATATACATATAGGGTGTTACTATGTCTTGTTACTATGTCTATATATATATATATATATATATATATATATATATGGTGTTACTATGTCTACCCCTGCCAATTTTCATACCCCTGCAACTTGTCATATATGGTCCCCTCTCTTACAAACCAAACTTAATTTAAAATTTTACAATTTATACCCCTAAACTTATTTAATTACTTTACTATATAACTTTTACTTTTTTAATTTTCATTTTACACATTTATTATATTAACACATATAATCGTATATTAGTTAAAATACGTTAAAAAAATATGTTTTAATTTTAACAAGTTACACCATGATAATCGTCTCTTCGATACGTTCGAAATTAGCCTAATATTGAATTTTTTAGAATAAAAAGTATTTTTGTTTATAAATGCGACATCACGGGTTGGCGGGTTGGGTCGGTTTGGCTTGGGGTTAACCCGTTATCAACCCAATATATGCGGGTTGGTGAAAAATAGTATCGATTATGTTGGTCCCAAAATGGCTCAACAAGTATTGTAGAAGGGGGGGTTGAATACAATACTCAGATTTTTCACAAGTTTTAATTCAATATATTGAAAATCTTTCAATAAGAATTACACATAGAAAACAAAAGATTGTTGCGGAAAAGAACAGTTAAACTATTCTAACAATCTAACACAAAGTAAACTGAAAAACACTTAGAACAAATTGGACACTTAGACACAAGATGCAGTTTCAGTAAGAAAGGAGCTTGCACTTAGTAATCTTCAGAAGCGTGATTTGCATGGAGAGTCTTCACCTCTATTTATAGTCCATGCATCATTTAATGCATGGGACACTTGTCACTCTTCCATTCATTGTAGAGGTTGACTTCTGAAAAGCTGATATCTCCTTTTTAACTTATCCAAGGAACCAGGAGGACAGTCGTATCAGAAAAGGACCTTATCTGAGAATAGATAAAATGACAAAATGCCACTTTTATCTGACAATAGGATATTGTCTCATAATAAATGATCTTCTCTTTTTTCTATAGAGAATAAGGCCACCGACCTCCTGTATTGAAAACTGCACCAATTCGAAATCTCACTTCTTTAGAAAGGAGAGAGTTTCACCGAAGTGTTTAATATTTCGGTGCAGTCTTCTTGAACTTCCACCGATTTCTGAACACATATCGGTGGAAGTCTTCTTGGACTCCTCACCGAATTTCTTCAATTCGGTGATGCGTGTCCACCGATAGCACAAGCATATCGGTGGTGATGTAACTTGTAGAAACTTGCTGCCGATTTTCTCACTTCCGCAATGAGATAGTCTTCGCACTTGTTTTCGGTTGATCTTCGACTTCACCGAACAATTGGTATAAGAGTACAAGTTACACAAAAGAATCCAAAAACATTCTAAGTATCTAAGAGGGTTTAATTGAGTCAACTTCAAATCTGTGATGACCCAACAATCTCCCCCTATTTGAATTTGATCTCTATCCTTAGAATGTTAAAGAGCAAATGAAAATAAGTGCATTTTGACCCTTTTTACTCTTTTGGGTTCTTTTCACATAGACCTTTCTTTTTGTTTTTTTTGAACTATGTTTCTTTGAGTATATCTATACAGTATATATAAAGCAAGGAAATAAAGGTATGTACAGCTACATATAAACAAGAGAAGCACTTGAATTTTATAAGTCATTCTCATACATCGGTGAAGTAAGGAAGCAAAAGATTATCAAAACAACTACCGAAAGGTAAATGAAAAACCTACTTCTTTGATGATTGTCGGCGCTTGATCTCATCCATTAGGATTCAGTAGTAGGGTTGAGCGTCGGGATGTGAGGGAACAAGTTGTGGAGGCCTTCAAGAAACATGGTGTCGACAGCTGGGATTTGAGAGAATCTGAAGAAGGCTCGTTTGCCGAAACCATCGTTGAAATACAGTCCTGGAATCGGTGACAGTCCCAGAGTTGTCGTGGGATATGATGCCGAAGTGGGAAGGGAAAGATTTAAGTTACTTACATTCGGTATCTTTCCTTCCTTTGCCATATCCTTGAAGACAGTGTCAGGAGGATTCTAAACTCTGGGGAGGTTCACTTCTTCCTTCAAGGATTGCAGTTTCGATCTTTCATCGGTGGTCAGCACGATGCTATACTTCTTTTTGATCTCCTTCATCTTTGCCATTAGACCATCAATGTATTTGACAAAGATGTCCTTCTTTGGGTTTGGATTTTTGGCCAAGTGTCGAGAGATCTCGTACCATTCGGGGAGACCGTAAGTTTTGAGTTGGTAGTCTCTCACACTTTTCAAAGAGCCATCTTCCCGATAAATGATAAGGCAAATGTCTTTTGGGTTGGCTCTGGAGGTTGCGATCTTAACACCTGAGATCGGGGTTCTGTCAGATCGGTGGTGCATCTTCTTCTTATACCATCTAACTTCTTCATTCCTCTCTTGTTCAAATTCACTCAGCACCGATTTCTGTGCCGACACGGCATCGGTGGACTTGGCTTTCTTGGCTTCTTCCTCTGCAACTTTTAAAGAGAGGGCCTTGGTATCATCAAGGGCTTTTTGGGCTAATCTGGCTTCCTCAATTTCTTGAGGAGTCAGTCCGAGATTGGGTTCCTGCAGATGTGATGAAGGAGGTTTAAGTTTGAGTTTGTCTGCATCGGTGGGACGAGTCCCATACTTCATCCTTTCTTTCTCTATTCTTTCCTGTTCGGCCAATTGTTCGGGAGTAAGACGTTTCTTTCCCTTGTCTGGTTCGGCCGCAGAAAGTTGCTCCCCCTCAGTTGTTGCTTTGTCTTCCAAGTCGAACTCTTTTTCTTTAGAGAGTTGCTCCCCCTCAATGTCGGCGGTTTCAGCGTAAGTTTCGGTGGTTTCAGGAATGTCATCGGTGGAAGATGGAGGCTTGGGGATGACCGAATGTTTAAGAGATGGCAACTTTGGTTGGGTTGTCTTTTTCTCCCCCTCAGCACCAGCCAGAATCTTCATACCCAGCTGTCTGAAAACGTAGTCGAATTTTTTATGAAGAAAAGAGAGTTGTTTCGGTACCTCTTCAGAAACCATGGTGAAGTCACCGAGATCCATCTCCAGTTGGCCGAATTCTTGAAGTGTGGCATGAATGTCACGAAGAGAGTCGGCAGTAGTCTGGCTGAAGTCTTGATGAGACTTAGCGTCTTGAAGCATCCTCTGAAGTTCAGAATCTTTGACGTTGGACGCTGCCTTGAAAGCACCAAAGGAGAAGGCAAGATCCCCATGAGATCTTGACAAAGAATCCACCTTGGAAGCCAAAGAGTTAAAGTCGGTGGTAAAGGGCCATATAGCATCGACAATAGCATCTGACAGAATCTGCGGCAGGCGAGATTCGATAGTGGACATTCGGGAACTCGTCATGGCAATCATTGCAAGAGTGGCCTGTTTGAAAGATTCAAATTGGGTGCCGACAAGCCGACATTGTCGAGCACTTTCTTGTAAGTCTTCAATCAAGGAGGGTACGTGAACAGTGGTGTCACCCCCGACATCCACAGTAACTATGTATCGGATGCGATGGGGATCCTCCGCCGAAATAGGAATGTTGCTGGGATACAGCATTTCATCGGGGAATAGTGGTCTCGGTGGCGGAGTGGGAGCTCGTCGGGGTGAATTCTGACCCGGGGAGGGTGATCGGTGTGGCGTAGGCGACCTTTGGGGAGTTTGAACCAGGGGAGAACTTCGGGGAGAAGTCTGGTGCAAAGGTGACTCTGTCGGTGAGGGGGATGAGGACCCAATGGGGATTGCTCCGACCGACGGGGAGGTTCGGGGAGAACCAGTGTCGTCAAAGAGTCCTGCAAAGAAATCATGGGGGGGGATCTAATGGGGGGGAACCCTGATCGGGTTGTGCATCATCATCGATCAAGAAGTGACCGGGTGAAAGGCCGTGAAGTGCGTGGTCCAGACTTTCGGAGGGAGAGTCTAGATTTTCGATGGGAGAGTCTGCGTGTTCACTCAAGGAACGAGTTGGAGGAGGTAAATTTAGGGATGCCTTAGGGATAATCAAATGGTCGGTGGTGAACAAAAATGATTTGGAAGGGGATGGCTCACGGACATTTCCTCGAGATATCTTTAGACGAATCTTCGGGGGCGACGAAGAGTGCCTCCGCTTAGAAGGTTTTTGGACCGGGGAAGCCACCGACGGGTCAATCGGTGTCATGGTCCTGGAAGTAGCTGCGGAGGTGTCGGTGGCCGATTTCTTCTTCGCGCCGATCGACTTTGCTCTTGGACGAGGGGAGGAGGTCACAACAGCAAGAAGGACCTCGGGGATATCGGGGTGTTGAAACCCTGGAATTTCAGAATCACCCCATTGAAGTTCTGGAGAGATGGCTAAAGTGATCATACCTCGGCGTAAAGGACGATCGGTGTCGAGAACACCGACGTTGAGTGTCTTGCTACCGACGATCGGGGGAGACCAGTCATAGGTGAATCGGGGAGTGTGAGACTTGCGGTCTTTGTCCAGAGTTTTGCCAAGTTTGTGATGGATGATCATAGAGATAAATCGGGGGTAGGCAGCATGGCACTTCTTTGGATGGGAGATCACTTCCACTAATTCGGTGAAGAAGTACTGGGCGAAATCCAC
Organism: Saussurea involucrata; assembly: GCA_033807775.1. Lineage (NCBI taxonomy): Eukaryota > Viridiplantae > Streptophyta > Magnoliopsida > Asterales > Asteraceae > Saussurea > Saussurea involucrata. The sequence goes on from CM066315.1 coordinate 1,272,605, forward strand.
TCGGCGTTGAAAGATTAAGGCATGGGCAAGTTTGGTGATGTATGAAGGGGATTGATCGTGGCCGCTCGTCTTTCGGGATAGGCAGTGGATCACATGGGCAAAGAAGAAGTTCCATACACCACCCATGTGACTCCGAAGAATAGTTACAGGACCTTTGGAGCTTTTGGAGGTGTCATCGACCACGTAACCTGTTGTACTGAGGACGTCTTCGAGAACGGTATCTGAATGCCATTCGTCATAGGGATCGAAAGCATCGATTTTAAGTGCAGCGCGAACATCATCGACCCCAAAGGTGAGGTCATGATCACCTTCGTCTTCAGAAAGGATGGATGCGTGGATCGCATCATTTGAGGAGTCATACACACAGGTAAGCCAAAATTTCCCAATGAGCAGTTTGCTCATTTTGGGATTACAGGAGAAGGCATGAAGAAGGGGAGAGCGAGTGAAGAACTTGATTACATGGTTGAACTCTGGGTGAGAGGGGTCGGGTTCAAATCTAGCAACGTGATTGCATGGGTTGAACTTGAGATCAGCAAAACACGTAGGGGGGTGTTCTTTGAGGACGCCATTGATGAGCGAGCTCGAAGAAGGATTGGGGTGCAGATGATAGAGAGAGAACGGATAGGAAGATGAAGGAGACGTACAGGAAAAATGAAAGGGAAGGGTTGAGTATATATAGGGTTTGCGACAAAAATGGGGGGAACGGTTTAAAAAAATAAAATAAAAAGAATTAAATAAACTAAAAAGGCAATCATGACCACTTTGGGATTCGTGGTCAGGAAGCCGTTTCACGAAAACGGGGAGATGAGAGGTCTGACAGGCTAGGGTTATAGGGGTGACGTGTGGATAGGTTTGTATTTTCGGTGGACATCGGTGAGGAATATGAAGAGATTATCGGTGGGCATCGGTGGGGAAAGATATGTCGAGATGGAATCGGTGAGGATTTGATTACCGAAGAGATCCACTGAGGCGTTGAGACACCGAAGAGGACAGATATGCGCACCGAGGATATCCACCAAGAGATGAGACACCGAAAAGATCACTTGGGGGTTTTATGCCGAAAGTAGATCTTGGTTCCACCGAGAATTATCTGATCATCGAGAAGATCACTGAAGATGTTCATGCCAAAAAGAGATCTTGTTGTCACCGAAGGTTATCAGACTGAAGGGTTTTTTTTTAACCTATTCTAAGTACAACATGCCAAGTTCACCGATGAGGAAGGTGAACCTGGCCTCATCCAGAGGTTTAGTAAACAAATCTGCAAGCTGAAGATCAGTTGGAATAAAATGCAGCTCAATGTCACCTTTGGAGATATGATCCCTGATGAAATGATATCGGATATCGATGTGTTTGGACCTTGAGTGAAGAACATGATTGTTTGCAATTGCAATTGCACTTGAATTATCACATAGGATGGTTATCTTGGAGTAGAACTGATTGTAGTCTCTCAACTGGTTTTTCATCCATAGAATCTGTGCGCAGCAACTTCCAGCAGCAACATATTCAGTCTCGGCAGTGGATGTTGAGACTGAATTTTGCTTTTTGCTGGACCAGCTTACCAGTTTTCCACCAAGGAATTGACAACTGCCTGTTGTGCTTTTTCTATCATTTTTAGAACCTGCAAAGTCAGAATCTGAATATCCCATGAGTTCAAAACCTGAGTCTTTGGGATACCAAAGACCCAGATGCATGGTACCCTTTAGATACCTGAAAATCCGTTTCACAGCATCCAAATGAGATTTCTTTGGATTTGCTTGATAACGGGCACACAGACAAGTAGCAAACATGATATCTGGTCTGCTAGCAGTTAAATAAAGCAAAGAACCAATCATGCCTCTATAATGGGTAACATCCACAGATTCACCATTTAAATCGGTATCAAGTTTCAAAGGTGGTGCCATGGGAGTTTTCATGGGGGAGGAGTTTTCAAAGCCAAATTTCTTCAGAAGATCTTTAATGTACTTGCTTTGGTTTATGAAAATTCCTTCTGAAATTTGCTTCACTTGAAGACCTAAGAAAAAAGTTAGCTCCCCCATCATGCTCGTCTCATATTCACTTTTCATGAGAGAGGCAAAGTCATCACACAGAGACTCATCGGTAGCACCGAAAATAATGTCATCCAAATAGATTTGAAAAAGAATGAGATTACCTGAAGTTTGCTTGTGGAAGAGAGTGTTGTCAATTGTACCTCTAGTATAGCCATGCTTGAGTAGAAAGATGGCAAGAGTGTCATACCAGGCCCGAGGAGCCTGCTTGAGCCCATACAGAGCTTTGTCAAGTCGGTACACATAATCTGGATGTGTGGAATCTTCAAAGCCTGGAGGTTGCTTTACATAGACTTCCTCAGCTAGTTTTCCATTCAGAAAAGCACTTTTCACGTCCATTTGAAATACCCTGAAGTTCTTGTGAGCAGCATGAGCAAGAAAGATCCTGATAGCTTCAAGTCTGGCAACAGGAGCAAATGTTTCATCATAATCAATGCCCTCTTCCTGTCGGTAGCCTTGAGCTACGAGTCTGGCTTTGTTTCTGATGGCAGTACCATCTTCATCCATTTTGTTTCTGAAGACCCATTTTGTGCCGATGATTGTTTTCCTTGAAGGTCTAGGCACAAGTCTCCAGACTTTGTTTCTTTGAAATTGGGAGAGTTCTTCTTGCATGGCCGAAACCCAACATGGGTCACTTAGGGCTTCTTCAGTCTTTTTAGGTTCAACAAGAGATAGGAAATTCACATAGAGACAGATGTTGTTGGTACCTCTCCTTGTTTGAACACCAGCTTGCTGATCACCGATGATTTGATCAATGGGATGATCTTTGGTCCATTTAAGAGCAGGGGGCATCGGTGAAGGAATAATTGAAGTGGAAGGGAAGTTCGGGGCTGGAGTGTTGGCAGGGTGTGATGAAGGTGGCTCGTCAGAGGGATTATTTGCAGGAAGAGTTTCGGTGATGGGGTTAATTTCGGTGGATGATGAGTAAGGTTCGGTGGGGGCAATTTCGGTAGAGAGGGTTTCAGGTGATAAAGAAGATGACCCAACTTGATTGTTTGGAACAGAGGAAATATTTGGAGTACAAGGTGTATCGGTGGAGGTTGAAATGGGAGAATTCCCAATGCATGATGATATCCATCTATGTAACTCTTCATCATCATTTGTCAAGGAAGATGATCTTGATTCATCACACTTTACATGGATAGATTCATCAATGCATTCTCTCCGAAGATTGTAAACTCGGTAGGCTTTGGAAGTCAAGGAATATCCCACAAAGATTCCTTCATCTGCCTTAGGATCAAATTTTCCAAGATTTTCCCTGTCATTTAGGATAAAGCACACACAGCCAAAAACATGAAGGAAACCAATGTTTGGCTTTCTTCCATGAAAGACTTCATACGGGGTTTTCTCATGTCTTTTTGTTATCACCGACCTGTTTTGAGTGAAACAGGCAGTGTTGACAGCTTCGGCCCAAAAATAGGTTTGCAGATTTGCTTCACACAACATAGACCTTGCTGCTTCACAAAGAGTTCTGTTTCTTCTTTCCACAACACCATTTTGTTGGGGAGTTCTGACAGCAGAGAAGTTTTGAGAGATTCCTTTCTCATTGAAGAAGTCTTCTAAACCACTGTTTCTGAATTCGGTGCCATTGTCACTTCTTACAGATCTGACAAGCTGACCATTCAGAATTTCATTCTTTTTGACAAAGTTGATGATTTCTTCAGTTGCATCACTTTTGTACCTGAGAAAAGACACCCAAGTATATCTAGAGAATTCATCAACAATAACAAGAATGTACCTTCTTCCTCCTAGACTGGGAGTGCTGACTGGTCCACATAGATCCATATGCAGCATCTGAAGTGGGAGATTGATGGAAGAGCATTGCTTGGTTTTGAAAGAAGATTTGGTGAGCTTCCCTTTTTCACATGCATCACACAGCTTTTCTTTGACGAAGTTCAACTTAGGCATGCCAGTCACCAGCTCTTTGTTTGATAACTTATGAAGGGTTTTGAAGTTAAGATGAGACAAACGTTTATGCCACAGCCAGTTTCTTTTGACTGTATCGTCAGACACGAAGCAGACATTTGAAGAGTTGTTTTGACTCATATCAATGATATACACATTATCTAGCCTTCTTCCAGAGAGGACAACCTTCATATTCTTGTCAACAACAGTACAGATACGCAGTTCAAAGATGACTTTGTATCCAAGATCACACAGTTGGCTAATACTAAGGAGGTTATGCATGAGACCTTCAACAAAGGTGAGGGTTCCATTCGTGAGAGTTCCATACCCTTTAGTGTGACCTCTGGAGTTGTCCCCAAAGGTTACAGAAGGACCCTTTTCTGACACATAGTTTACAAGAAGATGTTTGTTTCCAGTCATGTGACGTGAGCACCCGCTATCTAAATACCAAACTTGTTGGTGCTCAAAAACCTGCAGACAACATCAAGTCAGTTCTTAGGTACCCATTTGGTAATGGGTCCTTTTGGGTTAGAGATGTGAGAGACCTTGGGTTTGGATCTGTCGATTCTTTCCCTTGGGTAGTCCTTAGCAAGATGAAAGGTATCACCACAATTATAACATTTTCGGTAGATGAAAGTTCTTTTGGGTTTTTGTTCCTTTCCTTTTTCCTTTCCAATTATATCAATCTTAATCTTTGGACCGAAAAGGGGATTGCGAGGACCTCTAAAAAGTTCGGTTCTTGAGGTTGAAGCATGGTCAGGAGTCTTTCTTGAGAAAACTTCGGTCTTTCCCTTTTGGACAAAATCGGTGAAGGATTTTTCCATGGTGTGTTTTTCTTTGAAAGCTTGAGATTTTGAAAGATTTGAAGAGTTGTTATCAATGGTTAAATCTTTGAACACATCATGAATGGGTTTAACAGTATCCTTCAAATTTTGCACTTTATGGGTTTGATCAGATGAAGATTCTTTGGCTTTTAAAAACATTCCATATTTTAAGGCTTCACTAAGATCAGCAGAATTTAAAGAAATGGAATCACAAGAGTTTGACTCAGAGTCATCATCCCATGTATCGGTGATGGGAACAAGTGCATGGGAAGATTTTTCAAGCATGGATTTTTCATATCCTAACCCAAACTTGTTATTACCACCGATTTGGTCTTGAAAGATCTGTTCAAGATTCCTTGAAGAATTTGTCCATTTTCTGACAATTTCCTGTTCTTTCTTTAACTTCTTGAACAGTTTATTCTTCTCCTTTTCAATTTCATGATTTATGACTTTTAGATTTTCAAGCTCAGTTTTGATTATCTCAAACTTTCCAAGTTGATACATGAAAGCTTCAAGTTGAGATTTAAGATTTTTAACTTGAGCAGATTTTATTTTCTTGCTTTCTTTGACATTGTAAAAATCTTGAGTTAAAGATTCATAAGCATTTATCTTTTCAATATCAGTCATGTCATTGAAGGGATGTACCTGAGAGTATGATGATGAGCATTCAGTTGAAACTAATGCCATTGGAGACTTTGCCTTTTCTTCTTTCACCTCTTCTGATATGGCCATAAAGCACATATTTTGAGAATCACTGTCAGAGGTTTCTTCTTCTTCCCAGTCATGAGCCTCAGCCATTAATCCTTTTCCTTTCCTTTGAGATCCTTCATTTCTTTCCTTTTCCTTCTTGTACTTAGCTTTGTACTTTTCAGCACGTTCCTGATGAGAGAGTGAGGAGGATTGAGAATCCTTTTTGAAATTAGATTTATCTTTGGATTTCTCAAATTTGGAAGGATATTTTTCAGAGGACGTAGAATTGACTTTTGACACACGCTTGTTTCTACACTCAGCAACAAAGTGTCATTTCTTACCACACTTGAAACATTCTTCATTTGTCTTATCAGAAGAAGACATTTTTGTAAAGGATGGTTTTCTGAAACTTCTGGGTTTGTTGAAATTTCGAGATTTATTTTTAAAACCGGTCATCATAGCCATTTCATCAGACATTCGGTCTACCGAAATTTCATCACCTTCATCATCGGCATCACTCAGATATTCCTCCGTTTGGTGAGAGCGGTTGTTCTGATTTTCGGTGTCAGAGTCTGATGAGGGATATGTGATACAAGGAACATTTTGACTTTTCTTGGAACTTTCACAGATAAGAGCTATTGAAGATCTTTTTATCTCTTTGAAGATGGTTTTCCTATGAAGCTTGGTTTGTTCAAAGTTGAACAGAGTTCCATACAAAACAGTTAAAGGCATGTATTCCAAATCCTTGGTAGTTTTAATGCAAGTGCAAATGTTTTCCCAAAAGTCAGGAAGACAATCCATAAACTTGCATAGAACTTCCTCATTATCATAAACTCTACCTAGTAACTTTAAATCATTTAAGAGAGAGTTGAAACGGTTATAAAAGCTTGGAAGAGATTCTCCCTTTTCATGGGCAAAGAGCTCATATTTTCGAATGAGACCAATCTTTTTGCTTTTCTTTACTTCCTCTGTACCCTCATAAAGTACACACAGAGTAGTCCACATCTCTTTAGCAGTACCGAAATTAACAAGAGAGTGATAGACTTCATCAGGAAGTGAGAGAGCAATGATTGCTCTAAGCCGAGAATCCAGAGACACCAATCGTTTTTCCTCATCAGTATATTCCTTTGGGTTTTTGAGAATGTAACGACCAGTAGTCTTTGCTTTCTCTGTATCGGAAGGTTCAGAATCATCAGAGTCACTTGACTTATCAACTGTTTCCTTACCCGGCCTCTGCTTTTCATAGCGAGCCCAAACTCTCGGGATGATAGGTCCCTCATTGAGAATGATTGGATATCTAGTATCCGCTCCTTCCATAAATAGCATCATACGGCTTTTCCATAGAGAAAAGTTGTTAGGATTAAACTTGGGAGGTTTTGAAATGGAACCATTTTCAGCAAAATTGTTTTGACCAGTGTTTTCAACAGTTAGGGATGAAGATGAGGCAGCCATTGCGGATCAAGTTTATGAATTAAACTTTCTGCTCGGATACCATTTGTTGGTCCCAAAATGGCTCAACAAGTATTGTAGAAGGGGGGGTTGAATACAATACTCAGATTTTTCACATGTTTTAATTCAATATATTGAAAATCTTTCAATAAGAATTACACATAGAAAACAAAAGATTGTTGCGGAAAAGAACAGTTAAACTATTCTAACAATCTAACACAAAGTAAACTGAAAAACACTTAGAACAAATTGGACACTTAGACACAAGATGCAGTTTCAGTAAGAAAGAAGCTTGCAATTAGTAATCTTCAGAAGCGTGATTTGCATGGAGAGTCTTCACCTCTATTTATAGTCCATGCATCATTTAATGCATGGGACACTTGTCACTCTTCCATTCATTGTAGAGGTTGACTTCTGAAAAGCTGATATCTCCTTTTTAACTTATCAAAGGAACCAGGAGGACAGTCGTATCAGAAAAGGACCTTATCTGAGAATAGATAAAATGACAAAATGCCACTTTTATCTGACAATAGGATATTGTCTCATAATAAATGATCTTCTCTTTTGTCTATAGAGAATAAGGCCACCGACCTCCTGTATTGAAAACTGCACCAATTCGAAATCTCACTTCTTTAGAAAGGAGTGAGTTTCACCGAAGTGTTTAATATTTCGGTGCAGTCTTCTTGAACTTCCACCGATTTCTGATCACATATCGGTGGTGATGTAACTTGTAGAAACTTGCTGCCGATTTTCTCACTTCCGCAATGAGATAGTCTTCGCACTTGGTTTCGGTTGATCTTCGACTTCACCGAACAATTGGTATAAGAGTACAAGTTACACAAAAGAATCCAAAAACATTCTAAGTATCTAAGAGGGTTTAATTGAGTCAACTTCAAATCTGTGATGACCCAACAGATTATACATCGGGTTGGGTCGGTTTGGCTTGGGGTTAACCCGTTATCAACCCAATATATGCGGGTTGGTGAAAAATAGTATCGATTATACATCGGGTTGGCTCGGTTTGAGTTTTTTGCCTCGGGTTGGGTTGGATTGGCCGGGTTGGTCGGGTTAATTGGTATCGATTATAGTCGGTCAAAATGTTTTTAAAATTTTAAACTTATTTTCGGTTTCATTAGTCTCTCGTTTGATTGAATTCATCCTCAAAATCGATTGAATTTATAAATACTCTTCGTATTATAATAATACCCGAATCCGAGCGACATTAACCCGAAACTGATCATTCCGACCCGAAAATTAAAGGAGAAGGGATATAAAATAAATTAAATAACTAATTCTAATTGAGAACCAAATGCACGGCTCCGCGATCACGGGTTAGATCGCGGGATCTTGGTGCATTTTTGCAAATCAGGAGAGGGATGAGGTATTTGTGTAAGTGAAAAATGAACTTGTGGCAATACAGCGTGATATATCTCGATTTTAATGTTCTAAATTATTTTAATTGGTTTTGAGAAAACGATCAAAGTTTTTTTTATAAAGTTGTTTAAAGAATGACGTTTTTTGAGGAGTTCATGATTTGAGGATTTGAAAGTGGTTAGAGGTAAAGATTAATTAATAAGAGTCCACGATTTAAGGATTTGAAAGTTATTCCGACCCGACATTAACCCGGAACTGATCATTCCGACCCGAAAATTAAAGGAGAAGGGATATAAAGTAAATAAATAGTATTTTTTTAACGTATTTTAGTTAATATTGGACTCATTTCGAAATAATATAATTAAATAAAAAAATAAGAAACTATCGACGAATAACAATATAAAAAAATAACGTAAACGTATGACATATAATGGTATAACTTGTTAAAATTAAAAAATATTGGCCTCATTTCGAAGGTATCGACGAGACGATTATAATGGTATAACTTGTTAAAATTAAAAAATATTTTTTAACGTATTTTAGTTAATATACGATTGTATGTGTTAATATAATAAATATGTAAATGAAAAATAGAAAACTAAAAGGTATAAAGTAAATTTATTAAATAAGTATAGGGGTGTAAAATGTAAATTTTAAATAAAAAATAATAAAAAAAAGTGTGTGAGAGGGGTATACAAAAATGTGGCAGGGGTATACTTAGAATTACCCTATATATATATATATATAGAGAGAGAGAGAGAGAGGAGAGATCTTTTGAAAACCACTCTTAAAATAAAAACTTTGCAAACCAATTCTAACCAATCAATGAATTTCTTTTTCTTTTTTATTAATTTTAATTAGAAGGGCAAGTTTGTCCTTTTCTATTTTATTCATTTATTTATGGTAGTTATCATCTACCATTATTTTTGGATATGTTTAAGTTAATAACCAACTAATTATGGTGTTTATGAACACTGCCATTGTATTCATGTTATTTATGTTAATTCAAAAAATGTCCATAGACAAATTGTGTGTAATGGAGAAGTATGAAAGAAATCTCCATTTATTAATTCAAATTAGTTGTTTGTTTTTTTAATAAATGGCGATTTCATATTTTTTTTTGCAGGTTGTTCATCGTCGTTCATTCATATTCGTCCATCGTGTTCATCTTCGTTCATGACGAGATAACTACATCAAAGGGAGATCTTCTCCGATTTCATGAAACAGGTTAATCTTCGGTTCGTCTCCGTTAATCTCCCTTTTCATCAAAAACAAATAGGTTCATCTCCGTTTCATCTCCGAATTCATCTCCGGTTCATCTCCGGTCACTTCCGTTTCATCTCCGTTCACTTCCAACACACTGATATAATTATGCATTTCAACAGGTTTTCATCACATATCAGTTTTCATCATATCAATTTTCATCAACTGAAATAATATTTTGTTTTGTTTCAGTTTTCATCATATCAGTTTGTTTCATCATAGCATTTTTTCAACACACTGATTTAATTATGCATTTCAACAGGTTTTCATCACATATCAGTTTTCATCATATACAGTTTCATCACATATCAGTTTTCATCATATACAATTTCATCACATACAGTTTCATCATATTAAAGATTCCATAATATAACAGATTCCCTCATATTAAAATTTAGAAAACCTGTTGGAGATGCTCTTAATTTTATTAGTGAACCCAGATTTCATTGAATAAACAGGTTCATCAGCTACAGATGAATTGCCATAAGTGAACACAAGTTTAATTGATTAACACAGAAAAGAATAATGATGTTTAAAATAGTGTAGATACTTACAATTTATCCCATTATTACTTATTACAATAGCATAACTTCATTTATGAATCGTTATTTCATCAAATTTTTGATGAAGCAGATTTTCATCAAATTTGAGTAGTTCATGAATTCAGTTTAATGAAACAGAGTTTTTAGTGAAAGAGAAATCAAGTAAATGTGGTTTCCATGAAACAGGCTTCATTATTGTAATTATTTAATTACCATAGATGCATCAAATTGATATTAGTGAATTACTTTAATCTAAATGCATATATATAGCATAAATATCATTGCGATCTGTGTTCTTCCTCAATGGATTCAAACTACTGAAATGGCGGAGACGATATATTCTTCCTCAAAGGATTCAAACTTTCCATCATTAAATCCTATGAAAAAGTACCAATTTGCCCTTTATTAATTTTCTGGTTAATTAAAGTAATTATTTTAATTTAATTATTACCAAATTTAGACCAATTTAATCTAAGCCGTTGATTATACTAATCTATGGTGATAAGGTGGGTTTCATTGTTTGCAAATTAACAGTGGTTTGCATTTGAAACCACCCCTCTCTCTCTCTCTCTCTTATATATATATATATATATATATATATATATATATATTTGTATCAATTAAGAACTCTAAACGTACTCATTATTTCAAGATTTTGTTTAACTAATTACTCAGTGTTGTTCGAAATTTTAATAAATAAATTTATAAATACCGTACTTTAACTTGATTTAGTTTGTAACCTTAAAAATGAGATTACTTTTGGGTTTTTAATGTTATGTATTTCAAGTTGTTGTTATTACACAAGTACATATATGATATATGTTTAAAAGAAACAATTGTTAAGTGCTAATTATGTAAATGTTAATATAAGGGCATCTTCAATGGTTCATACTATATTTTACACCATGTGTAGTGTTAATAGTAAATCTTTTTCAATGGATAACACTATTTTTTTTAAAGTGATGTAAAAGTAGTGTAAAAAGTAGTGTAAATGAATAGTGTTACACCAAATATAGTATAATACTATTCATTACACTAAATTTAGTGTGGAAAATAGAGACCCTATTGGAGATGTGATTAGTGTCATTTACACCAAATTTAGTGTTTAGTGTAAGATTTAGTGACCACATTGAAGATGGTTTAAGTTATAGTAATTAACATACACAAACTTAGCATATGTTAACATATGTTAACTTTTGTGAACCTCCCCTAACAAGGTACTTTCTATGAAATTTTGATCTACTACCTATATATTTACTATAGTTATATGAGAAATTGATGCACATTTGGATGAAATGGACTGCGATGTACTAGATCAATTTTCTTCTAAGCCGTAATTCATGGAGGGCAGTTGATTAAAAGTGAGCAACGACTCAAATCCACTTCTCACGCTTCTCATGTTAAACTCAAATTTTCACACTTTGATCGGATTGCAAAATAACCGTGACCTATATATATATATATATATATATATATATATATATATATATGAAAGATCGTGTGAGGAGTTGAGGTTACCATGAGAAGTGGATCTGAACCGTTGATCACTTTTAATCAAATGTCTTCCCGTGAATTGCTGCTTAGAAGAGAAGTGATCTGGTGCATCTCATCTTAATGTGCATCCATTTCTCATCCAACGGTTGATAATCACTTCTCACGCTTCTCACGTTAACCTATATAGGCGAAGAATCGTGTGAGAAGTTGAGGTTAACGTGATATATGGATCTGGACCGTTGATCACTTTTAATCAAATGTCCACCGAAGAATTGCGCCTTAAAAAAGAATTGATCTGGTACATCTCAGTACAAGTCATCCTAATATGCGTTCGTTTCTCATCCAACGGTTGATAACTACTTCTCACGATTCTCACGTTAACATTAATTTCTCACCGGAACCTAACCCTATATATATATATATATCATCTCATTTTAAAAATCCAAAAATTCATACAAACTTACAAGCCAATTTTCACGTGGTGTTTCATATATGGTAAAACACGTGGTAAATACAATGTTTATGCAGTATTGTTTGATATGTGGATAAATGTTTTTTTACACAAAACAGTCATGAATGTTTCACATATGAAAAAAAAACGTTGTATAAACGATTATATTTTCATATGTTTTTTCATATGTAAAATAACACATCAAAAATTGGTTATATTTTCTTCATACAATTTATTAAGTTTATAAATGATTATGTTTATAATATAGGAAAATTAATTGTTTTAGTCATTTTTGGTTGATAATTTAACCTCCTAGCCATCTTCTTCCCATTCTTACTGAAATAGCCCACACCTCGGTGAAAAACCTTCGCATTTACGAATTCATGCAAAAGATAAGAAAGTGTAATATTTCAAACAATCTTGGGCCAGGTTCACAGTTTCAAAATTCTATTCCGTTTGTAATTTAGTTACTTCGTAAACCACAAACATATCATTTACGATTAACGAGAATGAGTTCGAAAAATGGAGAATGAGTTCATAAAATGTTTAGCTTTTGTCATTTAGATACTAAATTATATTATGTAATAATATACCTAGCATATTTGTGGTTTACAATTTACGAGAACGAGTTCGTAAAATGGAGCAAAAATGAGTTTGTAAAAACCCTATTTTTTTGCATGAATTCATAAATGCTAAGGTTTTTTACGGAAGTGTAGGCTAATTAAAAAGAATAGAAAAAAATAACAGAAGGTTAAACCAAAAACCAAAAACCAAAAATAACTAAAACAGTTAGTTTTCCTATATTATATATAATATCAATGCAGAAAAACATTATTTAGTGTTAATACATGTATTTCACACATTGGCGGATCCACTTCATGTTTAAAATGAAAAAAAAAATTAGGTGTAATAACCAAGACTTAAGTTAGTGGAAAAGATTTGCATAATGTTTAGTTCAGGGCCAGTTTTGGAAAATGGAGGAAAAAGGTATAAAAACTTCTTTTTGGATTCAAAACCCTAGGAGCTTACCTTGTATGTGTGTTTAGCGGCCGGAGAGAAAAAGAAAGCAAGAGAAGAGTTTTGTGCAAGAACAATGGAAGAGAAGGTTTCATCCATCGATCGAATTGGAAGAGGAGGTGGATTTGGGGTTCGATTCTACACAAATTCGTAACAGGTAATCTTCTGTTTCAATCCTTGTTCTTAAGATTTCTGCTGACATTTGGTTGTTTGGGGTTTGTTGGGAACTGAAGATTTGCTAAGTATGGATAATACTGCCAGAACAACATTACTACTTCCAGAACAAAGTTACTACTGCCAGTAAAGGTTAGTACCGCCAGAACAAAATTACTACTGCAAGACAAAGTTAATACTGCTGGAAGAAGGTTAGTACTGCTGATGCATTAATGCTGTTGGAACAAGGTTAGTACTGCTTGTCAAGATTAATACTGCTGAAGCAAGGTTAGTACTGCTGAATCAAGTTAATGCTGCTGGAATGAATTAATGCTGCTGGAGAATATTAGTACTGCTCATGCTGAATAAAGTTAATACTGCTGATGTGATGCGAAGATTTTGGAGATAAAGATGGAATGGATGAAGATATGCTTAAAGAAGATTCAGAAGATCAATTTATTTTTGATAGTTATCTTGTAACTATTTAGTATAAATAGATGTTGATAGATAGCTATTCAAAAAAAATATACGAAATACGCGATATACGAGAGTTTTTTAGAATACATTCTGTTTTAGAGAGAATTAACCTCAAGATTTAGAACCCTATTTCTAGAGAAGTAGAAGTCGTCTTGATTGAGCCTGTTCATCAAGATTGAGGTTTGGTTGTAAGCTTGTGAGTTGAATCAGTGAATACAAACAGCAGTGTGTTTTCTGATATATTGTTATTTGATTGTGTGAATTAAAGTTCTATTCCGCAGATTCTTTAATTCTGAGTTCTAAGTATTTTTAGTCTTGTTAAGATTCGATCCTGACAAGTGGTATCAGAGCTTGTGTTTCTTAGAACTCAACAATGGACAATTCTATTGAATCAAACAGTACTCTTGTTTCTAAGGTTCCCATGCTCAGACCCAATGAGTTTGACATGTGGAAAATTAGAATCAAGCAGTATATTCTGTTTACTGATTATTCCATCTGGGATATCATAGAGAATGGTCCATGTGCTGAAGGAAGAATTGGACCAGATGGCAAAAGACCTCCTCCAAAGACTGATGCAGAGAGAAAAGTCAGACAAATAGAGATGAAGGCCTTAAGCACTCTGCTTTTGGCTATCCCCAATGAATATCAGCATCAATTTCATCACTGCACTGATGCTCAGACTCTGTGGAATGCATTGGAAAAGAGATTCACTGGCACTAAAAGCACCAAGAGGAATCAGAAGACAATTCTCAAGCAGCAGTATGAAAACTTTACTTCTACTAAGAATGAGTCTATGACTCAAACTTTTGATAGATTTAATAAGCTGATTGGAGAATTGGCTACAGTGGGAGTCAAGATGGAGGCTGATGATGTTAACAGAAAGTTCTTAAGATCATTAGGTGAAGAGTGGACAATGTATACTGTGTCCTTCAGACAGAATGACCAATTGGAAGATAAAGAGCTTGATGATCTTTACAATGATCTTAGAGTCTTTGAAGTAGAGGTTGAAGCCAAAAAGAAGCCCTCTGGATATGTACATAATGCTGCACTCCTTTCAGCATCACCTGATTCTACTGCTAACCCTGAATCAGTTAGTACTGCTGGAGGAGTCAATCAGGAAAAGACCAATGATTCAGTACTAGAAGCCTTTTTTTCTAGTCATGTTAATTCCTCATTGATTAATGATGACTTAGAACAGATTAATGCTGATGATCTTGAAGAGATGGATATCAAGTGGCAGATGGCTATGCTGTCTATGAGGGTGAAGAAATTCATAAAGAGGACAGGGAGAAACAACTTTTCCCAAAGAAGAGAAGATGGTGCTGGATTTGACAAGTCCAAAGTTGAATGCTACAAGTGTCACAAGATGGGACACTTTTCCAGGGAATGCAGAGGTGGAACATCTCACAACAACCATCAACAAACTCAGGCTGGAAGTTCCAATCAAAACAGAAACTCTATTCAAGCTCTTGTCTCTCAACAAGGAATGGGATTTGATTGGAGTGATCAAGCTGAAGAGGCCATCTAAAATCAAGCACTTATGGCTGAAGTTTTAGATCTTCCCACTGAGGTAAAATCTAATCTCTGTACTCAAGCTTGTATAGACACTGTTAAAAGGTATAGAGATCACAATCAGGGAATGTGTGATGACCTTAAGAGATTAGAAAAGGACAGAAAAGACTATGTAGTAATTGTTGAGAAGTTTGAAGAACAGATTAGGGCTTTTCAAGCCAATGAACTACAACACTCCTATGATACAAACTACTGGAAATGGGAAAAGGATGGTCTAGAGTTCCAGCTTAGAGAATCCAGGGAAGAGTGTGAGAAACTAAAAGGAGAGCTTGAGAAAGTTAAACTTGATGTAGAAAAGTTTAATTGTGCCTCTAAAGTCATGGACAACATAATCAACTCTCAAATCCATAGTAAGTTGAAACCAGGCATAGGGTACAATGCCACACCTCCACCCTACAACAACAACTACATCCCTCCTAAGTCAGACCTATTAGAAACCAAGGATAGGAAGGACTTACCTGAAGGAGCCACTGAAGTAGATCCATTAGATAAAGTAGTTGTTGAGGATAAGACTGAAAAAGAAGGATCTGATGAGAAATGTGTAAGTCCATGTGTTAAGAACAATGAGATGAAAAGGACTGGAAAGGGAAAGGGAGTTCATTATACACAGACCACTGTTGTGAACTCTAATACTTGTGAACATTGTTCTTGCAAGAAACATCAAGAGAATAAGCCCCAAAAACATGATAAAAAGAGGGGAAATCAAAGAAATTGGAATAACCAGTGGGCACAAAAGCAAGGAGTTGATCTGCAAAGGATTAACAGACCAAAACCTTGTTTTATTTGTGGCAAATTGAATCATCTTGCCAAACACTGTTATTTCAATCCTATTAACCAAAAGAAAAGTTTTCAAAGAAGTTTTCAAAAATCTTCTGGTTATAGGAAGCCTGCAAGGAATAATGTGGCTAAGAAACAAGCTGAAACCAAAAGCCACATGAGAAAACAGACTGAAAAGGAATGTGTCAATATATGGGTCCCCAAAAGCACTAATGTTAGTACTGCTACCTCAGATAGTACTGCTGACAAGGATAGTGCTGCTAGAAGCAATACTAAAGACAATACTGCTGCTAGCAGTGTTAGTGCTGCTAACACTGTTAGTACTTCTTTTAAAGACAATACTGCTGCTAGCAGTGTTAGTGCTGCTAACACTGTTAGTACTGCTTTTAAAGAGAATACTACTGCTAGCAGTGTTAGTGCTGCTAACACTGTTAGTACTTCTTTTCAAGAGAATGCTGCTGCTAGCAGTGTTAGTGCTGCTAACACTGTTAGTACTTCTTCCAAGGTTAATACTGCTTCTAGTTTTTGTGCTGCTAGACCAATCATATTGACAAAGTACTCCAGTTCTGCAGTACCTAAGTTTGAAAATCTCATCAAAACCCAGTGCAAGTACTTTGATGAGCAAGGGAGACCCAAGACCACTTCGGCTTGGGTTCCCAATAAAAACTAACTGATTTATCTGATGTGCAGGGCAACCAACAGCTCAAGGGGAAGAGCATTTGGCATGTTGATAGTGGTTGTTCCAGGCACATGACAGGTAACATGGCCTGCCTCAAGAATTTCAAAAGAATTGATGGAGGACATGTTGCTTTTGGAAATAATCCTGCAGGAGGTAAGATAAGTGGTAAAGGTGATGTGTCAAAAGGTAAGATGACATTTGAGGATGTTTACTATGTTGAGCAATTGAGATACAACCTGTTAAGTGTATCACAGGTCTGTGACAAGAAACATAGTATATTATTTACTGATTCTGAATGCATTATTCTTGCTCCTGGATTCAAAGTAGTTGATGAAAACATGATACTATTGAGAACTCCTAGAAAGGATAATGTGTATTGTTTAGATTTAGAAATTGTTTCATCTGATTCATCTCTAAATTGTTTGGTTTCAAAAGCTTCAATAGATGAATCTTCACTTTGGCACAGAAGGATGTGTCACATGAATTTTAAAACAATGAATAAACTTGTTAAAAATAATCTTGTTAGGGTTTACCATCAAAAGTCTATTCATGTGATGATCATTGTGTTGCATGTCTCAAAGGCAAACAACACAAAACTTCTCATAAGTCCAAAGAGATAAACACTATCTCAAATCCTCTTCAGTTGTTGCATATGGATCTGTTTGGCCCTACAAATGTCATGAGCATTGGCAAGAAGTCATACTGTTTAGTTATTGTTGATGATTACTCTAGATTTACTTGGGTATATTTTCTGAGAACTAAAGATGAGACAAGTGGACTGATCAAATCTTTTATTCTTAGAATTGAAAACCAATCAAATCAAAAAGTGAAAGTCATTAGATCAGATAATGGGACTGAATTTAAAAACTTTGATCTAAACACCTTTTGTGAGGAAAAAGGAATTGAGAGACAATACAGTGCTCCTAGGACTCCACAACAGAATGGTGTTGCTGAGAGAAGGAATAGGACACTGATTGAGGCTGCTAGATCTCTGTTAGCTGATTCAAAATTACCCACTACTTTTTGGGCAGAAGCAGTTAATACTGCTTGTTATGTTCAAAACAGAGTCTTGGTCATAAAGCCTAAAAACAAGACACCTTATGAGCTTTTTCTGAAAAAGAAACCATTTATTGGATTTTTCAAACCATTTGGGTGTCCTTGTACAATTCTCAATACCAAATCTCACTTAGGTAAGTTTGATAGCAAAGCAGATGATGGCTTTCTTGTTGGTTACTCATCTCAGAGTAAGGCTTACAGAGTGTTTAATACCTCTTCTAGAATAATTGAAGAAAGTGACAATGTCAAATGCAATGAGCACACACCAAATCCTATTGGTTCAGGTCCTGATTGGCTATTTGACATTGATTCACTCACTAATTCTTTGGGTTTCAGTAGTGATGTGAATGCAGGACAAAGGGATGCACCACCATCAGATAACAGTATTCAGTCTGTGATATTTCCACTCCCTACCATTGATCCTGTTGACTTCTGTGAACCAGAAAAGAAAGCTGAACCCATTCAGAATGAAGAAGAGAGAAGAATAGAGGAAAAGCAGACTTCAAGAGAGTCTGAAGTACTTGAAGAAGCTGAAGAAAATCCAGACTTAAATGAGTCAAATCTGGATGGGAACTTAGTTGAGGAACCTGGTCATCCATCAAGAACTCAGAAAAATCATCCTCCTGAGTTGGTTATAGGAGACATTGCTTCTCCCATGATGACTAGGAATCAAAGCAGACTTCAAGAGCTACAAGATCAGCAGAATACAGTTAATACTGTACTTACTTGCTTTCTATCCCAAATTGAGCCCAAAAAGGCTTATGATGCTATGAAAGATCCAAGTTGGATAGAAGCAATGCAAGAGGAGCTGCTACAGTTTAAATTACAGGATGTTTGGGACTTGGTGGACCTTCCAAAAGGTCATAGAGCAATTGGCACCAAGTGGATTTTCAGAAACAAGAAGGATGACAGAGGAATTGTGATCAGAAACAAAGCAAGGTTGGTTGCACAAGGGTATACTCAGGAAGAGGGCATAGACTATGAGGAAGTCTTTGCTCCAGTGGCACGGATTGAATCAATTAGGCTATTTCTAGCCTATGCCTCATTCATGAAGTTCAAAGTCTACCAAATGGATGTAAAAAGTGCTTTTTTGTATGGAAGTATTGATGAAGAAGTATATGTCTGTCAACCCCCTGGATTTGAGAATCCATTGCACCCTGACAGAGTGTACAAGTTGAAGAAGGCATTTTATGGTTTACATCAAGCCCCAAGAGCATGGTATGACACCCTGTCTACCTATCTCTTGAAAATGAATTTGAAAGAGGAGTCATTGACAAGACCTTGTTCATTAAGAGGAGAAAGAAAGACACACTACTTGTTCAGATCTATGTGGATGACATCATCTTTAGATCCACAAATGATCACATGTGTAAAGAGTTTGAAGAGTTAATGCACAAGAGCTTCAAGATGAGTTCCATGGGAGAACTTACTTTCTTCCTTGGGCTTCAGGTGAAACAGAGGAAAGATGGGATTTTCATAAGCCAATCCAAATATGTGAAAGACATCCTGGACAAGTATGGTTTAACAGACTCAAAGCCAGCAAGCACACCAATGGAGACACACAAACAGATCACTGCAGATCTTGAGGGGGAGGATGTGGATGTCCATCATTACAGATCTATGATTGGATCACTCATGTATCTCACAGCCTCTAGACCAGACATTATGTTTCCTGTATGTGTTTGTGCCAGATTTCAGGTTACACCTAAGCAATCACACCTTCATGCAGTCAAAAGAATTTTTAGATACCTAAGAGGGTAACCTAGATTAGGTCTTTGGTATCCTTATGAATCTTCGTTTGACTTGCTTGCATACTCAGATAGTGACTTAGGTGGAGCTAACATGGATAGGAAGTCTACTTCAGGTGGATGTCAGTTTTTGGGTGCAAGACTTGTATCATGGCAGTGTAAGAAACAAACCACAGTGTCCTTATCTACAACAGAAGCTGAGTATATAGCTGCTGCAAGTTGCTGTTCTCAGGTGTTATGGATTCAGAATCAGATGTTGGACTATGGGGTAACATTTCTTCACACTCCAATCTTCATTGACAACAACAGTGCCATTAGCATTGTTAACAATCCTGTCAAACACTCAAAAACAAAGCACATAGAGATCAGGTATCACTTTATTAGAGACTGTAATGAAAAGAAATTGATTCAAGTTGCTAAAGTTCATACCAATGACCAGTTTGCAGATCTATTCACAAAAGCATTTGATGTGGGTAGATTCACTTTCTTGGTAGCAAGTGTGGGCTTGATCAACCTTGAATAAATTCATGATTTTTAATTTTTTATACTTGTATTTCTTTGTATATTTGGTGTTACTAACTAGTTTTCTCAGAACCTCAGCATGACTCAGATTGACAAGTGCTGCAAAGTGTAAGTATAGTTACTACTGCCAGTGCAGAATTACTACTGCTAGTACATATTTTCTACTGCTAATGTGTAGTTAATACTGCTTAGTAGTTAATACTGCTTCGTAGTTAATACTGCATGTGTAGTTAATACTGCTTTGTAGTTAATACTGCTTTGTAGTTAATACTGCTTCGTAGTTAATACTGCATGTGTAGTTAATACTGCTTAGTAGTTAGTACTGCTTAGTAGTTAATACTGCTTGTGTAGTTAATACTGCTGTGTAGTTAATACTGCCTTGTAGTTAATACTGCTCAGTCGTTAATACTGCTAAGTCGTTAATACTGCTTCTAAAGAAAATCAGGGCTAGTACTGCTATAAATACTCTTTCAGCCCGCCAAAGTTCATAACGTCTCTTTGCATTCAATTTCTCTCTCTCGTTCTAACCTTTTCTCCCTAGAATCTCTGTGTTCTCTATCCAAATCCTCAGGAAGAATGACGACAATGGAGTTTTTCGATGAGCACAATGAGATTGCGATGCTTCAGAAGCCAAAGCAGGCCGCAGGATTTCATGATATGGTGGATTTTCTCAAGTCCACACACATCTCTCATGCCCTAACAGTGTGCCCAACCATATATATTGAGCATCAAAAGCAATTTTGGGAGAATGCCACTGTTATATTCGAAGATGAGCAGAAAATCATTCGAACAAGGGTTTGTGACAAACCCTTGAAGGTCACAGAGGAGGTTATTCGCATCACTCTTCACTTAGATGATGCCTCAGGTATAACCTATCTCTCTAATGATGAACTTTTCTCGACCTTACCAAGAATGGGGTATGAAGGTCCCATTGGAATTTTTAAATTCTACAAGTCAAAGTTTTTCACCCAATGGCGATTTTTTGTTCATACTCTTATGCACTGTATTTCAAAGAAAACAACTGGATGGAGTGAGTTTAGCAGTACCATTGCTTATGCCTTGGTCTGCTTAGCCACTGCCAGAAAGTTCAATTTTTCAGCAATGATTTTTAATGATCTTGTGGCAAACCTATAATCCAAAAAGCGCTTTTACATGTATCCCAGGTTTGTCCAAGAAGTAATTAACCATGAATTGACGGATTTACCTCAGTCCGCTGAGGTATATGTGCCAAAACCCCCTAAAGGGAAGGTTTTCTCAAATATGAGAAGAATTCCTAGGGACTCGGAAGGAGTTGACACACCATTGTTCTCTACAATGATGGTTGTGTCCCACACCACTGAAGGTATGGCATCAGGGTCAAGGCCCCCATTAGACACACCCACTGATGGCCAATCCCCACCTTCCATCACCAAAGAAATCCCACAGTCCATTCTTTTAAGACCCACTCCAAAAATCACCAAGATGTTTGAAAGAAGAAAGGTACACAAGGTTCCTTCCCTTAATGTATCTCCTAATAGCCCAAAGCCTACAAGCCCTCTATTGGAGCATTCTCCAATAGAGAATATCAAAAGGGTAACCACAGGGGTGTCTCCCAACCCCAAGAAGGTGCTCTCTAAGGAGAAGGATGAGCATGTGGGCTGCAAGGCTGCCACTACTTCTGCTAGCAAAGAGAAGGACAGTGGTAACATCACTAAGACCTTCCCCACGGCAACTCAGAATGTGAAAACATTCAGAGGACCCAGGCGCCAAGAAACCATGGGAGTAGGTTGTACTTTTGCTAGGCAATAGACACCTACTAAAACTTCCTATGATCCTGCAAGGGAGGTAAACACTTCTAAACCAGGTGAGGATAGATATACTTATGAGGAATTGATGGAAACCATTGCCAACATCAACATTGATGTCATGGATCAGCAGAAGGAGATTGATGAGCTTAAGAAGGTGGTTCTTTATCAACACACCAAGATAGAGAAGAATAAGAAGATGATCACCAAACTGCTGCAAAGAAGGAAGAAAGCTCAGTATGTTCTGAAAAGGAGAAGCTCAACCACTGATGCTTCCAAAAAGGGGGAGTTAGAAACTGAACTAAACATGGAGGATGCAAAGGTTGAGGGGGAGAATGAGCATAAGGTTGAGGGGGAGGCTGCAGTATCTGAGATTGAAGCAGCAGTAACTGAAATTATGAAGAGTCTTGTTGATGCAGCAGTATCTGAAAGTGAGAAGGAAACAGTATCTGTATCTACAGTAACCAAATCTGAGATTGAAGCAAAGGTATTTGAGATTGTGAAGAATAGTGTTGAAGCAGCAGTATCAAAGATTATAAAAGAAGCAGTAACAGCTAGAGCAGCAGAAATGGTTAATGCTGCTAGTCAAAAAGCAGCAGAAACCATTCAAGCAGCAGAAATGGTTAATGTTGCTGAAAAACATAAGGCAGCAGAAACCATCCCTGAAGCAGCAGAAACAAAGGAAACAGCAGAAACGATCCCTGAAGCAGCAGAAACAAAGGAAACAGCAGAAACGATCCCTGAAACAGCAGAAACAAAGGAAACAACTGAAACCATACATGAAGCTGTTAAATCACTCAAAAGAACCAAGATGGTGTCAAACAAAAGACCTAGAACAAAGTCTATAGCTTCAAAGAAGAAAGTTGTAAAGAAGCCTAGGGTGGAACCCATTGTAGAAGAAGCTAAGGAGGAAGTTGTGAAAGAGAAAGTTGATCAAAAAGTTGCTGAAGAAGAAGTGGCAACTCTATCAGGTCAACCAAGCCATATACAATCACCAACAAATGCTCAATGTGATATGTATATTACCGTGGTTGATACTAGTCCAATCAAAGTTAAACCATTAGTTTCTATGGCTCCTGAGATCATCTTCTGGATACTTTGAAAGATCAGAGAAAGGAGTACATTAGAGTAAAAAGAGCAGATGGGAAGTTTGAGGTCAGTTCTACATGGGGAAGACTTATCAGGATGTGCTCTAGATCTGACATTGAGGAGATGTTCAAGGTAGGAATGAAGCTTTATGGAAATATGCTGACTGAGAATGGAATGTCCATCACCAAAATGGTACTTGAATACTTGTGCCTAATGTTCAATACAGAAGCAGTTAAGTATTTGACAGAAAGGCAATTTCAAACTGTTACCAACTGGATGCTTATTGAAAACTGTGGTGTGTATGTCATAACACTTGACTATGCATATCATGAGTATTATTTGGTGGATAAAGTATACATATCATGAGTATTATTTGGTGGATAAACTAAGTTGGTGGGTAACAAAGATTATAAGATGGCAAGATACCTGGTAAGAAGGATCATCAATCAAAGTTTGGGATTGAATCCTGACTTGTGTGTTCAAGATTAAGTTTTGGAAGCATCATCATCTGAAGAACTTGACTTCTCTTTCTAAAAGTCAAGTTAGGGGGAGATTGTTGGGAACTGAAGATTTGCTAAGTATGGATAATACTGCCAGAACAACATTACTACTTCCAGAACAAAGTTACTACTGCCAGTAAAGGTTAGTACTGCCAGAACAAAATTACTACTGCAAGACAAAGTTAATACTGCTGGAAGAAGGTTAGTACTGCTGATGCATTAATGCTGCTGGAACAAGGTTAGTACTGTTTGTCAAGATTAATACTGCTGAAGCAAGGTTAGTACTGCTGAGTCAAGTTAATGCTGCTGGAATGAATTAATGCTGCTGGAGAATATTAGTACTGCTCATGCTGAATAAAGTTAATACTGCTGATGTGATGCGAAGATTTTGGAGATAAAGATGGAATGGATGAAGATATGCTTAAAGAAGATTCAGAAGATCAATTTATTTTTGATAGTTATCTTGTAACTATTTAGTATAAATAGATGTTGATAGATAGCTATTCAAAAAAAATATACGAAATACGCGATATACGAGAGTTTTTGAGAATACATTCTGTTTTAGAGAAAATTAACCTCAAGGTTTAGAACCCTATTTCTAGAGAAGTAGAAGTCGTCTTGATTGAGCCTGTTCATCAAGATTGAGGTTTGGTTGTAAGCTTGTGAGTTGAATCAGTGAATACAAACAGCTGTGTGTTTTCTGATATATTGTTCTTTGATTGTGTGAATTAAAGTTCTATTCCGCAGATTCTTTAATTCTGAGTTCTAAGTATTTTTAGTCTTGTTAAGATTCGATCCTGACAGGGTTTATGGTTAGAAAGTTGAAAATGATACACTAAGTGGGGATTACACATCATCTAGGTGTTTAATCAGCCTCGGAACGGTTATTAAAGAGTTAAATGTTGTTATGAATGCGTTCATTGTTGAGAAATCAAGCTTAGTTGGGTTTTCCTTTAATTTTGGCATCGTGTTGGTCATCAGACCCGTACCCGGTAAGTAGCCCAGAGGCTGGTTACCGGATGGTGCATCCAGAAGTGAGGGATACCGGATGTATCAATCCGGCAGTTCCCGGAAGTCGTACCCGGTAAGTTGATATATTTGGTAAGTGTTCCGGTAAGTGTGAGATCCGGTAAGTAATAGTCCTGGTAAGTTTATCCCGGTAAGTGTAGCTTACCCGGTAAGTTGTCCAAATTTGTGGTGTTGACCGGTAAGTAGTCGTACCCGGTAAGTAGTTGTATCTGGTAAGTCATTGTTACCCGGTAAGAGTTCGGACCCGGTAAGCTGGCGCGTCTGGAAAGTTAGTATCCGGAAAGTTGGTTTAGGATCTGAGCAGTTGTATTTCATCCATTTCTCAGGTAACCCGATTGTAAGTCAGAAGGAAAGTAAAGCAAGATGTTAAACGCACCAGGTGAGTTTTTCTAACTAAAATACGTGACTTTTAACGTGTTTTATAAAGTAAGTACATATCCAACTTTTAACGTGCTTTATAACGTGTTTTATAAAGTAAGTACATATCCATACGGGGGGAGGTTCCGTTTATGCCATGGGAGGTGTGACACAGTAAGACAGCGTGAGACTGACTCGTTGTCACTCTTAAGTGACTTCAGGGTGCCATTTACTGGAGTGGATTTATCCGTGAAAGTTTTATGTAAAGTTATATGATAGTTTCATGAAAAGTTATGTGAAAGTTTTATGCAAAGATATTTGAAAGTGATGAACTGCTTTTAAATGATTTTGAGAACTGTCAGGAGGGAACTCACTAGACCTCATGTTCTAACCCTCGCATTTTTCCAAACTAAACCTTTTCAGGTAAACATATAGTAGGAGGCTCAGGTAAGTGAGCAAGAGCAGGAAAGAGCACAGATGCAGATAGAGACAGTGCAGTGACACTTATAGAATCTAGTATGTTCTCAGTTGTGTATTGGTTGTTTCCGCCAACCTAATTTCGAGACAGATGTAATGAAAATTTTGGGACCCAGTTTTGGTAATGCTTTATTATATGTTTTGTATGCTTATTTTAGACTGGGTTGTTACATTAGGGTAAAAACATAGCTTTGTTTAGTTTGTTGCTTAGTGTCCTAATAATTTTTTGTCCAGGACCTCATCAATAAAAAAAAAGTGTCCCGAAATCAACGAAAAAATAAAAAATTACACTTGAAATTGACCAAAAAAGACCCTCGAAAGCGACAAAAAAACTTAAAAATTATTTTAAAAAACACTTAAAACGTTGAATTTAGGCTAAAAATACACCGAAAAACTTGACGAACCTTTAAACTATCTTAAAGATGACCCCGCTAAGAAAATATTTTGGATCCGCCGTTGATTCCACATGAAGATAAAGTTTGTATTTTGAATTTAAAAAAAAAAATCATAAATATTCTGATAAGTAGTTTACGTATTTGACTGGGTAAGTAGCTATATAGGTTCGTAGGATGGCAGAATAATAATAGTTGAAGAAACATTGAATGCCTTTTATTTGTTTAATAAATTAAGTATCTATTTATGGCATATTTTAACCTACAAAGATCCATCTCGTGTGGGTTGGATAGATTACCTTACATTACATTACATTACATTGCACTCATCAATCAATCTTTCTTTCTTTCTTTCTTTCAAGTTTCAATCTCTACACACCTAGCTCGTGACTGTGCAGGGTTTGATTGTACTGTACCACATAATATTGTCCAAGCTTATGTAGAATAGAGCTACCATGCCCTAACTTGGACTTATATGTCTTTTTGTTATATTGTACCAACACTTTGTCATATCCAACCTAGCATCTGAAAAGAAATTTCAACTTATGGGGTCAAATTCTCAACAACCAAAATGTTGTGCCCAAATTATAATTTTTAAACCTTGTTTTGGGGCTAGCTAGCTGTTTACAAATGAGTTTCATGTGAAAACATATAGGGATTGGGTAGATAACACATTGATGGTGATGGGTGAAATGAACAGGGTTTAAGTGAAGTTTGACTAAAAGCCTGAGACAAAACAGCATGTTTTTAACAGTTATTTTCAATTCCAAGGGCTGCTGATGGTTTTCCTAATCTATAATTAAAACAAGTATTTTAAAACAGTAACGAGTTTTATATATTTACTACTGTATATATTATACGAGTTGATTTATGGAGTGTAATCGGTTAAATATGTAAATGGTAGAGATAAAATTAAGAGGTTTACTACATACAATAGCTAGATCAAAGAGTATCACGAACTAAATGGCGTATATGATGTGAGACCTGTCAAAAATTTTGGTGGTGGGTTGACATTTACGAGTAGAAAGAATCTTGAATGGTGGTCTCCGTTTGATGTAGACTCATCTGGATTAAGTTGTCAATTAAATTTACTTGCTTAGACAACGTTATGAAGCGTCATTTTTCATTTAGTAAACCATGCATGTGATATTGAATAACTAAAAAAACTGATAAAGAAATTAAACAAAAAAAAAAATGTCAGTATTAGAATTAAAAGGTGAATAATTAATATTGGTAAAACCCTGATTCTAATAGGACTTGAACAAACACTGAGTTACAAAATACAACAAGATGCTAAAGGATCATGTTTAAGAAAGTGTAAATGATAAATGATTTGCAGAGAAATAGTAAAAGATCTTGGAGCTGTTCATAGGAAAGAATTTCATGTACACATGCCCTGCTCCACTGTCCAAATAAATATATTTTTAATGTATAATTTATCTTAAATTAATGGGTTCATGAATAAACAAATAGTAATTGAATTGAAAGAGGTCAAGGGGAGAGGTCTGAATGTCTGATGTTTATAAAAGTAAGAGATTTCTTCTGTTGATAGGTGTTGTAAATCAATCACAATTTTCTTGATTTTTCAAAGTTTTTACTGTATCAACTTTTGTCATCATACTCTTTCAACCTTTTTCTGCTTCCAAATTACAACCATTTTCGTTTTTTACTTGTATAAATGCAATGAAAACGTCAATTATTCCTATTTACAGTCATGCAAAATTCTGATGATTTGTAAATTGTAATTTGAATTGAATGAAAAATTAAATGTATAGTACTTGAACTACAAATAACTTAGACTTACCGCATCCATGCCTTGGGTTCGCCCGGGTTGGATGGGGATGAAATTGAACACCAAAACAGGACTTGGGGTTGGAGCCCTCCCGGGTTAGGCAACCCAGCTCGAGTTGGGATGGATGTGGGGCCCACCAGCTCCTTTTCCTTTCTTTTTTGTTTTTTTATTGTTTTTTAGATTAAATAAAAATAAATAAAATGGGATGGTGGTGTGGGATGGATGTGGGGGTTTGTGGGTTAGAATGGGTTGGAAGGGAAAAATGATGTGGCGCTGATGTGGCAGTGAAAAAGTGTGGGTTAGATGGGGTTGGATGCTGATAGTCTTAGGAACTAAAAAATTCATACAATGCTACTTGGAAATGTTATATCCATGAATGACGGACCGGAAAATGTTTACGGCATGAACTACAAATATTTGTTGTTTGTTTGTTTATTTATTTACAAACAAATAAAAAATAATTATTTAATTTGGAATTTTCTTTTATGTCCATATGGTTGCGTTGGATAGATTAAAATTTATTTGGATAACCCTATTCAACATAATTAGTAGATGTGCTCATCACAAGTTTTGATTTGTTCAACTTTATTTAAACGAAGCTCTTGTTCATTTGGGACTCGGTAAACTCTCGATGGAAATGGGGTCTGGAGGGTGACGGGCAGTATTCGGTGCCCTCGATGCGAAAAGTGGTGGACAATCTAACGCTCCCCGAGGCCGACTTAACAACCTGTTGGAATAGGTGGGTTCCGAGCAAGGTGAATGTGCATGTTTGGAGGGTGAGACAGAACATGTTGGCGACTAGAGATAATCTGCTCAAAAGGGGAATGAACATTGACACTGCGGAATGTCCGTGTTGTGTTTCTCAGCCTGAGAGTTTAGACCATATCTTTACTCAGTGCTCCTCAGCTAGGGAGGTGGGGGCTCATCTCCATCAATGGTGGACCGTCTGGCCATCAGATCCGAACTCGGTGCAAGACCCGTGGGAAAAGGTACGGAACGTAAATGATCGGCAATATGTAAAAGAGGCGAGTGGAGTTATCATAATGGCGTATCTGTGGGTAATGTGGCAGCAGCGGAACGAGAAACTCCACAAGGGTAAGATGAAGAGTGGTAAGGAGATTGCAAAACTTGTTAAACAGGAAGGGAACGGAGAACATACGGCGTTTTGGACGGACTGCTGGAAGGGCTCATTCTCTTTCGAATGTTGTTTCCCTAGACTTTTTGCTCTCGAAAAAGTGAAAGAGGCTTCGGTGGCTGACAGAATCAAATCGAGATACGGGTGGGATTGGCGTAGACCCATCCGTGAAGGAAGGGAAGCGAAAGAACTCGAACATCTAAAGGAGTTGATAAAAAATTGTGAGCTGTCAATTAAACCAGGCGGATGGAAATGGAATTTAGAGAGTAATGGTTTATTCACTGTCGGGTCCTTGAAACGTACCATTGAAATCCCATATTTGGGAGTGGGGGTAAAAGAAACAATATGGAATTCCTTGGTACCTCCTAGAGTTAACATATTCATGTGGAGAGTTAATCTAGACCGAGTTCCTACCCGTGTTAACCTGGATAAGATCATGATGGATATTGATTCCATCTTATGCCCAGTTTGCGGTTCCTCTCCAGAAACTATCGAGCATGTGTTATTCGGCTGTCGAGTGGCGGAGGAGGTGTGGAAGTTTATAGAGAGATGGTGGACGATCTCGCTACCAACGCAAAGATCTTTGGGTTCGATACTCAATGGAGTGAAATCGAGGTACAATGACAAATATGTTAATGAAGCGTTAGAGGCAATTATTTTCATCAGCGTGTATTGTCTGTGGTGTTTTCGGAACAGGTGTGCTTTCGATAAATCTCCTCCCTGTAAGCATTCCCTCATCGATCAGATTGTCGAAAAGTCTTTCATTTGGTTATTGGCTAGGTGTAGGGGGTCTGTCAAAAATCCGTTAACTTGGAGATATCATCCAATTGTGTGTATTAAACCTTTGTAATGGTTCTGTTTATTTGCTAGTTTCTTGCCAAGTGTTTATAAAAGTGGTTTCCGTTTCCAAGAAAAAAAAAGGAGATTGCAAATCTTATTCAGTTCTTCGCCTTCTATTGGATTAAGGTTAGATCTAAATTTGGAAGTGTTTCTTGTTGTGATGTTTGGATGAACTCGTCGGTAACCTTTGTCCGTAACTTGTACCTTCTAGCTCCTCGCTAGTTTTTGGTTGCAATATATTTCGTTTTGCTGTCAAAAAAAAAATAAGAATCATAAAATATGACGATAAATAATAAATTCAATCGATCCGAACACACTTAACTTATTTATTTTATGAAATAAAAATATCATAATTATTAATGTAATAGCTAGCTTAACCAACCCTTTAAATCGAACCCTGGCTTAAAAGGCTACCTGAGGCATATTTAACAGTTAAAGAAGATAAACAATGGTTGATTTGAGCTCAGAGAGACGGCTACTTTCCATCCCTCTGATTGATGGATGGATGCATCAACTGCACAAAATTTTATTTTTGACAAAAAAACATTATTTATAATATTCTAGAGATTATATATCGTTCATTATTTATAATGTCGTTATTTGTTATTTTTTTTAAATAAGATTAAATTATATATTGAATGTGTCTGAAAATGATATTATTAAAAATGCATGTATGTAATTTAGCAAATAACAAGTGTACATCGATTGTAAAAACTCTATTTATCTTATTTAATCAACAATGAAAGTTGAATATAGAAAGGAAAGTCATGCAAAGAAAGAAGTCGATTAATACCTTGGTCTAACCTTTTTTTTTCTTTTCAAAATCATGTTGGAGCTGCGAAAACCATTCCAACACTGCCATATTGATAAGTACCTAATTACTATATGTATTTAAAGCCATAAGTAAATAGAGGTGGGTTCAAACGAGAACGCTAACTATTCAAGTAAACACAAGAATGATCGTCCATGTACAAAATCATACATTTTTAAACGAAGACTAGCATATAGTAAAAAGATTATACAAGTAGATACATTAATACAACTAAAAGTAGGAAAAATTAAAAAACACTCTAGCTATCTAACATAAGGGTCTAATCACTTATCATTAGTTGTAACATAAGGGTCTAATCACTTATCATTAGTTGTAGCTTTTATATATTGATTTACATAATGCATTAAACCATCTACATCCCTGCAATTCATTTACACTTTTAATTGTGCCACCTCAGCATTTGCAATTACCTTCGACACACTTTCAAAAGAGGTCCCTATTATAACATTTATTAATTACTTTATAAATTATTATATACATTTTATTTTTTAATTAATATAACATAATATATAAAATTCTTTATTTTAATTTAATGTTAATTAAAATATAAACATTAATTTCAAATAAACGATTAATATATGATATAATAATACAATACAATCATTTTATTTATTTTATAGTTCATTGTTTTAATTTAATATATAATTTATTAAATTATATCAAAACACAACATTTATTGAATTAAAAAGATTACATATAGATAGAAATAAAATATTACATTAATCACTGTTTTCTTCTCCTGCAAATCGACTTCAAATCTCTTTAACCAAGTCTGCTTGTAGTTGATTGTTATGAAACCTGTTACGTATCCTTCATGACTTTGAAGATAACTTTCATATGTAATTTTATCAGTATTTATGTTTTATTATGTATAATAGTAATTTTAAGTAATTATTAATTTTGATGGTTAAAGTTAATTTAATTAATTAAAAATAAATTCATATTAATATTTATAAAGTTTATTGTTTTCAATAACCATTTAATATATAATTTATTAAATATTATAATTTAATCTATTTAAATAAATAGAAAATGAAAACAATTACTGACGTGGACTTGCAATACCGATTGCAAGTGTTGCAAGCCAAATCCTACGTGGCTTTCATTTACTGACAAATTTCCCATTTGCAATTCACTTTGAAACCCCTATGTGGGTGCTCTAAGTCGTTATATATTAAAATTACCAAACTGTGCTATCAAAAATTGAAAATGCCTAACATATATAAATTTAAGTAAATTACATGATTGGTCCCTGTGATTAGGTCCAAATCTGGATTGGGTCCCTTAAAACAAAATAAGTACACCAGACGTCACTGTGGTTGTCCTTTTATTTCACGCTAAGTTCCTAACACTAACGGAATTGATAAAAGTCTGTTAGCTCAGTTAACTTAAGGGGCATTTTAGTCTTTTTATTCATTTAATTAAAAACATTTATTAGTTAATTTTAAAAGATTTCAAGCTCCACTAAAAATTAGACATTGCATGTGTCACTTCTCAATGTGTCCTCTACCACTCCTCTACCACACAACCCATTTCACGCCATCTTCTCCAATTTCCCATCTCTGGCCAAGTTTTCTGGTTAACGAAAAACAAGATTTAAAAAAAAAACGTAGGCACCATCTCCTATACATTTGAAGGTATTCAAAACCCTAAATCAAACACAAACACAAACACAAATCCGAACTCAAACTATTTGATTTAATTAATAAAGACAAACAAATAACAAAACCCCCAAGGTTCATGGAGTTTCTGGTAAGCTCTTCTAATCACCGTCTTTGAAATCTACCTTCTATCAATAATAATATGTTGTTATCTTTCATTTTCTTTCACTGATAATCTCCTCTTAGAATACGATTCCATTAGAACTTTAGAATATATATATACAAGGGAAATAAAGCTCTAGGAATTTAGGAGTTGTGAATCATGGATCAAAACGAAGGCCATGGCGGTGGAGATGCGAAACGAGCAATTCCATCATAACGAAGCTATCTTTGTAATCTCTACAACTCCAGCATAACTGAAGAGGTTAGCCAATTTACCCACAAAAATCTTTGCATCTTCTGGTGGCTCTGAATACGATTCTTCTTCTTCTTCTTCCCCTCCTCCTCGTCCTCCTTCCTCTTCGATAATGGCATCTACAACTTCATCTTCCACCTCCACTGGTTCAGTTTCTTGTGTCACTTGTTGTGACAAATCTGAGGTCTGAGCAACAAACTGGAGTAGTTTGGGTGGTGAAATCTTGGATTTGTGAGAAACCCATGATGAAAATTGAGAGAAATCTATGGATTTGAAGGGTTTAGAAGGTTGGGGAAAGATTGTGGGGGCGCCGGTGGTCTGTGGAACTGAGAGGGAGGAGTTGGTCGAAAAAAATCGAAGGTGAGGGAGGAAGGGTGGTCGGCGGTGGTCTGCAGGCGCCGGTGGTTTGGTTTTACCGGCGATGGAGGCGCCGGTGGTTTGGTTTGGTTTTGACGGCGAGGAGGAGTCATGGTTGTTGATATATAAATCAATAAATATATTAATATTTAATATTTTTGTCTTTTAATCTTTTTAATTTTTATAAACAAAAAGGTAAATTTACCAACTTACCCCTGAGTTAACGGATAGATTTTAACGGTGTTTGTGTTAGGGACTTAGCGTGAAACAAAATGACAACCACAGTGACGTCTGGTTTACTTATTTTGTTTAAGGGACCCAATCCAGATTTGGACCTAACCACAGGACCAATCATGTAATTTACTCTATATATATTTTAAACCCTATTTTTTTAACGACAAGAGTGAACTTTTATTAAAACCGAAACCTAGCAAGACGCTAGATTTCAAGACGTCCGATAAACATAAACGAGGATTACAACACCTAATTTCCCACCTAAAGTCTTTCTCCGACTTGGCTCTGTTTTTGACCCACATAAACGAGTAGAATTCAACCTCATTAACAGCTTCACGAGAAGACTGAAGTTTGATGTTGAAAATTTTATCGTTACTACTCTTCCATATCATCCCCAATAAACCGCTATCGCAATCACGGATAACAGTTGTGTAGGCCTTTTCTCTCCGTCCGAGTTTAGAATCAATTAACTCTGTAACCTCCTCAAACGAATAGGGAAATGCAAGAATCTCGAACCACCGTTGATGAAGAAGAGCCCACAATTCTTTAGTCGTAGAACACTTGAACATAAAATGCACTTTAGTTTCGTCTCTAATGTTACAGATGGGGCAGAGGGTAGAGGAGACTTTGATTCCTCTACTAGACAGGTTGCTACGGGTAGGAAGCTTTCCCAACATTACTCGCCACAACAAAAGCTTTGCTTTTCCTGGAACAACTTTAATCCATAAGGTCTTTTTTTTAGCTTGGACGAGGAACTATTATCAGCCATCTTTCTTAACACGACCACTAAGAATGAAGGACTTTTACCCACAAACTTTTCCCTAAGTAATCTGTCGCTAAAGAGCGATTCATCACAAAACTGTCACTGAAGTTGGTGGGTAATTCAAATCAGTGACATATTACCCGAACATTCTCTGGATGATCCATTGATATATTCTCGAAAAAATAGGATTCTACCTATAACATCCCGATTTTTATTAAGTGTTACGTTTGGTTTTTTTGTTGATAATTTGAGTATAATTATTTGATAGATTAATTTTAGAGTTTATCCCCGAGTAAGTTACGTTATTTGTTTTACGGAGTTATAAGTTAAGGGGTAAACTTTAATTTTAATTTATAAGTTTGAGGGTATAAATCGTCAATTGATGATAGTTGAGGGGCTAAATTGGTTAAAGTGATGAAAGATGTCACCATCACCGCCTCATTTACAATTAGGTGGATAAGAGATATTCTTCACTTTTAGTTTTGGTGTGTGTGTGTGTGTGTTGTGTACGGCAAAAGAGAAAGAGAGAGAGAGAGAGAGAGAGAGAGAGAGAGAGAGAGAGAGAACTGTAAGAAGAAGAAGAAGAAGAAGAAGAAGAAAGGAAAGTAGTTTTCTGCTGAAAATTATGTAACACCCGTAATTTCCAGATAGGTCCAATTTCGAATCAGGGGAAAACCGATCTTTTAAAGAAAATTATGACAAATAGATTTTTGGTTTAAATCTTAGATTTTATGGTATTGTTGGATGAGGAATTTGAATACGAGTCCAACGGTTCTTTCCGGAGCGAAAACGGAGCTATAACGAAGAAGTTACGGCCAAATCAGTATCGGACCCAAAAGGAGGCCGCGGCCTAAACCGCGTAAGCCTTTGGAGTGGGAGGCGCGCGACTTTCCACGCGACTTCAAAGTCGCGGGACAAACCGCGTGAACAGATCTGGTGTATTAAGACGCGATTTTCAGCTTCAAACTTCATTTCTTCATAACTTTTGCATCCCAACTCTGATTTGAGTGATTCAAGTTGCTACGGTTTCGTTTTTGAGAGCTCTTCAAGGATCTAGGAAGTGTTTTGAAGTATGTTGGATGATCCAAGAGTATTTGGTGGTGGTTGAGGTTTTTGGAAGTTTTGGGCTTGAGGATTCAAGTTCTTCAAGGGAGCTTACGTTTGGGGAAAAATCTAGATTTAGCCTAAATCTAGCAAGGTGAGTTCAAGTTGCTTTGTGAAAACTTTGTACATGCCAAAATGTTTATTTTAAAGTATTTGTGTGCTTTATATGAAATTATCAGTTGTTGAGTTAATTAGTGGGTTTTGATTAATCAAAGTGTTGAACTTTACAAATCTTGTAAAAACACCCACATTTGGGGATTTTGAGTGATTGAGGAATAAATCACGAGCGAAAGAGGTTTTGTTAATTTATTGCATAAGTGAAGGTTATTTGGTCAAAATACACTTTTAGTGTTTTGTGATTATGTGATAACTATGATGTGGCACATTTTAAAGTGTGAACGTGTGAGTTGGGGATTTTGGTCAATCCGACCATGTGAATGTTTTAAGAGTTGTAAACCTTTATTTTGGGGCCGATGGCGTATTGAAGAATTCAAAGATAAAGATTTTGGGTAACGATGCATTTGGGTTTACGTAACCGTGTGAGTGACACGTATTTAACCAAACATTTATTTTGGCCTTAAAGGCTTGATTTATACTCAAATGGGTCTTTTGAGTGTTTGCCAGTTTTAGTGACTCGAGATGGAGTCTTGGATGTGTTATATGCTTAATTGCATTTTATTCGAATACGTGCCGGTTTAAGTGTTGGTCTTATGTGTGAAGATCGTTTGATGATTTATTCTTAGTACCTTTGGGACTAAGGAACCTTAGTGAGTTATATGCATTGTCGAGTAATAAAAGAGTTGCATATACGTGTACATATAGATGCATATATGATTTGACTTCATTGGGAAAGTGGAAATGAAGGGGTTGTGAGATTATCATGCCTCGGAGCGTGTGTTGCATGCTGTGAGTTAGATTCATTTCATTTGCATGAATTGATATTGATAAATGATCATTAGATCTTTTGAGCAGAGGGCTCGATTGAGTCTCGAGGGCATTCGCCCGATTTTTAATAAGCTCGACGTGGGCTTGGGGTTTGAGTTGCATGAATTGTATCATATTTGAAGTTTACATGATTTGAATGCATTTGTTATTCTTTTGAGGTCATGTATGAATTTTTAAGTTAAGTAAGCTTGTTTTGGATGGTGTGTTTTCCAAGGTAAAGACCTAGAATGGTTGAACTTGAGTGCTTGGACTAAAGACCTAGTATGGTTGATGTCTAAGAGGGGCTAAAGACTTAGTATGGTTGATGCCGAAGACGGACTAAAGACCTAGTATGGTTGATGTCTGAGATGGACTAAAGAGCTAGTATGGTTGATGTTTAAGATGGGCTAAAGATCTAGTATGATTGATGCCAAGGATTGACTAAAGACCTAGTATGGTTGATGTCATCCGTTTTCCACATCCAAGAAGCTTACTTACATTTATTTAATCGTGGTTTCATTTATGTGTTTGCCACATCCGATGAGATCGGGTCTCCCCCGTCACCGAAGGGTGTTGATTTCGGGTAATTTATCTATTCACATTGTTGAGGTTATATTACATGCATATGGATTGTTTTCCATGATTGATGGACGGATTTATGTTACATTCTTATTGGACGTTTTAACTGCTGGAGTTTTATTCTATGGTATTTGGATTTTAATACATTTTACGTTGCGTGAGTTTTGCTTCGTATTATGTTTCCAACGAAAGATTATATTTAAATGGATGGTTTCCATGTTTTACGGGTTGAGTATGTATTGTCAACCGTATTTGAAGGTTTTGCCTAAACTAGATTTATTCACGTATTTGAGTGGGTTGGGGTTCGTAACTCATTTTTGGAAAACGCTTTACACTTTTGGGGAGGATTCCCATGGATTTGGGTGCGTTGGAAAATGAGTCATTTATGTCTATTTTGAGAACTCTTTGGAAAGGATAACCTTTGTCGCAAACTTTCATTTAAGACTTGTTGAATCATGACTAAAACCACTAATTCCTGATTTATGTTTTTATATAGTCATGATAAAATGCTTGAACTCACTAGGCGTAAGCCTAACCCTTTTTATTTGTCGGCATGTGCAACAGGCTCAGGTTGGGGTAGCTCTAGCTACATTGTGAAGTGGCGAGTGCTAGTAGAGTGCACGAGAGGTGACTTGAGTAGTGAAGTCTTCCGCACGTACTTGGAATTAGCAACTTGTGTTGTGTTAAGTAACACCCGTTTAAGTTATTCTATTGGGAAATTATAATGTTTTAAATTCCGAGGTATATTAAGGAGTGAATTGCAGAAATGATTTTATCTTGTTGGGTAATTTATTGAAATTTTATTTAGTTGCTCGTTTGTAACGTCCCAAAATTTTTAATAAATTTGAACTTTTAAAAACAATAATTTATTTAATTAAACCACATCATTAGTTCCCAAAATAACTGTTTCAACTGAAATCTCGTTAAGTATTCAACCACAAAAGTCTAAACAGCGGAAAATAATAATTAATTCAATTCTAAAGTTTGAAATCATAAATACGGGAAGTCTCTCGCATGCACCAATGTGTACCGTCACGCCTTCGAGCCACTCGTACCTGAAACAACATTTTATAGGGAAAATGGTAAGCACGAAGCTTAGTGAATTCAACACCACATACGATAGCAATCATATTAACACTACCCCTAACACAGGTAGATACACATAACCAAGCATGCAAGTTTAAGAACGCATCCTAAACTAACATACTCATGCACGACAACCTAAGCAGGTATCCATCGGTCTCCCCGATATCACACGATCACCGTGCACGTATCCCTCGGTCTCCCCGAGTTCCTATGTCACTCGTGTACATTCTCCTCGGTCTCCCCGAGTTTTATACGATACCCAAGGTCCATACTAGACACGACACGATCTAGTACCACACAACACATAAGATTACTAGCACACACGAGCTACGGTAATGCACGTACAATTATTATCCTACGTAGTGAGTGAACTCACCTCAAAAGCAGTGCAGAAAATTCCCGAACGGCCACAAGAGCTTGCCAACTCCAATCTCACTTCTCTTCACCTAAAGAAGTGCTACAAAGTGTCAACACGA
This sequence comes from Saussurea involucrata, assembly GCA_033807775.1. NCBI lineage: Eukaryota > Viridiplantae > Streptophyta > Magnoliopsida > Asterales > Asteraceae > Saussurea > Saussurea involucrata. The sequence continues at coordinate 1,310,409 of CM066315.1, forward strand.
AGCCCCAACCCTAAAAAATAATCATAAGACTAAAAGAGTGACATTTCAGCTTTTCGGTATAAACTGCAGGTCTGTTCGGGACCTGTTTAGCCCCCTCTAGACCCACTAATCCAGAAATTAAATTCCACAAACAGAAGGGCCTGGGTCTTAGCTTTCCAGGGACATATTATACGCGTTCATACGAGGTTCCTATGATTTTATACGAATTTTCTAAAAGTGAAACTCAAGGCTGAAAGTTTCGGACCTGCTGCAAAAACGAACATTTTGCACCTAGCTAGAGGCTTAACCAGGTTTTTGCTAAAACACGAAAAGTATTCCCGACACAAAAAGTGAACTGTGGGCACCGATTTCACCTCAAACCGAGTTACGATGGAAAAGTTATGAACGAAACAAAACAGTGACAGATTTAGCCATTTTACATAAAATGATAACTTCGAAATATGGTTTACGAATAAGGTTTGGGTTTACGAGCTAGGGATTAGGGTTATTAAGGGTTGGACTAAACCACTCACCACCCACTGCCGCCTTCGGCAGTGGTGGTCGGCGGCGGCAGCAGCCACCTCCGGCGGTGGTGGTGATTCGATACCCACAAAAATCGATGAGACAACGGGACGTTCTAACCGTCCTATCTCGACCACACATTCCACGCATAACCAACAACTTCCGGCTACGCACAAAACCACCACCAACCGTGGTGCACGTTGGTGGCAATACCGCCGGCAGCCAAGGCTGCAGCGGTGGTGCCGTGGTGGTCTGTGGTTGACAACGACAAAGAAAGAAAAACGAAAGGAAGAGACCTTACCTCGCGACAACACAGCCGCGACACACGACTCCGACTCCCTTTCTCCCTCGCTCGCTCTCTCTCTCTTTCTCTCTCCGGCAGAAACCAGCAGCGGCGCTGGTGGTGGTGGGCGGTTTCACGGCAGCAGCAAAAAGGGAAAGGAAAGAAGGTGTGGTTCGGTTGAGGTCTCACGGCGCAGCAAGGAGAAAAGAAAGAAGAAGAAAAAAGATTAATAGGGTTTTGCTCTTTTCCTTCTTTGTGGCGATGTGAAGAGAAAACGAGAGAAGGATGGGTCGGTTCCATTATGGGCCGACCCCCATGCAACCACAATCCCAAACTGACACCTTTGGTCCCTGACTTTTCAACCCTTTGCTAATTGCTTAAAATTTAAACTATATTACACACTTGGTCTTTCCGCCAAACCCCGTTAATGCCAAACCGATACGAGAAGGATAACTAATAATAATAGAACATAACAATTAAATAACTAAATAATTAAAGTAAAACCATACCGGAACACGGGCTTTACATCGTTCCAAATTTTAGGGTGTTACAAATTAAGAGTACAAACTGGTGTAACAAAGGTATGATCTTCACTTGAATTAGTTCTCTTATGTTTATAAAACTTTCTATATGGTTTAGAATTGGGTTTTGATGATTTGGAAAGATATGAGAAAACTGGGTTTATAAATAGTTTCTGTTAATGATGTTAAGCATATCTGCACTTTTGTAGAAATTATTATGGCTTAAAAGTATAGATTTCTGGCTTAATTATATTTACAGTTAGTTGAGACAAAGATGAACATCGCAGCAGTGAGTTGCGATAATGATGATAGTTGCGATAAGTATGAATGTCGCAACTTTGGGTTGCGACAAGAGTGATTGTATCGCAACAGTTGGTTGCGATAAGTTGCATGTCGCAACAGTTGGTTGCGATAAGAAGGAGATATCGCAACAATGGGTTGCGACAAGTACTGTGTCGCAAGTAGTAGGTTGCGACAAGTGTTATCGCAATTAGTGGGTTGCGATAAGTGACGAGATTTTGGTTATTAGGATTCTTAGTCTTTAAGGGTCCTGTACAGTAGATTGATACCAGTACAATATGTATTTGGGTATTTCAGATCTTTGTAAAGTTGGTGACGGAAATCCTTACAACTTTAAGAAGTGAAGTAAGAGTGACACTATTGCTGTCAGGTGAGTTCATTCTTACCTTACCCTTTTATAACGTATTTAAATTACGGTAAGGTATATTTTTATAAAGAGATATTCCTGAATGAATTTTGAATGGACGATTATACGAGTATTAACTATTTGTTCTAATAGGTAATTGTGTATATAAATTTAGATCAAGGATCCGTGAGTGATGATATTGATTTTTAGACTTATGTTATGAGAAATTGACATATTAAATATGATTTGCTCATATTGAATGATATGAGAGATCTATAAAGGAGATTTGCTCATACTAAATGATATGAGGAATCTATGTGGTATAAATATGATTTGCTCATACTGAATGCTATGAGGAATCTATATTAAGTAATAACCTGCACGAGTACGAATAAGTGTAATGGATCCATAGGCGCTAGTGTTTTGTAATCACGTGGAATAGGCCCACTGCGCTAATCGTAATTCCTGTGATTTGGATAAATGTGGAATAGGCCGGGCTCTAAATGTAATTCCCATTTTGTGTTATGATGTAATAAACGTGGAATAGACCGGGCTCTTAATGGTAATTCCCGTTGGTTGAAATGAGGATTAGACCGGGCGCTTAATGGTAAATCCCATTTCGTTTTATGATGTGAAATCGTGGAATAGGCGGGGCGCTAATCGTAATTCCCGATTTCTATGGAAGATAAGGGATAGGTCGGACACTGAATGGTAATTCCTACTTCCACTTCAAGAAATAGACATGGCACTAATTGTAATTTCTTGATATGAGCATTGATCTAGAATCCGTGGAGATTCGTAGTGGGCTCTTGAATATGATATCATGACTGACTTAGTGTTAGTCATATTCATATTCCCGTTGACTAGAAATGAATGAATAGGCAACATAGAATTGCTATTCATGTTGATTGATTGAATAGACAAAGTAGAATTGTTATTCATGTATAAATGAGGGAATAGGCAAAGTATAGTTGCTATTGGTATTTGAGATGTGGAAACATGAATTAGACGAAGTGTAAGTGTTGTTTTCCTTTGCTTTCGACGGATTAGAAATAGGCAATATATAAGTGCTATTTCTGCTTTCATTCCAAGAAGAAGGTATGGCGATTGAATGTAAGTCTTTAGGCTTGATCGATAAACTAGAATCCGTGATGATTCATAGTAGGCTATTGAATATGGTGATATGACTTTCTGATGATAGTCATACTCATGGGATTGGGTATGATTCCGTTATTTTGAGATGAGAACGAGTATGGTAAGAATGAGGGTAAACCAGGTTTGTTATGCCTTGTTTACAATGATTTTAAAAGTATTATTTTGAAACTGAATGTTTTCACTAGGCGTTAGCCTAATTGTTTCAAACTATATTTTATTACCAGGTACGAGCTTATGGAAGAAATGGGATGAGTGGAGAATATACAGTGGTGACAAGTTTGATGTAAATTGACTCTAGTCACTATTTTCACTTGGTAAGAATGTTTATTTATGGATATTAGTTATGTAAACCCTTTTAATTCAGGTTTAAATTTGCCCTGATTTTTAGGGTGTTACACTACCAAACCACTGGTATTTTTTGAGTGATCCGACGGTAATCACTGATGAAAATTTCCTGGATGATTTTTGTGGGTAAAAGTCATTTGCTTTGTGATGAAATAGAATGCATAATTTTGTTTATAACGTGTTCGGGTCGCATTAATATCATCTTCATGATATCACCACCATCCCAAAATAATTCCGGTGTATTAATATGTCATTGTAATCTAACAACGAATAAATCCGAATTCATCATCCTCACACAGATGAATTTAAAAACTAGCTAAAGTACCCTAAATAGAAACTAAAAACCATTTTCGCACATAAAGTATAAACTATTAAAAACCCTAAGTTGAAACTAAATAAAATTACAAATTCTCTATAATTAATTAATGTTTCTTATAGTAGTCTCAAACTCTAATCGTCTATAACAAGTTTATCTGAAATACACGAAACCATACATAATTGGTTTGTTTTTGTTTTGCGTCAAAGGGAAGAGACTTTAGATGGTGGAGGTGGAAAGGAGAATCGAAAGGACGAAGAGAGTGGATGGATCATGGATTCAAAGGAACAGGAAAGGGTCGAGTCATGTAACAGTTACCCCACAAATTTAGCGAATGGAGACGTTAGAGAGCATCTCCAACTTTTACACTAAAAAACACCTTGCTACAACTTATGATCAATAATGTAGATATGATATGTATATTTCAAACGGAAAACGGAAACGATAATCTTTATTTCTAACCGTAGACATAAATGTTCACGTAACTTATTTTTTCTTTTTACAAACTCTTGTCCAGTCTTCATCTAGCTAAGTTTATAAGTTTCGATTTATTATTTCAACACGTAAAGTGAGTTAAAACGAGATGAATATTTAAAATTTAAAAAATAAAATGAAATGAAAAGAAGTGTGGATAGTAGCAATAGAAGTACCAATTAAGTTGAGGTTGTCCAAAACTAATTACTGAAATACTTTATTTGTTTCCCCACCACCCCCACGAGTGTGTGCAGAGAAAATTGAGACTTCTGTTAAAAATGCTTTTCCTGTTTTCTACTTCCTGCTCCAAAATTCACACACAAAACCTCTTTCAATTTCAAGATTTCTTTAAGCAGAATATGACGTTTTTGTAGCAGCACCCGCACGCACGTCTCTCTCACACACACACACACACACACACACACAGACATCAAGGCATCTGCTTTATATATATACACCAAACAACAAACAAATTAATTGGGTTCTCTTCTCTTCTCTTGTTCCTGAATGGGTATGATTTTTTCAGACTCTTTTCGTTCTCTCTCCCTCAACAATCACAACCCTTCTCCAAACCCTAATGATCATTTCATCCATGGCCATTTCATTTCATCTTCATCTTCTTCTTCTCTAGACTTGCCTCTCAGTACTAGCTTTCAGAACCAAGAAGAAGAGGAGGATGATCATGAAGAAGAACAAGAACAAGAAGAACTTGATCTCAATCTTAGTGGCAGTTGCAGCTTCAACAATGGTAAAATGATGAGACCAGGAGTAGGAGGGCAGTCAAGTACAAAAACATGTGCAAGAGGCCATTGGAGACCAGCTGAAGATGCTAAACTTAAGGAGCTTGTTGCTCTTTATGGTCCCCAGAACTGGAACCTTATTGCTGAGAAACTTGATGGAAGATCAGGTACTTAATAACCTTTATTAACTAATTAATTTCTTTAATTTCTGTAATTTGTGTTTCTTGTTTGGTAAACAAACATACAGGAAAGAGTTGCAGGTTGAGATGGTTCAACCAATTAGACCCAAGAATCAACAGAAAAGCATTCAGTGATGAAGAAGAAGAAAGGCTGATGACTGCTCATAGAATGTATGGCAACAAGTGGGCATTGATAGCAAGGCTTTTCCCTGGTAGAACTGATAATGCTGTCAAGAACCACTGGCATGTAATCATGGCTAGAAAGTATAGAGAACAATCAAATGCTCATAGGAAAAGAAGGATGCTCATCACTCAAACTCAAACTCAACCTCTTTCAAAATCAAATGCTTCTGCAACTCCACCACCACCACCAGCTTACAATGGGGTTTTTCCTCAACACCCACCGTTTGCTCCATTTTCCGGTCAGTTCTTTAGATCTCTCTAGCTACGTCTGTCCACCTTTTTGGTTTCTGCTCCATTTTCAGTTTCATAAAGATATTTTCTTGTCAATAATATTTGACGATAAAGGACCATTTTGAAAGAAAGAAAAGAAAAAAAAAAAAAAAAAAGTACCTTAAAGTGGTGAAGTGACTAGACCAATGTACAGCTTTTAATTCATGATTTACAAGTTATTGTAGCATGTATATGGGACCCCTGGTGGCAAATTGTAACCTTTTTGTGTCCAGGATATAGCTTACCATTTCCGTCTTCAAATTGGGTATTATTTCAGGTGCCAAGAACAACGATCAGATGATGATGATGATGGACCTCTTGAGCACCAAAAACACATCTTGGATGATGGGCAGGAGGAGCACCAATACCAATCTCCATGATCATCCATGTCATCATGATCATGATGATGAACATGCAGTACCATCGATGATGATGAATCATCATCAGTATTACCATCATCAATTCCATAACAGTGGCAGCAGCTCTTTTTCATCAGCTGCAGATAACTCCACCCTTAGTACTACCCCTTCAGTATCAGCAGTAACACCACCACCACCACAAGTTTTACAAACCCACCAGTTTTCTGAGCCTAATATTGACATTTCACCACCGCTTATAGACTTTCTTGGAGTTGGGGCCACTTGAAAATCCTATTTAGCAATTAATTTCCTTTTTCAGTTCATGTCAAATTAATTAATTAACTAAACTGTTTATTTATCAATTTATAATTAATTTATCCTTCATATATATATATATATATATATATATATATCTTGTTTAAGTATCTCATCGTAACACGATTCATTTGCGTTTTTATTAATATCGATGATGAGTAACTGCCAAACATGATTTCCTCAGCAGAATCTTCGCAGGTGTGATTGTTCATGTTATTCACATGGGACTGGACATCATCTAACATATATTGCTGTAGGAACATAACAGAAATAAGTTACATTCATGAGGTTGCCCCCATTTTCGGTATTTATGAATCATCATCATGGATTATTTAATTATATACTTGTTATTATGATCGAGAGGTTGCCTTAATTAATTGAGACACTAAACAGCATAGTTAATTTGGGAATTTTGAAATATAGGATTTTTATCGTGACAAGTGCCTGATGTGTCGGTACATTTACGGAAAAACATACGATCTTAATTATACAAACAAAATGACTAGAATACTTGTGACCATGTATTAAATGATGGATCGTATAGGAAATATTATAATCTTTAAACTCATCCTTTGTGAGAAATTTTAGGCATGAGTCTTATTAAGCTTGAGAGAAAAAATAAATGAAACTATACAATACAATACAATACCGAAAACATTAAAGTACATATAGCCTACTGGCCTAGTACTCTTTCCCTTGCTATTAATTAAGGCATTAATATATATGTGATTGGCAATTAGCTAGCCGAACTTATAAATTCAATAAAGTCATGATTTCCATACAAAACTACTGAAAACATCATGTTCAATAACACTTGAATCATGTGCTGTGGTTGTGCATACAAAGCATAAATCATGCCAAATAATTTTCATAAATCTTAATTACTACATAATTATAAAACTGTTACACGTATTATATATGCATATGTTGTGGTAAGAGCTCTATAGCTACTTTGTATGGTGGGGAACACCTATTGCACTAATATTATATCCAGTATATATATATATATATATACAAGTCTTTGCGACGTGTATTTGTAACAAGGGCTCACTTTTCTTTAAAACAAAACCAACGTCTTGGTTTTTTTTTGAACGGCAGAAAACTTTTATTACCAACCAACCACATCCAAATACATCAAACCACCATTTTAGCCACACAATACAAGGAAACCATAGGCCAGTGAAACAACAACAGGAAACAAGTCATAGCCAATAAGCTACAACAGATAATCTCTGCATTACCCAAGGCACCTGTTTGCGAGGGGTAAACATTGCCAAGGTATCCGCCATCACGACCACACCATCCAGTATCTGCAGCTTAACTAGACAGTCGCCTCCACCCAACACTGCAATCATTCAGCGGCATAGGCTGTCCCCGAACAGCCACGACAATAGCATCCGCTGTCCGGCTTAATTTGTGCAACCCACTCCTTCACGACCCATCCAGATGTATCAATCCCCTGCAAAACGTCTTCGTTTACATCGATCCCGGTCTTAACATCCAGCTGGTCCAGTCCGCGATCAAACCTGCATCTCTACGCTTAATCCAGTCGAAGACTTTTAACTGTCTTGGTTTGTATTCCCCCACGTGTACATACTAAAATAAAGATACATTGAAAACACTGCTAGCATGGTAAAAGAGTTTCTAAAACATGTAATGAATAGGAAGTGATCCTTCAGAAAACATACTAAACATGTATCCCATTTTTTTAGTCACATGCAAGCTTATGTGGTTGTACATGTTTTTGGAACTCATATATATGTGTTAGTCCCATTTAAACAAGACAACGATTCATATATTGATGTAGATAGTAACAAGAAGATAGATAATCAAAGTGGTGTATTATTCAAGATGAAAGCAACCTAGAGAGAGAATGGATCTCTCTCTAGAACACACACTACACCAAGGAGGCTACATTGCAATGACAAACCTCAACCCTAATTACACACACTAAACATTATATACCCCTTGTTACATAGTTAAGCCCAAGCCCATTACACTATATCCAAGCCCATATTACTATTAATTACCCCTTTACAAAACTATCTTATAATTAGGACATTTAGTGTCCTAACAATATGGTACTAAAATGGGTACCTACAAGATGTAACATAAACATTAAGTACTCATTCCAAGAGCTAAACACTAATTTTAAACCAACTATGAAATCATACAAGCCTGAATGGAACTAAAGAAACAATAGAGGTTGACCGCAAAATTGAACTCAAGCTCAACCTCATGTTAACCGTGTATGGGATTAGGTTTAACCTAGCTTATGACCGACCATCTTTGTTCATGTTTTGAATGGCAAAAATCTGGGTTACCGTGCGGCCATGCCATCGTTGTTGCAAGATATATGGGTCGTAGAGATTGCAGCGACTTGGCTGTAAATTTCTTCACGTCCGAAACTTACCGGGCAACATACCATGAGGTAATAAATCGAACTGGACCCCCTGAAGCATGGGTGTTTCCACCCGACCCCCTTCCGCCATGCTATCCACCGTTAAACACTAAGAACAGAGCCGGGAGACCGAGAAAGAACGACCGACGTCCATCACGTGGTGAAGGTTCGATACAACGAAATTGTACTCGGTGCCAATACGTAGGACATACTCGTTGAGAGTGTCCAAATCCCGCCCCTTCAAGTGTGCCAAGGAGTAGACGTTCAGTCAGCCAACATACTAACACGTAGGGCCCGTCGGAGCGTGAACCACATGGAAGTATAGCATATGATACCGTTGATCTGAACATTGATTTCCCTTGATTGGGACGATAAATCTTGTATGCTTACTGCTCTTGTTTTATATATAACATGATTTTATCTACTTTATCGTCCCGTGTAATTTATCAAACATAAGTGATCTACGTTGTAATTTAACAAACAAAAAAGACCCAAGTTAAAAAAGGGACCAAAAATTAAAATGGGGAAAACATTTTCTTTAATTAATTTCTATATTAAATACCTGAAACAACTCAGACAATACGTGTGAAAAAAAACAGTAAAAACATGCAAAAACACCTGAAAAATACATAAAATGATAACCTAAAAACTAGAGGGACCAAAAATGAAACATTGGCCAAAACCCTAATTTTCGGCCCACCGCGGCCCAAATCGCAGGCCAGTCCGCGATCGCGGACCCCATCGCGAGTATAATGGGTATTTTGGCAATAGAGATTGGGTTTTTGGGTATTTTGGCAAACCAATTTCAAACTTTGGGTATTTTAATTAATTTACCTTTGCTTTTTGCACAAAGGCACCTAGTTCGACTGACCATGTCAAATTTGGCAACGATAACATTATATTAGTTTGTTCTTTTTGCCTAGAAACAACGCCAATGTGTTTACTCACGACATACCCTCCCTATGTGTTGTTTAAACAACATTAAGGTGGCGTTTGGTTCACATAATATTTTTTGATGGAATGGAATCTGTTAAAGGAATTTGACTTTGAAGGAATTGGAATGGAATGTTGTCAGGTTTGACCACCTGTTTGGTTGGCAAAATTTGAATGGAATGTTGTCAGGTTTGACCACCTGTTTGGTTGGCAAAATTGGAATGGAATATGTTAAAGGAATTGGAATATGTCTGTTTGGTTCACATGATGTAGGTTTGGAATTGAAATGGAATTTTGATAAATGACCAAAATACCCTTTTTGACCATTTTAATTTTTGTAATAAGGTTTGCTCCAAATCGAGTCACTCATAACCAGTTCTAAGGCACGCCTACCTCTCCACCTCCATAACTCAATCACACACTCAAATTTGATATTGGCTTATCAATTACCACCACTTTTCAAATTGACAACATGGACATCATACCTCATGAACATATGGGGTAGAAAATCATTTCCTATCAGTATCTGAACATGAAGAAACAGCAACAATAGCAAACATAAAAATATTGCAGATAATTTAGGGTACGAAAAACCCAAATCGATTGTAGGTTAAAACCTTCTAGGGGTTTTCGGTTGTGTCGAAGTATTAGGCGTCCATACGTTCGATTGCAAAGAAGAAGAGAAGGAGATATCGAACCTATGGAGAAGACGAGTTGTTGTGTGTTCTTATGTTGAGAGTTTCCAAATAGAAATGGTGAAGATAAGGAGAAGACGAGTTGCTCTGTGTGCCTGTGTTGAGAGCTTCCAGATAGAAATGGTGGAGATGAGAAAATGAATAGTTTGAAGAGATTAGGGTATAATTAGGGTTAGGGGTATTTTTGGAATTATGAAAATATTAAATTCCATTCAATCAAAATACCACACATATGTCAAGGAATGTCCAAATCCTTCATTCATGGAATTTGATGGAATTTACAGATTCCTATCATAGAAAAGAATGAACCAAACAAGAGAATGAAATTTGGTCAATGGAATTTAACATTCCAATTCCATGAGATTCCATCAGAATCTGCGAACCAAACGCCACCTAAGACTCCTAATTGAGCATTTTCTCACACTTTACACTCAATATTGAAAAATTCAATTTCTAAAGTGTACTGGTGGTGGTTTAGTTAGAGACAACAACGGGAAGGGGGCTCTCTCTTCTTTCAGCCGATTCTCCTTTTACTAGGCTTGGATAGATGGGGGTGTCGATGTAAAGATCGCATGGAACAGTAAATGGCAATGGAATCAAACCTCCTCCTATAGGTAAGTCCAGTCTGTAACTGAGGCTTTCTAGGCATAGGGCTAATGGCACAATGGCGGTGCGGCTAGGCTTTGTGGGTTCGAATGCCGGTTTGAGATAAATTAAGTTGATGGCTTTAAGGCATCACATTGGACTAAAAATCAACGGACTACAACAAAATTAGGTTTATAGAACGCAATCAAATTCTAAGCGTCCTAATATAATGTCCTATAAGACTTATTTTATGAGACGAAAAATAAAATGTTTTATCTAAATGGAATTGTAATGAGTTTTTAGGATGGTTTGGGGCGTATTAACAAAAAAATTAGAACAGTTCTAATACAAAATTTCACATTAGCAATTAATTTCATAGAATTTTTTTTATAAAGTGTAACCTACAAACCATCTTCTTATAGGATATTTGTTTTACAAGTTATTTTTTCAAATAGTGTTCTATAAAATAGTTAATGCGACAATTTATATTAAATAAACGTCTTATAAACTAGTTATAACGTCTTCAGATAGAACACTTTATTTTTTCGTCTTATAAACTAAGTCTTATAAAACATTCTATTAGAACGCTTAGAAATTTATGACGTTTTATAAATCCAATTTTATTGTAGTGATAAGATTTAATATATTAGCTTACTAACCCATCAAGTGAGCAAGATTGAAAATTCGATATAATAGGGCACTGATTTCTTAGAGCATCTCCAACAGCTTCCCTAAAATGGGGAAAATGAGGATTTTAGGCTAATATTGTGCTCCAACAGCCTTCCCAAAACTATCCCTAAAATGGAGAAAGTTGGAGAGAGAAGATTTTTTTCTCCAAATATGAAGATCACTCCAAAAATGATTACCCAGTGAGATGACCAATAGGAAGCTTTGAAAATAAATATGTAGAGAGAGAAATAATATTTTAATAGATAAATGGAATATTTTAATATTTTAATTAATGTTGGATTCTCCAAAATGGGGAAGCTGTTGGAGATGAATGTATATTTTTTTGGGGATTTTGGCTTTTGGTTCCTCATTTTGGAGAAATTATGGGGAAGCTGTTGGAGATGCTCTTAATGGAACTTCTCTACACATGATTTCTTGATTTGTTTATTGTTCAAGAACACTAAGGTAGCGTTTGGTACGCAGACTGGATGGGACGAGACGGGACGGAACTAGACGGGACTGGACTGGATGGGACGGGACGGGACGGGACTGGACTGGAGGAGATAATTTTAATCTAGGTTACGTTGGAAAAAAGGGGTATTTTAGTAATCTTATGTTTTAGTCCCATGTTGTTCCACCTATTTTGGTGGAACAAAAAATCTTAAGTTTTGTCTCATGAGAACTTGTTTTTGTCCCATGTTGTTCCATCTGATTTTTGTCTCATGGTATACCAAACATTGGACTATTTTTTTGTCCCGTCCCGTCTCATCCCGTCTGCGCACCAAACGCACCCTAAGGTCCCGTTTGATTTGTAAAATTGGATGAGATTTGAAGGGATTTGGAATTGCATTTATTCTAATTGTATGTTTGGTTTGAGTATTTTTCAGGATTGAAAATCAATGAAATCCCACAAACATAATATTTTGAAATCTCACAAGGATTGTTTTATTTCACGGAATTTTATGTGATTTATTTATAATAAAATTTTAAAATATCACGAGTCACGATGAAAATGAAAATGAGAATGAAAATGAAAATTCTCTTGATATCATATGAATTTGGGGAGTTATACCCTCTCTCATCTCAGGTGTCTTATATGATACTAGTGTTTGCTACCGTGCGTTGCGCGGTCGTGGTGATTTCTTGTTTGGAAATCTTGGACAAAGTTGAATAAACATATCACCCACATATCGACTAATAAACTAATAAAAACAAACAATACACTTAATCTAATCAAAATAAGATATATTATTCTATTGTGGTCCATATTTCTTTGTAACCACTTGTTTTATCACTTCCTCATTAGAAGTGAAATGTTGGATTCAAATCATACAGTTAGAAAAAAGAGAAATTTAAGAATGAATTACACCATCAACAATTCAAATCCTAAAATAATTATGAAAAACAATTATAATGTTTCCGTTTTGTTATCGACTTGTTCGGTTATCCTAATTTTAATAGAAAAATCATTAAAGCATTTTAGTTGTTTAAAAGAAATAGTGGTTGAATGTATTTCCATAAAACTTAATATTTATTTTTATATATATGATCAGGAGAAATTATCGATAGAGTAAAGATTCATACCTTGGTAGAAGTATTTATCAAGCAACTTCTCGGAGAGGGTTTTATCACTTATGTACCTTCACCCTCATCCAAACACATATACAACACACATTCATCCTTAGGGATGACTAATGATTTGAAGTAATTAATCAAGTTTATAAGTACACTAAATAGCTATTAACTCATTGGCACAAACAAAAAACACCCAACTCATCATTGATCTAATATTACAATACCCATTTCATGATCCAACTAAAAACACAAAATCAAAGAATAGAAATTACCTTAAAATCAAGTCTAAAAAGGTTTCTTAAAGACATAAGCTCTGTTGCATCATCCCATACCTACACTAAAAAAAACCAGGTGTGAGTTCCAACAGATAAACAACAATATGTTATGAAGGTATCAACTTGACGTATTAATCTCACCTTAATTTCCTGTCATCTGATCACCTGCAATGTGCACAAAGTACATATGATAAAAGGTTAGACAAATAGGCCTTTTTGATAATTCTTCGAGATAAGGAGAGTAGATGGTTGACCCTTGGTGATAGAGGTTCACGAATAAAATGGCCTTGTTCTTTGAACCATTCAAAATCTTTCACCAAATTTTTTGCCTTCTCCAACTCATGTTTCTAAGCTTAGCATCTGCACCACAATTGTTGAAAAACATGAAAAAACAAACAAATGGAAATCCCTAAAGACGTATGATGGTTTCTCAACTTTGCATCATGAAACATTTGACTAAGTATAGGGCAAAGCAAAAAAATGATGCAAACAATTAAGAGAATGAGCATTGCAATTTCACAAACAAAAGACCAAACACATGAAATATAATCTGGAAAAAAGTTTCTCATGCATCTATATGACTATTGAGAGAAGCAATAAACTACTCCAAGAACAACCACATAAATCGACATTTAAAGCTTTAAAAATGAAAATAAAAACAATATCTAGTATAATCCTTCCCCATTGAGCTCACCACGATTCTTGTTTTGAACTTCCTGTACTCAAGCTTGCAGCCAACATTTACTAATCCCTGAACAAAGCCAGAACATATACACGTTTTTGTAAATTTTGAGTCACCAGACATGAAAAGTGATCATGAATCCCATTTGTTTATGATGTAAGAAGAAATTTGGGAAATTTTAACAAAACAGAAGTTTATAAACCAAAATCGGAAATCTAAAGAATGATTCTACAAAAACATATGGTAAACCAAAGAAGATTGTAAATCAAAATCAAAAATCCAAAATAAATAACATACCAAACAGATTTGTAACAAAAGAAGATTGTAAACTATAAATCACAAACCCAAAATAAATTACAAACCCAAAATAAATAACATACCTTTGAGAGATTAAGATTGGAGTCGATTGAAGCAAACTGTCAATTGGATTACTTATAAAACGACAAAAGAAACCCCTCCAATGATGAGATCTTCATTGCTCGTGTCTAACCAAGGGCATGACCATACCACTAAACCAACAATTTTGATTTCGGTATTACCATCGAAGAAGAGAGGGATTGGAGAGAGATGAAGAGGAAAGAGAAAAGAAAGTTTTTGAGTGTATGCAATTTGGTTCAATTTCTCCATTGATAATTGATTGATGATAATGCGGAAGGTTTGATTGTTACAATCAATGAGAGGAGGCGAAGAGTTAAACCCTAAATTCTTTTAAAAGAAAATAAAAAAACCGAGAAAAAACGAAAGGAGCGATTCTCAATTCTGGGAGTGCCACGTCAGCAGATGATGATTCTGCTTTATAATATATATAGATATACGTCAGCAGATGATGATTCTGCTTTATAATATATATAGATATAGATTGATACGTAACACCCAAAATTAGAACAAACAAAAAACTTCTATTAAACAAAAAAGTAGTTAAAAGTATGTCAAATCACCAGCCTCCCATAAAAAAAATAATAAACATTTCATAACAACAAAATTATAGTCAAAAGTAATTGAAATAACAACATATTAATCTAATTTCTCTAAGAAATAAGATTATAAATCGGGTGTCATCCAATTATCCAAAAATAATGTGCTTTTCCCCCAAATTTACTCTACCCCGGCTAGAACTTCTTAGAGACCATGCCGTTAGAATTTGAGATGCATGTCGACACCAAACAAGTGTTAGACTAAAAAACATAGTAAGTTTGAACAATAATATATATCAAACATTTAATAGTTAAGAATTATCCGTATAAATACATAGTTCAACATTTAGAACAAGTTTATAACCTTATCACGTCAGTTGCTTTGTTTGAAAGACGAATTTTCTTTTAACTGCCCTATGGCCCCCAAATTTACGAATAAAAGTTTCACATTTGAAAAGAATTTTGTTTTTCTTCATAAAAGTGCATCTTTAATTAATCTAGAGGTAGTAAATTAATAGGTTGGGTTCGAGGATCAAAATGAGTTGTTTTCAAGTATGGGTCAAAAACATGATGTTTTTTTTTTTTTTGAATAAAACAATACGGGAATTGTGATTTTGACTTTTTTAGTCAAATTAATATTTGTACCAATTTGATCTTTTAAATATAAATCACAACAAATTAAAAGAAATTACATAGTGTAAGAAGATGGCGTTGTCACGTTGAAATACATATGCGCATTAGTTGTTCACATATGCATACCGCGGTTTGTAATGTGTGCAACACATGCAAGGTTTGTATTTTACGGACACCTTACAAACCACAACAAATATGAACAACCAGTGTATATGTGAACAATGTGCATATATGTATGTATATGTATACGTGTAAAAATATACATATAATGGACATACATTCATATAGGATAATGCATATATTCATATAGGATAATGCATATATGCATATCAGATTATGCACACATTGTTCACATATAAACATTGCTTTGTAAGAGGTGCAACAAATACATGGTTTGTATTTGATTTGTATCCTATATATATTCAAGGGAAAACCTCACAAAAATGGAAAACTAAGAAACACTCTGGTGACCTTTCATCTAGACGGTATGCATTTGCGTATAAAGATAAATTAAGTTGTTTTTTTTTGTTTTTATTCAGTTGTGCATATTACAAATTACATATATGCACAAGTGCATACCGTCCAGATAAAGGGTTAATTACCAAAGTGTTCCTTAATTAGTTTTCCGTTTATATGAGGTTTTTCCTTGAACCTGACTCTATATACATATATATATATATATACAGAGAGAGAGAGAGAGGGAGATGCGTTCGAACGAAAATGTTAACTATTTAAGAAAACACGAGAACAATCGTTAATGTATAAAATCATACATGATTCACGTACAAAATCATGTATGATTCACGTGATTTTGCCCCGCGACTTAAGTCACGACCAAAGTTGCTCACGTCTACATTTTGGCTGTTGATGAAAAATCATATATATATATATAACTTAATAAATACGATAACAAATAACCATTTAATTATTTTGGCATGAAGTACATATATAGGGATTACTTAATTGTTTCTTAGCTACAAAGAAAGCCCACATACTTGATGATGTTGTAGCTAGAAAGAACATGTCTCCATGAGCTTGACAAATTCATGGAAATCAATAACTCCATCTCCATTCACATCAAACCCTTTGATCATGTTTCTGCATTGCTCCAACTTTGCAGCTTCTTCTACCGGTTGTCCAAACTTGCACAAAATCTTCTGCAACTCAAACTCATCGATGAACCCATCTGAGTTCTCATCAAACACATCAAAAGCTTCCTTCACTTCCCCCAAACTCGGTTCATGGTCATCAAACAACGACAAAATGTCGATCCTGCTGCTGCTATCATGACTGCAACATGACTTCTGAAACCCTAGCTCATTCATCACCATGTTTATCTCTCCTAGGCTTAAATACAAGCTGTCTTTCTTGACGGTCTCTTTTAGACGATGATCATGAGGCGATATGGAACTAGTCCATGAGATTGAAACATGGGTTAATATCGATCGGATGGAAACTTGAAGGGAGTTTAGCAGAAGTTGACAATTGTTCTTGTCCAAAAACGGAATTTGGAAGGGTGGTAGGATGGAAAACGTAAAGCTTTTCACCTTCATTTTGGATAAAGAGAGTTGAGTAATGTCTTTGACTCCTTTGACCGATCGAGAAAATAGTAGTCGTTACAACGCTAATAATTGGTTCCTAAAGAGAAAGAATCGTAAGGAGGTGTGAGACCGATGATTGATTTCTGAGGTGGTTAATTATATATATATATATATATATATATACGTATGTATGTATGTAAGCGATGTTATGTAAGAATATGCGTAAATATTTAACTATATTCGAGTTTACAACAAGATTTCCAGGAAAATGCTGGGAACAACCAGTTTGTTGGTATTGATGATTTCAAGAATTGTAAACAAGATTTCAGGTAGTTGACTTCTGACTTGGAGACCAACTCTCTCTCTCTCTCTCTCTCTCTCTCTCTCTCTCTCTCTCTCTCTCTCTCTCTCTCTCTCTCTCTCTCTCTCTCTCTCTCTCTCTCTCTCTCTCTCTCTCTCTCTCTCTCTCTCTCTCTCTCTCTCTCTCTCTCTCTCTCTATATATATATATATATATATATATATATATAGAGGAAGGGGGCTAATGGCATCATATACATTGCTAATGACACCCTTATATAGTGAATTTCTTTTCACACACATCAACATTAAAATCCTTTTTTTATATTCTCAATACATAAAATGACACGATTCTAATATTAAATGGGATGCCAATAGCATTGCCTATACGAATTCCACCGAGAAAAAAAAATATGAACATTAATTGCTGCATCTTCTTTACTGCTTTTACGATGGAAATTATATAAAAGAATAGGTCTTGGTCAAGGTTTTGTTGGTACTTTTTACAATTCAACAATTTTTTTTAGTTTGATCAATAAAGTTTTTTTTAATAAATATTCTAGAAATTTAACTAATGATATACACGTCGTAAACGAGTGGAAAATGCCTACCAATGGATCTCAAGCTTTATATATAATTTTTCTCAGGACCGTTCCTCGTATTTTGGAGGTCTTGTGCGAAAAACTACATGTACTCTTAGTTATTTATATTTTTTATTTTTACCATATTTATCTTGTAATAAATCGATCGATAACTTATCTTTGAATTTGAACAAATTGTCAATCTTTTCTTCTATTTTGACAAAAGTTTAATGTTATTATGTTAGCATGGATTCAAAATTTATAATTGATTTTTTAACTTTTAATCTATGTTACCGTTTTGACTTTCATAACTCCTCCAATAAGAGGTATATGAGGAGGTAGCAGGTATGAGAGTGAAGAAGGGATATGAATAACAATCATATTTTTGTATAACTGATGAACCATTAACGATAATTACAAAACTCATATCAACAAGAACGTATCATCATTAAAATCAATATATTAAAGGTGTGTAAAAAACATACAAATTATATTTAGTTTCTTCAAAATTTACAACATACATTTTAATATAGGTGTAACATAAAAAGGTCCTTCTTTAAAATGGAAACTTAAAATCTTCAAGAGTATTATATTGAGCTCCAATAGATTTTTTATTTTAATGACTAAAACATTAATTATATTACCTTATTAAAAATAATTTTTATATATATTAAAATATTATTTATCTTTTATAAATATGTAATATCAATGATTCTTATTAATGAAAATATGTAAAAAAAACATTTCTCTATCATTGTAATCGTTTTTGAGAAGTTCTTTAAATTTACAGAAATTCACACTCTATCACATGCTTCCTCCATTTGGAAGATGGATGGAACAACGTAAAATCATTATTTCTTTTATTTTAAATAATTTGTTGAAAATATTCTGATACTTCTAAATTAAAAATAGTTAATTATAAAATATGAACAATTATTATAAGTAACAAAACATTACACAAGACATAGCATATGACAACATGAAGACAATAAGTGTTTGTAAGTTGCTACTGTTTGTAAGTTGCTACTGTTTGTGGTGCTTTCGGAACAGGTGCGCTTTTGATAATGTTCCCCCTCGTAAAGATTCTCTTCTGGATCAAATTGTGGAAAAATTGTTTTGTTGGTTATTAGCTAGGTGTAACGGGAGTTTCAAAAACCCCTTGACGTGGAGATTCCAACCTTCTGTCTGTATCACGAGTTTCTAATGTTTTGCTTCCTCTTTTGCTAGTTGCTTGCTAGCTTTTAATAAAATTCCGGTTCCTGTTAAAAAAAAATTGTTTTTCCGTTTTTTTATCGTAAAATAATAATAATAAATCAATTAATTCGTTAAAGTATTTATAATAATTATGATTACATTTACAGGTAAAGGACGTGGTCTTGCCTTGAGATTTAAGGAAGGCTTCTTAGAAATGTTGTACACAACACGTTAATTAATGTGCATTTGATGAAACTACAAAAGAGTCCACATGACTTTGACTTAAAAGAGTCCACACGCACACACATATATATATATATATATATATATATAGCCTTAGATTCAATAGAGAAGTGTAAATATTTAGAGAAATAGAGAAGTAAAAAAACACGGGACCGTTCATATATGAACGTTCATATATAAACAGTCATATATGAACGTTCATATATAAACAGTCATATATGAACGTTCATATATAAACAGTCATATATGAACGTTCATATATAAACAGTCATATATGAACGTTCATATGAACGTTCAGATATGACTGTTATATGAACGTTCATATATGACTGTTTATATATGAACGTTCATATATGAACGGTCCCGTGTTTTTTTACTTCTCTATTTCTCTAAATATTTGCACTTCTCTATTGAACCTTTCCATATATATATATATATATATCACTACTAAAATAAACCCTATCAGTGACGGATCAGTGACGGAATTAATCAGCGACGGACCAGATTAGCGACGGATTAGTGACGGACCAGATTAGCGATGGAAGGACTTTTTGCGACAGACTCACGTACTTTTAGCGACGGATTTCCATCACTGATCCATCACTAAAGCTTGAAGTTTTATTAAAAAAAATAATTAATTTGTTTTTGAAAATAATTATTTTTGTATTTGTTTTCCTATATAATGTTTCACACATATATATACATAGATAATGCATATTAAATAACAAAATGAAATCAATGCCTTTGGAACATCGAAGAATTCAAAAATTCATATATTTACAACTCTAGATACATATAACTCATTTGTCTTCGGAACATCAACAATTTAATGATTTAACACATACAAGATTAGAGAATTAAGAAAACATATTTTTATGGCTGGCTAAGCTCCTTGTGATTTCTGCAACTCTTCCTCTAACTTTGAGACCTACAAACACAATTAAGATCATGTTAATTGTTGATGTCTGATCACACAAGTATTAGGATCATAACAAATAACGCAAGTATATATATATATATATATATATATAGAGAGAGAGAGAGAGAGAGGGAGAGAGAGAACTGAGGAACACCCTGGTAGCTTTTCATCCGGATGGTATGCACTTGTGCATACAAGTAAATTAAGTTTTTTATTTGTTTTTATGCACTTGTGCATATTACAAATTACTTGTATGCACAAGTGCATATCGTCTAGACGAAGGGCTACCAGGGTGTTGTCCAATTTTTTATTTTTTTGAGGTTTCCTTGAACTTGACCTTATATATATATATATATATATATATATATATATATATATATATATATATATATATATATATATGATTATAGGCAAAGGATTGCGTGAGAAGTTGAGGTTAACGTGAGAAGTGGATCTGAACCGTTGATCACTTTTAATCAAATACGCTCCCATGAATTGCGCCTTACAATGAAATTGATCAGGTGCATCTCGGTGTATCTCATCCTAATAATGTGCATTCATTTATCATCCAAAGGTTGATAACCACTTTTCAGGCTTCTCACGTTAACTTCAACTTCTCACCGGACCCAACCCTATGATTATAACAGCAATCAAAGAGTAAGCGCTACCTGCTTATGATTATAGCAAGTATGATTAAAGGCTAACCCGTATACGATCATAGCAAAAACCATGTTTTGCTTGTGTTTGTGTTTCTGCTTGTGCTTGTATAGATGCAAAACTAAGTCTTTAATGAGCTCCGACAATGGAGAACGATACGACAAACTAACCCCCTCTATCTACATAATTAAATACAGAAAGCATAGGAACATATAAGAACGATACGACAAACTAACCCCCTCTATCTATCTTAATCCTCTGAAAACCTATCAATCGTTTTCTACCATTCTTGCACATAATCTGCTACCTTAAAGAACTCTAATTATTCCTCAATAAACATAATATCCTTTTCCTTTATTCTCCATTTTTCAGATCCCATCCCCATAAATTATAAATGGGATCAGGAAACAAGATCTTAAATGATGAAAACAAGTAGAACCTTAGTTCTTTAGAAACTAATAATATATCATTTACAGTAAATCACAGTGTGGTAAAATGTTTGCAAATGGTAAAGAAAGATTCAAGTTACATACCCTGACCAATTGATGAACTCCACCTAAACATGCACCATATGCAGCTGCTCCTGGATTTATCCCTCTCTCAGCACCCATTATTGAGGTCATAAATACGATGGATCCTCCTGTTTTGTTATCCCTCATTCTCTTTGCAACAGCTTTCATCAAATACCAAGCAGCCATAAAGTTTATCCCTCATAAAGTTTACAAACACAATTAAGATCATGTTAACAACAAAAGTAGGAAACAGAAACTACAAAAAAGGGATTTCTCCAGCACAAAAAAAAGAGCAATGAAACCAATTTTACAAACACATGCTAAAACACAGAGCATATATTAACTGTCATTTGCGGTAACCCACTTTCTATATCAAAAACAAAAAAGAGTAACAAAATCGATTTACATTATGAACATAAATCAGTCTAGAATCAGTCATGAAATAATAACAAAAATCGTAACACAGACAAGAACAAAAATCATAAACCAAATCAGTCTAGAAACAGTAACCCACTTTCTATATCAAAAACAAAAAAGAGAACAAAATCGATTTACATTATGAACATAAAACAGAAGAGAAGGATACCAGGGAGAAGGAGAGGAGCAAAAATGGATGAAGGAAAGAAGGTAATCATGGTTGCCAGACGTGAACGGGAAAGGGCACCGGCAGTTGAGAATAGTTCGTGAGAAGCGACGGAGAAAATGCCGTGAATGATTCTGTAGGGATGGAGGAGGCGACAAACAATGCTGATGCGTCCAATAAGAAGAAGAAAACGAAGAAGGGAAGAAGAGGCGGGTTAGGGTTTCAAGCCCCAATTTTAAAATTTTAAAAACTTTAAAGGGCAAATTGCATGAAAATGTAACCTACTTTGGTATGATTCCTGTTTTGGGTAACATACTTTCAAAACTTTTATTTTGGTATCTAAGATGTGATATATCAAACATTTAAGTACCTCTATATTAAAACTGATGGGCATTTTTGTCTTTTAATTATTTAATTAATTTTTTAACAACACAATATATTAAATTTATATTGTACAATTGCTCAAACATTGATAGTATTGAAACCATAACTCCTTTCCTCACAAAAAGCCACCGGCGGTGACGCCGTTTCCATCTTTTATTGCACTTTGCATTTCCACCATTAATTCACATTTACCCAAATATGACGCCATTCCAAATCACAGGGTCTTGCTGCAATCTCTTAAAATCCCTCATTAATCTCTTCCTCGCCGGCGTCGACATCCTTGCCGCCTACTACAAACAACAATACACTTAGGAATTCAATCTACTAATAATCAATCTAGTTCACCGTGAGACTATCATTGAACAAAACAAAGAAAAAACCAAGTGCCATTGATAAAGTATTTGTCTTTGAACCCTAGATCTATAAAACAAGTGTAATTACAGAAGAAGGTAATAGATATTAAAGCAATAAAATATCACAATAATCGATTATAGGGCTCCATTGATTTATTAGAATCGCTTGATGATTAGATGGATAGTTGAAAATGGATTGAAATATATCGTTGCCGGGAAGGTTTAGCTGCCGGAAAACTGGTGATTGAAGTGAATCGGAAGACGATTAGCCGTTAGTGACGGTGGCGATGTGACAATATCTCTCGTCTGTTGGTCGCCTTCAAAACCCAGAACTGTTGAACACGGTGGTGATTTCTGCCGTCCTTCAGCTTCGACTTGGCGTAACATGTGGAACTGCAAAAGAATGGAAACGGGTCATCGTCGGCCGGTGGCTTTTTGTGAGGAAACAAGAGTTAAAGACTCATGGTTGAATGCTTCAGTACTTTGTACCAATGCTTTGACCAGTTGTACAATAGAAGTTTGATATAATAATTTTTAAAGAAAATTATGGCAATAATTAAAAGACAAAAATGCCCCTCAATTTAAGTAAAGGGGTACTTAAATGTTTGAGATGTCACATCTCAGTTACCAAAATAAAGGTTTTGAAACTATGTTACCTAAAATAGGAATCATACCAAAGTAGGTTACATTTTAATGCAATTTGCCCAACTTTAAAACCTGAACTTTCAAATCTAGTTTCCAATTTTTAATTGGTTAAAATTTTAAAATATTTACAACTTGAAATTTCAAATAGTGTCTCAATTTTAAATTGGTTAAATTTTTTAAAATTATAAACTATTCGAGCTTCTGAATTTTAAACTAGTTGAATTTTAATATTTTATATTTTTAAAAATTTATAGCTATAAATTTGAAACTCTAGATTTTTTATATATTTTTATTTTTATCAAGTCGTTCGTAATAATTTTACCATTGTGTATGCCTTCAAACCCCTTAGACCATGAGTACCGCATACCCACGAACCCACTGAACCCTGATGTCACCTCAGCGTCACATCAGTTTTTCTCTTTCCTACCCTCCTTACCCTAAAGTGGAGTACTGCCAACCCACTGAACTCTGATGCCACCTCAGTTTTTTTAATTCTTTTATTTGTACATTTAATTATTTAACAAAATAAAAATATTCATATATTTTTTAATAAATAAAAATAAGATAAATAATAAAAATAAAAATTCATAACATTCATTAAAAAATTAAAAATTACAAAATACAAAACACTAAAAACTAATATTAAAAAATATGTAATTTTTTAATTCTCTCTTTCTTCGCCAAAGTAACACTCAAAATATCTCCCGTAAGGTGATCATGCGGGGCTATGAAAAACTCGAAGTCTTTATCAAATCGTTTATCTAACTCGAGTTGCAACTGTCTTTCTTCGAGTTGCAAATGTTTTTCTTCGAGTTCAAGTTTTTTCAGTTTGTAATCCATTGTATTGTCAACCTGCTCGTTGAAAGTATTGAATTTGAAAGAAATGGAAGAAAGTATTGAATTTGAGAGAAATGGAAGAAAGTATTGAATTTGGTGTGAAAAAATGAAGGTGGTAGAGGTTAATATATATAGCGTGTATAATTTGAAAAAAAATTAAATAAAAAAGAGTCGTTTACCAACGGTTATATTTTAAAAAAAAAAATCAAATTTAGCCCGGGTTCCCCTGGGTTCCCGAACCCTACCCTACCCGATACCCCCTGTACCGCCCACCCCGCCCTACCCGATCTACCCGATGAACGAACCCGCCGTGGTACCCGAGAACGGTACGCACGGCCTTATAGCCATTAGCCAAATATAACTCATAAAAACCCAATAAAACCAATTAAAGCATAATGGAACCTATTAAAACCCAATTGATCAATTAAAGCCCAATAAAACTCTTTAAAGTCCAACAAAACCGATTGGAACACAATAAAACCAAGTAAAACCCAACAGGTCGATTCAAGTCTACTACGATCCATTAAAACCAAATAGACCCATTTAAAGCCCAATAGAACCCTTTAAACCCGATAGATCCATTAAGGCCCAATGAATCCCTTTAAAAGACAATAAAACCGATTAAAACTCATTAGAACAAATTAAAGCCTAATAGATGTTTGATGGGTTATAGTGGTTCTTAATGAACTATTGGGCCTTTTAAAGCCCAATAGACCCCTTTAAAGCTCGATAGATCAATTAAGGTCCAATTTAACCCTTTAAAGCCCAATAGAACCCTTTAAACCCGATAGATCCATTAAGGCCCAATGAATCCCTTTAAAAGACAATAAAACCGATTAAAATCCATTAGAACAAATTAAAGCCCAATAGATGTTTTATGGGTTACAGTGGTTCTTAATGAACTATTGGGCCTTTTAAAGCCCAATAGACCCCTTTAAAGCTCGATATATTAATTAAGGTCCAAGTTAACCCTTTAAAGCCCAATAGAACCCTTTAAACCCGACAGATCCATTAAGGCCCAATGAATCCCTTTAAAAGACAATAAAACCGATTAAAACCCATTAGAACAAATTAAAGCCCAATAGATGTTTTATGGGTTACAGTGGTTCTTAATGAACTGTTGGGCCTTTTAAAGCCCAATAGACCCCTTTAAAGCTCGATAGATCAATTAAGGTCCAATTTAACCCTTTAAAGCCCAATAGAACCCTTTAAACCCGATAGATCCATTAAGGCCCAATGAATCCCTTTAAAAGACAATGGAACTGATTAAAGCCCATTATAACAGATTAAAGCCCAATAGTTGCTTTAAAGTCCAACATAACCGATTAAAGCCCGATATAATTTATTAAAATCCAACAATACCGTGTATGACTTATTACATGTTTGTATGTGAAGTGTGCATTTCATATATGTATGTGGTGTCTATTGCATGTGGTTCATGATAAGACCACTGAGTCCCACTATAGACCCATTGAGATACATTCATAACACAATAAGATATTTTATATGGCTTATCAAGACCTACTAAAACTCATTATAACTTATTATCTAAGTTTAATTACCTATGGGGTTACCAAACAACACACATATTATATGCTATTTATACATTCATATATATCATTCATATATACACATGCATGTATATATAACACATATATACATCATACACGATTTCCATATATCACACATTAGCTATATATATATATACACACATTGATCACATATTCACATGATATCAGTATATACACATATACACAATATACATGCATAGATTAACAACCGACACATATACACACATATATATATGTGTATACTGATCCACTGATACACATAACACTTAAACATGTGTACATATAACACATAAACATGGGGAGCTAGAAATACAAAAAACATCCGTTACTAATCCGTCACTGATCAGTGACGGACGTGTGGATTCCGTCACTAATCCGTCACTGATTAGAGACGGATTAGTGACGGACACGTGGAATTCCATTTTTTTTTGTGAAACTTGACAGATCCGTCGCTAATCCGTCGCTGATTTGTGACGGATTAGCGACAGACATATATAGTTCATTTTTTATTTCTTTTCTAATACATTCCGTCACTAATCCGTCAATGATTAGCGACGGATTAGTGACGGACACGTGGAATTTCATTTTTTTTTTGTAAAACTTGACAGGTCCGTCGCTAATCCGTCGCTGATTTGTGACGGATTAGCGACGGACATATATAGTTCATTTTTTAATTATTTTTCTAATACATTCCGTCGCTAATCCGTCACTGATTAGTGACGGATTTCTGTCCGTCACTAATTTGTGACGGATTAGTAACGGACTGTGTTCTTGCTCATTTCGTCGCTGATCCGTCACTAATCTGTCACTGATCAGTGACGGAAATTTCCGTCACTGATACCTCTTTTTCTAGTAGTGTATAGGGTCAGGTTCAAGGGAAAACCTCAAAAAAACGGAAAACTGAAGAACACCCTAGAAGCCTTTCATCTGTACGATATGCACTTGTGCATACAGGTTATTTGTAACATGCATTTGTGCATATATGCACAAATGCATAATGCACTTGTGCATAAAACCAAAAAGTCAACTATTTATCTGTATGCACAAGTGCATACCGTCCAGATGAAGGGCCACCAGGGTGTTCTTCAGTTTTCCGTTTTTTGAGGTTTCCCTTGAACCTCCCTATATATATATATATGGTTGGGTTCACGTGAGACCAACCTGTTTTTGTGAGACTGTGAGATCATAAAATTAAAACTAAACATTCAGAGTGATTCATTGTGAAGAAAAGAAAAACAGTGAACATTCACAACAAAAACACTGCGAAGATTTACCATCACAATACCTTCACAGTCTTTTGCTGTGAATGTTTAGTGTTAATTTTGTGGTCTCACGGTCTTACAGAAATAGCATGGTCTCACATGATCTCAAATCTATATATATATATATATATATATATATATATATATATATAGAGAGAGAGAGAGAGAGAGAGAGAGAGGCTCCGTAAAATGCAAACCTTGCATTTGTTGCACCCCTTACAAACCACAGTTTGCATATGTGCAGACTGGTTCTGCATATATGCATATGAATACGTGCAAGCATATACATATAATGGACATACATTCATATGGGACAATGCATATATACAGAACCAGTCTGCACATATGCAGACTGTGGTTTGTAAGGGGTGCAACAAATACATTGTTTGTATTTGATTTGTACCCTATATATATAGATAGATAGATAGATAGAGGCGGGTTCAAACGAGGAGCGTAACAATTTAAGAAAACGCGAGGAGCACCGCCCATGTACTAAATCACATGTGATTCACAGCACAAACCGCGGGACAAACCGCGCGCTTTGCATTTTATAATCACATATGATTTTGTTGTGAATCACATGTGATTTTGTACATGGGCGGTGCTTCTCGCGTTTCTCGTAAATTGTTACGCTCCTCGTTTGAACCTTTCTCTCTCACTCTCTCTCTCTCTCTCTCTCTCTCTATATATATATATATATATATAGAGAGAGAGAGAGAGAGAGAGGTGGGTTCAAACGAGAACGCTAACTATTTACGAGAACGGCCATATATAGATATAGATATATATATATATAGAGAGAGAGAAAGAGGTGGGTTCAAACGAGAACGCTAACTATTTACGAGAACACGAGAACGGCCGCCCATGTACAAAATCACATGTGATTCACGTACAAAATCACATGTGATTTTACACTGCCTGGAAATCTGGACGTGAATCACATGTGAGTTTGTACAAAATCCAGGTAGTGTAAAATCACATGTGATTTTGTACGTGAATCACATGTGATTTTGTATATGGGCGGCTGTTCTCGTGTTCTCGTAAATAGTTAGTGTTCTCATTTGAACATTTCTCTCTCTCTCTCTCTCTCTCTCTCTCTCTATATATATATATATATATATATATATATATATATATATATATATATATCTTATAAAACAAAGAAACCATGAATCAAAATTATATATACTATTACATAAAAATTACTAACATAAATAGATAAATTTGGTTTGAAAAATCTTGATATAAATATGTGAATAGGTATTTCTATATATAACAGCCTAAATAATAAAGATATTTTATTTTATTGGGAAATTAATTAAAATACCCTATAATTGAAGTTGAGTTACCAAAATACCCAAAAAATTCAAAGTTTACCCAAATGCCTTAAATTTCCGCGTTGAGTGCCCGTGATCGCGGTCAGGGACTGAAAGTGATAATTTTTTCAACATTATTTACACTTCCAGTCTCCACCGCGGGCCGCGGCGGGCCATCACGGAAATTTAGGGCATTTGAGTAAACTTGAATTTTTTTTGGGTATTTTGGTAACTCAACTTCAATTATGGGGTATTTTAATTAATTTCCCTATTTTATTTATTTATTTAACAAAAAGGATATTAAAAAAGATCAAGAGCAACAATCAATTAAAAACCTTTATTTATTCCTCAGCCTAGAAAACTTGTCAATTAAAATGTTTTCATCGTCAATCCAATACGTTAATTAAATGACATTTTAATTTTATAAATCTATTAAGTATATATCATCCACATGAAATATTAAAAGTGAAAAATGAAGTATTTAACGTTGTGTGCTCAAAATCTCTATTGGATATTTGTAATAACCTGTTTTTCTTTTTAAAGAAATATTGTATAAAATGCAAGGGTAGTGTGGCAAAAGCATTACATCTTGAAGGACCATTAGTGAAATTGGTGGTCCATTTGGGGTCTCCTGCTCTCCTCAACCCCACTCCATATGGTGTCCTTCATTTTTTTGTGAAAAGAGAGAGAAAGGAGAAGGTATTTTTTGGAGAAAAAGAAAAGGGTTTTCATGGAGATTTGAGAAAAAATTGATGGAAGGGAAGAATTTGGTGTGTTCTTTAATCAAGTAAATTACTAATCTCTTCTCCATATTTATCTTCTTCATGGTTATAGCTGATGTTCATGTTAGAAAATAGAAATGGGTTGATTTTAGGGATTTTGATAATCCATTTTGATTATTGGGGACAAATCTTTTAGAAAAAAGATTTTGAGATTTCTTCTTGTTGATTTCTTGTTCTACATTGAAAAAATTTCACCATTTTAATAGTAGCTTCTTGTATATCAAGGGTTTAAGTTTTTGGGATTTATAATGTGATTGAATAGATGGATTGGGATAGTGTACACGATGTTTTGATGATTGGTTTGTTGTTCAAAAAGGTTTGAGATATCGAATCCATCAATTTTGGGGCTTAAAACCGTTTTGGAAGGATTTGGGAATGAGAGGTTGTCAGAATTATTGGCTGTAAGTCGTGCAGACCTGGAACTGACTTCCAGCGACTTGCACGGGCAAGGCCGCGGGCTAAGCCACACAAGGGGTTGTTTGAGAGTTTTCTTCGGTTTTGCTCTATTTCTCGTTTGGGTCTTGGATCGAGGCATCTATTAGGGAATTGTTTTAGGGATTATTAAGAATGGTTTTAGGATGAATTAGATGGTTTGACACCAATCTTATGTCGTCTAATTCAAGTGTTCGGTTTGACCAAAAAGAGAGTTTAGAACAAGTAACAGTTTGCCTAAGCTCGGGTGAGTTCCCTTAACACTTTTTATGCATATGAAATGATTTGCCAAGGTTTTTATTTACTGAATTTGGTATTGAGCATCATCACATGTTTAGAAATTTCGGAAGTTTTGTTCATACATGACGTGAAGTTGTTTACTAATGCATGTACACTGTTTACATGATTTTCATGAATTAGTGCATTGTTTTGGAGTCGGGTTGCACAGTAGGATTAGTGTACCTTGGAATTGTGAATATTCCTTGAGAGTTTCTCTATATTGTGTGCCTTGAATCTGTTTCTTGTACACACGAGAATGACATCTACTGGGGGCCATGGGGAATCTGTTGGGGGGCCCGGTCGCGGACATCACGATGAGGTGATGGTGTGATTTGTTGAATTGCATATTGATGTGAAACGTCCAAAACCAGGATAAATTTAAACCTTAAAATTTATCAAAGTTATCCATAATTTCATCCAAACTTTTATACATAAATGGAGAATTAGCTGTGAGGGTTCACATATATACAAATTGAGCTTATCAAAACAACCTACTAATCTAATCCTGAACATTAAGATCAGATTATACTAGTTATTTAGGCCATTCTCCAAAACGTCCTCGTATATGCTAACTTCTCCACTTATCTCCAAAAGTTGAATACCAAAATTCACTCGTCCCTCTTCCCGTTACTTCCCCGAGCTCGTACCTGGTAAGAAAATTTAGTTTGAAACGATTAGGCTTACGCCTAGTGAGAACATCCATTTTCAAATTAAAACTTTATAAGCTTTGGAAACCAATGTAAACAATGCGTATAAACAAACCTGGTTTGCCATCATTCTTACCGTACATATAAACATCTTGCGATGACGGTACATACTCGATTCCATGAATATGACTAACACTCAGTAAGTCATATCATCACATTCGAGAGCCTACTACGAATCATCACAGATTCCAGGTCATTGATCATGTCCAATAAACTACAATTTACTTTATGCCTATTTTTTGGAGTGGAAGTAGAGATTACAATTTACTTTATGCCTATCTCTTACCTTCCCATAGAAATCAGGAATTACGATTAACTCTCGCCTATTCCAAGATTTCACATCACACTATGAAATGGGAATTACAATTTACTTTATGTCTATTCCTCATTTCACATCAACGGGAATTACAGGTTACTTTATGCCTATTCCACGTTTCTTATCACAATACGAAATGAGAATTACAATTTACTTTATGCCTATTCCTCGTTTCTCATCACCATACGAAATAGGAATTACAATTTACTTTATGCCTATTCCTCATTTCAGGTCAACGGGAATTACAATTTACTTTATGTCTATTCCACGTTACAAATAATGCCAGTGCCTATGGATCCATTACACTTACTAGCATACATGCACATTTACTCGAATGCACAAAACATTTAATATCATATCCTCAAAGCTAAGAATCCCAAATAGTCTATCATACCCTTATTCTCAATTGTCCCTCTTCGCCGACTTAGCACGGGGGTTCCGAAAACTATATCCGGAAAAAATCCCTTATCCGGAACCCAAATTCGGAACTACCCGGAAAACTCATCCGGAAAAGTATTCCGAACTCAAAGTCCGGAACCAACCAGTAAACGGATCCGGTATTTTATCCGGACACCATCCGAAAATCCGGTACCAATCCGGTACAATCCGGAACATTCCCGAATCCGGTACCGATCCAAAACTATCCAGAACCGGAACCCAAATGAGACCGGATCTCATCAAAACCGGATCCCAAATCAAATCCGGGATTAGACACCGGGACTTTGAAGCCGGGACTCAATACCGGGACTTCGATCTGCACGTCAATTTTACTCTAAAAACTCATCTAAGTTCAATTTCTTGGTCGATTTCATTTCAATACATATTTACCAAGTCATTTAGATAGTTTGCTACCAAATATCTTATTCAATTTCAAATGAAATCATTTAGAAGAAGATGAACTCACCTGGAAGCAGAAATTGAACACCGCCTGCAATTCAAATTGATTTCACCTTCAATCTTTCACCAACTAACCAATACCAAATCAAATCAGTTTAATCCGTATATTGATTTCTAACAGATTGAATTTGAGAATCAGGATTCAACTCTTACGGTAGCCAATTTTCAAGATTTTGGGAACTTTCTCTCTTCTGCTTGATAAACCGACTTCAGGAACTCAAATGGAGATATTATCTCAATCACTAGCCGACTCATGCTATAAATACAAACACAACTATGAATAAATGACCTATTCAACCCTGAAGTTTATATTTTACAATTAGTCCAACACTTTGACTAATTACTCTTTCGACCCCTTCATATTAATATAACATAATGGAAATTCGAGGTGTTACATGATGGGCCTTATAGCGGTTTACATAATTACTGTTGAACTGTTAGACTATTTTTGAGAGGAAATTCAATAGATCTCATGGTCTAACCCTTGCTTTTCAAAAACTAATACCATTTTCACGTAAGAGAGTAAGTGGAGCTTCTTCCAAAGGGAATGAGAAGACTTGAAAATATAGAGACAACGGTTTAGAGATAGATCACTGTAGTTCTTCTCGTTTAGTATAGATATCTCAGCTATGGATGTGCTATATTTTGAGAATATTATTATGTTTTGACTTGAGATGTTGGGACCTTTTGGCTTAATTTTATGAATTGTGCTTTCATGCATTTTGAGATGTCACAATATTCAAATCCAAAGTTTACATATCTAAATCAGATTGATTAGTTGTTGAATAATGTATGTCAACAAAAATAAACAATAAATTCTTTCCCAAAATATAAACACATTCACATGCATTTTTATTCTTTTTAATTGACATGTTAAAAAATACAATACAAAATTAACTTTTTATCACAAGTTAAAAATGACCTATTAAATCCTTTGTACTACAAAAAAATAGATAGTTTTATATGACTAAAAGTTTACACATGTTTTAGTCAGTTGGTGATGTTTAAATGCCAACTAAGTTACATTTAACTTTTAAGTCGATATATTGTATAAAGTGTTAAAAAAGATTAATAATTTTTAAATTTTTTGAGTCAACATAAATTTTTTTGGAGTTTCAAAAAATTAAAAAGACCAACAAAAATATTTAGCTTAAAAATAATCACCATTTAGAAAAGAATTTCTTTAAAATGTTAAAAAAAATTAAATATTTGAGAGATTTAGCAGGCCAGGCCCAAAACGTACTAATATTTAACTCGCATCGGGCACAAGACATTTAACAAAGCCCAGATAAAGTGGTCGTCTTGGACTTCGGTCCGTTGCACATTCTCACACAGGTTGCTAAAGCCTAAAAATGGGTCCTGGACTGTGCCCAAAACGGTCCCGGTATCGGTCCCAAGTGGATCAATCAGTGTCAGCGTAATCGATTCTCAGTCACAACTCACAACCCAAATATGAAGGCCCAATTAAAGTGTATAATGCTCGATTATGAGAACCGAACCAAATCGGTTGTAACATCCCAAATTTACAATAGAACAACCATAGCATTAAAACGTAACATTTACAATTCTGGGTCCCAAAAATTTTCGTTACATCATACATAAACTAAGGTTGGCGGAAACAACCTATACACAACTGAGAAAAACTACTACTACAAGTGGCACAGACATTGTCTCTAACTGCATCAGTACTCTATCCTGCGCTTGCCCACTTACCTGAGCCTCCTACTAAACGCTTACCTGAAAAGGTTTTAGTTTTGAAAAGCGAGGGTTAGACCATGAGGTCTAGTGAGTTCCCTCCATAAACAGTGTACGTCAACATTATAAATCATTTTTATAAAACAGTTCACATTCTTCACATAAGCGTCAAACATGGTACTGCCCTGTGTTAAGGATCACATCGTTAACCGCGATGGGGGCCCCAGCAGACTCCCCTTTCGCCTCTTCTGGAGCCTACGCAGACTCCCCTTCCCGGAGCCTACGCAGACTCCCCTCTACTCGAAATAGGAGGAAACGAATTCCAGCCTACCAGTCTGTCATACATATCCAAGGGATCATTAGAACCCGATGATCTATCTCTGATCCCACAGTACAGACCGACTCCACATAGCATACACATAGTTCATCGTAAACATAAAACATGAACTCTGTATAACGTTTTACAATCCATATCATATTGCTGGACAATCTTTTCAGTGGAACATTCTTTTCATGGGAAAACATTCGTAACAACTTGTAAATAAATCATGCTCATAAACATACTCTGATCAATAAAATATTAACTTTCGTTTACGTAAAAATCAGGTAAAATAACAGCGCATATTCATACAATCACTTTCCTGGGAGAACATGTAAGAGCACGTATTTTAGTTAGAAAAACTCACCTGGCTTGCTCGCTCCAAAGCTCCTCACTTACACTTCCGATCTCTAGGTAGAACACCTATTATATTAATAAGTACGTCATAATTCGTTCATTTATTACCCGAGTTAAATCCCGAACTCATCCCAACTTATCTAAGTTGGTAAATTACGCTTCTAGTTCAAAAATCATAAACAATGGTCCTTGCTTACCCATCCATTTGATATGCTAAACCGGATCCATTAATTTACCCGACTCTAGGTTCCCAACATAAAATTATAACACTTGATTCTAAATATCAAAACCGGATCATGTTACTAATAATATGACCCATATTAAATAAATAATTAGACTACCAATTACGTACCGGGCCCTTATTATATAATTGTAGACTTTAATAATAAACTAAGCCCAAAAGAAATAAATCTTCCAGCCCATCCATTTATCTTTCGGTCCAACACCTTAATTGATTGAGGAGCCCAATAACAACATTAGACTTTTCTCGGCCCATGAACCAATTCGGTCCATACTCACATAACTTGCGGAACTCAACTTCCGCAATCAATGCGTTGCGGAACTCGGCGGTTACGAACAAAACCCGCATTTTTCGCCATTATTCTTACTCTACATGATTTTGACAACATCTCTTCTTTTATTAAATGATACAAACTGTTCCTCAAACAAGAACCCTTATAAACATTTGATTTACTTTGACAATAAGAAATATAATCAAAACTCTATTAATACCCTCATTAGATTTCTCAGCTTACAAAACTGAGAGCAATTAGAAACCTAACAATCCTACATTACTTGTAAATAAAATTACACAAGGGGATGGTTTCTTACCAGATTAAAACCTCATGAAACGGGAACCGTTGCCAACGATCTTCTTCTTCTTCCTTGATACATTCTATCTCTCGCAGCCTCTCTCTCGTTCTTCTCGACGCACACACCAAACACACCACACCATGGGTAATTAATTCTTTCTCCTTGTTTTCATTTCTCGATTTGTGCAGCACACACTCACCATGGCTAATTAATTCCTTCTCCTTGTTTTCATTTCTCGATTTGTGCAGCACACACCCACCAGGACCCTTGTTTCTTTCTTCTATTCTCTCTCTCAATGTGTAGTATGACACACACACATCTCTCATCTAATTTCTCTCCCTTTCCTCTCTCGATGTCTCTTCTCGGTGCCCAGCAGGACACACACACAACCACACAACCCTAAAAGTTGTTTTCCTATTCTACTAATAAAACGGCGCACCAAGAGAATAGGAATTAATTTCTATACTTTCAGTTTTTTACCCTCAACTTTTCATAGAAATTACTTTCATACCTAATTTTCCATTTAGAATAAAATGCTCATTTTGGGTTATTACAATCTCCCTTCCTTAACAGAATTCCGTCCCGGAATTCACTCCAAAAATAACAGATGTAAATGATTTTCAAAGCTTAAATTTCAACCCTCTGAAAAGATCTTATAATAACAAAACAATAACGACATAATTCCATGCTTTCGTTGCGCAACTCGGATTAAACCCATAATCTATGTTTAAAACAGAAAACCCAATCAACTTATATTTTTTTTTAATCAAATCTATTAATTCAGGGGCCTTACGAACCTCGGGTTCCAATATTCCTTCGATTAATTACAATGACCATACAACCGGATATCTCTATATAAAGTCCTCCCTGCTTTCTTACTTAGATTCGCTCTAAAATTTTCTTTAACGATCAGCGTGTCATTCTCGATAACACTTCCTCAAGAGTTCTCGTAATCCGTCTTACAAATCACATTATGCAAATAGAGGTTGTAAGCATCTCAATGCTTACAAATCCCTAATTATCCTTATCTGATTTCTTACTACAATAACAGTTTCCGCACTCAACTGCCTTGCTCGAAATAGTGCGATATGTTACCACCGATCTTTACCGCATAAAACAATACAACTCATCCTCTTTATCACAAGCAACCTTAACTTGACCAACTCATTTCAAATATAATTTATCAACTTATTTCAAATGGTAAACTCCAAATGAGATGCAATTCATTTCCTTCCTTCCATCCATCATAAATTATCATATATATAATAACTTAGCATCAACATCTCGCTATTTTGGTATTCACAAAATTCCTCAGTCAAAACTGATTCCTTAATTAACACTTCCACCGAGTGGTCCGTCAATCCACAATCTCCCAAAATAAATTTGAAAATTATCTATTACAACATACTACTATCAACTTCTCACTTTAGCATATCGATGCTCCCTTATCAGTACTTAGTAAGAATCTCGATAGAATCGCAACACATCCTATAATAACAAATAAATGTCATTACTTAACAAATCTATGAAATTTTAATCAACCAATTAAAGGCTTATACATCGATCGTGACGTTTCAAATCAACTAATGATCATATCACCACTCTGACCCCTAATCATCATCATGTCATTCTTTAAACATAGCCAAATTTCCAACTATCACCTTCTAGGATCATTCCTTCACACATAAGAAGCAATTCACGCTCTTCAGAGATTTTGTATTTACTATAACACATTTTGGCTAATCCATCCTTCATCTTCCTTTAAACTTCCAACGATTCCAAAACATACTTACTAAGCGGTTCCTACCACCAGAAACACTTGGTCTCTCAGGGTTATTCGTACACCAATCAAACTTCCCTTCAGATTCTTCCGCACACTTAATCGAGTCTGTCTCGCTACATTGTCCTTCTCCAACTCTAACTCAACAACTCACAAGTTCCCGACTAACTCAAACATATTCGATCCTTGCTAGTTCAAAGCGATTCCGTACCATACTTAGACAAGGCACATTCTTTCACATATCGATATAATCTCTCGCTAACTTAGCACCCCCCCCCCCCCCCCCACAAGGTGTTCTATCAAATTTTCGCTCTTCTGGTTCAAGCCTTCGGCCTTAACCATCTTGCACAACTGTCGACTTTTACATCAACTGACAACATGTAACTACTTTCTTAACTTATTCTTTAACCAGGGTTCCTTACGGAACCTAATCCTTCCAACACATCAAAATCAACTTCATGATCTGTCTCCCTCTTTTCGAAACCTACTCATGTAACACCCACACTGTAAGCTCATCTCGAACTCATAACCAACACCGTGGACATTTCGTTTCTTCCTCACAACCCTACTTATAACGAGTTGCTAATATCCATGCCTCAATGACTTCTAATTCTTCCCCTGGACACAACCGCCCCTTGACAACCGTACTTCCCGCTACCGCACAAGGGTGTAAACCCTCGTACAACCGACACTATAATCCACTTTCGACTTTACCACTGCTCACCTTTCCTCTTGAACACAAATACTAAGGCTACAATTCTTTCCTAATTTGTCCGACACTTCTCCACTCTTGAAGTTCTTCCTTAGCTTAACATGCAACATCCTACGACCTAGTGAGTTCATAGCCTTCATGCATGACAGCGCAATAGATAAATCATTTTGTACATTTTATCATTTTAAATAAACAACGCTTGAAAACACCTTGGGTACACATGACCCCATTACTCTTATAACTTCAATGCCCTTACACAACGATTCAAGAATCGCTGGCATGCATCTTCCCGTGAACCTTAATCTAACTCAATCCGAACGATGTTATTACGACAGTGATGTATTGATTGAAAATCTTTTCATATGACACAACTTTGAAAGAATTACCGACACAAGGTAAGCCAATCGGTTCTCACACTCTTTTGTATTATATCAATAGGTTAAGAAGCATTTTGGTTATAAATAAATTACAGGTAAACATTTTCTTGACCTTTTGCAACAAATTTGACTTATCGTGAAAAGAGTGGGATATTTTGCAATTCGTTAAGCTCACAATTTCATTGTGTGAAGTAAAAGAAATCACCCTTTCTTTAAACCTTCGCTTGTGCATTCTGACTCATTCTCGATCAAAATTGATATTTACATATTTACTTTAAAGCGTGAAAAATTTCATGTTACATAAAAGAACTCCATGCATGAGACTCTACTTACAATTGAAGGCTACTCACTTAAACCAGGTCAGCCGTTTTACTCACGCAGCTTATCCTTGACACTCTACCCTCGACCAAGGTCGCCCTCTCGGCCTTGCAACAACTTGATATACATGCATTTCAGATCTCACTTACTCAACCCTTTCATACTATTTCGTTTTAATCCACTATTTCACTTTCCACTTCTACATGGTTTCATTTCACTATAAGCATCTTATTTCATTTATCCTACCATTGAAAAACTCGATTACAATCCAGAGCTCCATTGATACTTTCAGATTTCGACACGGTCTTTCCTTATCATCCTGACTGGTCTATTCCAAGATTTCTAGAACTGGGACTCTCTCTCGAACCAGGAGCCCTACTCGAACTCAAACATTCATCCTCTCCGAATCCACGAAGAGCTACCTCTAGACGATTCATAACATTCTATACAACATTCCTTCCCTACGATGTATACATTCATCACATCAAAAGTGACTTCTCGCGAAGCTTCCCCATCAAGGGGCCTTAGTCTATCCCTCAGAGATCTTGTTGTCATTCTAACGTACTGGAATATGACATAAACACTAGGTAGGTTAATAAGGTAGATTAAGCACATACATGTACCTGTAAGTTTGCAATTACACTGGCCAGGTGAAATCCCAAACTTACCTTGCATGACAGTCCTTAGTACCCTATTAGTCCTTTTTCTATAACAGTGTCCTCCTAACGCATTTCCTGTATCTACATTAGTGCCCTCTTAACGCATTTCCTGATTCTCAGTTGTTATTTCTACTCCCAAGTTTAAGTTTAGGCCCGTCCGGTCACCTAAATCCCTTAAACTAAGGCTTTGATACCATTTGTAACATCCCAAATTTACAATAGAACAACCATAGCATTAAAACGTAACATTTACAATTCTGGGTCCCAAAAATTTTCGTTACATCATACATAAACTAAGGTTGGCGGAAACAACCTATACACAACTGAGAAAAACTACTACTACAAGTGGCACAGACATTGTCTCTAACTGCATCAGTACTCTATCATGCGCTTGCCCACTTACCTGAGCCTCCTACTAAACGCTTACCTGAAAAGGTTTTAGTTTTGAAAAGCGAGGGTTAGACCATGAGGTCTAGTGAGTTCCCTCCATAAACAGTGTACGTCAACATTATAAATCATTTTTATAAAACAGTTCACATTCTTCACATAAGCGTCAAACATGGTACTGCACTGTGTTAAGGATCACATCGTTAACCGCGATCGGGGCCCCAGCAGACTCCCCTTTTGCCTCTTCTGGAGCCTACACAGACTCCCCTTCCCGGAGCCTACGCAGACTCCCCTGTACTCGAAATAGGAGGAAACGAATTCCAGCCTACTAGTCTGTCATACATATCCAAGGGATCATTAGAACCCGATGATCTATCTCTGATCCCGCAGTACAGACCGACTCCACATAGCATACACATAGTTCATCGTAAACATAAAACATGAACTCTGTATAACGTTTTACAATCCATATCATATTGCTGGACAATCTTTTCAGTGGAACATTCTTTTCATGGGAAAACATTCGTAACAACTTGTAAATAAATCATGTTCATAAACATACTCTGATCAATAAAATATTAACTTTCGTTTACGTAAAAGTCAGGTAAAATAACAACGCATATTCATACAATCACTTTCCTGGGAGAACATGTAAGAGCACATATTTTAGTTAGAAAAACTCACCTGACTTGCTCGCTCCAAAGCTCCTCACTTACACTTCCGATCTCTAGGTAGAACACCTATTATATTAATAAGTACGTCATAATTCGTTCATTTATTACCCGAGTTAAATCCCGAACTCAACCCAACTTATCTAAGTTGGTAAATTACGCTTCTAGTTCAAAAATCATAAACAATGGTCCTTGCTTACCCATCCATTTGATATGCTAAACCGGATCCATTAATTTACCCGACTCTAGGTTCCCAACATAAAATTATAACACTTGATTCTAAATATCAAAACCGGATCATGTTACTAATAATATGACCCATATTAAATAAATAATTAGACTACCAATTACGTACCGGGCCCTTATTATATAATTGTAGACTTTAATAATAAACTAATCCCAAAAGAAATAAATCTTCCAGCCCATCCATTTATCTTTCGGTCCAACACCTTAATTGATTGAGGAGCCCAATAACAACATTAGACTTTTCTCGGCCCATGAACCAATTCGGTCCATACTCACATAACTTGCGGAACTCAACTTCCGCAACCAATGCGTTGCGGAACTCGGCGGTTACGAACAAAACCCGCATTTTTCGCCATTATTCTTACTCTACATGATTTTGACAACATCTCTTCTTTTATTAAATGATACAAACTGTTCCTCAAACAAGAACCCTTATAAACATTTGATTTATTTTGACAATAAGAAATATAATCAAAACTCTATTAATACCCTCATTAGATTTCTCAGCTTACAAAACTGAGAGCAATTAGAAAC
Source organism: Saussurea involucrata (assembly GCA_033807775.1). Taxonomy (NCBI): domain Eukaryota; kingdom Viridiplantae; phylum Streptophyta; class Magnoliopsida; order Asterales; family Asteraceae; genus Saussurea; species Saussurea involucrata. The sequence goes on from CM066315.1 coordinate 1,351,236, forward strand.
CTAACAATCCTACATTACTTGTAAATAAAATTACACAATGGGATGGTTTCTTACCAGATTAAAACCTCATGAAACGGGAACCGTTGCCAACGATCTTCTTCTTCTTCCTTGATACATTCTATCTCTCGCAGCCTCTCTCTCTCTCGTTCTTCTCGACGCACACACCAAACACACCACACCATGGGTAATTAATTCTTTCTCCTTGTTTTCATTTCTCGATTTGTGCAACACACACTCACCATGGCTAATTAATTCCTTCTCCTTGTTTTCATTTCTCGATTTGTGCAGCACCCACCCACCAGGACCCTTGTTTCTTTCTTCTATTCTCTCTCTTAATGTGTAGTATCACACACACACACACACACAACTCTCATCTAATTTCTCTCCATTTCCTCTCTCGATGTCTCTTCTCGGTGCCCAGCAGGACACACACACACAACCACACAACCCTAAAAGTTGTTTTCCTATTCTACTAATAAAACGGCGCACCAAGAGAATAGGAATTAATTTCTATACTTTCAGTTTTTTACCCTCAACTTTTCATAAAAATTACTTTCATACCTAATTTTCCATTTAGAATAAAATGCTCATTTTGGGTTATTACATCTGTCCCACTTAATTTTTTTAAAATTGACTTTAACATATTAAAAATGTTTTTTTGAAGATTTTTGTCTATCAAATATGCTAACTAATACGTTTATATTATAAATGAATCAATTAAATACACTAAAAATATGTGTTTGTTATAGAATATTTAATTGGATCAACTGAATACACTAGAAATAGGTTTTTATTATAATACACTAAAATATACATTTAAAAATATACATAAAGATACATTTAAAATTAAATTTATAAATAGATTTTTAAATAGAAAATCGGGCCGGTTTCGTAACTGGAAACGAACTTGGCCGGGCCTTGTTTTTGGTACAAAATCGTAACCGGTGGTCCCAAACCGGTCCCGGGTCCGGCCGAGGGTCGGGCCCATTTGGTCACCTCTACTCACACACATAATAATTTTGTTTATTCAATCGTGTTTCCTTTTTATTTTAAGGATCTATCAAATATAGATAAAGAATTTGATGGGTGTTTGAGTCGATAAATAATAGAATTATGTTACCTTAAATTACAATCTAAATTGTAATAGTGGTTAGTAGGGTTGAATCTACACGGATTGGCTGTGAATGAGATATGGCTTCTAAGCTTCATTGGATTGGCCGTGAATGAGATATGACTTCTGAGCTTTATGTAAAATGGGGTGGGGTGGAACTAGTTGTATTTTAATTAAAAATTGAAAACAATGATAAGAATAAAACTAGCAATGGGTGTAAATGTGTTACGACTTGTTCATAAAAGATTTTTCTCATTTTATTCTAGAATAACATTGAACAGCGATACGCATCAACACTCTGTTTATCCGTAAGATTAAACTAGCATGAGACGCTCAATAAACTAATTTCTAACTAGCTAATCAAGTCTAGCTACAAATATATACTCAACTGCCAATTGCATTAGGCTTAGATTAACGTCATTCCTAGCCAAAGATTCAACGACGACCATTTATACTAGATTAAGCAAATTCACAACACTAAAATTAAGACGTCCAATTAATTGAACTATTGTTTGCTATTAGATTAGAATTGATAATATTAATGGATTCACAACTCTATATAGCAATTCAGAATTATGGTACCAACTTAAATAAATAACCCAACAATGATAAACGATTCATACAAGGTTTGTATAATCAGAAATCAAATGATTACACGTTCATTGTTGGATTAAGAAAGATTAAAAACGAAAGCAAATATAAATCCTACAATCTAAAGTTACCTGATGGAAAGTAAATGTGATTGGAGTCTTCAAAATCGCATCCTTTGCTCATCCGTTTAGTTATGATCAATCCCTCTAAGAAATGTCGTCTTTCAAACCTTAAAAGGCCCAAAAACAGTCTCCAAACGTTCTTTTGAATATATGCTTAAGTCACTAATCATTTAAGAAGTATATATATCCTGTAATGAATATTTGAATAAAATATGCTTAGCCTTGGTAACTTTTTAAAAACTACATTCCACATTGGTTAATGCGAGTTTTTCTCCAAAAAGTGGCATCACCACTTTTTTCTACGGGTGTCAAATTTGTACCATGACAAACCAATCAATTTCATATCAACCGTACCAATTCAATTGGTACCAACTAAATTGGTATCAAGTAAATTGGTTGGTATTACCGTACCAACTTCATAAACTTGGTTGGTACGTGGTATTGGAAATCGTCTACCACGGTAATACCATACCGTACCGACTTATATATATATATGTATATATATATATATATTATTTTTAATTGTTTATTAAATAAAAATCAATTAAATGAAATATATTTGATTATTAATATATTATTTATACGTCTAATGATGAGATGACATGATTGTTTTTTAAAAAGATTTAGTTATGTATTAAATTAACATTTTATAGTTTTACAATTTTCAGTAAAAGACTAAAAGTTTCTCTCGGCCCTCAAACTCAAAAACCTCAGCTCAGACATTTTATTGTTTTACAACTAAAGTTTTACGGATAACATGTTTTGGACAATAAACTTTGTAAACTTTTGAGATGTTGGTACAAAACCATACCAACATGTACCAACCGAAAAAAGTTGGTATCAGTTAACTTGGTACCAATTAATGTTGGTTGGTACACGGTATAAATTTTTACGTACCAATTATAATTAGTTGGTACACGTTATAGAAAAAAAAATATGATACCGTAATATGTTAACCCCTACTTTTTCACCCGCTTTCATCCATTTTAGCTCCTATCAACCAATAAATGTAAGAGGGGATTTAAGTAGCTCAAGTAAATGCATAAAATCAACATTTAAAACTAATACAAAAATGAATTTATCAAAATCCTTTATTTTTTATATATTATTATTATATTGTACATAGATTTGGATAGCAAATTCTTTAATGATAATACCTGGTGTATATCAATCATCATAGACATTGTTCGGCAAAAAAAAGCTAACTTATTTTTTGGTACATGTTTGGATAACCATAAGCTAGCTTATAAGCTAGTTTTTTGAAAAGCTATTTGGAGTAGCTTATGAGTAGTTTTTGTAAATATTTCAATTATGCCCTCATTAATATTAATTATTATTTATTAACCATTTTTTAATATGTCCTTTTTGGTCATTTAAATGCTTATAAGTTACTTTTTGTCAAACGTGACTTTTTAATCAGCTAGCTTATCAGTCAACAGCTATCTTATAAGTCATAAGCTAGCTTATTAGCTAGTTTGCCAAACATAGCCATAGTGCTATGCTTTCGTGTAACACCCCATATTTCAACTCTTGTGGTATTAGTGCAAAAATAAGAAATTCTGGGGCTCTTTTGAGAAAAACTCAAAATTCTGTGGCTGAGTTGTGAAAAAGAAAAGCTAGCTAAGTTAAAACTCTCCTAAAACCCTATTTGGTCCTCATTTGTCGGCTGGAGAGTTCAAGAAGGGAGAAGGAGCTCAAGAAATCCACAATGGAAGGTTTGGAGAAGGTGGTTCAGTGAGGGATTGAAGGAATTTGCTACCAAGGTATACCTTCATCTTCATCTCTTGGATTTGTCTTGGAAATGGAGTTTAGATGTATGATTCTTATTGATTTCTCTTCTTCTTCAAGTATTTTGAGACAAAACCAATTGGAAGGGTGTGTTGGATGATTCCCTTGAGGAGTTTGTGAACTCTTGGTGTTATTCCACCTTTCCAATGGAGGTTCTTAAGTTGATTCATTTTAGAAAGGATTTGTGTTTTCAAAAGAGTAGTTCATGATGGTTGATTGAGGAATTGATTGATTTAAGTAATGAGGATTGTTTCCTTAATGTATAAATAGTTTTAGAGTTTGTTTTGGGAAGTTATCAATCGATTGGAATCATTTTTGGAGGAGTTAAGTGGGTTTTCGAGCTGACCCTGGGATGCAGAACTGAGAATGCTCGACCAGAGAGTTGCGCGGCTTTTCACGCGGTTTGCAAACCGCGTAAGTCTCTGTTGGGAAATTCTCGTTTCTGCTTCGTTGGTCATTCGGGCTTGGATTCGAGGCGTGGTTTAGGAGTTTGTCTTAAGACACTATGGGGAATTGTAACATCCCGCAAAACTAAACATACATATATCATATAATTCATAACAGGGTTTCAACATAATCATTCACATTACACATTTGGTCCCAAAGTCTGATCTAACCAATAAAATTCAGTACAAACTTGATTCCATTTAGATCTGATAGTAGCTAATAACTGAAATTTAAGTACAAAAGCATCATCAACTTCATAATGATCATCATTCCACATAGCTATCCACCAAGTAAATTAATCATTTACTCTTACTGGTACCACCACCTGGAATACAGATTTTTAAAACAAAAATGAGGGTTAGACCTAAGGGTCTAGTGAGTAAATCCCTGACATTTGGAAATCGTAAAAATTCATTTATATAAATACACACTTTTATATAAATACATATACCTCACACGTAAATGATACCCAATGCAATTTACACAACATATCTTTCACATACCACCTTATCCCTCCACCAATGGCCAATAACAATTGGTTGCGAGCCAATTTATCACACCGGTCCTAAGCCCGGCCACATATTATATTTTCATATAATACTCACGTAATTATAATATCTCAATATATTATAATTACTCACGTATGACATATTCATACACATCATCAAACACATGTTAATCACATATTGCATTCCAGTAAAATATACTTTTTAAAGTAAAACTCACCTCGTGTGTTTATCACCAAAAACTCTTCCAAGATAATTTACGTATGTCGATCCTTCACAGAATCTGAAATCAGATAAAATACCAAATATCTCTTTTAACACTTAAACTTACAAAATTCACAACTCAAATCGCAACCCAAAATAACATGAAATCGCAATGAATAGTGCAAGTCGCAACCGTGATGAACAGTACAAAGTCGCAACCTCTTACTGCGACTTCACCCCGAAATCGCAACCCACTATTGCGACTCCATCCTAAGTCGCAATCAACTACTGCGATTCCAATCCCAAATCGCAATCAACTACTGCGATTCCAAACCCAAATCGCAATCAACTACTGCGATTCCAAACCCAAATCACAATCAACTACTGCGATTCCAATCCCAAATCGCAATCAACTACTGCGATTCCAATCCAAATCGCAATCGACCATTGCGACTTCAAGCCCAAGTCGCAATCGACCATTGCGACTTCGTTGAATGTCGCAGTCCTCTATTGCGACTTCGATGAATGTCACAGTTCACTGTTTCATCCTAAAACCCAGAATTTGTACTTTTAAGCTATGCTTGATGCTATAAAGATGCAGTTATGATTAAGACCAAGTATACAACCTAACCTTAAGCTTAAACCTCCCAAAACATCCATTTTTAGCAAAACCCACTAAGAATTTTAACTAGTAGGTTCAAGAACACTTCTATGAATTAAAACACAATTGAGTAATGGATTTGTTACCTTAATAGCTTCAGTTAAATCTTTAATCTCTGCAGTAACCTCTTGAATTCGATCCTCTTCTTCTTCCTTTAAGATTTCTCGATTTCTTTTCTTACCAAAACCAAACACACACACACACAAGGACTTGTATTCTCTAAAAAGTGTCTAAAGGTGACACCTCTTGGTGTCTATAGAGAACAGGGCGGTGGGGGTGGATAATATCTCCACTCTCACCAAACAAACCCCACACTCAAACAAATTGGCAAAACTTACCCCCAATCTTCCAAATAAAACTTAAAACTTACCCCTTAATTCCTAACTCCATAAAATACTAAATGAAGACTTATAAAATTCCAAATTTAATTTAGATAAATTACCTGGTTATTACAACATCTCCCCCTTAAAAGAATTCCGTCCCGGAATTCAGTTAAGAGAACAGATGAGGGTATTTGGTTCTCATCTCCGACTCTGATTCCCAAGTCGCATCCTGACCTCTATGATGTTTCCACTGAACTTTTACCTGCCTGATCTCTTTATTCCTCAACACTTTGACTTTATGATCAACTATAGCTTCCGGTTCCTCCACATAGTTCAACTTTTCATCCACGTGAATATCTGGTAGTGAGACTGCTTGGTCTGGTGCAACTAAACATTTCCGAAAATTCGACACATGGAACGCGTTATGAATCCTGCTCAGTTCCAACGGAAGATCCAATCTGTAAGCTACTTCACCGATCCTTTCTGTAATTTCAAATGGCCCAATATAACGCGGACTGAGTTTACCTTGCTTCCCAAAACGTATGACTCCTTTCCAAGGCGAAACTTTCAACATCACAAATTCCCCAACCTGAAATTCCAACGGTTTCCGGCGTCGATCTGCATAACTTTTCTGTCTGTCTTGAGCCGTTTTCAATCTATCCCGAATCTGAGTAATCTTATCTGCTGTTAACTGTACTATTTCTGGCCCTGCCAATTGCTTCTCCCCCACTTCATTCCAACACAAAGGCGTTCGGCATTTTCTACCATACAATACTTCAAACGGAGCCGCCTGAATGCTGGCATGATAACTGTTGTGTTGGGTCATCAAGATTTGAAGATGACCTCATGATCTCTTTTTATACTTTGAAAAACATTTTATACTTAGAGAAATTTTGGATGCATGGTTCTTTGTAATGGCTTGTACAAGATATCAAATGTTTGGTGAAGTCAAAGATCAACCAAAGTCAAGATTAAAGATTCTCTCATTGTGGAAGTGAAAGATCTTTTCTCAAACATACAAGTCATTGTTCACCGAAATTGTTCTCACAATTTCGGTGGTATCTCCACCGAAACTTCTCTCTATTTCGGCCAAGTCTCAAAGAAGCTTTTCCCAAAGATGATGTCATATATCTCAAAGATGATGTCACATATCTCAAAGATGTGTCACATATCCCAAATGACATTTCGGTGGGACCTCAAAGAAGCTTCAAAGATGTTTTCTCCAAAGATGTGTCACATATCCCAAGTTTCCATCGGTGGTGCTTTTCTTGAAAGAAAATCTGAGAAGCAAAAGGAGACAAAAGTGAGAGACATAATAAGACAAAATGAGAAGCAAATTCATTTTGTCTTGGAAGAAATCTTACAACCTTTCTTCGGTGGTGCATTTGTTGAAAGAGATTTTGAGAAGCAAAAGAAGACAAAAATGAGAGACATAAGAAGACAAATTGAGAAGATATTTTCTACATGGATAAAGTGACCTTCTGTCTTATTATCCATTTCCATGCAAAGCTCTTTTCTCATGCATGAGCTCTTCTGACTGTACCTTGTAAAAGGTGACAAGGACTTCACAACTTTCCAGAAGTCAACATCCTCAGCAAGTGTGAAGATGACAAGTGTCCCAAGCATTCAATGCTTGCACACTCCTTGTCACTATAAAAGGAAGAGCTCTCCATACAGAAACAAATACATCTTGAGAGACTTTGAAGATTACTGTGAGCTCTTGATATTCTACGCAAACTGGAAGAATTCTCTAAGTGCAAGAATTTCCAGTTTGCTTGAAAAACTTTATAGCTTTGTTCTAAGTGTTCTTAGTTATTTTGTTGTATACTTTGTGTAAGATTGTTAGAATAGTTTATCTGTTCTTTTCCGCAACAGTCTTAAGTTTTCTATGTGTAATTCTTGTTGAAAGATTTTCAATAAAAAGAATTAAAATTGTGAAAATTTTGAGTATTGTATTCAACCCCCCCCCCCCCCCTTCTACAATACTTGTTATAGCCATCTGGGACTAACAAGTGGTATCAGAGCAGAAAGTTTAATCCCATAAACTTGATCTGCGATGGCTGCCTCCTCTTCTTCAACTATTGAAAACTCTTTTCAAAATAACTTTTCTGAAAATGGCTCCATTTCAAAACCTCCTAAGTTCAATGCTAACAACTTCTCTTTGTGGAAAAGCCGCATGATGTTGTTCATGGAAGGAGTGGATACTAGATATCCAACCATTCTCCAAGAGGGACCCTTTATCCCCAGAGTTTGGGCTCGCTATGAAACGCAGAGGCCTGGTAAAGAAACCATGGAAAAAGATAATTCTGATGATTCGTCTGATGAAGAAAAATCTGCTGCTACTGGTCGTTACATTCTTAAAAATCCTAAGAAATATACTGATGAGGAAAAACGACTTGTGTCTCTTGATTCTAAAGTTAGAACTATCATTGCTCTCTCTCTTCCTGATGAAGTGTACCACTCTCTGGTAAATCTCTCTACTGCCAAAGAGATGTGGTCCACTCTGTGTGTTTTGTACGAAGGTACAAATGAAGTTAAAAAGAGCAGAAAAATTGGTTTTGTTAGAAAATATGAACTCTTTTCTTATGAGAAAGGAGAATCTCTCTCCAACTACTATAATCGCTTTAACAGTCTTCTTAATGACTTAAAGTTGTTAGGTAGAGTGTATGACAATGAGGAAGTCCTGTGCAAATTTATGGACTGTCTTCCCGATTTTTGGGAAAATATCTGTACTTGTATAAAGACAACCAAGGATCTTGATCATATGCCTCTTACTGTTCTTTATGGTACTCTTTTCAACTATGAGCAGACGAAACTGCAAAGGTTTTTAAAGAACTCTTCTCTAGCTCTCCTAAGTGACTCTTCCAAAAAGACTAAGTGTTTTCCAAAAATCACCTACCCATCTGACTCTGACCATGATAGTCAAGAAGATCCCAATGATCATTCAGAGGCATATCTTAGTGATGCTAAGGAAGAATGTGAGGAAACTTCTGTTGATAAATTATCTGATGAAATGGTCATGTTGGATGGGCACTCTAAATCCAAATCTCATCTCTCTTCTGGAAAATCTAAGTTTGATAGAAATTCATCCTCTTCTCTCTCCAAACACTCTCCTTTGGATAAATCTAATGAGGAATGTTTTAACTGTGGTAAAAAGGGTCATTTTGCTTCTGAGTGTAAAAGTAGAAACCTTGAAAGACTTAGAAGTGCTTCCCACCGATTTTCCAAAAATTTCAGCCAATCTTCCTCTTCTGCAAATTTTGACCGGGCTGAAAGATACAAGGAGAAATACAAGAGAGAAAAGGAAAGAAATGAAAGACTTATCAGAAGAGGAAAGGGTCTGCCTGCTAAATCTTATGATTTGGCAGATGAACCCACATCTGAAAGCGAATGACTCCTCAACTGCTCTTGTATCAGCTAAGTGCTTCTTCTACTCTTCACAGGTACATACTATGTGTTTTATCTATCTTTTATGAATTCTCTTATTTCAAACTCTTTTGCTATGTGTTCATAATTTCTGCCATCACATCTGAAAACATAAATTTTGGAAATTTTATTTGGCTAGTCTCTGGGTGTTGTTTCTGTCTTAAAAGGAAATCCTCCAAAATTTTTCCAAAAATAACTTTATGACTTCTCATACCGATTTTCTTCTTAAATCTGTGAGTTTCAAAATGTCCAATTCAAAAGAAAGGATTTATGTACTCCCAATTTTTGAAATATGAATTCTATGTGATGCACCCCCATTCTTTGTTATCTCTTCAAAATCTTTGAGCAAAAGTTAGGAAAAATGTCAAGTTTCTAAAAGGAACTCTCTTTATAGAAAATGCTATATCTGTGGTGATATTTCTCATTTTGCCAAAGACTGTGTGAAATAAAGAATTATTCTGAGTGATATAAATTCTTTTCATTCTTTTTCTTCTAACCCAAAAGGACCCACCTTCAAAATGGGTACCTGGAAATTAAATTCTTTGTGATTGCAGATTTTGAGCTGGGCAGATGGATCTATGTGAACAAGTGAGAAAGTTGACAAAACCTTAGAATTCTTTACTCTCATGACATCATAAGCATGTTGATGTCATTCTCATGACATCACCATCTCCAATCTCTTAAAATTCCATTTCTTTTCTAAACCTCACCACCGAAATTTTCCTTAACCACCAAACCAAAACCATATCCCACCATACTTTACTTCCCATCATATGTTTTGCCTCCTCGATCGGTGGTACCCCTCAAATTCGGTGGAACCCTTCAAATTCGGTGGTGAAACCCTTCTAAATTCGGTACAATCCTTCAAACTCCTCGGTGGAATCCTCACACCGATCCACCACCGAGTCTACACCGACCCACACCGATTCCACACCGAATCTCCACCGATCCACCACCTCAAATCCCTCCACCGATCCACCACCTCAAATCCCTCCACCAATCCACCCACTACAAACTCTTCTACAGATGTCACCCCAAATCCTCAAACTCAATCTTTTTGGGTCATCAAATTGGAAGATGAAATTCCAATCTTTTCTTCACTTTGAAGATTTTCTCCATAATGTCTTAGAAGTTTTACTACTGATTTTCCACCGAAAATCCTACCGAAAATAGCCAATTTTCGGTGGATTCTCCTTCATTTTCGGTGGAAAAGCAAAAAAAAAAAAAAAAAAAAAAAAAATCCTACCGATTTTCCTCCGAAAATCCTACCGAAAATAGCCTATTTTCGGTGGATTTTCCTCAATTTTCGGTGGAAAGGTAAAGGTAAAAAAAAAAAAAAAAAAAAAATCCTACCGATTTTCCACCGAAAATCCTACCGAAAATAGCCTATTTTCGGTGGATTTTGCTCAATTTTCGGTGGAAAGGTAAAAAAAAAAAAATACACTGATTTTCCACCGAAAATAGCCTATTTTCGGTGGATTTTCCTCAATTTTCGGTGGAAAAGTAAAAAAAAAAAAATTAAAAAAAAAAAAAAGTCTTGGTTCTGGCCGATCTTTTCATTTTCTCTTGGTATTTTTCCTACGTCGGCCGCTGAGGGGGAGAATTCATCTGAGGGGGAGCAACATAAACCCTCAGTACTCATATACAGCGACCAACTTGAAAAAATGAGGAAATCGACGGACCGGTCAAGGGGGAGCACTTCAGTCCGGGCGGATCTAACTGAGGGGGAGCAAAACAAAGACAAAGGATGCTGATGCTAAACATGAAAAGATGCCAAGATGCAACAGTTGGGCAGAAGTATCCTAAGGCTGCTGATCAAAATGAAGAATCCTCAAGCCAGACACAAGTTTCAACTCGCCCCTCCAAAGATGCAAGTAATATTCATTCTGTTTATACTGTTTATACTTCTTTCCTTTTCCTTTCGATTATTTGTACAGCTATACCTTTTTATTTTTTCTTATATGTAAATATCATATATACATACACACACAAAAAAAAATGGACTGTGTGAAAAAGAACCCAAAAGAGTAAAGAAGGGTCAACTTGCATTATTCACTGTCTTACTCATGTTTTTCTAAGTATGGATGTCATCATCAAATAGGGGGAGATTGTTGGGTCATCAAGATTTGAAGATGACCTCATGATCTCCTTTTATACTTTGAAAAACATTTTATACTTAGAGAAATTTTGGATGCATGGTTCTTTGTAATGGCTTGTACAAGATATCAAATGTTTGGTGAAGTCAAAGATCAACCAAAGTCAAGATTAAAGATTCTCTCATTGTGGAAGTGAAAGATCTTTTCTCAAACATACAAGTCATTGTTCACCGAAATTGTTCTCACAATTTCGGTGGTATCTCCACCGAAACTTCTCTCTATTTCGGCCAAGTCTCAAAGAAGCTTTTCCCAAAGATGATGTCATATATCTCAAAGATGATGTCACATATCTCAAAGATGTGTCACATATCCCAAATGACATTTCGGTGGGACCTCAAAGAAGCTTCAAAGATGTTTTCTCCAAAGATGTGTCACATATCCCAAGTTTCCATCGGTGGTGCTTTTCTTGAAAGAAAATCTGAGAAGCAAAAGGAGACAAAAGTGAGAGACATAATAAGACAAAATGAGAAGCAAATTCATTTTGTCTTGGAAGAAATCTTACAACCTTTCTTCGGTGGTGCATTTGTTGAAAGAGATTTTGAGAAGCAAAAGAAGACAAAAATGAGAGACATAAGAAGACAAATTGAGAAGATATTTTCTACATGGATAAAGTGACCTTCTGTCTTATTATCCATTTCCATGCAAAGCTCTTTTCTCATGCATGAGCTCTTCTGACTGTACCTTGTAAAAGGTGACAAGGACTTCACAACTTTCCAGAAGTCAACATCCTCAGCAAGTGTGAAGATGACAAGTGTCCCAAGCATTCAATGCTTGCACACTCCTTGTCACTATAAAAGGAAGAGCTCTCCATACAGAAACAAATACATCTTGAGAGACTTTGAAGATTACTGTGAGCTCTTGATATTCTACGCAAACTGGAAGAATTCTCTAAGTGCAAGAATTTCCAGTTTGCTTGAAAAACTTTATAGCTTTGTTCTAAGTGTTCTTAGTTATTTTGTTGTATACTTTGTGTAAGATTGTTAGAATAGTTTATCTGTTCTTTTCCGCAACAGTCTTAAGTTTTCTATGTGTAATTCTTGTTGAAAGATTTTCAATAAAAAGAATTAAAATTGTGAAAATTTTGAGTATTGTATTCAACCCCCCCCCCCCCCTTCTACAATACTTGTTATAGCCATCTGGGACTAACATGTTGTTGTAGGCGAATTCTATCAAAGGTAGATGTTTATCCCATGATCCCCCAAAATCCACTATACAAGCCCGAAGCATATCCTCTAAAGTTTGGATTGTTCTTTCACTCTGCCCGTCAGTTTGTGGATGATATGCTGTGCTCAACTTTATCTGCGTTCCCATCTCTTTTTGAAAGCTTCTCCAAAACCTAGAAGTAAAGCGACTATCTCGATCGGAAATAATCGAGATTGGAACCCCATGTCGAGTTACTATTTCATTAATGTACAACTTAGCTAAACGTTCCAAAGAATCAGTTTCTTTTATCGACAAAAAATGTGCAGACTTCGTCAACCTATCCACAATTACCCAAATAGAATCGAATCCCTTTGAAGTTCTTGGCAACTTGGTAATGAAATCAGTAGTGATCTGATCCCATTTCCACATTGGTATATCTAGTCGTTGCAACTGACCAAACGGTTTCTGATGTTCAATCTTCACTTTCTTGCAGGTGGTACAATCTTCCACATACTTAGCAACACTTCTTTTCATTCCCGGCCACCAATAGAATTGTTTCAAATCTCTATACATTTTATTTGTACCTGGATGAATAGAAAATCGAGATTGATGAGCTTCTTGTAGTACACGATCCCGTAATCCACCCAAACGAGGTACCCAAATTCTGTTTCCCATACACAACAACCCACAGTCATCTTTCCCAAGCAATGTTGATATCCCAACCAACCGTTCTGACTTCAAACTTTCCTCTTGATAAGCATCTATTTGGCATTTCAACAATTCATCAAAGATATTAGGAAGAAGTTCAGCTCGTAATGATATAGCTTTTATTGTTCCACTTCTTTCTTGACGACTTAATGCATCTGCCACCACGTTCGCTTTCCCTGGGTGATATAGAATTTCGCAATCATAATCATTTACCAATTCCAACCATCTTCTTTGTCTCATATTCAGTTCCTTTTGATCGAAAAGATGTTGGAGACTCTTGTGGTCCGTGAAAATTTGACATTTAGAACCATAAAGATAATGTCTCCAAATCTTCAAGGCAAAAACAACGGCTGCTAGTTCCATATCATGGGTAGGATATTGTCTTTCGTGATCCTTTAATTGACGCGAAGCATAGGCAATCACCTTCCCACGTTGCATGAGTACACATCCCAAACCCAACTTAGAAGCATCACTGTAGACCACAAAATCATCAGAACCTTCTGGCAATGCTAATATCGGCGCGCTGCAGAGTTTCTCTTTCAATATTCTGAATGCCTCATCCTGTTCTGCTTTCCACTCAAACTTCAGATTCTTCCGAGTCAGCTTGGTCAATGGTGTCGCGATTCGAGAAAAGTCTTTTATGAACTTCCGATAGTATCCAGCTAGACCCAGAAAACTTCGTACTTCGGTTGCCGTCTTTGGCGGTTCCCAATTTTCAATTGCTTCCACCTTTGCTGGATCAACTTGTATACCCTTCTCCGAAACTACATGACCCAAAAACTGAACTTCCCGCAACCAGAATTCACATTTAGAGAACTTAGCGTACAACTTTTCTTTCTTCAGTAACTCCAAAATCAAACGAAGATGTTGCGCATGATCCTCTTTGGATCGGGAATATATAAGTATATCATCGATAAACACAATGACAAATTTATCGAGATAAGGCTTACATACCCGATTCATCAGATCCATAAAAGCGGCTGGAGCGTTCGTCAATCCGAAAGGCATTACCAAAAATTCGTAGTGGCCGTATCTTGTGCGAAATGCAGTCTTTAAAACATCCTCCTCCTTAACCTTCAACTGATGGTAGCCAGATCTGAGATCAATCTTGGAGAAGTAACAAGCTCCAACTAATTGATCAAAAAGGTCATCAATTCTTGGGAGTGGATACTTGTTCTTGATTGTGCGCTTGTTCAGCTCCCGATAATCGATACACATTCTCATTGAACCGTCTTTCTTCTTCACAAATAAAACTGGTGCACCCCATGGCGATGAGCTGGGTCTGATGAAGCCCTTATCAGATAAATCTTGAAGTTGTGACATCATTTCTTTCATTTCTGGTGGTGCTAATCTGTACGGCGCACGAGCGATGGGATTGGCTCCAGGTACTAGGTCTATTCCAAATTCTACTTGCCTAACTGGAGGAAGACTGTTCAGGTCTTCAGGAAAAACTTCTGGATATTCATTAACAATGGAAATATCTTCCAGCTTACACTTTTCAGGCCTACTATCTATCACATAAGCTAGATAACTAGAGCACCCCTTATTGACACATTTACGGGCTTTTATCATCGATATAAGACTGGACTGATGATTCTTACGATCTCCATAAATCACTACCGATCTCTTATCAGGTAAAACGACATTGATTATTTTCTTATCACAAACTATATTAGCCTGATTCTCGGCTAGCCAATCCATTCCTACTACCACGTCAAATTCAATCAAAGCTATTGGAAATAGTTGTATCGGTACTCCACACCCCTCTATGTTTATCATACAATGATCAAAAACCTCTTTAACTGCTACTTGGTTATCATTTGCGGTGTCTACTAATAAAGCATGTTTTAACATTTTAGGCTCTAAATGCATGTGAGCAGCAAAGGAGGGAGACACAAAAGATCGGTTTGCACCGGAATCAAATAACACTTTAGCACGCGTGGAGTTTATGAAAAATGTACCTGTGACCACATCAGGAGTTTCCTCCGCCTCTTTAGCTGTCATTTGGAAAGTACGACCCCTCGTTCTCGGCGGTTCTATTCTTGGAACTACTGGTCTCGTGATGGCCGGTTTCCCCGATGTACCCCCCGATTGTATTCTACCTCGCGGACAGTCTGATTGGAGGTGATCCGGAGAATTGCACAAAAAGCAAAATCGTGTTACTCGGCAGTCCTTTACAACATGCCCAGTTTTCCCACATTTAAAACAAACTCGTGACTCTACTTGGCAATTTCCCTGATGGTAACGATTACACCTTGGACATGGTCTTTCTGTTGGTCGAACTGACGGACGGTTGTCAAACCTCTGAAATCTAGGTTTCCTTGAATCCTGTGGTGGTCCTTCCCATTTTCTTTTCCCTAAGCTCTTATCACCAGTATCTATTTTATTATCTCTTTCCACATTCTCGGCAGCATCCACCGCAGCTGTAAAAGTATTTGGCCCTGTGGCAGTCACCAATCTTCGAACCTCGGAATTCAACCCATAAATAAACCTCTCCATCTTCATCTTATCTGTAGCAACATAATATCCTGCAAAACGAGACTTCTCCAGAAATCGTGCAGTATAATCTCTAACCGACAGATTTCCTTGTTGTAGATTCATGAATTCTTCTTCTAACTGTCTGACAGCGGCTTGTGGACAAAAGTGTGTTGTGAAAGCTAACACGAATTCCTCCCATGAAAAAGTAGTATATACATCCGCTCCTCTCGATTCTGTATGAGCATCCCACCAATACAGAGCATCCCCTTTCAGCATCGCAGCTCCATAAAGCACTTTGTCTTCTTCAGCACATTTACACGTCTTGAAGATGGCCTCTATTTCTTTCAGCCATCTCATCGCCTTTACCGGATCTCGATCTCCTGAGTATGTAGGGGGCTTACAACTAAGAAACATTTTATAATCGCACCTTTTCACCCCTGGTAGAACAGTAGAGGTAAGTGGTATCTCCACTTCATGTTCCGGATCTGGTCTTTCAGTTTCATTAAGACGATTACGTTCGAACATGGCTTGTATGCTATCCTGTAATCTCCCCATTTCAGTAGTCAAATCATCTCGTGTAACAAACTCTGTACCATGCTGTTGTGTTCTACCTCCAGCTCGGCCTCCTGTTCCCCTTCCAGTTCTACCTCTACCACGATCTCCTCCCCTTCCCCCTGTTCCTAATGGCGGATTTCCTCCACTTGAATTCCTTCCTCTTCCCTGATTCCCTTGTCTGGTGCCACTCGCCATTCTGTGGATTCAAACAAGGTTAATATACACACATAAGCACATACCCCATATAATAAGATATTCCAGTTCAAACATGTACCTGTAAGATCATAATTACACTGGCCTGGTGTAATTTTGAAATTACCTTACATGATGTTCCTTCTACCTTTTATACTTAATATCCCCAGGTTCTAATTTAATCGGGACATCCTACTTCACATGCAGTTTAAGTCTAGGTACGGATACTAATACCTAAATCCCTTAAACTAGGGCTCTGATACCATCTGTAACATCCCGCAAAACTAAACATACATATATCATATATTTCATAACAGGGTTTCAACATAATCATTCACATTACACATTTGGTCCCAAAGTCTGATCTAACCAATAAAATTCAGTACAAACTTGATTCCATTTAGATCTGATAGTAGCTAATAACTGAAATTTAAGTACAAAAGCATCATCAACTTCATAATGATCATCATTCCACATAGCTATCCACCAAGTAAATTAATCATTTACTCTTACTGGTACCACCACCTGGAATACAGATTTTTAAAACAAAAATGAGGGTTAGACCTAAGGGTCTAGTGAGTAAATCCCTGACATTTGGAAATCGTAAAAATTCATTTATATAAATACATATACCTCACACGTAAATGATACCCAATGCAATTTACACAACATATCTTTCACATACCACCTTATCCCTCCACCAATGGCCAATAACAATTGGTTGCGAGCCAATTTATCACACCGGTCCTAAGCCCGGCCACGTATTATATTTTCATATAATACTCACGTAATTATAATATCTCAATATATTATAATTACTCACGTATGACATATTCATACACATCATCAAACACATGTTAATCACATATTGCATTCCAGTAAAATATACTTTTTAAAGTAAAACTCACCTCGTGTGTTTATCACCAAAAACTCTTCCAAGATAATTCACGTATGTCGATCCTTCACAGAATCTGAAATCAGATAAAATACCAAATATCTCTTTTAACACTTAAACTTACAAAATTCACAACTCAAATCGCAACCCAAAATAACATGAAATCGCAATGAATAGTGCAAGTCGCAACCGTGATGAACAGTACAAAGTCGCAACCTCTTACTGCGACTTCACCCCGAAATCGCAACCCACTATTGCGACTCCATCCTAAGTCGCAATCAACTACTGCGATTCCAATCCCAAATCGCAATCAACTACTGCGATTCCAAACCCAAATCGCAATCAACTACTGCGATTCCAAACCCAAATCGCAATCAACTACTGCGATTCCAATCCCAAATCGCAATCAACTACTGCGATTCCAATCCAAATCGCAATCGACCATTGCGACTTCAAGCCCAAGTCGCAATCGACCATTGCGACTTCGTTGAATGTCGCAGTCCTCTATTGCGACTTCGATGAATGTCACAGTTCACTGTTTCATCCTAAAACCCAGAATTTGTACTTTTAAGCTATGCTTGATGCTATAAAGATGCAGTTATGATTAAGACCAAGTATACAACCTAACCTTAAGCTTAAACCTCCCAAAACATCCATTTTTAGCAAAACCCACTATGAATTTTAACTAGTAGGTTCAAGAACACTTCTATGAATTAAAACACAATTGAGTAATGGATTTGTTACCTTAATAGCTTCAGTTAAATCTTTAATCTCTGCAGTAACCTCTTGAATTCGATCCTCTTCTTCTTCCTTTAAGATTTCTCGATTTCTTTTCTTACCAAAACAAAACACACACACACACAAGGACTTGTATTCTCTAAAAAGTGTCTAAAGGTGACACCTCTTGGTGTCTATAGAGAACAGGGCGGTGGGGGTGGATAATATCTCCACTCTCACCAAACAAACCCCACACTCAAACAAATTGGCAAAACTTACCCCCAATCTTCCAAATAAAACTTAAAACTTACCCCTTAATTCCTAACTCCATAAAATACTAAATGAAGACTTATAAAATTCCAAATTTAATTTAGATAAATTACCTGGTTATTACAGGAATGTTTTAGAGTATAATTGGGGAGTCTAATACTTCTTGTAATAACCCCAATTTGAGTTTGTAATTTAAATAAAAGTTAAGGGAGCATGAGTGCATTTGGTGAAATGGTTGGAGGGTAGAATATGTAAATATTGAAAACGTTTTGAAAACGTTTTATTGAGAGGTTTTGTTTGTAAACAAAATGAGTATTGACTTGTTATTATTATAAGAACGAGTATTGGAGTTGACAGACCCACTTTGGGTAAGTAATTTCGTTCGAAAATTTTCCGGTCATATGCGAAAGGGTTTCATTGAAGACAATCGTAGTGTCGGCATCGATTTGGATGGACAGGGTTACGAATTATCGTAAGAGTGCCTATAAGTGATCCTTGCGATCGTTGTGTTTTACTATTCATCTTGAGTAATGTTGTTTCATGCATACTCAAACTCGCTTTATACTTTTGCATCTATCGTGTTTCTTAAAAGTGCGCAAAATGATTTCAATCGTTGTGTCATTGTGCATGAAGGCTATGAACTCGCTAGGTCGGGGGAGGATGTTACGATTTAAGCCAAGGAAAGGGCTTTGGGAGTTAAATTGCTAGTTGTATAAGATGTGGTCAAGTTATGACCATAGTGTTCCGTTAGAGTAAGTAGGTGAATACCTGGAGTCTTGGGCAGTGAATCTGGAATGTTGGTATGAGTGTAGTTTGAACTATTGTCGGGATATGTGAGAATAGTTTTAATCCCGGTAAAGTTGAAATGGCCAAAGTGTTTCTGTTGGTGGAATAGAAATCAGTAGCGTTACGTTACCTAATGTAATGTTTTCGGTTTCGAGTTGGAGTACTAAGATGGTTTGATAATTAGATCTTGCTAAGAAAGATCTTGTGTTTAGTCTCTCTCGAGGGAGAACGGTGGGGTATAAGTTGGTTATAAGGCGTAGGACGAAGTGGGTTATGTTAGGAATCCTAGATTGTCAGGAAAGAATGAAATCATCATGTAGTCCATTAATGTGGAGGTTTTGTCAGGAGATTGAAACGTGAGAATGAACCCGTTGCGGGCGAACGAGTGAGGTTGTTCGAGAATGTGTTAAGGATATGGTATAGGAACACCTTGTGAGGGCATTGGGAGAACGGAAGACCACCAATGTGAATGTAATGTCCATTGAGGTTTGGATGATTAGCTTATGTGTAAGGTGTCTAGCACAGCGAAGATAGATTGCGAGGAGTTAACGAGGAACGAGAACTGGTTCGGGAGTTAGGAGAAATAGATTCTTTCGAGAATCCTTATTCGTCGTGAGGCGACTGGACAATTGCATGTCGATTGTCGATGTCGAATCAGTGACCGTTTTGTTGGATAGTTGTCGGGAGGTTGGTATTGGAGAAGTAACTATAGTGTGGCTATCTTGTTGAGTTTTCTTACAAAGAGGTAAGAAGTTGTTTGGAGAAAGGTAGGTATCCGACGTGACGTTTGACCACCTTGTGTGAGTGTACAAAAGTAAGAGATCGTGATTGCTTAAGTGATTTTCTTATGGGGTATGATGATCCATATAAGAACGAAAGGTTAGGGTAATCGAAACGGGTGTACCTTGAGTAATTGACTTTGTCATGTGGTTCGTTTAGACCCGGGAAGGGCAAAGTCGAGCAACGTTTTGGCTTCGTTTGAAATTGTGTTATGGGCGGCATAAAGGAAGTAACATCTTCTGCGTATGTAAAGGCATCACGTTAACTTGTTGCAATGTAGTCGCGGGGTGCGATAGTGGCGTGGGGAAGTGGTAGCACTTGGTACCAAAGAAGCGTGTATGTCTCAGATGTAATAATGGAGTAGTCAAAGGTAATGAGTATGCCTGGTTGAAGTGTGTGGTTTTGCGGGCGGTATACGTTAATACTAGGTTGAGATCAAGAGATTAAGTTGCGGTTGGTAACGGGATGACAGGAGAACCCTTGTCCTTCTCGATCCCATTGGATTTTGGGTGAGTTTTCATGCTTCACTTGATTGTCGAGCAGGATATTGTACCCGTTAAGTTGTAGTGCTTCGTCGTGAAGTTTAGTCAAGAGCGTTGGAGTATTTCGTGGATGTAATGAATTAGAATGAGCGGGTCGGCGGTGTTGGAGAGTTAGGAACTCTTGGTAGTTCTTGGTGTTAAGTACCTCATGAGAACTTGGCTAAAGGTCTTGACTGATAAGTATGGAGAAGTTGTTCTGTTAGGCTGTAGCGGTGTGCGATGGAAAGTTTGTGTAAGCATGAGAGAAGATGATGACGGTATGAAAGATCAAGTATAGACAGACTCGCGGTAAGAATATGTCATGAGACATTGAATGGGCAGACTATAGTTGAAGAACTGTTCTTTTTAAGGCATAAGATAAGGGATTGTTGTTTATGTCATGGTTAATGAGTTGAGAAAGCTAAGTTCTTGTGACCGGTCTAAAAGTTGGTTCTTGTGGGTGAGTCATTCTTTTGAGGGATCTTTAATGTATCAAGTTAGGATGGAAACAAGTGGTCAAATGTGGTGTCGTGGTCGAGAGACCTTGGGATTAGATTCAGTATTGTCGGGAAGAATGTTTCGCGTGAGCGTGTCGTTCAACATTCAATTAATTGAGATAGTTTGAATGAGCTTGGTCACTCCTCCGTGTGGGAGGGCAAGTGAACGTTGGAGGCAGTTCCTAGTTAGTGGAACCATTCGGTGGATTAGGGTGAAGGACATAATTGTGTATAGAATATAATTATGGCTTAGCGATTGTTGTGAGTTTGGACCGTTGATTTGTAGCTGTTGAGACACGTGTGATCAGTGTGACTTTGAGGAAACGCAACTGTGCCAGGTGAACGCTATTTTGGTAGGAGGGCGTTCATCCTTTGATATGAATGTTATATGGTGGTGAGAATGCGGTAATGATATGAGAGTGATAGTGTGTAATGTCGACGAAAGGAGTGATTAGTCTCCGTTTAGAGATTCGGGTTATTGCGGTGTTAACTCGAGTAGAGTCGTTTTCTATTAAGGAGAGTAATTTGGATGAGTAGTATGTTTGGACGAAGGGATTGCAAGTGTGTTTCAACAGGAGATTGAATCGGGCTATATTGTAATGAAGTAATGGCAGTTATAGAAGGAATTGGGGGAGATAATGAATGAATTAAAGGTACTCGGGGAAGTATGAAACTTTTGGTGCGTCTTCGCAAGTAATGCGAAGGATTGAGGGGTCGGATTTTGTAGTACCGTTAGAACCAAATATTGGCGCCGGATGGTCGAGAATTTGAGGGACAAAGAAGTTGATCTTCTAGAATTGTATTTGCAACTCCTTAAGAAATTCTGTGGGTAATGTGATTATTGGAAGTCAGAAGTTAACTCCAAATTGCAGCATATGTCCGGCAATGGAATTCCGAGGACGGAATCCTGTTAAGGGGGAGGTGATGTAACACCCCATATTTCAACTCTTGTGGTATTAGTGCAAAAATAAGAAATTCTGGGGCTCTTTTGAGAAAAACTCAAAATTCTGTGGCTGAGTTGTGAAAAAGAAAAGCTAGCTAAGTTAAAACTCTCCTAAAACCCTATTTGGTCCTCATTTGTCGGCTGGAGAGTTCAAGAAGGGAGAAGGAGCTCAAGAAATCCACAATGGAAGGTTTGGAGAAGGTGGTTCAGTGAGGGATTGAAGGAATTTGCTACCAAGGTATACCTTCATCTTCATCTCTTGGATTTGTCTTGGAAATGGAGTTTAGATGTATGATTCTTATTGATTTCTCTTCTTCTTCAAGTATTTTGAGACAAAACCAATTGGAAGGGTGTGTTGGATGATTCCCTTGAGGAGTTTGTGAACTCTTGGTGTTATTCCACCTTTCCAATGGAGGTTCTTAAGTTGATTCATTTTAGAAAGGATTTGTGTTTTCAAAAGAGTAGTTCATGATGGTTGATTGAGGAATTGATTGATTTAAGTAATGAGGATTGTTTCCTTAATGTATAAATAGTTTTAGAGTTTGTTTTGGGAAGTTATCAATCGATTGGAATCATTTTTGGAGGAGTTAAGTGGGTTTTCGAGCTGACCCTGGGATGCAGAACTGAGAATGCTCGACCAGAGAGTTACGCGGCTTTTCACGCGGTTTGCAAACCGCGTAGCAAACCGCGTAAGTCTCTGTTGGGAAATTCTTGTTTCTGCTTCGTTGGTCGTTCGGGCTTGGATTCGAGGCGTGGTTTAGGGGTTTGTCTTAAGACACTATGGGGAATGTTTTAGAGTATAATTGGGGAGTCTAATACTTCCTTTGTTAACCCCAATTCAGGTGATCGTTTGGTGTTTAAGTGAGCTCCGATTAGAGTGTCGTATAGCCGAATACCAGGTGAGTTCCCTTATGCATTAATTCTATCTTTTAAAATGAATTGCGAAGAATTGATATGACTGAAAATGAGTTTACTTGATCATCATGAATTTATGTCTTCTCATGCATGAAAAGTGTTATCTTACAAGTGGAAGGAGGATTATCCTCGAGTAAGTTTTAAAACATGTTTTAATGTTTATGCCTGTGGTAGAGTCGGGTTGCACAGTGGAGGACCCCCGAGTTGTCGTGCCTGGCTTTGTTAGGTGTCGAGTTGTCGTGCCTGGCTTTGTAAGGTGTCGAGTTGCCGTGTCTGGCTTTGTAAGGTGTTGAGTTGCCGTGCCTGGCTTTGTAAGGTGTTGAGTTGCCGTGCCTGGCTTTGTAAGGTGTTGAGTTGCCGTGCCTGGCTTTGTAAGGTGTTATTGGTCCATGCCACTGTGTACACCCATGTTTGAGCTCAAACTTGTTACGTGCTGTTTGCAAGGAAACGTGTTTTCTTAAAATGTTTTGTGGTCGCGTTTTTAGGAGGGAATTCACTAGACCTTATGGTCTAACCCTCGCTTTCAAAACTTAAAAACCATTTTCAGGAAAGGGAGGCTTAGGTGCTTCGTTCAAAGGGAAAGAGAAGGCTTAAGGCGGATGTGCGAGAATAGAGACCGTCATGATCCAGCTGTTGTTAGTTTAAACATCTCGGTTGTAATCGTTTGGGAACTTTAAGCTTTGAGTATGTTATCAAGTATTGTGATGTAAATTGGGACCCTTATGGGCTTTTTGGACTTATATTCCATGTTAAGTGTTTTGGGTTGTTACATTTCGTATACTAGTTAGTTCTAACATTTTGACGGACTTATTATTGAGTACGAAAGTGTTTTTCAAATTCTTTCTTTTGTAAAACCAAAAAATTATAAACTTTGTGAATCCATCTAGATCATTTCAGGTTTTGATCAACGGTTGAGGAATCCTTAAAAATAAATTTATTAAAGAAATAAGAAAATAGTAGTTTGGAAATAAGTTTTTAATATTTTAAATTTAATTTTCATAATTAATTTGAATTATCTATTTTTGGTTATAATCTCTCCATATTTTTTTCAATTATCTTCATTTCTCTCTCTCTCTCACGATCCACCATCACTATCAAATTCCCGCGACCTCCTCCCACCGGTGGCGACCTCCTCGGTTCCCCCAATTCCGGCGAGTTTCATAAACTGTTTTTTCGAAATCTTCAAGTTCTTTAAGTTTCAAAAATTGTTTTTCTAAATTTTCAAGTTTCACAATCTGTTTGTTGGATTTTTGAGTTTCATATATTTTCTCGCAATATATATGAATAATCATATATTTTTCTCCCATATGAGTAATCAAATTTTTAAGTTTCATATATTTTCTCCCATATAAGTAATTAGATTTTTTGAAATAATCATATATTTTCGAAGTTTCATATATTTTTCTCTCATATGAGTAATCAGATTTTTAAGTTTCATATATTTTCTCCCATATAAATAATCAGATTTTTTTGAAATAATCATATATTTTCGAAGTTTCATATATTTTTCTCCCATATGAGTAATCAGATTTTTAAGTTTCATATATTTTCTCCCATATAAATAATCAGATTTTTTTGAAATAATCATATATTTTCGAAGTTTCATATATTTTTCTCCCATATGAATAATCTGATTTTTAAGTTTCATATATTTTCTTCCATATTAATAATCAGATTAAAAACTTGAAAATTTCGAAAAACAGTTTATGAAACTTTAAAGAACTTGAAAATTTCGAAAAAAACAGTTTATGAAACTCGAACAGTTTATAAACTCGCCGGAATGGGGGGGGGGGGTCGCAAGTGTGGGAGGAGGTCGTCGGAATTGGATGGTGATGGTGAATCGTGAGAGAGAGACGGAGAAAGAGAGAGGGGGATATGGAGATAATTAAGGAAGTTGGTTGTTCCTAAAAATACAAATTTTGTAAAAAGATGTAAATACCCTAGTTTCACAGTTTATACCATTTTTAGGTTTACAAAATATAGGACGATAATCAAATGAGAACCACAAATATGTTACAAACCCGTGAGAACCAATATAAAAATATTTGTTTACATGATTTTTTTTCATCAAAACTTATGATTTAAGATATTGTTACACATATGTTTGTGTTCACCTTATGAAAATAATACATGTGAAAAACGAAATTTGTTTCACCTAGTGAAATGAAAAATACTCGTAAAAAATATTCACATGGTGAAACAAATCCATGTGAAACTATCATATTATGAAACACATATATTTGAAGTAAAATATAATAAATCCTAGCATTTGATGAAAAAATATCATGTAAAAATATATTTTTTATATCGGTTCTCATGGTTTATTTTATAACATATTTGTGGTTCTAATTTGATTTAACCCCTATATATATATATATAGGGTTGGGTTCACGTGAGACCACACATGTTTTCGTGAGTCGGTGAGACTATATTTTTATACTTGAAACTTCACAGTAAAACACTGTGTTTTTAAATAACAGTTAGATATAATATGAAAAAAATAATCAAATGATAATTAAAAAGATAATAGTAATTGATAATTAAAATATATTAATTAATATTATAAAATATATAAAATATATAAAAATAATTTATATGATTAATAACTCTAGATAATTTAAAATTAATATCAATAAATAATTAAAATTTAATTTAATAATTTTCAGTTAAAATTAATTATTTTTTATTAATTAATAATAATTAAATTTAAAAATTAATATTTATTATAATAGTTAATAAATAATAATTAATATTAATAAGGATAATATTGGAATATTTACAAAAAGCTATTCCAAGTAGCGTTTCAAAAAACTAGCTTATGGTCATCCAAACATGTACAAAAAAAAAGTTAGCTTAGAGCATATCCAACAACTTCCTCAAAATTTCTCTAAAATTGAGAACCAAAAGTCAAAAATCTCCAAAAAAAAATTACATTAATCTCCAACAGATTCTCCAATTTAGAGAAAAAAATAATGATTATAATATTAAAATATTGTATTCATCTATTACAATATTATTTTTCTCTCTAAATTTTATTTTTCAAAGATTTTTATTGGGGATCTCACTTAATAATCATTTTTAGGGTTAACTTCATATTTGAAGAAAACTCATTCTCTCTCTTACTTTGGAGATAGTTTTGGAGAAACTGTTAGAGCAAAAAACCAACCAAAATCCCCATATTCTACAAAATGGGGAAGCTGTTGGATATGATCTAAGCTAGTTTTTTTTTTTGCCAAACGATGCCTAATATGGAAATGTTATAAAGGTCTTGTAAATAAAATATTTATAACTAGGTAAACTTACTGCGCGGTGATTGAACCGGTTGATAAAAGGAATAACGAAAACTTAGCTTAACATGAAATGTTTGAAGTGTAATAGATAGGCAATCATAATGAATCTTTATCTTCAAAAACATTCTAATCAATATGGTACATTTGATGTCTTTTTGACATATAGTTGAAATATGTTTTGAGGATTTGCATGTCATGACTACATCTGAGTGAAAATTATCATTTCACAAATAAGTGATCATCTCATGAACTAACAATATCCATTATGAACTTTAATATACATGCATTCTATTCATGATTTAAAATTTAAATCGAGAGGGATGTAGAATAAAATAAAACATGAAAAACATTCATCACCTAAAGTGAAGAATTTTCATGATATGTATTTGTTGCTTGGATGGGATCACGTTCCATGTGTTTACTTTTGCTGGTTGGCTCTTTGTACGTCCTCGTGTAAGCTTATAGTCTTGAGGATTTTGAAATAAGAACGATCTACAATTGCAAATTCTAAACTTTAAAACATTCATAGACAACTCATTTGGAAGTTGATTATACTCTTTCAAATCTGTAAACATATACTTGACTTTATCACATGGAATCAACATTATATTCACTTTTAATTGGCAGTGAAATTAGAAGTAAGAAACGGATATGCACTTCCAAACAAAAACATGTCATGTGTCTGTGCAGCCTCAGCTTCCAGCAATCGCAATGCCTTAACACCCTGAAGAAAAGAAATATCTTTGCATAAATTAAGTTCTTCATTTAAGACACCAATCAAAATCTTACTCCCTTGCCAAGTTGAGGAAATTTTTATATAGCAAATGCCCTACAGAGGCATCAAGTTCACAAAACAATAACAGATTGCGCAATGCACACCATGGTAAAAGTCATAAATGTACATATCAAATTAAATCAGAAAGAATTATTCATACCTGGAATTCCAAATTTAATCATTCACAAACATATTGAACTTATTAGTAGTCTCTCATGTCATGTGTATCTCGCGCTCGCGATTTAGTTTGTGCAGTAAAATCTAGTATTGTCTGCATACCAAATGAATTCCAGGGGTGTCATTTTAGTTTCCCTGCTTGTTGATTCATGCATGCATTGTTCTCAATTTTGTTTTGTTTACATTTAATTTTTGTTAGGTTCTCTTTTCTTGCTATGAATTTTTGCTATTGTGTCTTCTGATAAGAAAACTGGTCATAACATGGATCTTGGTTTTCCTATTGTTAGTTCTTGCTTCAGGTGTACATATAGCATAAAGAGTCACACACATCCAGCTGAAAGATTGGGTGGACAGACCATATCCATATGCATTATAACATTTAGACATAAATAAAACTCATAAACACAAATTTGTTCCAAATTGCAATAAAATTCCATCGATAGGAACACATAGAACCAAAACAGCCGCTGATTAAAGAGAAAAATCAATGAATCGAAAAGCGTTCTTACAAGTCGGATAGAAGAGATCGAAGATTCATGAAGAGGCAATCAAAATCAATAGCCACGCCAAATACTTTGAGTTTATTTCCAACTGCTTGTAATGTTTTTTGCCATTTTCTTCCTATTTTTTAAAATATGATGGTTATTTAGAAGTTAGAACCACATATAATGATTCAAAATGTAAATTGGAACACAATAATTTTCCAATTTTCAGATCTTTTTTTTGTAACCAGGTGGTCAGTATTAATAATTTAATAGTAACATGGAAAACAAAAGGAAAACAATGTGAAAATACAGTCTAATGGAAATACCTGACCATATTTGAGGTTGGCTCCATGAAGCAAATCCACATGAGATGTTTCATATGCAACTGGAAGTGACCAACAACCAACCGATCACACACCTGAAAACTTCCAATTTCTAAGTAAAACTCAAAATCATGAAAATTCTAAGTAGTCATTGAATGTGTCAACTGACCTCGATTGTCAATATTTGAAGAATCAAATTAACAAATGATCAAGAGATATGAGAAAATTTGTTGCTTGTTGAGACTCGAATAAAGAAGAAGTAATGACTAAGTACAAAACTACAAATACCTTTGGCACTTCACAACCTTACCATTTCCACCCTCAAACCTAACAATATAGATTTAGTTGGGTAAAATTAGTAGACAAAGACCAGCTTACCCTCTCTACCTTTTTTCAATATACGACTGCCACATAATCAGAATGACATATACCTTTTTTCTTTTTCTTTTTTTATGGTAGCCCAACCCCTAAATAAAAACCCAAAATTATCCGAAACGCAACCTTAACATGTGAATAAAAGGAACATGTGAATTCACTACATTGTCCCTTAAACTTTACTTTTTTATGTTTCTTTGTTGTTTTATATGGGTTTTGACGAGAGCATTTATGATGGACCAACTTGTACTCCATTAAACCATACCAACCTCAACGTCCCTTCAGCTCAAAATTTCAACACATGAAAAACGGAGTTAGAAAGGCAAAAAAATCCCACAAATAGATTTTAACGACCATTCTAGAGCCAAATCATATGAAACCAAAAGTAGAAGATTTAGTGCTGATTGATGATGACAACAAATGTGCTTAGGGATTTTCAACAGAGATGGGGCCACTTGTAAAGCTAAAAAACAGAAACAGGACACATCTAAGGGGGTGTTTAGGATTGCTTATCTAAAATAACTTATGTTTTTTTTATAAAAGTGCTTATCAACTTATGTGATGTCAAACCGGAGTTCTACAAAAAAGTGTTTGGATTAACTTATGACGGTACCAAAACATAATAAGCTGATAAGTTGTTTTTTAAGTGTGACAAAAACAAATAAGTTGGGGAAGAAGTAACTTATGGCGGTACCACACCGGAATAAGTTAATAAGTCAGAAGAGAGTAACTTTTCAAAACTCCTTATTCCCGGTGCCCAACCGGTATAAGCATTTCTTTTTTCCCTATCCGGTCACTAAAAACTTCTTATTACCGGTACGACGGTACCACACCAAAACAAGTTAATAAACCAAAGGGCCTTTGGCCTAGCAGTATCTGAGCCTCTTTCCTCTTAGGAGGTCACGGGTTCAAACCTCACCAATGGTGAAGAGGGTGTGTGAGTTTATTTGTTGCATTTGCCGTATATAAATATTATATACTTAAAAAAACAAGTTAATAAGCACTTTACAAACATAATCCCAAACATCCCCTAAGTAAGCCAATTATCAATCAATGTCTTGTGTCGCCGCACCAAAAAATCCCAACCAAAGTAAAAAAACCCTAAGGAAAATGATGTATACAGTTAGGGTAAAAGAAACCATGCGGTAACTGATGTATGTAATGAAGAGCATACCAAGAGATGGTGATGTCTGCTTTAAGCTTCGTCGAATAAGGCCCGTAGCTTACAACATCTTATGAGAAGGGCCTGTAGCTCGATACAATTTAAGGCCAGTTGCGTACTCTTTTCTTACTGTAGCATAGGCCTTCGCCACTTCAAACGGGCGCTTCGCCCCTCTTTTTTTATTAGAAAGAGCGGGGCCTTACTTATTCAGGGGGGTGGGGGAACCCGTAGGAAGGGGGGACGAACCGCCGAATTGAGAGAAACAAACAATGTAGTGTACCAAACATTGCTAACCTCAATTGGGCAGAACTTCATCAAATTGTCTGTCCATTTGTGTTGGTTTATGTTTCTCTTTGCCATCTTTTTAGTCTACAAAAGAAACACCATAAGGATACATCTGAGTCACTGCTACAAGTCTACAACAAATTTTAAGAAAATTGCAGTTAACCACACAAACCCAAAAAGGGTTTTGTTTTGCTTTTATGAAAACGGTTGAATCAGTGTATCATCTGTATACATATTAATATTGTTCGCCAATAACCATCAATGTCAAAGAGGTCTTAATTTCCCTCATTTACCTGCTACACATAGTAAAGGTGAAATGTCAAGTTTTGCAATCATATATGAGCAGAAACGTAGCTCATAATAGGCAAGTATCAACCATAACTGTGAGGGACGATGACATAAAATTAAGGGAAATATATAGCAAATTTGGAGATGAATAAGGGGAAGATTGAAGCTATTTTAGCAATCATCAAATTTAGTTCCCGTCATGTTAACGGTGAATGAAATGTTCAACTAAAAGTTATAAATTTAAAAGAATACATGTATGATAATAATGTAGAGAAGTTCGTTGAGGCATTTTATCAAACACATCGTAATCATGGTGATAATGTTACTAAGACCGCCATTTAAGCATCATAAAAGTGGATATTATAAATAAAATTATGTAAATAATACAATGCTATACAGTAG
The DNA here is from genome assembly GCA_033807775.1 of Saussurea involucrata. Classification (NCBI taxonomy): domain Eukaryota; kingdom Viridiplantae; phylum Streptophyta; class Magnoliopsida; order Asterales; family Asteraceae; genus Saussurea; species Saussurea involucrata. The sequence continues at coordinate 1,381,533 of CM066315.1, forward strand.
GGTCTAATCAATTTGAAACTTCGTTGTAAAGGTTAACACTCACATATAATTGTAATCGATTAACAACAAAGAATGCCCAAAAATTAGACAACATAAACAATAATACCTTGTTCAGGTAAGTAAGCCGATACCCGAAAACCACATATTGGGATATAAGATGAAAAAAAATATAGGCAGAGGAAGATTGGAAGACGTAACAAAATATATGGTGAATGAACCAAATATATGTGAGTGTTAACCATTAAAAAACACACAAATTATGGTTTTTTTAAACAATCCATGAACAAACAAAATAAAATTCACAACCATAATCTACTAAGAAAATATAAAATTCACAAAGATACACAGACAAACACGCAAAAGTACACGGTTCCTTTCATAAATATCCAACTTTTGCAGCAAATCATGTACCAAACTGAAAGAAGAAGAACGCAAAACTACAGATGAATCAATGGAGAAAAAACATACCAGACATGCCAAATTCGAGATATATTCAATCGACCTGTAGGTCAGATTGTAGATGGATCCAGAAAGACGTGAGTAAAAAAACCTAGGGTAGAGAAGAGAGCCACCAAAGAAAACAGAACGAAATACCAGGAGTCGACGGAGGGTCGTAATTGCAGAAATTGATTGGAGAATGGAGAATAAGAAAAGAAAGAGTCGTAAACGGAGAAAAAAGAAAAATTGGGATTCTGCCCTGTGGTGATGCCACTGTCATCCGCTCAGGATTCAGCTTTATTAGATTAGATTAGATTAGATTAGATTAGATTAGATATATAGATATAGATTAATAAAATAATAGAGGAATAGATTTATATATGTGACACTTGGAGTTTACTTCTTCTATACATTACAAAGAAAAAGGCAACTTTGAGTTACTTTGCCATGCACTTCCACCTTATTAAAATAAATATTTAACAATTATTACTTTAAATGTGTACCATTAGCATTTATATATAATTATACTGTCACTTAGGTTATTTAGGTTGTGTCTTTTTTATTTAAAAAAAACTTTTATCTATCTTTTATGTTTGATTCAATAAGTGATAAGACCAATTAAATTGTTTGTTTTTTTCAAATTTTCCAAATCATTTATATTTTATCTCCCTCTTATCTAGTAAGAGGTAACCAACCCCTTATTTGTCTCTTATTGTTTTCTAGACCCTCGACAACGACATTTTTTGATCGGTCTTTTTTCTCAACCGATCATCAACTCTCTCAATCAATTAACTTTAGTTGATTCTTTCTCTCAATCGATATTTACCAAATCGATCATTTCGTTTCAATGAATGTTAATTTAATAATTTAGATGTAAATTTTGTAATGATGATGAGTAAATACTAAATATGTGAAATTGTAAAAAACCTATATATATATATACACTTTCAACACTATAATATTCTGATTTGATAAAATAGACCATTTAAACAAATTCATGCATCTATCATGCTACAAAAACAAACAATCTTGTTAATTTCGATTTCATTTTATGCATCAACTCTTATCAATCAGAACTGAAATCTTTAGATTCAACACCTCTTAAAAAACAAACGTCACCGTACTGTTCAATTAGTAATAAATGAAAACGATAATAAAAGACAATGTTTGATTTTATATATTATATATTAATTCATACATGCAGAAGCCTACATTTTTATTCCAGATTAAACTGGGGTTGATGCAAATCCATTCCCATTGTTATCTCAATCATTTTCATTTCTCAGCCTGAGAAGTCTAAACCAAACTGTCTAATAAAAAAGTTATTAAATTTGAAGACTATGAAATGTTAAGTTCATATAACTTTTTCAATAGTTTGGGTCTTGAAGTGTGAAGCTACTGTCTATTGTTAAAACTACAATAAATTAAATTTAATTATTTTGTTTTAAAGTTATAATTAAAAAATTTGAATTAAACCAATTATGGAAACTTTAAAAATTTAATTTAACATATTTTTAAACCAGGTTAACAAAAGTTAAGAGTAACCATCAATTGTTATTTTTTATTCCTCCAATCCTAATTTTCAGTTTTTCATAAGTAATTGTATTATTATCTATTCTCATTTTATAATAAAAATTTATATTTTATTGATCCCATGATATATTATATAAAATATGTGGTACAAGTACGGAGCAGGCTATATAAAAAATTATAATTTTTCTTAGCTCATATATTTATGAACTAATTCTATAAAATATAATGTTTTCAAACTCATGAAAAAAGTTAAGAAATGTTTCTAGTTATAGAAATAAAAGAACAAACAAAAGACAAGAGTAATAAAAGAAAAAAAAGGATTAAAGAGGCATCACATGACCATTCCATTGGGTTGGGTCCCAAAACAACTCAGATTTTAATCTATTTTGTATTTATCAATAATCTATTTTATTTTTTTAATCTGTCTCTTCAATACAGTAATATGATATATCAATTATCAAGCCTTAGATTAGATTAGATTAGATTAGATTAGATTGGTCGGGGAAAAAAACATAAACATGAACTTTTGAGAAAAAGGTGATCTGTATTCTCAATCTTTTTTGTACATATACCATAAAACTAAGTATTGGAAAGATGTTTATTTCTTGAATTGACTACAAAATAAGTTAGTTATATCCTGTTAGATTGATTTGATATATATAATATGGATAATCATGAAATGTTAATAGATATTAGAGTAAACTACACTTTTGGTCCCTGTGGTTTAGTCTTTATAACATATTTGGTCCCTACAATTTAAAAATTACACTTTAGCCACTGCAGTTTGCTATTTGGTCCCTCATCGTTAACTCCACTAAAAAACTCACTTAAGTGGGAGGTATTTTAGTCTTTTTACACTTTTTTGTCTTTTTCTGTTAAAAATAAAATAAAATATATTTTATATTATATTGTAGAGTAAACTACACTTTTGGTCCCTGTGGTTTGGTGTTTATAACACATTTGGTCCCTACAATTTAAAAATTACACTTTAGCCCCTACTGTTTGCCATTTGGTCCGGATTTGGTCCCTCTGACCAACGTCCGTCCATTGTCAGACGTTAGCCACTACCACGTGAGATAAGCATGAGGGTAAATCGGTCTTTTTACCTCTAAACCCCCTTTTGTCCTTTTATTTAATGAGCTTCTTCCAGTTTTTTTTTACCTCCAAAAAACCAAACCCAAGAAGACGAACTCAGCTCTCAATCAACAATGGTGGTCTGCGTGTGTGGCTACCCTACGAATTTAAGAACCTCGTGGACAAACAACAACCCTGGACGAAGGTTCTATTGTTGTTCAAACCCAGTAAGTGGTGTGGTCTCAAATCCTTTCAAAAACCCTAAATCCTTCCTAAAATCTTGTTTTTTTGTTTCACAGGCTACAAATTGTGGGTTTGTAAAATGGCTTGATAGACCAATGTGTGCACGTGCCATCCATGTGATTCCTAGGTTGATCAGAAGCAAGAAAATTGTTGCCCAACAGTTGAAGGAGAAGACAATTGAAGCTCGAAACTTCAAAGTGTTGTTGATTGCCAGTTGGGTGTTTTTTGTGTATCGTTATTTCTGTTAGATCATGCTTGATCGATATGGGATGTTGTTAAGGTAGTTTGCATAGTGTAGGTTCTTTTGGTGGTTTTTGGTACTTTTTGGTGTACTTTTGGTGTGCTGAAAGTGTTGTACTTTTGACAAATATATGTTAATGGAAATTGTGCACTTTTGACATCTCTATGTTAATGGACAAAATCAAAACAGGGGAATTGACACTGAAATTTATAACATAAGCAAACCAAAACAGGGGAATTGACAAAATCTGACCATAATTGTTCATTGCATAAGTTACCAAAACAAACCATAATTGTTCTACATATCACCAACCAAAGCAAAAGATAACAACATCAAAACCAAACACCCTCATGCTGCTCTATCTTCTTGCCCTTTGCAGGTCCTAGAATTGTGACCTTTCTTGTTGCACTTGTTACATGTAACAGTCTTCCCACTTCTAACAAGCTTTGGACCCTTCACAATGGGCTGACTCAACTCTTCTGCAGTCTTTCTTCTTTTCTTCTTGGGCCTCCCAACAGGAGTGTGATGCTTTGGTGCAGTGAGAGTGAGTGTGCAATCTGATTGAGGCCAATGCTCTCTACTACTTATTGGCTCAATGTTGAATGCATAAACAGATTTCCAAGTACTAAAACTGTAACTAGAATGCACCCACTTCTCTGGAATGTCAACATCCTCTCCATTTGCTTGCATGAACCATATACAAGCCACAACATGCTTACATGGTATGCCTGTTAGTTCCCACTTCCTGCAAGTGCATACCTTCTCAATAGGATCTACAACACATTGTTCCATCCAGGGGCCACTAACCTGATACCTCTGCCCCCCACTCCATAGCACAGTGTATTGGCAAGCTTGTGTCTTGATTTCATTCATAATCTTTGTGGCTGTGGGAGTAAGGAGTCCACTTGACCTGTCAATCAACTTTCTGACATTGACAATCCTTTTCATCAAGTACTCCCTAATGTACTCTAGGGCCATGATTATAGGCTTGTCTCTCCCATCAATGAGTTGTCTATTAAAGACCTCACACATGTTGTTCAATAGAACATCACAATGAGCTCTACCTGTGCATAGCATAATTGGGTATAAATTTAGTAGAACAAACTTAAAGGTGTAAACTTAGAAGAACAAGTTTAAAGGTTCAGTACCTGTAAAGTGGGATCTGCTCCAGCTATGTGGTGGAATATCTTTCAAGTAATCATGTGCAACTTTGTTCAGATTTTTCAGCTCTTCCATACATCTCCCAAATTGGTTCACTGTAGTTGCAGTAGCACACTTCCACAACAGATCCTTGTATTCCTTGCCTTTCCATGTTTTCTTCATGTTCTCATGTATGTGCCTCAAGCAAAACCTATGCTCTGCACTTGGAAAGACCCTTGCTATTGCTGGTATGATACCCTGTAAAGTAGATGTTCATTAGCATACAAATTAAACTAAAAATAGAAAATAAAAAATAAAAAATACAAATTACCTTCTGTCTGTCACTAATGAATGTGAAGTTAGAGTTTCTATCCAACTCTAGATCATCTCCCAAATACTCCAAAAACCAAGTCCAAGAGTCTGTGTTCTCAGCCTCCAGAATTGCATAAGCAAGGGGATAAGTCCCATGGTTTGGATCAATTCCAACAGCAGATAAGATCTGACCAGGAAATGGTCCTTTCATGAAATCCCCATCTATTCCCAACAACTCCCTGTCACATTTTTTGAATCCTTGCTTTAGTGCACCAAGATAGACATATATCCTCTTAAACTGCCTAGTTATTGAGGATTCCATGTTTGGTTCACTTTCAACCTCCAGCTTCACTGTTGTCCCTGGATTTGTCTTCTTTAGCTTAAGAATGTAGTCTCTCAACAAACTGTACTGTGCAGTGTATGTCCCCTGCATCTTCTCCAAAGCTTTTGACTTTGCCCTAAATACCTTCTGTTTTGAAAGCTGCAATTGAAGTTTGGCTTGGAGTTGGTCTTTTAGGGCTCCAATAGGAATAGTTGGGTTAGGGATGATGGTACCCTCTATTTGCGATGAGATAAAGGATGATGTGCATTGTCTCATTTTTCTGCATTGAAGACATTTATGCACATCATTGTAGGTTTTTACTACCCATGTTTGGTCTTCACCATTTGTAGAGATGTGCAATACCCAAGGGCAGATGGGCCCATCAACTTTTGACCCTGTTGACTTTGACTTAGTTGACTTTGACTCTGCATTGCTACTTTGACCCACCTCTTCACTGCATGTTGGAACCTTACCCCTGCACACAACCCTTACCCTTACTTTGTCATTCTTTAGTATAGAAAGGTCCCTCATTGTTTCAATGGAATGTTTGGCAATCCTGTCTTTAATCTCCTTTTTATTGCCAAAGCATTCCCCAACATAAAAGTTTACATTCCCTGTATCCTGTGCATGGTCCTTTCTTAGTTTTCTAATCTTTTGCTTCCTATGTACTTCAATGTCTGACTCAGATGCACTATAAAAAGCATCAACTTCAACTTCAAGTGGATCATCTTCCCCTAAATTCTGTTCCTCAACTAAGTCCTCTTTATTACCCAACCATTCAATATCCCAATCTATGATGGAACAAAAGTTCTTCATGTCTACACCAACCTCTGCCATTTCATCCTCCATGTAATCTGAGTCTTCACTGTCATCTTCTTGGACAGTTTGTTCTTTAATAGATGGTTCTTGGACAGATTGTTCTTGGATAGATGGTTCTTTAATAGATGGTTCTTGGACAGATTGTTCTTGGATAGATGGTTCATTAACAGATGGTTGCTCAATACCAAGTTCTTCCCAGAAAGAATCAAATTCAAAAGACTCTTGATTGAGGTCTTGTTCTAACCCAGTTTCAAGTACTGACTCATTAATTCCAGATGCTTGTCCTGACCAACTCTCAACTACTGGTGTATATTGCTCTGGTTCCTCTGGTTCCTTCCACTCCAACAGTAACCTCTTTTTGCATGAGGTACTTGCCTTTTTTTGGGTTGTACAGCAGGATTTTCATCAGGGAGTTCCTCAATTACCACTTTTGGTCCACCTGGTGACTTGTTGTAGGTACCCACAGTTGTCCTAAACTGCTCTATGTATACCTCAATCATTTTATTAGTTGAGGTGTGCTTGATAAGATTGATTATATCTTGATCATTGCCTAAGGCTCTAAGTCCAATATCTAGGTTACTATCAGGGGTAAGAAAATGGTAATACATGGGGTACTGACCAGTGTAACCAAGCTCAATAACCATGGCATTGATCTCATGGACACTAAGTTCATCAACATCAACCAAGTCAATAAAGTTACTTTTACCTTCAATGTACTTCCTTCCAGGCCGTTTTGTAAAAAGACCACCATGATGTATCTTTAATGTAATGAGGTTAGGATAATGCTATGCAATCAAATATTCAAACTATTGACATCAGTTTCAATCAACTAGACAAATAATCAAAAACTCAAAATGCTCTGCAATCAAGGATATACTTACCATATACGTACTGTAGATCAAAGTCTTCATGTACTGACCTAATCGTCCACATTGCAGGTTGCATACGTATACAGAGTTTGAAGATGGTGGAGAGAAAGGTTGAGAAACAGAGGGTAAACGATAGGGACGAAAATGAAAACAAGGGTTTTTGTTTTGGACAATAAAGGGACAAAAAGGGGTTTAGAGGTAAAAAGACCGATTTACCCTCATGCTTATCTCACGTGGTAGTGGCTAACGTCTGACAATGGACGGACGTTGGTCAGAGGGACCAAATCTGGACCAAATCCGGACCAAATGGCAAACAGTAGGGGCTAAAGTGTAATTTTTAAACTGTAGGGACCAAATGTGTTATAAACACCAAACCACAGGGACCAAAAGTGTAGTTTACTCTATATTGTATTATATATATACATACATATATATATATATACACACACAACATTATCATCTTCATAAGGTCAACATATTGGGATGCGGTGGCATATGCTTCATGATCTCAACTTCTCTCCTCACATCTTCAATATCAACCCCAGTTCCCAACTTCTTCTTCGATATCGATTTGCAAGCAAAAACCTGAACATTGATTTTATCAGTACACATATAAGTAACACCAAATTCTCCCCTACCCAATTCCTTACCAAGAACTTATGTTTGCTCAATTTCATGACCAGTTGGGTTTTTTAACACATACGATTTGTATCCATTTCCAGATGGAATCGTACCACCATGGTCTAAAGCAAATGGGTTCGGTTTATTCTTCCCCTTTTTCTTCTCGAAATCGAAATCAGTAGTAGAAGGTACAACACAACAATTACCCATCTAATTATTCAAAGTGTTTCGATTTCTGATCAATAAACAAATTCGAGGTTTTGGGAAATTAATCCAAATGGGTATATCGGAAATTTGAACAGAAACAAAAGAATTGAAGTGGGTATACCTTGAATCAATCGGATCGTGCAATTCTGGTTTGATCAGCAACCTGAGATGGGTGTTCTTAAAGACGAATTTGGGAAATTAATCCAAATGTGTATGTATATATATGTGTCTGTTAGTGTGGCATTCAACAGAAGCATCAAAGGGGTGGGGGAGAACTGCATCAAATAAGGGTGTCGGAGAAGATCGTCGGAAATGCGAGAGTGGCCGGAGATGGTGGCCGGAGCAGGTGAGGTCGCCGGAGATGGTGACCGGAGATGACCGTCCAACCATCCCCACCAGCCACCATGACCCACAGACCCACAACATCTCCTTCCTTTCACTTCGTGACCCATGTTCCCATCGATACTGTTGTATGTATGTGTAGTGTGTGATGTATGTGTTTGCTTATCCAAGAAACTGACGCCACAAAGATGATGGAGTATATCAATCACCTCAAAACCAAAGTCTCGCAGATCTGTTTCTTCCTTCTTTTTTACAGTACAATTATGAGGTTTTCATGATAATGGAAGTTTTGGTTTCCATTGAAGCTTGCAGAATTATTAGAAGCAAGAACAATGGTGGAGAAAGCTAAGCATATATATCTATTACATACATAGGGTCAGGTTCAAGGGAAAACCCTAAATAAATGGAAAACCGGAAAACCATGAAAATACGGAGGAAAAAGTATATCAATATGGATGTCAAATTAACGAGAAAAATATGATCGTTTATTTGGTGTAATTTATTTCATTCGGATTTTGTTTATTTTTCGTCTTTTTTCGAATAAAAAATAGGGGGGTGAGGTTTTTTAATTTAATTAATATTGTTGTAACCGTCCATCTAATCACATCCATCAGATTATCTAATCTAACGGTTGACAAAGTGTTTTTTAGTTTTTCATTTATTTGAGATTTTCCCCTGAACCTCCCTCTACATATATATATATATATATATATTAAATATTAACTTTAATCAGACATATTACAATTTGGTCCCTTTAGTTTTAAAAGAATTGTAAAACTTCTCCCTGTAAAAGAAAAAGACGAAAATACCCCTACCCTTAACTGAGTATTTAAACGAACTTAACGATGAGGGACCAAATCCGGACTAAATAGCAAACTGCAGTGGCTAAAGTGTAATTTTTAAACCGTAGGGACCAAATGTGTTATAAACACCAAACCACAGGGACCAAAAGTGTAGTTTACTCTAGATATTATTATAAGTATTGTAAGATATAAGGCCATCCGTAGCGCAACCCTCAAGCCCTCAAGCGTCACATCAACGCCACATCAGCTTTTCTCCTAACCCTTTCCTCAAACCCTCAAGCCCTAAAGTGGCGTAGCGCAACCCTCAAGCCCTCTTGCCACCTCATTTTTTAATTCTTTTATTTATACATTTAATTATTTAACAAAATAAAAATATTTAGATATTTTTTAATAAATAAAAATAAGATAAATAATAAAAATAAAAATTCATATCATTCATTAAAAAATTACCCAATACAAAATTACAAAATTACAAAATACAAAAATTACCCAAATTACAAAATACAAAACACTAAAAATATAAAAATTACAAAATACAAAATTACCCAAAATTATGTAATTTTCTAATTCTCTCTTTCTTCGCCAAAGTAGCCCTCAAAACGTCTCCCGTAAGGTGATCATGCGGGGTTATGAAAAACTCGAAGTCTTTATCAAATCGTTTTTCTCATTCGATTTCTCGGTCGAGTTCCAACCTATCTCGTTCGAGTTCGAGTTTTTTCATTTTGTACGCCATTGTATCCTCAATCTTCTCGTTGAACGTCGTCAACAACTGAGTAACACTTTCGTTCGTATTCGACCCGCTCGTATTACTCGTTGATGTTTTTTTTTTGCCTTGTTTCTCCCGATGGGTCGTTGAAGTTGCTCGATGAAGTTGTCGTCATCGTCATCATCGGAAGGTTTGGTACGTTTTGAACCCCGCGATGAAGTTGTCGTCATCGTTGGAACGGCTCCCCATTTTGGACATTTTTTAGGACTTCCCAAGCTTGTTCGTGGGTGAAAGCAAACCCAAGTTGTGCTTGGTACCGTTCGTGTGCCATTCGTGAAATGTCGGCCTCACTCATTCCGATTGATCTATTAGTGACCAAGTTGTTGTAGAAGCCGCCAAAAGAATTTATTCTTTTATTGAGGTCGTTGAACTTGGTGTTGAGTTGATGAGTTGTTCTATAATTTCCGCGGCCCATCAAACTAAATAACACTTGCCCGATTCGGGTCCAAAAACTTTCTACATTTATGTAAATTCAAGTATAAGAATATTAACAAGAATAATAATAATAATAATAACAATAATAATAATAATAACAATAATAATAATAATAACAATAAAAATATTACCACCGGTTTGTGCGTTACCGACAACGGGGTCCTCCGAAACGTCAACCCACGCCGACACTAACACGAGTTCCTCGTCTTTACTCCACATCTGTTTGGCGGCTCTATTTTCATATTGTTTGTTTTTTCCTTTTCTCGTTGGTGTCGGGTTTGATGGTTCCGGGATAGATTGTTGTGTGTAGATGGATTGTGGTGTGTGCGGGCTATAATGTTGGGTTTCCGGAACAATGTCGTCGTCGAGATTGATTGCGGGTGAAGGAAGATTGTAGTTGGCCGGAGTAAAACCTTATTCAATCAAACCGGGACGTGTAAATTGGTAAGGAAATTGTTGCGAAAATTGTTGGGGAAATTGTTGCGAAAATTGTGGCGGATATTGTTGCGAAAATTGCGGATGATAACCTTGTTGTGTAAACACTTGGAAACCAAGCTCCGGGTCTTCTTGCGGTTGTGGTGTATCCGGTCGGTTACGACGGGATGTAGGTGTTTTGTTTGGATTCATGATGAAATTTGAGAGAGTTTGAGAGAATTTGAGAGATTTTGGTGTGAAAAAATAAGAGGTTTGGGTTAATATATATAGTGTGATTAAATTGAAAAAAAAATTAAAAAAAAATATAAAAAATAGCCGTTGAAAGAGCCGTTAGTTTTTAATATTTTCAAAATTAAAAAAAAAGGAAATGTATCGGGTTTCTCGGGTTTTCAAACCCGCATGCCAAGCCCGAGCCTCGAGCCCGCCCCCCGTACCGGAGCCCGCCCTAACCCGAGCCCGAGCCCGAATGTGCTACGGATGGCCTAAAGGAGAAAGGCATGTCTTTTTGTTTAGGATTCCTAAGAAAATATACATAATAAGAAAAATGTAAAGCAAGGGGGACAAGAAAATTTTATATGGTCCCTTTCTTTCTTTTTCTACCTTTTTGTTTGAAAAAGATTGGGGGTTTTTTGTTTGGTCTTTTCTTGAATTGGATTCAAGTCTATCCTCAGCTAGCAAAAGGGACCCATAGAACCCCATTTTTATTTCTCTATTTTACTCCTCTTTTATTCATAATACTCCATTCTGACCCTCCTATCAACATATTTCATGCATAGTTGGCAATGGCACACATCATATTAATTACAATCTTGTATCTTTTCTTAGAATACAAAAACCCATCACTCTATAAGTTGTATGTTTTATTATCTTTATCCATAGTATGTGTCAAAGAGAACATACCCACAAAACAAATATAACAAATGAAATATATACATAGTGGTAGATTTGCATACAAATAATAGAAGAGACTTGGAAACTAATTCGGAATTTTATTATCTGATTATTTATACATTGTTAATAATTCATTAAATAAAATACAGATATGAGATCCAATCTCAAGACTTTAAGATCAAAATGTCATCCATTAGAAAAACAATTTTATTGCTTTTTGGTGCAAGTTGTGTAGGCTTTAGATAAAAGTTCAGGACATATAAAGCACTAGGAGCACTAGGAGATATGAGATCCAATCTCAAGACTTTAAGAGCACTTGAACTGGATTCACTTATTCATTATCATCATCATCATCATCATCACCTTGCACTTTGGCACATTCAAGAATCTTTCTTTCTCTCTCTCATTTCCCATTTGTTAAACTCATTTGTTTTGTTTATAGTCATGTACAATAAAACCTGCAGACTTTACAACCTAAAACCAAATCCAACCCTCTATGGTCTCTAAGCTTCTTCACAACTCTTGAATTTCGGCGTTTAAAAAGAAAGTAGCAGCAAAATGTGTTTGATCCATATGTAACTATGAAGCCTCGTGGAAGTTAAGTGATCTTGATAAGGCTGCAGGGTTGGATTGCAGATTGACCAAAGAACTATCAGCAACTTCATTCTTTTCATCACCTTTGGACTTGAAGGCCTTATAAAGATTGCCCCCATTCATTGAATTACTACCATTTTCATCCTTTAAGATCCCCAGAGTAGACCATAAAGAGCTTTTTGCAGCCTCATTTGGGTCGTTTATTCGCAGAGTCTTGGGGATCAGAATGCCATTCTCAGAATCGTTATCTTCATTTCCTGAATTCGAAGGTGGTGATAGCAAATTCCCATCTCTAGAATGCTTTCCCAGTGGAGAAGTAGGGGCAAATTGGTCAATAGGAGGGGTTACAAATGGCATACTCCATGGGGTTGGTTGTACAGTACAACCCCAGTATTGCGGCGTTGGATAGAAAGATACAGGAAAGCCCGAAGGACCAAGATTAGTAGGCGTAGGCGGTGTGTATTGAGCAGAGTTCCATGCATAAGGCCAAGGAGGAGCAGGAAAACATGGTATTTGAAGAGGGTATCCTTGGAAATTCTTTACACCATTATTCGCTCCTTTTTCTGCTGAATTTGAAGCAGAACTGGAGCAAAATGCTGAATGATCACCTTCAGATTTCTGGGACTTGTTGTCAGAAAAGTTGAGAGCTGAATTCATGGATTCACAGAGAGGAACATCAGATCCAAAGTTAAGAACACTGCCATTGGGTTTCTGGAGAGCTTCAGAAACAATGAGGTGGCGGTAGTAAGAAGCCGAAGCCGAAGCCGAAGCCGAAGATGAGCTTTTGTTCTTTCTTCTACCAGATCCAACAGGTGTGTTTCTCATGGTTCCTCCGGCGGTCCAATATCTCTGGCAGTTTTTGCAGAAATGGCGGGGTTGGTTAACGTTGTAATTGTTGTAGTAACAGAATTTGGTATCCATGCTGTTGCACCTAGGGCATGGCAGAATCTTGTCGGGTTTTTGAGGTTTTTCATCTGAGTTTGAATTCGCAGTCGGGTTTTCCTTTTCGGGGGTGCTCTTGGATGAAGTTTCTTTATCGGCAGTGGGTGTTTTAGGATCATCGTTAATTCCTGATGATGTTGATGGAGAGTAAGTGTCTTCTGTTTGAGTTGTTGTGGCATGTTCTTTGTCCAATGTTTCCTGAAATTATCATTAGAATCATCAATAACAACAATTTTGTTTTCAAGATATTCATATAAGGTAAAGAAAAGGTGGAGCAGTGAATAAAGAAAGCCAAAAAGATGGTCATAATCCATCTCTGTTTATGAGGAATCCAGATTCGGATGGATAAGTCCCTTGTCGAATGGGCATAAATTCGATGCAACAAGAAGCTTTCTATTTAAGTATTGCTAAAGAATAATCTTTTTTTAGTAAGATATGTCTGCATAAGCTAGGGGGTACTGAAAGTGGCAAATTTGATCAAACAGCTTATATCTCATCTTTGGAGCATGGTTACAACTCAAAATGATATACTTTTATATCGTATTTCTGTATTCCTATGAGCCATTAAATCGATATAATTGAAGGGCTAAAATAGGTCTAACATGAATCATAAAGATTAAAGAAACAGAGGAAACCAAATACCATTAATTCCAAATCAAATTAATAAACTTGCCAACAGATAGAAGATCAAGTGCTGTTAAAAAAAAAAAAAAAGATCAAGTGACCAGAAATTACGCCTTCTAGTTTTGACTTCAAATCCCGTAAAAATCTTTTGCATGAATCATGTTTAGACAGATAAAATACAAACCAAATAACTTGAGATAAACCCTAAAAAGCACAAGATTTAAAATTGATGTTTTACTAGTAATTATCTACATGGGACTTGATATATACAAGACTGTGATCCTTAAAAACCTAAAATTTTCAAAAGAACATTACAATCATAGTAAAAATCACAACAGCCAAAAAGTAATATCGACCCAAATCCCGTTTTGAAACCGTGAAATATGAATTGATCATCAAATTTCATAAAAACTCAATATTCATATCCACACATGCATTTCCTCGAACACCTGCTGCAAGTCTTTTAAAAATCCAAATTAACATGAAAGCCAATGAAACGTTACAAACAAAACCCACATCAAAATCAAACACCAACCCAATAAAAGTGAATACAAATCAGCCCAACAGAAGTGGTATTAATATGCTATATATATTATTATACCTTGGAACTATACTGTTGCTGTTCATTAGGTTTAGCAAGAAGATGAGGATGAGGATGAAGCAACTGAATGGTCTTGCCGAAAAGCTTAATCGCCGGATCTTTAACTTGAGACATTAGTGTTGTGTTTGTTTGTTGTGTTTATCGGCGGGCGGAGGGTCTTTGGTTTGTCGACGTTTGTAACGTAAATCTTGAATTTTTGCGGCACTAGTAGTGAGGGTTAAAAAGGTGAGGTGAGGGCATGACACGTCGGCAGGGGAGGAAATTTGTGAGCCACAAGTTCTTGTGGCTTCTGAGATTTTCTTTCGAGGAAAGGGAAAGTGGGGTAGGCCTGCTTTCTCTTTTGCTATGGTTTTCTTCATCGACATTTTTTCATTCCAAATAAATAAATAAATATATATTCTTTCACTAAAATACTCCATAATTACATTAATGGATTCATGGAAAGTGTCCAAATTTTTTATATCCAATTTATTTTTTGGCTGTTTTTGTATCCATTTTTTAATGAATGTAATGTTTATAACATAGCAAATTGTTAAAATGCTACTTGTGAAATACTGATATTGAAGTGTTATTTATGTAATTTGTTAAAGTACAACTTGCTAAAGATGTTAAGAGGCGTTTGGTTTGCTATATTCCGACGGAATTCGAAAGAATTGGAATAATCAATTCCACTGATCAAATTTCGTTCAGGCGTTTGGTTTACCAATGGATTGGAGTTGAATTCCACACATTCCCACCATTCACGGATTTGGTCATTCCATCACAATTGAAAAGGAATTCAATCTCATTCCATCTCATTTTCTCAAAAAGACAAACCCATCTTCCCTACTTGATTTACCCAAACCACCGCCCCAGACTACCACCCTGAACCATCATCGACTGTCGATCTGAACCACCGTCAACCACCACCATTTTGAACCCCAATAGTTGGATTTCGATTTCAAATTTTTCAAAAAGGGGTATTTTGGTCATTTATCAATATTTCTTTCAAATTCCAAAGGTACGTTATGTTAACCAAACAAACAAATTCCAATTCTTTTAACAAATTCCATTCCAATGTCTTTAAACCAAACATGTGGTCAAACCTGATAATATTTTGTTCCCATTCCTTCAAAGTCAAATTTCTTTGACAGATTTCATTACATTCAAAGGCATTCTATAAACCAAACGTACCCTAAAGTGTTACTACCCAGCTGCTTGCTACGTTTGCATTTCACAAGTAGCATTTTAGCAATTTGTGAATAGCTATTTAGGATTATTATATTCATAGAAGTGGATTTCACAAGTTGTTGAAGTGTTACTTGCAAAATCTTGCCTATTTTGATAGTTGACTAGAAAACTGCTATAAAATAAATTGGGGAGTAGGGAGTGGCCAATATGATATAATCCATACCGATGAGCTTTTTTGAGTGAGATTTGATATTCAAATAATAAAAAAAACTTCTCTCTGTCGAGATTTTTTTTCAAAGTATTTATGTGACAAATAGGTTCCCAAAAAATATTTGGAATAAGCATTATTGCAGTTATATCATAAATAAAACATGTATATATTCGAAACCACATGCTTTTTGTGTTGCTTGAAACCGCAACGAAGAGAAAGATTTCTCTGATTCAAGAGTATCCAAATTAAATATTGAACTTGCTACCTATTGTTTTAATTTAATTTAATTTAATTTAATTTAATTTATTATGATAAAATTGTTATACCTCATTTTGAATGTTCTCGTGCCTAAAAGAATGTTTCTTTTTCTCCAAAAGACGTCGAACTTAATATCATTAGCATTGAAACATTAAATATATCAAAATTTACTACTTCTTTTTGTAGCGGTGCTAATTATATTTACTAAGAGAAATGTTGTGTAAAGAGGCTTCGTTTTTGTTGACATATACTTGATATTTGGAAACAGAATGTTCGAATTGTCATGTGGTGCTTGTCTTGTATTTGCGAAGAAACTAATTTAATGATTGTGTTGCAAATTGACTCCATAATCGGATCAACACTTGTTACAAATTAGGGTCCATTTTAACAACCGCTGGTCATATTGTATTTATTTAAATGTGTGAAAAAGATTGTTAGAGAATCCTCTTATAGTAACTAGAATATTAAACCGACAATAGGAAATTAAACATGCCCCTAAAAGAATTGTTTGTTGAGGTGACAAACCTACTTATGATGAACTCAGTATCGTGTTTTGGAATCTAGATATAATTCAATGGCTCAACTTACATCTAGTACAATATAGAATGATAGGAAAGTTATAAAACCCAATGTGTGTTGGGATAATATGTTACATATGAAAATATGTGACTTTTCATATGAAAATGTGTGACCTTTTATATGAAAAGGTGTGACTTTTCATTCACACCAACCGCCACCAACCGCCTCCAACCGCCACCAACCGCCACCTTTTCATGAAAAGGTGTGACTTTTCATTTGCACCGGTTGATCTTCTATAAATAGGAAGCATATGTAACAGATTACATAATACACAAACGCATATTCTCTCAAATTCCCTCAAAGTTCTTCATTGTTCTTCAAGAAGGAAACGTAGTTTGATTCGTCAGGTTCGAGAGTTCGATTCTTGAACGGGTTGTTGTATCCTCTAGATAGACGTCCAATCGATACGGTACGAGTGACGAATTTATGTCTAAGGACACTGCTTTGCAGGCCTCAATCCAACAAACGTTCTTCTTCAAATTTGTGTTCAAGAAACTCGAGTTAGTCTTTTTCTCCTTGAAACTTTGTTTATGTATCTTCGTTTATATGTAAATTTCGTATATACATATATATAAATAAATTCAGTTTTTCCATCTGAGTCAATATTGTGTGTTACGAATTTCAATTCGTGTATATAAGTTCTAACAATCTTAGACAGAAATTTCGTTGACGATGGAAAACTCTTCCTTGTTGAAATCAAATGTGGAGAAACCCGAAAAATTTAAGGGTTCCGATTTTAGAAGATGGCAACAAAAGATGCTCTTCTACTTGACGACGTTGAAAGTGTCTAACGTGCTTACCGATCAAGCACCGACACCACCGGTTGGAGAGGGAGAAAACGCCCCATCCCAAATTGAATTGGCTATGTTCCAACGATCCTTGGATATTTGGAACACAAACGAATACAATTGTCGGAATTTTATCCTTAATGGTTTGGATGATGGTATTTATAACATTTATTCATCCTTCAATACGGCAAGAGAAATTTGGGAGTCGTTGGAATCAAAGTACAAGACGGAAGTCGCTTGTTCCAAACGATTTATCGTGGGCAAATTCCTGAACTTTAAGATGACGGATTCCAAACCGGTCGTGAAACAAGTAGAAGAAATGCAAATCTTGGTCCATGAATTGGAAGTCGAAGGTATGGGCATCAACTCTAACTTTGTTATTGGTTCAATAATTGATAAGTTGCTTCCATCCTGGAAAAATTTTAAACTCTATCTTAAACATTTGTCCGAGGATATGAGTTTTGAGCAATCGATACTCAAATTGCGGGTGGAGGAGGACAACCGGATGAACGAGAAGGCGGATGCAATCTCGTTGGAACCAAATGCAAACATGGTTACCGGAAACTCATCAAATTCAAAGTTCCAAAAAGGAAAGGGAAAGGCGACGGGTTTCAAGCATCATCTCAATGCTTCAAACCCAATATCCGTACAACGAAGGCCTTTCAAAAAGCGTGTGATGAGTTGTTGGGTATGCGGAAAGCCGGGGCATCGAGCGAAGGATTGCCGCCATAGAAGAGACCATGGTGGTCCCGGAGGAGGAGGTGTCGGTGGAAACCCCCATCAAGCCAACGTGGTCAATGCTCCAAATCAATTCGTTGGAGTAATTGAGGCTTTTATGGTTACAAATGTGACCGATTGGTGGGTTGATACCGGTGCCACCAAACATATTTGTAACTCCAAGAACATGTTTGCCACATACCAAAAAGTTGATGATGAAGAACCCATGTATATGGGTAATGCCACGACCGCGAAAGTTGAAGGGAAGGGGAAGGTGAATCTCAAGCTTACATCGGGGAAGGAACTTGTGCTCACCAATGTCTTGCATGTACCGGCTATTACAAAGAACTTGATTTCTGGACCCACACTTAGTAACAAAGGATTCAAGATGGTGTTTGAATCTGATAAATTTGTGATTACTAAGGGTGGGATGTATGTTGGCAAGGGCTACCTTAATGAGGGGCTCTTCAAACTTAGTGTGATGAACAATGATGATGTAAATACTGTAAATGTTGTAAATAGCAATAAAATCGCAGGCTCTAGCACTGCTTCTATGTACATGCTTGACTCTTCTTCCCTATGGCATTCCCGTCTAGGACATGTTAACTTCTGATCCTTACAAAGGATGATAAAACTTGGGTTATTACCCAAGTGTTCCATGGATAACAAGACAAAATGTGAGGTATGTGTTGAGTCTAAATACTCAAGCCATCCATCTGTTGAAAAGTCTAATCAAGTACTTGGACTTATCCACAGCGATTTATGTGATTACAAAGCCACACCCACACGTGGAGGAAAGAACTATTATGTATCATTTATTGATGATTGCAGTAAATATTGTTATGTATACCTAATACATACCAAACATGAAGCTTTGAATATGTTTAAGACATACAAGGATGAAGTTGAAAACCAACTTGACAAAAGAATAAAAATTCTGAGATCCGATAGAGGAGGAGAATACGAGTCTAAGGACTTTGCAGAATTTTGTTCTCATCATGGCATAGTTCACCAAACAACAGCTCCCTATACTCCACAACAAAATGGAGTAGCCGAAAGGAAAAACAGAACATTGAAGAACATGATTAATTCAATGTTGATTACTTCGGGAGCACCACATAGTTTGTGGGGTGAAGCATGCTTAACTGCAAATATGATACTTAATAGAATTCCTCATAAGAAAAGCGATAAGTCTCCTTATGAACTATGGAAAGGAAAACATCCTTCCTACAAAAGGATGAAAGTGTGGGGTTGCCTTGCAAAGGTTCAAGTACCTTTACCCAAAAGGACAAAACTTGGACCGAAGACCATTGATTGTGTATATCTTGGTCCGGCAAGTAATAGTGCTGCTTATAGATTTCTGGTCTATAAGTCAAACAATGAAGATATCCACAACAACACAATTATGGAATCAATTGAGGCTAAATTCTTTGAACACGTATTTCCTTACAAGGATAAAGGGAAAGAAATCTCTAATCCAAGGAAGAGAGTATGTGAAGTAGAGAACACCGATAGTGTTGAGAAACCAAATGAAGAAGGTACATCAAAGGCTCAAGAAGAAAACCTAGAACCTAGAAGAAGTAAAAGGGGAAAGATTGCTAAAGACTTTGGACCCGACTTCATGACATTCGTTGTCGATGAAGAACCTCAATCCTATAAAGCCGCCATGGACTCATCGGAGGCACCTTATTGGAAAGAGGCTATTCAAGGTGAGATAGACTCCATTGTTCAGAATAACACATGGAGATTGGTAGACTTACCACCGGGTCACAAGGCAATTGGTCATAAATGGATCTTCAAGCGGAAACTAAGACCTGATGGCACTATAGAGAAATATAAAGCTCGATTAGTTGCCAAAGGTTACCGCCAAAAGAAAGGTCAAGATTTCTTTGACACCTATTCACCGGTAACACGAATCACGTCCATTAGGACATTGATGGCTATAGCAGCAATTCACAACCTACACATACATCAAATGGATGTGAAAACTGCTTTCTTAAATGGTGAATTAGATGAAGAAATTTATATGCAACAACCGGAAGGTTTTGATGTAAAAGGTCAAGAGAATAAAGTATGCAAACTTGTGAAGTCTTTATATGGACTTAAACAAGCCCCAAAGCAATGGCATGAAAAGTTTGATAACACTCTTCTATCAAATGGTTTCCAAATTAATGAGTGTGACAAATGCGTATATGTGAAACAAAGCAAGAACGCATGTGTCATAATATGTCTATATGTAGATGATATGCTAATCATGGGGACCAACTTGGATGTAATCAATCAAACCAAGAAGATGTTGCACTCCTCGTTTGATATGAAGGATCTTGGAGTAGCAGATGTAATTCTTGGGATAAAGATCCAAAGAGATCCTAACAGTTACATTCTGACTCAATCTCACTATGTTGAGAAAGTTCTTAGGAAATTTGGTCACTATGATGATAGACCGGTAGTCACTCCTTTTGATCCTTCAAGCCAACTTAAGAAGAATCAAGGAGAGAGTGTGTCTCAATTGGAATACACTCAAGTGCTTGGAAGTTTGATGTACATTATGAATTGTACGAGACCGGATCTAGCATATACCGTGAGTAGACTTAGTCGATACTCACATAACCCAAGTAAGGATCATTGGTATGCACTTATAAGAGTGCTTCGATATCTGAAGTACACAATGAACTATGGGTTATACTATACCAAATATCCTCCCGTACTAGAAGGATATTGTGATGCAAACTGGATTTCCAATCATTCTGAAAGTAAGTCCACATGTGGCTATGTGTTTACACTTGGTGGTGCAGCCATATCTTCGAAATCTTCGAAGCAAACCGTAAATACACGGTCAACCATGGAAGTCGAATTCGTAGCCTTAGATAAAGCTGCCGAAGAGGCAGAATGGCTTAAAAGCTTCCTAGAGGGTATTCCCTTGTGGCCTAAGCCTGTTACCGCCGTGTGCATACATTGTGATAGTATGGCTGCTCTTACAAGAGCAAAGAATCAAATTTATAACGGCAAATCGAGACATATCAGGCGTCGCCACAAAACAATACGAGACTTGCTGAAGAATCGAATCATTTCCATCGATTATGTAAAGTCAAAGGAAAATATCGCAGATCCTTTGACAAAAGGCCTTAATAGAGAACAAGTCTCTTATACATCGAGGGGAATGGGCTTAAAGCCAATCCAATGAGTTCTACTCGGCGGCAACCTAACCTAGCGAAATTGGAGATCCCATGGTCTAGGTTCAATAGGCAAACTAGTCGGGGACAACTCAAGAAGCAATTAAACAAAGGTATGCCTATTCCTATGATGTTTTTCCTTTGTTTTCCGTTGATGATTTAAGGGTTGAATTCTTATTCTTAATAATACTGATAGCCTATTGGTGGAACACTACGGAATGTTCTTGATCAGTATTACCTATATGAGATTGATGTGGGGTCGCATCTTTGAGGACGGAGATGGCTACGTCTTCTAAAATTCTCATGAAGAAGGATTGTTCATGACCGAAATGAACACAACGGTAAGAGTCAACTATGCATAAACATGATTTGTGTGATATTCATTGACTAGACTTACTACAAAACGTGGTTAGTTCAAGACTCTTCGTCACTACCCACAAAGTAGGTCCGATGAATACTCACTAAAAACGGTTCAAGTCACCTAGACACCTTTTCTGATGCATTTCATGTTTATTTCCTGAATAAGAACAATAAATACTTTGAGAATATCTTATTTTCTATTCAAATGTGGGGTATTATTAGAGTTTGAATAGAAAATGTGGGGTATTGTTGGGATAATATGTTACATATGAAAAGATGTGACTTTTCATATGAAATGGTGTGACCTTTTATATGAAAAGGTGTGACTTCTCATGAAAAGGTGTGACTTTTCATTCACACCAACCGCCACCAACCGCCTCCAACCGCCACCAACCGCCACCAACCGCCACCAACCACCACCTTTTCATGAAAAGGTGTGACTTTTCATTTGCACCGGTTGATCTTCTATAAATAGGAAGCATATGTAACAGATTACATAATACACAAACGCATACTCTCTCAAATTCTCTCAAAGTTCTTCATTGTTCTTCAAGAAGGAAACATAGTTTGATTCGTCAGGTTCGAGAGTTCGATTCTTGAACGGGTTGTTGTATCCTCTAGATAGACGTCCAATCGATACGGTACGAGTGACGAATTTATGTCTAAGGACACTGTTTTGCAGGCCTCAATCCAACAAACGTTCTTCTTCAAATTTGTGATCAAGAAACTCGAGTTAGTCTTTTTCTTCTTGAAACTTTGTTTATGTATCTTCGTTTATATGTAAATTTCGTATATACATATATATATAAATAAATTCAGTTTTTCCATCTGAGTCAATATTGTGTGTTACGAATTTCAATTCGTGTATATAAGTTCTAACAATGTGTTGGTATTTGTTTTATCATTTCAAAATGAAAAAAACGATATCTATACTATCTTATAAAGCATATAGACTAAAAGTCTTAAAGTCTTAAATCTTTTTTTTTAAATTAATTAAATTCCTGCAGATTCTGCTTTCTTTTATTTAAATTCCTGCTGAAAATTAATAGTTATCTCTAAAATCTTTTTTTTAAATTAATTAAATTCCTGCAGATTCTGCTTTCTTTTATTTAAATTCCTGCTGAAGATTAATAGTTCTCTCTAAAATCTTTTTTTAAAGAAATTAATTAAATTCCTGCAGATTCTGCTTTCTTTTATTTAAATTCCTGCTGAAAATTAATAGTTATCTCTAATTTTTTTTATCTATACTATCTTATAAAGCATATAGACTAAAAGTCTTAAAGTCTTAAATCTTTTTTTTTAAATTAATTAAATTTCTGCAGATTCTGCTTTCTTTTATTTAAATTCCTGCTGAAAATTAATAGTTATCTCTAAAATCTTTTTTTTTAAATTAATTAAATTCCTGCAAATTTTCCTTCTTTTTATTTAAATTCCTGCTGAAGATTAATAGTTCTCTCTAAAATCTTTTTTTAAAGAAATTAATTAAATTTCTGCAGATTCTGCTTTCTTTTATTTAAATTCCTGCTGAAAATTAATAGTTATCTCTATTTTTTTTTAAAAATTAATTAAATTTCTGCAGATTCTGCTTTCTTTTATTTAAATTCCTGCTGAAGATTAATAGTTCTCTCTAAAATCTTTTTTTTTAAATTAATTAAATTCCTGCAGATTCTGCTTTCTTTTATTTAAATTCCTGCTGAAAATTAATAGTTGTCTCTAAAATCTTTTTTTTAAATTAATTAAATTCCTGCAGATTCTGCTTTCTTTTATTTAAATTCCTGTTGAAGATTAATAGTTCTCTCTAAAATCTTTTTTTTTAAAATTAATTAAACTCCTGCAGATTCTGCTTTCTTTTATTTAAATTCCTGCTGAAAATTAATAGTTGTCTCTAAAATCTTTTTTTTATAAATTAATTAAATTCCTGCAGATTCTGCTTTCTTTTATTTAAATTCCTGCTGAAAATTAATAGTTATCTCTAAAAAAATTAAATTAATTAAATTCTTGCAGATTCTGCTTTCTTTTATTTAAATTCCTACTGACTAAAAGTCTTAAAGTCTTAAATCTTTTTTATTTAAAAAATTAATCCAAGTCTTAAAGTCTTAATTTTTTTATTTAAAAAATTAATCCAACTAACTTCTAGAAATTCACGGTAACTTCCTCATCTCTTTTATTGATAATCCTAGAAATTTCCCACTGATCTGTTGTTTTCTCCTACTTGAAGGTATTCTCCATCTTTCCAGGTAGGGTTTATCTTTGCTTCATTCTCCATCTCTTCACGGCAAGGTACTCTTCAAATTATTTTTGTACATGTTCCATGCTTCATTGTCTCTATTTCTCCAATTTTGCTAGGTTTCTCAATGGTTGGGTCTTCTGTGTTGATATTAAAAGGTACACTCCAATTAGCGCTTCAGATTTTTCAATTTGGTGATATATTTCAGCAGGGGTTCTAACAGCTTTTTCCTTTATCTTTACTTTCAACTATGGTTTTATGTTTTCCTTATGGTCAATTTTTCTTAGGGTTTGATCGTTTTATAGATTATTTTTTGACCTAAAGGTACCCATCGACACCTTTACCCGTTTTCCACTTATTTAAAATCGATTTTTTCAGTTTTGAATTGCAACTGCAGAAACCATAAGGCTTTGGAGGAAACTTTAACTCTACTTGCAAAATTCTGCAGAATTGAGTCAATGATGACGACGCTAATTTTGTAAGTAGCATCATCACCTTCTATTTGTATCAGAGTGCTACATCATAGCACAAGATTCCAAGACTCTTGCATCATGCTCAACACTTTCCACTATAATATATATTATTAAACTCATTTTAATTTTTTTCTTTAAAATTATGTCAGATCTATTGTGGTGGTGGTTTTGGTTGTAACTACTATATGTACAACCATAGCAATCATGTACTCTTGATATTTCCTGTTTGGTTTACTCTCAAACCTAATATATAGTTTGGAAAATTTTAATACAGAGCTGCAGAAATTGAGGGAGACATGCTTTAATTTCAAAATTTATTCGTATAACCTGCTTCATTACTTTTGGAAGTATATTGTTTGAAAGACTGAGTTGTTCTGATGAAGAAGAAAATGATGAAGTATATTAGCGCTAAGTATTGTTATTGGCTCATATTTATACTTATAGTCTATTTATTTGCAGGATTTTTAGGCGATCTACCGTGTTTTTATAGTTATTCAAATCTGCAAGTGGCTCTAAAAGTTGTTCAAAATGGGAATTTTCTTTATGGCATTCAGAGTGACCATTCAAACTCTACTCAATTTCATCGATTCCTTAGTCCTTCCATCGCCCCTCAATCCAGGTAATTTATTTTTGTTTTCTAACATTTCATCTTCACTTCGGTGTGTTTTCCATCGATTAAATATATATATATATATATATATAGAGAGAGAGAGAGAGAGATTTACACTCCATCAACTGTGTGTTCACTCATTTATTTATACCATTGACTGTTCACTCATCATTTATACCATTGACTGTATATTTCCAGCCTTCCAATGAATATAAGTTGGACTCTACCAGGAAGGGATCATAAGAATAAAGAAACATTGATTATATACCAAGAAGGGGACAATAAGAATAAAGAAACTAAGGGCCAAATTAAACATATACCATATTTTCTAGGAAGCTGCCATGACTAGGGGTGTTCGCGGTCCGGTTTGGGCGGTTTAACCTCTCAAACCACAAACCAAACCATAAGTGGCGGTTTGGTAAAATTTCAAACCGAGCGGTTTGACATCAAGTGCCCAGATCGGTCAAACCGGACCGTGGTTTAGGCGGTTTGGTCCGACCGGTTTAGGCGGTTTGGGCCTTTTATGGCCTTCAAAACTTAAACTAAAAAACATATATAATTTGGAATTTTAAAGCTTCTTTGGCTCGAGTCCACAAAAAAGTAAACAAAGTCGACAAAAAAAGTAAATATAGTCCATTTATATTTATTACTATTGTTACGGAGAATAAAAAATTTTGAAATAATAATATGATAAGTAATTACAATTTATACAAAATGTTAGTAGCAGAGATTACTATTGTTACGGAGAATAAAAAAAATAGAAATAATAATAAGATTTTCTCAATTCTTTAAGAAAATGGGTAAAACTCTAAATGATATATATATAAAACATAAAAAATATACATATATATATATATATATATAGCGGTCGGTTTGGTCCAAACCGCCCAAAAATATCTTCAGACCGCAGACCGGACCGAACCGGGCGGTTTGGCAATTTTTCAAACCAGACCGGACCGCTAGACCGCTCAAACCGCCAAAAACGGTCTGGTTTGACTTGGTTCGACCGGTTTAAGCGGTCCAACGATTTTTTTGAACACCCCTAGCCATGACTTACATCTTTAGATTTACTATCTTTTCCATGTCTCACAATGGTTCTACTATGCCATATTCTACATTGATCGACCTGTATTTGGAAGAGTAAAACAAATAGCTATTGTCCACATAATACCACATCTCCTAGACAGCAACCTTTAAAAGTGATTGACCAATTATTTGATTTACTACCACATACCTTACACATATCTATACTATCGTATAAAACATATTGACCAAAAGTCTTAAAAACAATCTTTAAAGCCTAAAGTACTACACTTTCAAGCATAAAAGTCTTATCTATATCTATATCTATATCTATACTATCTTATAAAGCATATTGACCAAAAGTCTTAAAACAATCCTTAAAGCCTAAAGTACTACACTTTCAAGCATAAAAGTCTTAAAAGTCTTATAAACAACTCAAATTGCATAAGGTACTACCTTTTTATGCATATTTTTCAAAAAAGTCTTAATTACAAGCTTCAAAGTGTAATGTTGTGATTATGATATCCTCTTAATGTGATTATATGAATATAAAAATAAAAAGACTTTGGATAGTTATCATGGAAATCGATGGCAAAAATAAAAATTAAACGATAAATAAAATTCATTTTTCATTAAGAGATGAAAATTAAACCAAAAAATCCTTTACTCTTAAGCAGAAAAATATTATAAAACTATAATATGACGTAAAACTGTTTTAGATAATTATCCTACCGTAACCAAGAATAAATAAATAAATAAACTATGAATTTGATAACATTTTATAGTTTGTTAAAATTGTATCAGATATGAATATTTTATCACAATATATATTTGATACAGTTTTAACAAACTATGAATTTGATAACATTTTATATATTTTATCAGATATCAGATATGAATAATTAGACTTTTAACTATTAGAGCTTATCTCTAAGATCTAAAAACAAAAAGACTTTGGA
Source organism: Saussurea involucrata (assembly GCA_033807775.1). Lineage (NCBI taxonomy): Eukaryota > Viridiplantae > Streptophyta > Magnoliopsida > Asterales > Asteraceae > Saussurea > Saussurea involucrata. The sequence continues at coordinate 1,408,333 of CM066315.1, forward strand.
TAGTTATCATGACTTCTTCTATAATAATAATAATATTCGAATAGATCTATCTCTGAGATTTTGGATGCAAAAAGTCAAAAAAATAAAATAAAAAAATCTCTTCTTAAGTTCAATACTATTAATATGCTACATTCATGAGTTGAAAATTGTTAAGTTATGTTGTTGTTGAATGTATTTTGATCTTTTGTCTCTGTGACTTACTAAATTGTTTTATTACACATACATGTATAAAGTGTTTGATTGTTATAAAGTATTAATTCAAATACCCTTAAATAATAACAAGATAAGAGAAATACACGAAACATAAAGAAATGTTGTAGCATTATGAGCTTGTATAATTAAGTATCCTTTTTTATTTGAGCAGTTTTCGTCAATTCTCAAGGCTTAATTTTCTTATAATTTGATTTCGTTTTGGTTACAGTTTGATTCTTTGGAGGATCCGGGGAATTGTTCTCTTCCACGAGCTCAAATTTAAGGTAATTGCAATTGTTTTAGGTCAGATATTTTTTATCTGTATTCATGTTCATTTATATTTTGTCGAATATGATCAATCTTCATGTTGTATCTGACTAATCTGAGTGACTTTTTGTCATTTATAACGAAGGCTGATTGGAAAAGATTCAGAATTAGCCCTTATCCATGCTCCATCACCATCATATGTATATGAGTTTTAGCAAACATGCTATAATCACCAATTTACAAGTTCACATTCCTATGATAATATATATATATATATATATATATATATATATATATATATATATATATATATATATATATATGTATATATGTATAAATAATTATGGTAGACTAACTTCAACTGCACTCGTCAAAGCCAGAAAACCAAGCCCAAACACTTTGTAGTATTCAGCAATGGTCCTGCTGGCTCAAATTTGCAACTTTGTGAGGAACATGCAAATATCTGACAGTAAGCAGAGTACCTAGGAATTGATGCATACAGAACGAGATTATAGTTATTAATGCTAAGCGACTATCTCTCCATATACCTAAGTTATGCACATAGGAGTTGAGAATTTATGGCATAAAGGATAGGTAGGGTCAGGACTCATGAGAGTTTGTGAACATGTTTGGTTAGTAATCCCACTTAACACCTTGAAGGAAAGCAAACTACCTTCTAAATGGAGCAAAAAAAATTATGGTGCATTAACCCTAAATAAAATCCTAAATCCTAAGATATTGTGATCAATATGCCAAAGCTACGTATACATAATCCATCTAAAATCAAGCATTTCTATTTAAAAAATATACATTGTAACAATTAAGTTACAATATACCAAGTAAGATGACAGTAGCATCAAATTACTAATAATAATCACTACAATGTAACTAAGCATTTATCATTCACTAAATCAAGTAACAAGATACCAACTAATATACCAAGTAAGATAACAGTAGCATCAAATTACTATTAATTATTAGTACCAACTAAAAAACCAAGTAGCATCAGATTGCCAACAAAAAACCAAGTAGCTTGCATACCTTGAGTGAGAATGTGAGAGTTGAGACGGAGGCAGAGGAGACGGTGGTCGGACTACGCCGTAGCCCGTAGGACGCAGGTTAGTGGAGAGTGGAGACGGTGGTCGGAGCCTCGGAGGTCACGGTGGAGCGTCGCTGGAGACTGGAGGCGTGGAGCGATGGTGGTCTGGTGGTTTGTGGTCGCGATGGTCGTCACTGTGGTCGAAGGCTCTCAAAGCCCTAATACTGATTTGGAGGAAAGTGGGTGGGGACGTGGGATTTGGGTTGTATCAAGATAATTTATATTCACCCTTACACTTTCAATCATAAATCATTTTTACAAAAAGAAACATTAAATACACTATTAATATCCAAATTTTGTTTATTATCTATATCCACTATAAATTATTTTGTTTAATTACGGCTAAGAGGTCATTTACCATATGTTTACCCGGGTAAGCGTTTACCCTAAGTTATATTACCTTATCCGATGAATATGGCAATGACCGAGAATCTTACCTGGTAAGAGATAAGGCAATAACAAGTCTTTCCCGGTAAGTGAGGGCGACAACTTTAACGGTTACCGGATAAATTATTGCACACGATGTTGTTCGAATGAACTAAAATTTTATTCAACAAGATAACTGATAGTGTTGAGTTTTACCGGCAAGCAGTTACGAGGTGGGTGTATGGTAGTAGTTAAACAAATGCAAGTTTTCAATTGCTAGGATACAATCTTAATCACCGTTTTTTATATATAGCTAATTTTTATCATCGGTGAAGTTTGAACATTTGATCTTGAATGTTGGCCTCTATCGATAACTTAGATCCCGCCGCATTGCGCGGGTACTCAACTAGTTATCATTGAATCACCTATATCTTATCCTTCCATATTGTATCAAATTCACCCACGTTCTAACAAGAGAGATTCAACCATTTGACCACCCTATATCAAAATAATAAACAACACCATCTCTATATGACACCAAAACTCACATGAAAAAAAAAACTAAGTATTATCACATTAATATATACATAAGTACGTAACATAACCGACTTGAAATGAAGATGGGATGGAAGCCATTGATGAAACAAGTTCAAAACCAATTAAACCTAATGTAAACTCGAACTGTTCTGTAATCTGCAAATAGCATAATATTAATTGTCCTGTTAAACTTGAGAAAGTAAAACTATGAAATAGTACGACGTGTGGGATCCTCTTTTCTGTATCTAAGATTTTATCCTTGTTAAAGTAAAATTGCGGAAAATGACTGTTATGATGAGTAAAATGTATGTATGGTATTGGTAAATGGTAGTGGTGAATTGGGCTTGATAAAGATCATAATCCAAGCCCAGATAAAAGGGGGATCTAATTCAATTTGACCGCGTAGTCAAACCTAAAAAGGGGTCCACCGGAAAAAAAAAAAAAAAGTAAGTGAAAAGCTCGTTGGTACATAATTTGGACCGTTCATTTATATTGGCTAATCATAACATGACACGTGTCGGCCTGATAGATGAAGAATAAACCTCCTTTGATGGTTGTATAAAAATGTCAAATGATGATATATATGTCATTTTCCTTATATACCCTTCTTTATTTTGGTTTCTTTCTCTACTTTGATATATTTCTTTCATTCTAAGATAAATACTAATTTTTAAAAATATATGTTTATTTTCTCATTTTACATAATTATAAAATGGAAAAAAATATCTTTTATAATTAAAAGTAAAACTATCGTTTTGTTAACTAAAAAATTTAATAATTATATATTATTAAAAATGTATTTTTTATCGTGAACATTTATTCTGAGATGGAGCGAGTATAATTATTTTTATGTTTTTATTAAATTATTACTTATCTATACTTCTTTCTTGGTTAATTTAATTAAAGTTTTTACAAAGATATACTTTATAAGGATGGTCCATGTGTGACCAACAAGTTTGCACCTTCAAGTAATGCAGTTCTGTTTTCCAAACATCATTTATCGTCATATGGACAATGATGTGATTAAAACAACCTATTGTGTTGTAAATGTAAATGTAAATGTAAATGAAAAGTGATTACTGATGAGCCGATCATCATAATCTCATGAATGAAAGTCACTTATAGTGTGTGTAATAACCAGGTTTTTATCTAAATTAAATTTGGAATTTTATAAGTCTTTATGTTAGTATTTTATGGAATTAGGAGATAAGGGATAAGTTTTACTTGTTACTTGGAAGTTTGGGGGTAAGTTTTGCCAAAAGAGTAAAGTTTAGGGTTGAATTGGTCTTTTTGCTAACCTTGTATACCACAACCGACTCCAACAAGAGAAAATGAAGATGATGTCTTCTCTTTTAGTTATTCAAAATATATTCAAGTATTAGTGTGTGTGTGCATTCGGTTAGAGAGAGAGAGAGAGAAATCGAGAGAAAGTTTGAAGGGAAGAAGAAGGAAAAGATTAAGAAGTTTGTTGCTGTGATTCAGGGAATAAACTGAAGTGATTCAGGTAAACAATTCATACCTTATATGTGTTTTAATTCTCTAAAGTGTTCTTGAGGTTTATAGTTAAGTTCTTGGTGGGTTTTGTTAATAAGGGGTGTTTTGGGAAATCTGAGCTTAAGGTTAGGTTATGTTTATAGTCTTAATCATAACTGCATCTTTATAGCAACATGCATAGCTTAAAACTGCAAAAATCTGGGTTTTAGGATGAAACAGTAGACTGAGACATTCATCGAAGTCGCAATAGACGACTGCGACATTCAACGAAGTCGCAACAGTTGGTTGCGACTTGGCATTGAAGTCGCAATGGTCGTTTGCGACTTGGCTTGAAATCGCAGTAGTTGATTGCGATTCGAGTTTGGAATCGCAATAGTAGGTTGCGACTCCAGGGTGGAATCGCAATAAGGGGTTGCGACTTCAGGGTGGAATCGCAATAAGGGGTTGCGACTTCAAAGTGGAATCGCCATAGGAGATTGCGACTTGGTACTGTTCATTGCGATTTCAGTTGGGAATTTTGTAAGTTTAAGTATTAAAAGAGATATTTGGTATTTTATCTGATTTCAGATTTGGTGAAAGATCGACGTACGTGAGTTATCTTGGAAGGGTTTTTGTGATAAAAACAAGGTGAGTTTTTATTTGAAATGTTTTTCAAATGGAATACATATATGTGATTAAGTGTAATATGGTGCATATAGTGTTTATATGAATATTACATTGTATGAGTACTAGTTGGCCGGGCTTAGGACCGGTGAAAGTTGGCTGTACAAAGGGACAGTGGTGTTGGCTGTATTTAGTACAGCGGTGTAAAGTAATTAATTGGCTTGCTACCAATTAATATGGCCAAGGAAAAGAAAAGAGATAGAGATGGAAAGATACATGATGCATGAGTCATATTTGGTATTCTTACGTGAATTATGTGCAAATGTTCTCTTTTACTAACGGGGATTTTTCTCATTAGACCTCAAGGTCTAACCCTCATTTTTGTTTTAAAATATGTATTCCAGGTCAAGGAGCAAACAAAAGACTATGATAGGATTTCTCATGTTTAGCTTTTGTGGATGTTGAATGATTATGAAGATTTCAGTTATAATTAGTAGTTGTTATGTATTTTACTTTATTCGAAAAAGTTTGTACTGAAAGACCAAATTGTAGAATTTAAGGGACCGTATTTGGATTATGATATGTTATTTTGTGGTGAATTATATGAAACTCGTATGTTGGGATTAAGGGATGTTACAAATGGTATCAGAGCCTTAGTTTAAGAGATTTAGGTATTAGTATCTGTACCTAGACTTAAACTACATGCGAAGTAGGAGGTCCTTGTTATTTTAGAACCTTGTGATGATAAATATAAAAAGGTAGAAGGAACATCATGTAAGGTAATTTCAGATTACACCTGGCCAGTGTAATTATGATCTTACAGGTACATGTTTGAACCAGAATACTTTATTATATGGGGTATGTGCTTATGTGTATATTAACCTTGTTTGAATCAACAGAATGGCAAGTGGAACGAGACAAACAGCCGGAGGAAGGGGAAGAGGGGGAGAAAGAGGCAGAGGTAGGACAGGGGGCAGTGTACAGGGGCGAGGCACGGAGTTTGTTACGAGAGACGATCTAGCGGTTGAAATGGGAAGACTTCAGGCAAATATTCAAGCCATGTTTAACCAGACTCATCATACGGAAACAGCAATACCAGACCCTACCCTTGAAAACGAAGTGCCTATCGCACCTATTGTCACATCAGTACCAAGAAAGTGTGATTATAAAATGTTTTTAAGCTGTAAACCACCCACTTATGGAGGGGACAAAGATCCAGTAAAAGCAATGCGATGGCTGAAGGAGGTTGAAGCTGTATTTAAGACCAGTAAATGCGCGGAAAAAGATAAAGTGTTATATGGAACAGCAATGTTGAAAGCAGACGCCTTGTATTGGTGGGAAGCCCTTATTGACTCTGAAGGACCTGAGGTATATTCAACTTTTACTTGGGGCGAATTCTCGAGAGCATTTAAGGAACAGTTTTGCCCGCAAGCCGCAGTTAGACAGTTGGAAGAGGAATTCCTGAGCCTACAGCAAGGAAATTTATCGGTAAGAGACTACACAGCCCGTTTCTTGGAAAAGTCGTGTTTCGGAGAATATTATGTTGCCACAGAAAAGATGAAGATGGAAAGGTATGTATTCGGATTGAATTCGGAGATTAGAAAGTTGGTAACTGCAGCGAGACCTAATACTTTTTCAGAAGCAGTCAATGCTGTGGAAAATGTGGAGCGAGACAATAAGAGGGATGTTGGGGATAAGAGTGCGGGAAAGAGAAAATGGGAAGGACCACCACACGATATGAAGAAGTCTGGATTTCAGCGATTTGATAGTCGTCCACCTTTTAGAGCAGCTGAAAGACCTTGCCCAAAGTGCCACCGTTTCCACCAAGGAAGCTGTCAGGTAGATCCTAGAAACTGTTATAAGTGTGGGAAGATTGGTCATATTGCTAAAGACTGTCGGGTGGTTAGATTTTGTTATTCATGCAATTCGCCAGATCATCTTCAATCAGATTGTCCATTGGGAAGAATACCATCGGGTGGCACGTCAACAAGAGCATCGGGTGTTAGACCAACAGTACCGAGGTCAGAGCCAGCAAGAGCAAGAGGCCGTTCATTTCAGATGACAGCAAAGGAAACGGAGGAAACTCCAAACGTAGTTACAGGTACATTCTTAATAAATTCCACACGTGCTAAGGTGTTATTTGATTCTGGTGCAAACCGATCGTTTGTGTCTCCTTCATTTGCTGCTTACATGCGTTTAAAGCCGAAAGTGTTAGATCATGCTTTATTGGTAGATACGGCAAATGAAAATCAAGTATCAGTTAAAGAAGTATTTGATAGTTGCGTGATAGATATAGAAGGGTGCGGAGTACCGATCCAGTTATTTCCAATAGCCCTGGTAGAGTTTGATGTGGTAGTGGGAATAGACTGGTTAGCCGAGAACCAAGCTAATATAAATTGTGATAAGAAGTTAATAAACGTTGTGTTACCTGAAAGGGCCGGTAGTGATTTATGGCGATCGTAGGAATTATCAGTATAATCTTATTAGCATGATAAAAGCCCGTAAGTGTGTTAGTAAAGGTTGTCAGAGTTACTTAGCTTATGTAATAGATACTAAGCTAGAGAAGAGTAAGTTGGAAGACATTCCAATTGTTAGTGATTTTCCAGAAGTATTTCCTGAAGACTTGCACAGTCTTCCGCCCGTTAGACAGGTAGAGTTCGGTATAGATTTAATTCCTGGAGCCACCCCTGTGGCCCGTGCACCGTATCGTTTGGCGCCTCCAGAAATGAAAGAAATGATGGCATAACTGCAAGATCTATCCGATAAGGGTTTCATCAGACCAAGTTCTTCACCGTGGGGAGCACCAGTCTTATTTGTGAAAAAGAAGGATGGTTCGATGAGAATGTGTATCGACTACAAAGAATTGAATAAGCGAACGACCAAAAACAAGTATCCCCTACCTAGAATTGATGACCTCTTCGATCAATTAGTCGGAGCTTGTTGTTTTTCCAAGATTGATTTAAGATCCGGTTATCATCAGTTGAAGGTCAAAGAAGAAGACGTGTTGAAAACTGCTTTTCGCACCAGGTACGGTCACTATGAGTTTCTAGTAATGCCATTTGGATTGACAAATGCTCCAGCCGCCTTTATGGATTTAATGAATCGGGTATGTAAGCAATATCTTGATAAATTCGTCATCGTATTTATCGATGATATACTTATTTATTCCCGATCCAAAGAGGATCATGCACGACATCTTCGTTTGATTTTGGAATTATTGAAGAAAGAAAAGTTGTATGCGAAATTTTCGAAGTGTGAATTCTGGTTGCGGGAAGTTCAGTTTTTGGGGTATATAGTTTCTGAAAAGGGTATACAAGTCGATCCGATGAAAGTGGAAGCAGTTGAAAAATGGGAACCGCCAAAGACAGCAACAGAAGTACGAAGTTTTCTGGGTTTGGCCGGCTACTACCGAAAGTTTATAAAAGATTTCTCTCGTATTGCCACACCGTTGACGAAACTGACTCGGAAGAATCTGAAGTTCGAATGGAAGGCAGAACAGGACGAGGCATTCAGGATATTAAAGGAGAAACTCTGCAGCGCGCCGATTTTAGCATTGCCAGAAGGTTCGGATGATTTTGTGGTCTACAGTGATGCTTCTAAGTTAGGTTTGGGATGTGTACTCATGCAACGTGGAAAAGTAATTGCCTATGCTTCTCGTCAATTAAAGGACCATGAAAGGCAATATCCTACCCACGATATGGAACTTGCAGCGGTTGTCTTTGCATTGAAGATTTGGAGACATTATCTGTATGGTTCCAAATGTCAAATTTTTACTGATCATAAGAGTCTCCAACATCTTTTTGATCAAAAGGAACTGAATATGAGGCAAAGAAGGTGGCTAGAGTTAGTGAATGATTATGATTGTGAAATCCTTTATCACCCAGGAAAAGCGAATGTGGTGGCAGATGCACTAAGTCGACAAGAAAGAAGTGGAACGATAAAGGCGATATCTTTAAGAGCTGAACTTCTTCCAAACATTTTTGACGAATTACTGAAGTGCCAATTAGATGCTTATCAAGAAGAAAGTTTGAAATCTGAACGGTTGGTTGGGATATCAGCATTGCTTGGGAAAGATAACCGTGGGTTGTTGTGTTTGGGGAATAGGATTTGGGTACCTCGTTTGGGTGGATTACGTGATCGTGTACTACAAGAAGCTCATCAATCTCGATTCTCCATTCATCCAGGTACAAATAAAATGTATAGAGATTTGAAACAATTCTATTGGTGGCCGGGGATGAAAAGAAGTATTGCTAAGCATGTGGAAGACTGCATTACCTGCAAGAAAGTAAAGATTGAGCATCAGAAACCGTTTGGTCAGTTACAACGCTTAGATATTCCAGTGTGGAAATGGGATCAAATCACAACTGATTTCATTACCAAGTTACCAAGAACTTCAAAGGGATTCGATTCTATTTGGGTGATTGTGGATAGGTTGACGAAGTCTGCTCATTTCTTGCCGATAAAAGAAACCGATTCTTTGGAACGTTTGGCCAAACTGTACATTAATGAAATAGTAACTCGACATGGAGTACCAATTTCGATTATTTCTGATCGAGATAGTCGTTTTACTTCTAGATTTTGGAGAAGCTTTCAAAAAGAGATGGGAACACAAATCAAGTTGAGTACAGCATATCATCCACAGACTGATGGACAAAGTGAAAGAACAATTCAGACGTTAGAAGATATGCTTCGGGCTTGTATAGTTGATTTTGGAGGATCATGGGATAAACATTTGCCTTTGATAGAGTTCGCTTACAACAACAGTTATCATTCTAGTATTCAGGCGGCACCGTTTGAAGTATTGTATGGTAGGAAATGCCGAACGCCTTTGTGTTGGAATGAAGTGGGAGAAAAGCAGTTAGCAGGGCCAGAAATAGTACAGTTAACAGCAGATAAGATTACTCAGATCCGGGATAGATTGAAAATGGCACAAGACAGACAGAAAAGTTATGCAGATCGACGCCGGAAACCGTTAGAATTTCAGGTTGGGGAATTTGTGATGTTAAAAGTTTCACCTTGGAAAGGAGTCATACGTTTTGGGAAGCAAGGTAAACTCAGTCCGCGGTATATTGGGCCATTTGAAATTACAGAAAGAATTGGTGAAGTAGCATACAGATTGGATCTTCCGTTGGAATTGAGCAGGATTCACAACGCGTTTCATGTGTCGAATTTTCGGAAATGTTTAGTCACGCCGGACCAGGCAGTCTCTCTACCGGATATCCAGGTTGATGAAAAGCTGAACTACGTGGAAGAACCGGAAGCTATAGTTGATCACAAGGTTAAAGTATTAAGGAATAAGGAGATCAAGCAAGTAAAGGTCCAGTGGAAACATCATAGGGGTCAGGATGCAACATGGGAATCGGAGGCGGAGATGAGAGCCAAATACCCTCATCTGTTCACTTAATCGAATTCCGGGACGAAATTCTTTTAAGGGGGAGATGTTGTAATAACCAGGTTTTTATCTAAATTAAATTTGGAATTTTATAAGTCTTTATGTTAGTATTTTATGGAATTAGGAGATAAGGGATAAGTTTTACTTGTTACTTGGAAGTTTGGGGGTAAGTTTTGCCAAAAGAGTAAAGTTTAGGGTTTAATTGGTCTTTTTTCTAACCTTGTATACCACAACCGACTCCAACAAGAGAAAATGAAGATGATGTCTTCTCTTTTAGTTATTCAAAATATATTTAAGTATTAGTGTGTGTGTGTGCATTCGGTTAGAGAGAGAGAGAGAAATCGAGAGAAAGTTTGAAGGGAAGAAGAAGGAAAAGATTAAGAAGTTTGTTGCTGTGATTCAGGGAATAAACTGAAGTGATTCAGGTAAACAATTCATACCTTATATGTGTTTTAATTCTCTAAAGTGTTCTTGAGGTTTATAGTTAAGTTCTTGGTGGGTTTTGTTAATAAGGGGTGTTTTGGGAAATCTGAGCTTAAGGTTAGGTTATGTTTATAGTCTTAATCATAACTGCATCTTTATAGCAACATGCATAGCTTAAAACTGCAAAAATCTGAGTTTTAGGATGAAACAGTAGACTGAGACATTCATCGAAGTCGCAATAGACGACTGCGACATTCAACGAAGTCGCAACAGTTGGTTGCGACTTGGCATTGAAGTCGCAATGGTCGTTTGCGACTTGGCTTGAAATCGCAGTAGTTGATTGCGATTCGAGTTTGGAATCGCAATAGTAGGTTGCGACTCCAGGGTGGAATCGCAATAAGGGGTTGCGACTTCAGGGTGGAATCGCAATAAGGGGTTGCGACTTCAAAGTGGAATCGCCATAGGAGATTGCGACTTGGTACTGTTCATTGCGATTTCAGTTGGGAATTTTGTAAGTTTAAGTATTAAAAGATATATTTGGTATTTTATCTGATTTCAGATTTGGTGAAAGATCGACGTACGTGAGTTATCTTGGAAGGGTTTTTGTGATAAAAACAAGGTGAGTTTTTATTTGAAATGTTTTTCAAATGGAATACATATATGTGATTAAGTGTAATATGGTGCATATAGTGTTTATATGAATATTACATTGTATGAGTACTAGTTGGCCGGGCTTAGGACCGGTGAAAGTTGGCTGTACAAAGGGACAGTGGTGTTGGCTGTATTTAGTACAGCGGTGTAAAGTAATTAATTGGCTTGCTACCAATTAATATGGCCAAGGAAAAGAAAAGAGATAGAGATGGAAAGATACATGATGCATGAGTCATATTTGGTATTCTTACGTGAATTATGTGCAAATGTTCTCTTTTACTAACGGGGATTTTTCTCACTAGACCTCAAGGTCTAACCCTCATTTTTGTTTTAAAATATGTATTCCAGGTCAAGGAGCAAACAAAAGACTATGATAGGATTTCTCATGTTTAGCTTTTGTGGATGTTGAATGATTATGAAGATTTCAGTTATAATTAGTAGTTGTTATGTATTTTACTTTATTCGAAAAAGTTTGTACTGAAAGACCAAATTGTAGAATTTAAGGGACCGTATTTGGATTATGATATGTTATTTTGTGGTGAATTATATGAAACTCGTATGTTGGGATTAAGGGATGTTACAGTGTGCCAAAAATTAAATATTAAAACTTGCGACAATGTACGAATGCTTAAAAAAATCAAATATAAAGTAGAAAAGATTCTTTCAAAACTTAATTCATATCGTTCGTATTTGTTGGATTCATACTTTCTAAGATTTTTTTACGAAAGTATGAGGGTATGATGGACCATTATATTGGGACCATATATGAGTTTTGATGCCAAAATTTGAGGATGGCATTTCATTTATTATATGGTAAAAGTTAGTTATTCACATGCCTCTCTTTTTCATTTTGCTATACAATCAAAGGAAGGACGTCGTGATGTTGCCTAATAGTGGCATCTTGTCGACAACAAAAGCCAACATATATATATATATATATATAGCTAAAATCTCTCAACAAATTCGGTAACTTTCTATGATAGTCAAATAAGGTAACTTATGTTTGACAAACAATGTCTTAGTTGTAGAAATAAACACTAAAAATAGCCCTAAAGTTAAGATATATAAAATTAGAGTCGGGTTCAAATTAAACGAGAACAGTACCTATTTAAATGAAAAAGTGTCAACGTTTTTTTTATAAAACAAATGCTTTATTAATAGTCAATTTATAAAGTTAAAGATTCATTCACGACCTAACTTTGTGTTGGTCCTCTTATGTTCGATTCATACTTCCTATGATTTCACAAAATATGAGGATTGATTGGACCATATACGCATTTAGATGCCATAGATTGAGAATCACAACATTTTTGTTATATGATCGAGTACGGATATAATGATGATATCTAATACCGACATCTTGGTAGAAAAAATGTCAACCTAACGAAGCCTACTATACGTACCTGGTGATGAAAAAGAAAAGAGGGGCACAATTACAATCATTAAGAACGTGGGATATCAAATAGTAATAACAATTTAAAGTTACAACAATATTTTTAGATCAAGTTAGGTTTATTTCAATAAAGAGTGGAAGAATAAGATTCACAAAGTTTGATATAATATCTCTTATTCTTTGTCATACAATTATCACGACTCTTCAATTGTTAGGCAATAAAAATGTCTTTCCTACTTGATGATCCACCAAAAAGCAACAAAAGATACAATTACTTATTACTATCCTTATGACTTAATCAACTAAAAAACAAATCTACAAAATAAAGTAAATTTTTAACCAAGAAAATGTGATATAACTTAGGGTTGACATCATTTGGGACAATCCTAGATTCTCTGCTTTAACCACATAAAATCTTAGCAAGTGGAGATGATAACATGTATAATTGACGAATATATCAAAATGTTAACGTATAATGTTGAAGTTTTTCTAGAGACCTAACTTGTCTGTTTCATCTTTTGTTTGATTTTTACCACTTATTTTAGAAAATTCGAGAATGGTGATGCTTTTAGATTCGGAAATTTGAGGAGCAGATTTCATTTGTGATCTCATAAAGTTTACTTACTAAAAACAAGCATATTGTCCAAAGGGCATCTTGTCGAAAGCAAAAAGGGAGATAGGAAGGCAATGATCTCTTTATTAGAACCTACAAGTAAATTGTCATTATTCTGATCGGATTAACCTGTAATTATTTGTTATGTGTTATGTCTGTGGTTAAGTTGATAAGTAGATATGCTATGTTACAAGTGTTAAAACGCAAGAAAACCAAACAAAAACAAAGAAAAACGGATTAAAGCTGATTTAGAATGGCGACAATAATGACCAAGGTTCACACTGGCCAAGTTGCGATGTAGTGCAAGTGGCTTGCACACCGCTTGGCGAAGTTGGGCCATGACATGGAAAGATGCCATGTACCTCATGCAACGCGAACTCGAGCCCGCGTAAAAGTCGCCTAGGTTATATGATATCAGAAGCGATCTAGAGGCCACTTAGAACCCCACTGGAGCATAAGATAAGCTAGTGCTAGCGTTCAACCACAAGTTCAAGTACTTAGAGCATACACTATCATGAAATACTCAATTGTTTCATAAAACGGTCACGCTACATTAGCATTCTACAAACCTATTCATTTTACAAATTACATCCAAAACATGAAAATTTTAACGGTTTTATAAATAGGCCTCACTTAAAACAACAATAATAACTAGTTAAAAGAATAACGAAACCACAATTTAAATTTATAATAATCAAAATAAAACAATAAAAATGCTATACTATTAAAAATCAAAATACAAAACTAAATGAGTTGTTAAAATTAATCAACCATTTAACAAAAGTAGAATTAAATTATAAAAAAATACGTGGGACCAACCCGTTCAACAAGCAAACCACTACTTACTTTAGAACGTTTTTTTAATGGTGATTCAAGTTTTGTCCATATTAATCTTGACAAATTGCGATTATAAGACATCACCTGAACTGATCAGTGACCACAATTGTTGTGGAGTCTAGAATCAAAATATGAGATATGCCACCACAATACCCCTAGGCCTCAATCACTATATATGTCACAATTGTGGTTTACTTAAGGAGTTGTTCTTGCCAAAGTTTTTTTAAGGCATGTATGTGGATATAAAATCCAGATAAAAATTGTATGTCCCAAAAATTTCTTGTTCCCTTCTTATCCACCAATCACATAAATCCATGACGTATTGGCTTAAGTAGATAGAGTCGGTCAAAGTTGTGCATTTGAATACCAAAAATTAAGGATTACATTTCATTTGTTAACTTGTAAAAGTTGTTTACAACACATGCCTTTCTTTTCATTTTTGTTTTTGAAATATATATATATATATATATATATATATGATCAAGTGAAAGTGAACGTGAAGATAAGCAAAACCGATCAATGGAGTTCATACATCAAACATGCATCGTCCTTTAATTTTAATCGAAGTTGGATCATATATAACATCTCTAATGGTGAAAAACCACCCACGCTCCATAATTTTAGTGAGATTTGAACCTTTAACCTTGATCTTATGATAGCCTGGACTCTACCGTTAACTCAGATGTTGCTAAACTAACGACCATTTGGTAACAAAAGAGTTCAATCATAATTATGCACTTTTTTTAAAGAAATTATGCACTTATTTAATAGTAGAATTATACTTCATCATCAAATAGATACAACATATGTATATATATATATATGTCTTCAGACTAATAATCCAAGGGGCAACACTTGCCAAATTATTCTTTCAAATTAACTATTAATGGTATCACCATATACTAGAGTGCTTCAACCTTCTTCATGCTTCTATGTCTTCTTCTTCTCATCGTTCGAACATAAACATGATCTCACGTGGTTGAAGTCAAAAAGGCCCTTCCTGGCTGACGATTCACCAATGGTCCATGTCGTCCAAGAAGCTGCATAACACACAATCAATCACTTAAAGATATATTTAATCAACAAAATTTGTTCAAAACCCTTTGACCTACCAGTATCCACGTTATCGGTAAAACCACAAAGCCAACCTCCATGAGGCCATGTATTCAGACCTCACTAAAAAAAAGATATTGTATAAATTCATTTAGGGAAATTCATTAAAATGACCATTTTTCTTTGGTGGTTTGGTTTAACCTCTTAGCCACTTATCTCCGACTTTACCAAAATCGCACTAGGTCCGCAAAAACTGGTAGAAAGTGTAAATATTGCTAAAACATACCTCCGCAATTACAGACTGGACCCCTGGACTTTCAACAATATTTACACTTTCTTGCTAACGTAAGTTTTTGTCACTATTTTGATCAATTTAGAGAGAAATTGCTAAAAAAAATAAAACCACCAATTTAAAATGACTATTTAATTAATTTCCATTCATTTATCATATATAAATATTTAAAAAAAAACCCACCTTGGCATTCACACCATCTGCCATGCACTATCCGATTCTCTGATTTCCACCTCACATAATCCTGGCGGCTGAACTTGGTGAATCCCCTACATTAATTTATAATTAATTTTCCCAATCAATCGCAGAATTTTAATACATTAAACTTAAAGCAACAAATAAACGAACAAATTGATACCATTTCCTGCTGACGATAATCTTTTGACGGCCGGGAAACTTGAACTTTGCCCGACGCAGAGCCTCCTGTGCGTGGCCGCTGTTGTGATCCTTGCAACGAACCGAAAGAAGAACCTGACCGATGTGCACTCGAGCACACGTTCCCAGTGGCTTCCCAAAGGCACCTCTCATGCCCACGACAACATCTTATTGATTCGCAACACGTGGAACGGGTGGACTCGAACCCGGCCGGCCTCAAGTGAAACGAGTCTTTCCCTGCGTGCTTAGCCATGTATTTGTTGCAAGCTAGCAATTCGAGCAGCTTCAAGGGCTTCACTCGACACATTCTCTTTTTCCCAACTAACCAAATGAACACAAAATGGTAATTCATCTGCACCCTTCTTCTTCATTCCCACATCGTAGATCCTGATCTTTGGATCTGGGACTCCACGACAGAATCGGGATTTTGGGTACGGCTTGTTTTTGATTTGGCGATAACATCTCGCTGGTCCTAAATATATATAATACAAGTGATCGATCACATATCCATCATCATATTCATATAAAAAAATGATGGATATATAATTAAGAAGCTATATATGATGAAGAAAGAATTTAATTAAGAACTTACTCCTCCCCATGGCCGGCGATATGATGGATTTAGCAAACCCTAAATATGGATTTTAAAATGAAAATGTGGTGGTGATGTGCAGTGATTACTGGAATACTGGTTATTAGGAGGGAAAGGGAAGATTGAATTAAGGATCGGAGGATATGGTGGTAATGGAAATTTCTAAGTGGTGTGAAGAGAATAGTAAGTACAACGTTAGAATCGTGTACGTTAGTCCCACTCCCACCATGCAATGCAAATCAAATCAAATCAAATCAAATTACACCCGCCAACTTTTTAATATTCATTTCTTTATTTATGCTTTAGGATTATTCTAGATGTCTTATACGTGTTTCAACGTTATTCCCTATCATATAAATACATAGAAATTGATTAAAAATAGTTCATCTTTTCAAATTTTACATTTTAGAGCATTTTTATGAAATGTAAAACCAATGAAAAGATTTCATTAACGTGTCATTTTGGCATGTATGTATGGTCATTTTATGAATTATTTGTATCTATATGATCATTTTAGACCATCTTCAATGGTTATATTAAAGTTTTTCTAAAACAGAGTAAAAAAGTTTAAAATCTATAAAATAAATTGTACCCAACTCCAACAGTTATGCTATTTTAGCAACTTTAATTACTTATCTTATTAATATATTCAATTTATCTGATTATATTATTAAAATATTAATATATGAAAAGTTGGGAGGAATTTTTTTTGCTTTTTGGAGGTAATAATTAGTTTTAGGGAAAAACCATCTATTTACGCTGTGTTCTCTAATCCGGAGAGATAAAAAGAAGAAAACAAACGGATGAAAAAGAACGACAGAGAAAAGAAGATAATTTTTTCATCTATGTTATCGAAAGGGAAGAAAAGAAAATATTTTTTTCGTGTTCTTGAACAATAGAGAAAGAAAAGGAAAACGTCATTTTTACTTATATATCCTTAAAAAAATATATTTTATAATGAAAGAACGTGTAGTTTGTCATTTTAATAATGTTAGTAACATATTTAAATATTTTTAATTTGTTTCCTTTCCTTTCCTTCCCTTTCCGGGGGGGGGGGGGGGGGGGGTGGGGGTTTGAAAGAAAATTTATCATAATTATCCTTCCGTTTCTTTTTTTCCTTTCTCGAAAACACGAGTTATTTTTACTTTCCTCCCATTTCTCTCCCTTTCCTTTTTTTCTTCGTAAAATGAGTTTCGAGAACACAACGTTAGAGATTTCTCTAAATTTAGAGATTTTTACAATTTTTTCATCTTTTCTCTATTTTAGCATATTGGATAGCATAATTGTTGGAGCAACAAAAATGTTAAAATCTTTTTTTATTTTAGCATATCTAGATGGTCTTGTTTTCGACTCTCGGTCCTTGCTTCCGCTCTTATCGGGTAAGATTTTTGGTCTTTGCCATATTCATCCGGTAAGCTAATGTGACTCGGTAAGCACTTACCTGGGTAAGCGTTTTGTAAACAGCCCCTTACATTTATTCAAGATTTCACACCCCGCCGCATTGCGCGGGTACACAACTAGTTTATACATTAAGGAAACAATCCTCATTACTTAAATCAATCAATTCCTCAATCAACCATCATGAACTACTTTTTTGAAAACACAAATCCTTTCTAAAATGAATCAACTTAAGAACCTCCATTGGAAAGGTGGAATAACACCAAGAGTTCACAAACTCCTCAAGGGAATCATCCAACACACCCTTCCAATTGGTTTTGTCTCAAAATACTTGAAGAAGAAGAGAAATCAATAAGAATCATACATCTAAACTCCATTTCCAAGACAAAACTAAGAGATTAAGATGAATGTATACCTTAGCAGCCAATTCCTTCAATCTCTATCTCAATCACTTTCCCAAGCCTTCAATGGTGGAACCTTGAGCTCCTTCTCCTCTCTTCAATTCCTCCAGCCGACATGTGAGGAAACAAATAGGGTTTTAGGAGGTTTTTATCTAGTTCAGCTTTTCCTTTTTACCATCTAGCCACAGAACTTTGAGATTTTTGCAAAAGAGCCCCAGAATTTCTTATTTCTGCACTAATACCACAAGAGTTGAAATATGGGGTGTTACATCACCTCCCCCTTAACAGGATTCCGTCCTCGGAATTCCATTGCCGGACATATGCCGCAATTTGGAGTTAACTTCTGACTTCCAATAATCACTTTACGCACAGAATTTCTTAAGGAGTTGCAAATACAATTCTAGAAGATCAACTTCTTTGTCCCTCAAATTCTCGACCATCCGGCGCCAATATTTGGTTCTAACGGTACTACAAAATCCGACCCCTCAATCATTCGCATTACTTGCGAAGACGCACCAAAAGTTTCATACTTCCCCGAGTACCTTTAATTCATTCATTATCTCCCCCAATTCCTTCTATAACTGCCATTACTTCATTACAATATAGCCCGATTCAATCTCCTGTTGAAACACACTTGCAATCCCTTCGTCCGAACATACTACTCATCCAAATTACTCTCCTTAATAGAAAACGACTCTACTCGAGTTAACACCGCAATAACCCGGATCTCTAAACGGAGACTAATCATTCCCTTCGTCGACATTACACACTATCAC
This sequence comes from Saussurea involucrata, assembly GCA_033807775.1. Classification (NCBI taxonomy): domain Eukaryota; kingdom Viridiplantae; phylum Streptophyta; class Magnoliopsida; order Asterales; family Asteraceae; genus Saussurea; species Saussurea involucrata. Next base: position 1,427,087 of record CM066315.1, read on the forward strand.
TCTCATATCATTACCGCATTCTCACTACCATATAACATTCATATCAAAGGATGAACGCCCTCCTACCAAAATAGCGTTCACCTGGCACAGTTGCGTTTCCTCAAAGTCACACTGATCACACGTGTCTCAACAGCTACAAATCAACGGTCCAAACTCACAACAATCGCTAAGCCATAATTATATTCTATACACAGTTATGTCCTTCGCCCTAATCCACCGAATGGTTCCACTAACTAGGAACTGCCTCCAACGTTCACTTGCCCTCCCACACGGAGGAGTGACCAAGCTCATTCAAACTATCTCAATTAATTGAATGTTGAACGACACGCTCACGCGAAGCATTCTTCCCGACAATACTGAATCTAATCCCAAGGTCTCTCGACCACGACACCACATTTGACCACTTGTTTCCATCCTAACTTGATACATTAAAGATCCCTCAAAAGAATGACTCACCCACAAGAACCAACTTTTAGACCGGTCGCATGAACTTAGCTTTCTCAACTCATTAACCATGACATAAACAACAATCCCTTATCTTATGCCTTAAAAAGAACAGTTCTTCAACTATAGTCCGCCCATTCAATGTCTCATGACATCTTCTTACCGCGAGTCCGTCTATACTTGATCTTTCATACCGTCATCATCTTCTCTCATGCTTACACAAACTTTCCATCGCACACCGCTACAGCCTAACAGAACAACTTCTCCATACTTATCAGTCAAGACCTTTAGCCAAGTTCTCATGAGGTACTTAACACCAAGAACTACCAAGAGTTCCTAACTCTCCAACACCGCCGACCCGCTCATTCTAATTCATTACATCCACGAAATACTCCAACGCTCTTGACTAAACTTCACGACGAAGCACTACAACTTAACGGGTACAATATCCTGCTCGACAATCAAGTGAAGCATGAAAACTCACCCAAAATCCAATGGGATCGAGAAGGACAAGGGTTCTCCTGTCATCCCGTTACCAACCGCAACTTAATCTCTTGATCTCAACCTAGTATTAACGTATACCGCCCGCAAAACCACACACTTCAACCAGGCTTACTCATTACCTTTGACTACTCCATTATTACATCTGAGACATACACGCTTCTTTGGTACCAAGTGCTACCACTTCCCCACGCCACTATCGCACCCCACGACTACATGGCAACAAGTTAACGTGATGCCTTTACATACGCAGAAGATGTTACTTCCTTTATGCCGCCCATAACACAATTTCAAACGAAGCCAAAACGTTGCTCGACTTTGCCCTTCCCGGGTCTAAACGAACCACATGACAAAGTCAATTACTCAAGGTACACCCGTTTCGATTACCCTAACCTTTCGTTCTTATATGGATCATCCTACCCCATAAGAAAATCACTTAAGCAATCACGATCTCTTACTTTTGTACACTCACACAAGGTGGTCAAACGTCACGTCGGATACCTACCTTTCTCCAAACAACTTCTTACCTCTTTGTAAGAAAACTCAACAAGATAGCCACACTATAGTTACTTCTCCAATACCAACCTCCCGACAACTATCCAACAAAACGGTCACTGATTCGACATCGACAATCGACATGCAATTGTCCAGTCGCCTCACGACGAACAAGGATTCTCGAAAGAATCTATTTCTCCTAACTCCCGAACCAGTTCTCGTTCCTCGTTAACTCCTCACAATCTATCTTCACTGTGCTAGACACCTTACACATAAGCTAATCATCCAAACCTCAATGGACATTACATTCACATTGGTGGTCTTCCGTTCTCCCAATGCCCTCACAAGGTGTTCCTATACCATATCCTTAACACATTCTCGAACAACCTCACTCGTTCGCCCGCAACGGGTTCATTCTCACGTTTCAATCTCCTGACAAAACCTCCACATTAATGGACTACATGATGATTTCATTCTTTCCTGACAATCTAGGATTCCTAACATAACCCACTTCGTCCTACGCCTTATAACCAACTTATACCCCACCGTTCTCCCTCGAGAGAGACTAAACACAAGATCTTTCTTAGCAAGATCTAATTATCAAACCATCTCAGTACTCCAACTCGAAACCGAAAACATTACATTAGGTAACGTAACGCTACTGATTTCTATTCCACCAACAGAAACACTTTGGCCATTTCAACTTTACCGCGATTAAAACTATTCTCACATATCCCGACAATAGTTCAAACTACACTCATACCAACATTCCAGATTCACTGCCCAAGACTCCAGGTATTCACCTACTTACTCTAACGGAACACTATGGTCATAACTTGACCACATCTTATACAACTAGCAATTTAACTCCCAAAGCCCTTTCCTTGGCTTAAATCGTAACATCCTCCCCCGACCTAGCTAGTTCATAGCCTTCATGCACAATGACACAACGATTGAAATCATTTTGCGCACTTTTAAGAAACACGATAGATGCAAAAGTATAAAGCGAGTTTGAGTATGCATGAAACAACATTACTCAAGATGAATAGTAAAACACAACGATCGCAAGGATCACTTACAGGTACTCTTACGATAATTCGTAACCCTGTCCATCCAAATCGATGCCGACACTACGATTGTCTTCAATGAAACCCTTTCGCATATGACCGGAAAATTTTCGAACGAAATTACTTACCCAAAGTGGGTCTGTCAACTCCAATACTCGTTCTTATAATAATAACAAGTCAATACTCATTTTGTTTATAAACAAAACCTCTCAATAAAACGTTTTCAATATTTTCATAACGAAGATTCTCTCCCCAAATAAAAGTGTGAAGTAATTCGTAGATTTCTAAGTTCAAAGCTTTATCATATAGTGAAAACAAATTTATCCTTTACCAATAAAAAAAACACACACTTGCGAGTGTCAACTCATTTCTCAAAACAAGGAAAGTTTGTTATGCACGTACACGCCTTTAATATGAAAGAACTTGTGTAATAAGTTTAATGACACAATGCATGAAATTTAATATGCAATTGAAGGCTATTCACTCTAACCAAGTCAACCGTTGCACTCACTTCAACTCTTCACTGATACCTCACTAAGACCAACAACCGCTTTCTTACTTATGCTACAACTTGTGGCACAAGTGCTCCACAATCCACTTGATCGACCGCTCAACATGGTTTACCAAACTAACCAGTTATCTCACCTCCTACTCTTATGCATACTTCAAAACAACACTGATCTCCTTCATTCAATAACCTTGCCACCCCAACCGTTTGACTAAGGAATCCAGAACTAAATTCCCTCCCTCAATCTTGAATTGAAGGTTTTCAAGATGCCAACATAATTCTCGCTTCCTATCCCAGAGAGTTTACCTCTAGACAGCTCATCAACATTCTAGACAACACTTCTTCTAGAAGTTACAAACACCACATCACAAGGGATCTCCCATGACACATCAACTATTTGCTATCAAACACAAGGTTAGAACCTTCTACATACTTCCACACTCACCACCCATCCTGACAATAGCGATTGATTACACCCATGCACCTGTAAGTCCATAATAGCATTGGCCAGATGCTATTTGAATTTACCTTACATGAGGGTTCTCACTACCATTGTCAAGACATCCTACGATTAAGGTCTTTCCTAATGGCTTCCTATATCTCGGTTGTGTCCCTATTCTCAAGTTTAAGTTTAGGCCCATTCGGTCACCTAAATCCCTTAAACTACGGCTCTGATACCATTTGTAACAACCCAAACACTTAACATGGAATATAAGTCCAAAAAGCCCATAAGGGTCCCAATTTACATCACAATACTTGATAACATACTCAAAGCTTAAAGTTCCCAAACGATTACAACCGAGATGTGTAAACTAACAACAGCTGGATCATGACGGTCTCTATTCTCGCACATCTGCCTTAAGCCTTCTCTTTCCCTTTGAACGAAGCACCTAAGCCTCCCTTTCCTGAAAATGGTTTTTAAGTTTTGAAAGCGAGGGTTAGACCATAAGGTCTAGTGAATTCCCTCCTAAAAACGCGACCACAAAACATTTTAAGAAAACACGTTTCCTTGCAAACAGGACGTAACAAGTTTGAGCTCAAACATGGGTGTACACAGTGGCATGGACCAATAACACCTTACAAAGCCAGGCACGGCAACTCAACACCTTACAAAGCCAGGCACGGCAACTCAACACCTTACAAAGCCAGGCACGGCAACTCGACACCTAACAAAGCCAGGCACGACAACTCGGGGGTCCTCCACTGTGCAACCCGACTCTACCACAGGCATAAACATTAAAACATGTTTTAAAACTTACTCGAGGATAATCCTCCTTCCACTTGTAAGATAACACTTTTCATGCATGAGAAGACATAAATTCATGATGATCAAGTAAACTCATTTTCAGTCATATCAATTCTTCGCAATTCATTTTAAAAGATAGAATTAATGCATAAGGGAACTCACCTGGTATTCGGATATACGACACTCTAATCGGAGCTCACTTAAACACCAAACGATCACCTGAATTGGGGTTAACAAAGGAAGTATTAGACTCCCCAATTATACTCTAAAACATTCCCCATAGTGTCTTAAGACAAACCCCTAAACCACGCCTCGAATCCAAGCCCGAACGACCAACGAAGCAGAAACGAGAATTTCCCAACAGAGACTTACGCGGTTTGCTACGCGGTTTGCAAACCGCGTGAAAAGCCGCGCAACTCTTTGGTCGAGCATTCTCAGTTCTGCATCCCAGGGTCAGCTCGAAAACCCACTTAACTCCTCCAAAAATGATTCCAATCGATTGATAACTTCCCAAAACAAACTCTAAAACTATTTATACATTAAGGAAACAATCCTCATTACTTAAATCAATCAATTCCTCAATCAACCATCATGAACTACTCTTTTGAAAACACAAATCCTTTCTAAAATGAATCAACTTAAGAACCTTCATTGGAAAGGTGGAATAACACCAAGAGTTCACAAACTCCTCAAGGGAATCATCCAACACACCCTTCCAATTGGTTTTGTCTCAAAATACTTGAAGAAGAAGAGAAATCAATAAGAATCATACATCTAAACTCCATTTCCAAGACAAAACTAAGAGATTAAGATGAATGTATACCTTAGCAGCCAATTCCTTCAATCTCTATCTCAATCACTTTCCCAAGCCTTCAATGGTGGAACCTTGAGCTCCTTCTCCTCTCTTCAATTCCTCCAGCCGACATGTGAGGAAACAAATAGGGTTTTAGGAGGTTTTTATCTAGTTCAGCTTTTCCTTTTTACCATCTAGCCACAGAACTTTGAGATTTTTGCAAAAGAGCCCCAGAATTTCTTATTTCTGCACTAATACCACAAGAGTTGAAATATGGGGTGTTACAGATATCGTGAATGACAATAGGACAAGGTTTCACGAGAAGAATATGAAATGAGGTTTTGACAAGTTGGTATCACTGGACTCATTTAAGAATTGTGAAAATGGGTATTTGGTGAATGATGATTCATGTGTGTTTGGAGCTGAAGTATTTGCAGTTACAGAGTATGCACAAAAGGATCGATGTCTGTCCATCACAAAGCCTCCGCCAATTTTTAATACTTACACTTGGACCATCGATAATAAAATAAATAAAACGTATTTTAACTATAAGAGTACCATAAATTAAATAATTAACTATAAAAATATGAATTTTAAATATAAAAAATATTTTTATGTAGTATATATGATATATAATAAAATAAATGAATCCAAAAATATTCAATATTTGGCTCATTTCGAACGTATCGAAGGGACGATTATAATGGTGTAACTTGTTAAAATTAAAACGTATTTTTTAACGTATTTTAGTTAATAAACGATTATATGTGTTAAATGTAAATTTAAAATTATGAAAGTAAAAGGTATAAAGTAAAGTAAGTAAATAAATAAGTATATGGATTGAAAGTGTAACATTTCAATTCAAAAGTCATCAAATTGAAGGAATTTGGTGTGTCGCGGGACTTTTCTTCGCGATCGCAGGATCCAATTTTTCAAAAGTGGTCCCTGTCCGCGATAGTGGACCCCCTTTGCGGAAAAATGGGTATTTTGGCAAATTCGGGAGAGAAATGGGTATTTTAGTAAGTCAAAGTCAAACTTTGGGTATTTTAATTAAATTCTGTAACATCTCGAATTTTAGTTATATTATGTTTTAATATAAATGAAGTTGATTTGTTTTTAGTTGTAAGTTTGTGCTATTTTGCAAGTGATAACTCATAATGGGGTTAAAAGTATGAAAAATCAAAGTTGGAGTTAATCTTGAGGTTATGAAATTTAGAGGGTGTGTTTGGTCAAGTATTGAAAGTGTGTATGGATAAAAAGGCTGAGTTTGAGAAATATCTCAGCTACTTTTGGCTAAGGTCGGTTTAAGGAAAATCATAGAGAAAGAGATTAGAGAGAAAGAAGAGAGAAAGAAGAAAAGGAAGAAGAAAACAAGCTTTGGTCTTCAAAATTTGGTAAGAGATTCACCATGGATTCAGACAAACTTGTGGTAAATGCTTAGTTGTAAATAGATTCATTTTGTTGTTTAGGTTCCAGATTTATTGACAACAGATTGGAGAAATTGATTGTGCATAAAGTGGGTTTATCCTCTTTAAAGGTGAGTTCATTCTATTTGATTGTATAAACTATGAAATTGGACGATTTTGGTGTTGTTTTAGTATCTGTATGCTTTACAACTGTTAGAATGATATGGGTCGAACTAAGAATGAAATTATTGGGACTGATTGTTGATAAAACTGAAGAACAACCGTAGTTTCTGGATAAAATGAAGTATCCGGAAACCCCTGTGCGAAGGTATCCGGACGAGGCAAAATATCCGGTAAGTTTAGTTTATGCAGTAGTTTCCGGATGAAATAGATACCGGATGGTATCCGGATTACCTTGGTTTCCGGATGTTGTCTGGAAAGTTATGTTGTCCGGATTGTTTATGTTGTCCGGAAAGTTATGTTGTCCGGATTGTTTATGTTGTCCGGTAAGTGATGATGTCCGGATAGCTGTGGTGTCCGGACACTTCTGATGTCTGGATGCAGTTTCCGGATGTGTTATCTAGCTAAGTTTTCTAAAAAAATTATGGAGGCCCTGCCCCGAGACCCCGCAAGGGCGTTGCCCCTTGACCCCATCCGCTAACCGGGTAGCGAAACCCCCATGCTAGGTCGCCGAAGGGGGCAATTGAGGATGAGGATACGATAGGTTATCTAGTATTCTTAGAGTTGAGAATATGATATGAGATGTGACGTGATATGTTGTTAGGCTATACGCTAGTAAGTGTAGTGGATCCATAGGCACTGTGATGTATTGTAACGAGGAATAGGCATAAAGCAATTCGTAATTCCCGTTGTCCTGAAATGAGGAATAGGCATAAAGTAATTTGTAATTCCCATTTCGTAAAGGTGTTATGAAATGAGAAATAGGCATAAAGGAAATTGTAATTTCTATTTCATGGTGTAGAAATCGAGGAATAGGCATAAAGTAAATTGTAATTCCTGATTTCTAGGGGAAGACCAGAGATAGGCATAAAGTAACTTGTAATCTCTACTTCCGGGCCAAGAAATAGGCATAAAGCAACTTGCAATTTCTTGGATAAGAGCATCAATCTAGGATCTGAAATGATTCGTAGCGAGCTCTGGTTTGTAATAATATGACTTACTGAAGGTTAGTCATATACATGGAATCGAGTATGTTTCCGTCGTTTAGATGAGCACGTGTACGGTAAGAATGGTGGAGAACATGTTTGTTTATATGTATTGGATATTTCCAAACTGTTAACGTTTAAATTGAATTTGGATGTTCTCACTAGGCGTAAGCCTAATTGTTCAAATTGATTTTCTTACCAGGTACAGGCTCAGGGAAGTAAATGGGATGTGTGCCGAGAGCTTTTGAAGTATCCAACTTAAGAGATAAGCGGAGGAGTTAGCTAATGCAGTGAGGCTTTTTGATGGATTATTTATATAACTTAGTTAATCTAATTATAGTGGACATGATTAGATTAATAAGTTATTGGGAGAATTCCATGTTTGTAATTATGAAACCTCATAGTTAATTCTCTTCTTATATAAAAGTTTGGATGTATTTTTGTCAAAACTTATTTCGAATTGAAGTTCAAATTAGCCCTGATTTTTAGGGTGTTACAAATTCCCTATTTTTTTATTTAATTATTTAATTATATATCATATATCATATATACTATATAAAAATACCTTTATAATTAATTATTTAATTTATAGTACTGTAACACCCTAAAAACAGGGCCAATTTAAACCTTAAAAATTACTACAAGTTATGATCATAAAACTTCAAACTTCTATAACCTGAGGATCAAATGTGAAGGTTTTATATACAACCCAACTAATTCAAATAACCTATTAATCTAATCATACATCACAATCAGATTAATTAAGTTATCTAATCCTTTGTCCTAAAAAGCCTCAAAAGTAATGCTAGATCCTCCGTTATCTTTAAGTTTGAGTCTTCCCAAAAGTTCTCTTCTCTCATTCCCGCTTACTTCCCGGAGCTTGTACCTGGTAAGAAAATTCAACTTGAAACATTAGGCTTTCGCCTAGTGAGAATATTCAAATCAAATTAAAGTTTAACAATTAAGATCTCAACAGATAAAACAAACCTGTTCTCGCCCATCTTACCGTACCACAACTCCTTTCAACACTGGAAATTTACCTCACTCTCATACTTATGACTAATTCGTCTAGCCATAATATTACTACCAAGAGTTCACCATAAATCATCCCAGATTCAAAGTCAAAACTCTTAACCAAGAAATTACAAGTCAAAACCTGCCTATTTCTTAACTCGGAAGTAGAGATTACAAATTACTTTATGCCTATCTCTAATCTTCCTTTCACAACGGGAAATCTCCGATCTTCCCTAAAAATGGAAATCTCCGATCTTCCATTCGAAATGGGAATTACAAATCAAAATCTGCCTATTCCACATTTCACGTCCTCACCATCTCAGAATCACTGACCCCAATGGGATTAATATATCGCGATACACAACCGGGGCCCTCACGATGATTCAAGATACGCTCATTTACTAGAAATTACATCCCTTGGTCAAATGGCAAGTATTTCGGTTCCCATTAGACCGTACCCAGGTGCCCTACTATGACCGGACGCCTATTTCTAGCAATCGACACACAATACATAAGTATTATTACCCTTACTATTATATGTGCATAACATACAATATATTCATCTCCAAAACATATTCTATATATATATAAACATTTATAAAGAATATTAATAGTTTTGACACCTCGACTTTTTAACTATTCCCTCATTGCTATTTAGCACGGGGATCAACATATCATAACTTTTAGCCATCTATTTGGACTCATTATTGATTAAGACGAGTCATTTATTAACATGTTCAGACATACATATTACATATCTATTTCAATATTAATTGCTGAATTTTAAAGAGAGTTGAATAAACTCACCTGGTATGAAGTCACACTTCTTTTATTTCTTTTAAAGACGTAGCAACTTCTGCCTTCACCACCACAGTTTACTGTAATATCCAATATACACATATACTGATATTAAATTACAGAACATAACTCTCTAAAACTAAGAATCCTTATCATCTAAAAATCTTCGTCTTAAGTCGCAACCAACTAAATATTAAAATCTCTTGTCGCAATCAACTACTGCGACATGGTCATCATGTCGCAACCTTCTATTACGATTTCAACCCCAAGTCGCAACCTTCTATTGCGACTTCAACACCAAGTCGCAACCTTCTATTGCGACTTCAACGCCAAGTCGCAACCTTCTATTGCGACTTCAACGCCAAGTCGCAACCTTCTATTGCGTCTTCAACGCCAAGTCGCAACCTTCTATTGCGACTTCACCTCCTTGTCGTTCTTAAGGCTGCGACATTCATGAATGTCGCAATGCACTGTTGCGACATGCTTGAATGTCTCAACCCACTGAAATTATCTAAAACCCAGATTTTATACTTTTAAGCTATGTTTGTTTCTGTAAACATGCAGATATGTTTAATACCACTAACATAACATATCTACTAACCCAGATTCTCATAATCATCCAAAAATTCTCAAAACCCATTTTATCTTCATAAAAGTTTATGATCACAAAATTCATACTTTCCAACTATGCATGTTTCTATAAATCTGCAGATATGTTTAGGACTACTAACATAACTAGATTTTCAGTTCAGATTATCATAATCTTCCAACATCATCAATACCCATTTTCTAAACTTCTATAAACTTTTAACTATAAGATGAGGAATTTAAATGAGATACATACCTTTGTTCCACAAATTGCTTTTTAAACTTCCAGCCACAAACAATTGGCCTTTCTTCCTCTCCTTCTATCTTTCTTTCTTTCCTTTCGGCTTTATCTCTCTCTCTCCCCCTTGATCTTTCGAATAAACACCCACACACACATTCACAAATATGGTAATTGTCCTATTGAAATAGGCATAAAGGAAATTGTAATTTCTATTTCATAGTTTAGAAATCGAGGAATAGGCATAAAGTAAATTGTAATTCCTGATTTCTAGGGGAAGACCAGAGATAGGCATAAAGTAACTTGTAATCTCTACTTCCGGGCTAAGAAATAGGCATAAAGCAACTTGCAATTTCTTGGATAAGAGCATCAATCTAGGATCTGAAATGATTCGTAGTGAGCTCTGGTTTGTAATAATATGACTTACTGAAGGTTAGTCATATACATGGAATCGAGTATGTTTCCGTCGTTTAGATGAGCACGTGTACGGTAAGAATGGTGGAGAACAGGTTTGTTTATATGTATTGGATATTTCCAAACTGTTAACGTTTAAATTGAATTTGGATGTTCTCACTAGGCGTAAGCCTAATTGTTCAAATTGATTTTCTTACCAGGTACAGGCTCAGGGAAGTAAATGGGATGTGTGCCGAGTGCTTTTGAAGTATCCAACTTAAGAGATAAGCGGAGGAGTTAGCTAATGCAGCGAGGCTTTTTGATGGATTGTTTATATAACTTAGTTAATCTAATTATAGTGGACATGATTAGATTAATAAGTTATTGGGAGAATTCCATGTTTGTAATTATGAAACCTCATAGTTAATTCTCTTCTTATATAAAAGTTTGGATGTATTTTTGTCAAAACTTATTTCGAATTGAAGTTCAAATTAGCCCTGATTTTTAGGGTGTTACAAATTCCCTATTTTTTTTATTTAATTATTTAATTATATATCATATATCATATATCATATATACTATATAAAAATATCTTTAATATTTACAATTCATACCTTTATAATTAATTATTTAATTTATAGTACTGTAACACCCTAAAAACAGGGCCAATTTAAACCTTAAAAATTACTACAAGTTATGATCATAAAACTTCAAACTTCTATAACCTGAGGATCAAATGTGAAGGTTTTATATACAACCCAACTAATTCAAATAACCTATTAATCTAATCATACATCACAATCAGATTAATTAAGTTATCTAATCCTTTGTCCCAAAAAGCCTCAAAAGTAATGCTAGATCCTCCGTTATCTTTAAGTTTGAGTCTTCCCAAAAGTTCTCTTCTCTCATTCCCGCTTACTTCCCGGAGCTTGTACCTGGTAAGAAAATTCAACTTGAAACATTAGGCTTTCGCCTAGTGAGAATATTCAAATCAAATTAAAGTTTAACAATTAAGATCTCAACAGATAAAACAAACCTGTTCTCGCCCATCTTACCGTACCACAACTCCTTTCAACACTGGAAATTTACCTCACTCTCATACTTATGACTAATTCGTCTAGACATAATATTACTACCAAGAGTTCACCATAAATCATCCCAGATTCAAAGTCAAAACTATTAACCAAGAAATTACAAGTCAAAACCTGCCTATTTCTTAACTCGGAAGTAGAGATTACAAATTACTTTATGCCTATCTCTAATCTTCCTTTCACAACGGGAAATCTCCGATCTTCCCTAAAAATGGAAATCTCCGATCTTCCATTCGAAATGGGAATTACAAATCAAAATCTGCCTATTCCACATTTCACGTCCTCACCATCTCAGAATCACTGACCCCAATGGGATTAATATATCGCGATACACAACCGGGGCCCTCACGATGATTCAAGATACGCTCATTTACTAGAAATTACATCCCTTGGTCAAATGGCAAGTATTTCGGTTCCCATTAGACCGTACCCAGGTGCCCTACTATGACCGGACGCCTATTTCTAGCAATCGCCACACAATACATAAGTATTATTACCCTTACTATTATATGTGCATAACATACAATATATTCATCTCCAAAACATATTCTATATATATAAACATTTATAAAGAATATTAATAGTTTTGACACCTCGACTTCTTAACTATTCCCTCATTGCTATTTAGCACGGGGATCAACATATCATAACTTTTAGCCATCTATTTGGACTCATTATTGATTAAGACGAGTCATTTATTAACATGTTCAGACATACATATTACATATCTATTTCAATATTAATTGCTGAATTTTAAAGAGAGTTGAATAAACTCACCTGGTATGAAGTCACACTTCTTTTATTTCTTTTAAAGACGTAGCAACTTCTGCCTTCACCACCACAGTTTACTGTAATATCCAATATACACATATACTGATATTAAATTACAGAACATAACTCTCTAAAACTAAGAATCCTTATCATCTAAAAATCTTCGTCTTAAGTCGCAACCAACTAAATATTAAAATCTCTTGTCGCAATCAACTACTGCGACATGGTCATCATGTCGCAACCTTCTATTGCGATTTCAACCCCAAGTCGCAACCTTCTATTGTGACTTCAACACCAAGTCGCAACCTTCTATTGCGACTTCAACGCCAAGTCGCAACCTTCTATTGCGACTTCAACGCCAAGTCGCAACCTTCTATTGCGACTTCACCTCCTTGTCGTTCTTAAGGCTGCGACATTCATGAATGTCGCAATGCACTGTTGCGACATGCTTGAATGTCTCAACCCACTGAAATTATCTAAAACCCAGATTTTATACTTTTAAGCTATGTTTGTTTCTGTAAACATGCAGATATGTTTAATACCACTAACATAATATATCTACTAACCCAGATTCTCATAATCATCCAAAAATTCTCAAAACCCATTTTATCTTCATAAAAGTTTATGATCACAAAATTCATACTTTCCAACTATGCATGTTTCTATAAATCTGCAGATATGTTTAGGACTACTAACATAACTAGATTTTCAGTTCAGATTATCATAATCTTCCAACATCATCAATACCCATTTTCTAAACTTCTATAAACTTTTAACTATAAGATGAGGAATTTAAATGAGATACATACCTTTGTTCCACAAATTGCTTTTTAAACTTCCAGCCACAAACAATTAGCCTTTCTTCCTCTCCTTCTATCTTTCTTTCTTTCCTTTCGGCTTTATCTCTCTCTCTCCCCCTTGATCTTTCGAATAAACACCCACACACACATTCACAAATATGGTAATTGTCCTATTGAAAGACACCTCACCCTTTTTGTTATAAATGGGGCGGTGTTACTGATTTATCAAATCAGTTTTACCCAATAAACCCCAAGTTTCTCTTAATTGACAATTTATACCCTTCAGCTTCCAAAAATAAAATAAAGTTTACCCCTTAACTTATAACTTCATAAAACAATTTACGCAACTTATTTGGGGTTAAACTTTAAAATAAATTTCTCAATTAAACGATCATCACTTATTAAAATTATACTCAATTTATTTAATAAACTTCAAACATCACATTATAAAAAATCGAGATGTTACAAGTACATTCCTTACTTTTTCAATTTTCGTTTTATACTCTTATCACATTAACATAATAATCATATATTAACTAAAATATGTTAAAAAAATACGTTTTAACATATCACATTAACATACATAATTACGTTAAAATATGTTAAGGAGTTCGATATATATATATATAGACATGGGATCATGTGAGACCAAGGGTTTTTCGTGAGACCCGTGAGACCAACTCTTGACCATTTGATTAGATTCTAAAAGCAATCTACGGTGATGAGTTGCACGGTGGCAATTTTGTGAATTTTTTAAAACCCAAGGGCACTCTTAATTCTCTTGAACCAGGTCTTTTAAAAACTATCCAAATCTTTTCTGCCTTCAAAAATTCTCGATGGTTATTAGCTTCACCGTGATTCCTTCCGGCTACAGGCGAAATACTCCATGAAAAAGCATATTAAGTGACTCGAGATCTTCTCTGCTACATTGAATCCAACGAAAATCATCTTCAACATCAAAAAATCATCATGAATTGGTAAAGAGTTAAATATTAAGGTTCCATGATTTTGTATCAATCGGGAGAACCTGGTGATGTACAGTACTCATGAAATTTACATTATTATGACGAAGGTATATAAAAACATTTTCTGTTGGTTTCAATTGTACATAAAGCTAAACACTTGCAATTTCATGATGTCTTTTTATTTTGAAAATATTAGTTTCACCATGATTCCTTCCGTCTACAGGCGAAATACTCAGGGAAAAAGCATCTTAAGTGACTCGTCCTCTCTGGTATGTTGAATCCAACGAAAATCATCTTCATGAATCAGTAAAGAATTAAATATTAGGGTTTGGCTTCCATGATTTTGTATCAATCGAGAGAACCTGTAGATTGGTAATGTACAATACTCATGAAATTTACATTATTACGAGGAAGGTATATAAATAAATTCTCTGTTGGTTTCAATTATACATAAAGCTAAACACCTGCAATTCATGATGTCTTTTTATTCTGAAAACAGACATATACAACAATAAGGGACGATGACTTTTTCATTGTTAACTATTTGTATGTATTATTTTTAAGATTCTAGGAATGCTCCTTTCATTATGTTAGTGTAGTGAAAGTATCGAGAAAGGAGCAATTCTCATATTTCAAAATATCTATATGACTATGTAGTTGAGTATTACTCGAATTGGTATGGTGGGGTGTGCAAATCATCTCAAAATTGGTACAAATCAGAGACTTTGAGCAATGAAATTGGAAACCTATGTTAATCCAAGAAACATCCTAGGCGTTAATGAGTTAATTCAGGACTAGGGGCCAAAAAGATATAGTAGAATGCGTTTGAAAAGAGTGACTAAGCATGGAAAAACATATAAGTGTTATATTCATTAAGTAGTTAGATAATTCCTATTTGCAGTGATTTGTCTTTTCGGTAAGTTGGCTGCCTATGTTTCACTCTAATATATTAGGTCATGTTTGGACTAGGGTTTCCTATATACAAGAGCATTTTAATCTGATGCTAAAAATAACTATTTTAATACCTTAGTAAGAGTAAGACCGTAATGAACAGTGATATTGCATCAAAACTAGACTAAGTACTAGAATGAACATCTTGAGAGTTTCATCATTTACATACGCTCTTCTTCCACCAGCTATTATTACCGCCAATTTTCCCTCCTTCCTTACTCTTACATGCAATTTCTCGAAATACTTTTCACACGCGTGACATAAAAATTCCAATCGCCCCATGCCCAAGGGTTCACTCTTTCTTATGGAAGCTTGTTTTTATCAATGCACACTTAAAGCACTACAAATTTCTCATAAAGTTCATAAGTACTAGTTTGCACACACACTTTCCAGAAATTTATTTCGCAAGAACTCATTTTTAACCTCTCCCCCAATTGTAAGCAAAACCCATATGTGAATTTTATACATTTGTCATGGGGTTTTAACCCACAAAATGAATTCTTTATTTCCAAGCCTATTATCCATTCTTATGTTATGGTGTTCTAGATTGAATGATCCAACAACTTTCTGGAATTTAAAACTTAGTTGCCAAACCATAATCACAATACCATGTTGCTATTTGTTGCACATTATAAAATATTGCTTTTTTCATTTAGTGTTTATTTATTTGTTATATTCAACATAATCATTAAAATGAATAGAAAAGACCAAAGGTTAACAAAAAAATTGTGGCCAAGTTCAAAAAGACTCTACAGGAAGCAATATTATTGGAGTGTGACAATGATTCTTGGACGGGTTCTACATCTTTCGAAAATGAAAAGGAGATGAACATTGAAGGTAACAATCTATCTCTATGGTTGTCATGTTTCAATTTAGTGAACCTTCACAATAAACTTATTGTGTAGGTTAAATTGTTTTAGTTTTTTTAACTAATCTTTATTTTTATTAGAAGAAAGAACACAAC
Source organism: Saussurea involucrata (assembly GCA_033807775.1). Classification (NCBI taxonomy): domain Eukaryota; kingdom Viridiplantae; phylum Streptophyta; class Magnoliopsida; order Asterales; family Asteraceae; genus Saussurea; species Saussurea involucrata. The sequence continues at coordinate 1,443,286 of CM066315.1, forward strand.
AAAGTAAGTTGAAGAATATGATTTCAATGAATCAAATGAAAAATATATTAAACCATTGAACAAACATTCACAGAAAACTTGTTGTGAAGGTTCTCTTGATGTCACTTGAGACCATCTTATCCTACCTACTTATTATGTATTCTTTTAGTTAATTGTATTTTAATACAATATGTACCTTCACCATCAGCTCCCAGATCAAAATCAAATGATTATTCTACAGAAGTAAAGCTAATATTGTTGAAGAAGAAGGTAAGTTTTAAAGTAAAACTTCACACAAGTTTATTGTGAAGTAAAGATGTTTTCTATGTATTATTTGTTTTATAACTGAATATTTGTTTTTCTATATAATGCAGTGAGTTTGAAAGATGATATAATGTAACGTCCCAATTTCAAAATCAAGCAATATCATAGATTAAGCATTCAAATTACAAAAATAACTTGTTCATAAACATTCTTTTCACTAAGCTAAGTAAAATTGACAGCGGAAGTCTCTATTCCACAGCCGAGAGCTCTATCTATTCATCAGTCAAAAGACTTGGAGTCGCTCTAAGTTCCAAATCCTTCCTGCCATCTCACAGTTCTTTCTAGAAGAACCCGTAACACGCTTACCTGAAAATGGTTTAGTTTTGAAAAGCGAGGGTTAGACCAAAAGGTCTAGTGAATTCCCTCCAAAAGCAACGTGTAAAACGGTATGATAACATTTATAAAAGATTCATCGAAAACCTTAACATTTCATCAAGCATGGTACTGCACTGTGTATTGGATCACATAAACATTCCGCGATCGGGGCCCTAGTAGGACCCTTCTCGCCTCTTCCGGAGCCTACGCAGACTCCCCTTCCCGGAGCCTACGCAGACTCCCCTCTACTCGAAATAGGAGGAAACGAATTCCAACCTACCAGTCTGTCATACCTATCCAAGGGACCATCAGGTCTCGAGGATCACTCTCTGACCCCACAGTGCAGACCGACTCCACATAGCACATAATTCATTTCATAAAACATGCACTTTACATCTTTGTAAAATCATCATTTCCATTTCATCATATCCAGTAAGCTTTCTCAAGTAAAACGTACAGTTCATGGAAAACGTGTGTAACAGTTATATACATTTCATGTTCGTAAATGAAACCATAATGAGTTAAAACATTTAACACTTTACGTCGTAAAAGGTTTAGAGAACTCACCTTGATGTCACTGAAAGCACACTTGCCCTACTCTCGGATTAACCAGACTTGACACCTAAAAGATCAGGTAATTCTTTAATCAGCAAAACTTATCCTGAACTATCCGGATACCATCTACTTTCCGGACGCAACAACTTTCCGGACACCAATCCGGACACTCTACTTCCCGGACAAGGCAATCCGGACGCTAGACCTATCCGGACAAAACTACCCGGACACTAAACTTATCCGGAAACCTCAGCCACCCGGATACCAAGAAATCCCCGGAAACCCTCACGGGATACTTACCCGGGCACTTGCAACCCATCCGGACACCACTGAACATCGGTGTCCGGAAACCACAACTGTTCGAGCTTAAAAATCTAAAAGTGATCATTAACTCGTTTTTAGCCATTAGTTCGATTAGAAAAGCATAGGGGTTCATCCACTAGTCATAAACACTCAATTAATTTCATTTTAAACCACCAAATCGACATATTAGCAATGAAATACCAAAATGCTCAATAATGAGATACTTAGGTAAAGACCTAACAAATCCTCACGATTCCCTCCCCAGATCATGAACATAAAGGAGCAATAGACCTGAATCAAGCAGAATAAACATACTAGAAGAATACCTTAACAGATTTCTTGCACAAATTGAGAGTCTCCAACCTTTAGCTCTTTTCTTTCTTTCTTCCTTGAGCCGCCAAACACACACACCACACCAAAACACTGATTTGTGAAACTGAAGGAACCCTAGGGATTTGTGCATTTAAGTATCTTCCAGAAATGACAAGATTAGTCCCTTGACTTATCTTTCATTTCTTGCGAAAAAGGCATTAAACTGTCATTCTTTCCAAAAGAAAACCCGGTTGTTACAACACTCCCCCCTTAGAAGAATTCCGTCCCCGGAATTCCTTATTGGAAAAGACGCGGGTATCATGCCCACACCACAACTTGACACTTCCCCAAGGTAATGCCACTCCTGACTCAGTCCACCACCTCATAAATTCGAAACATGGAACATTGGATGCATTCCCTTCAGTTCTTATGGTACTCTAACTCGTAGGCTACTGTTCCTATTCGATCGGTCTTAACGATAGAAGATTAAATAAGGCTTCTCAAGCATCTTTACTTCCCTTAAGGAGGAACCTAGCGGAATCCCCCGCTACAACATGAGATCCAATTACTCAGAAACAGTCACTCACTTGACAGCTTGGCACAAGGCCAACCTTGTACGTCCCGATAACTCACAACCCCGAGTTCCTTCATTATATCACAACTCACTACCTTGCACCACCCAACAATCGTCTATGCTGATAACATTTCCCTTTTCTCGGACCACCTAGACCACAGTTCGTCACTCATCCCTCACATTCTCACTACTTCACCACCCCATACTTATACGTAACTAAGAGTAGGAACCTCCAAACCCATCGTTGGATTGTTCACCTACTCAAATTAAACTTATCCTGAAACAAATCAATTCCTCCCGGATTGCCACGTTCGTTCATTCCTATAAAACGTAACTCCGGTTATCCTCACTCCACTGGGAGGAGTAACCATGGTCACACCATACTATTCTCACTAGCTTAATCACTGCACGACCAATTCGTTTAAACATTTCTCACAAAGTCACTAACTTAACTCATTCGACTGTCTTATCCACTCCTTTTCTGCACAACCTCGTACCCAATTCCTCTCCTCAATACTCTTTCCAACGGTTCGCACACTTATCAATGACAATCTACACAACACTGCACCTTTCGGCGTTACTGACAAGTTTACTACTTCCAATTTACTCACTTATTCCGACATGCTATCTTCACCTCCCCACGTTAGCGTGGAGCATTGCCACCGAACATTACTTGCCCCTCTCTCCCGACCTTTCCACATGCTGGTATCACTTTCTCATTACTCACATAACCAAACAGTTGCACCAAGATCTTATCTTAAGGCATTCAACCAAGCCGTCTTGAAACGAGACCAGTGTCCGACGTCACTACACATTCTTTAATCTCTAACTTTTACCTCCTCAGACATTTCTGTCACACATAAGCAACAATTCACATTCTTTAAGGATTTCACATCTATCCCACCGCATTTTGACTAACACAACCCTCATCCTCTTTAAACTTCCAATGACCCCAAAGTGTGTTCCTTAGTAACGTCCCCTATTCACTCTAATAATCCACCCCCCTTGGATTACCTATTACAAACGGATCTATTAATTCAGGAACACCCCGAAACTCGGGTTCCACAATTCTTTCGATTACCCACCATGATCATAAAAATCAGACAGATATAAATATACCGTCATCCCGGCTTTCTTACTTAGATTTACCTTAAATAATTCTTTAACAATCAGTGTGTTAATCTCAATAACACTTCCCCAAGAATTGTAACACATCCTGTAATAACAAATGAACGTCATTACTTAACAAATCTATAAAACTTTAATCAACCAACCAAAGGGTTATACCTCTATCATGACATTTCAAATCAACTAATGATCATACTACCACTCCGACCCACAATCATCATCATGTCATTCCTTAAACATAACCAAAATTTCCAACTATTTCCTTCTAGGATCATTCCCTCACGCATAAGGAACAATTTCATTCTTTAACGATTTCTCATCTACTATACTACAGCTTGACTAATCTATTCATCATCTTCTTTAAACTTACTCTGCCTTCAAGAATATACTTAACAACATACATAACCACAAAGCTTGGTCTCACAGCTGGGCAATCACCCAATTCTGCCCCGACATTCCATTCCGATAACAGTCAAAATAAACACCAACTTACAAACCACGTACTTCAACAACCTGGATTGCAAAACGTACACTCTATCCGAAATCCCAAAAGGACTTCCTTCTAATCCTCCATCTTTCTAACATCGCCTTACTACATCACCGGCTGACACAGATATCTTGGCAATTGAAGCTACTATTCATTCGTACATTCACCACTCCTATCATCACACTACCGACCAAGTCTCTCATGGTCATTCGTACACAATTCACACTTTCCTTCATATTCTCCCGTATACTACAATCGAGTCTGTCTCGCTACTTAGTTCTCTCCCAACTTGTTGAACTATGACTCACGAGTTCACACTTAGCTCAAACACAAACATCCTAGCTACCTCTTTATGATCCGAGTCTTTTCTTAGACACGACACATTTTCTTACTGACTGGTATAGTCTACACTCACTCCGCTTGTGTTACACACCTTGTCCTTCTACGGACCCTCCTCACCTCGTAAATAGAACGCCTATTCAACAACAACAGTCTCTTACTAATTTAACACCTCTACAAGATATTCTATCAACTTACACTCATCTGGTTTGAGTCTTCGGCCTCGGCCAACATACACCGTTGCCGACTTCAACAACAAAAGACAACTCTTAACTACTTCCTTAACCTATCCTTTAACATGAGTTCCTTACGGGACCTATTCCTCCCTATACATCATAGTTAACTTTATAATCCGTCGCCCCTATTTTGAAACTTACTCATGTAACATCAATATTACAAGCTCCCTTCGAAACTCATGACCCACACCGTGGACCTTCCATTCTTGCCTCACAACACTACTCATAAAGAGTTGCTAAAACCAATACCTTGATGACTCATAGTCCTTCCTCCGGACACCATCGCCCCTCGGCAACTGTGTTCTCAGTCACCGAGCAAGGGTACAGACCCTCATACACCTGACACTAAAATCCATTCCCGACTCTTCCAAGGTCCAACTCTCCTCTTAAACACATATACCAAAACTACATACGTTCTCCCCTGACTTGACCAACGCCTCTCCGCTCTCGGAGTTATTCCTTAGCTTAAGACGTAATACTCTACGACCTAGTGGGTTCATAGCCTTCATGCATGACAATACAGTAAATAAATCCTTTTACACATTTTATCATTTTAAATAAACAACATTTAGAAACAACTCGGGTACCCGTGACCCCATCACTCTTATAACTTCAAAACCCTGCACAACGATTCGAGAATCGTTGGCATGCATCTTCCCGTGAACCTCAATCTTGCTCAATCCGAACAATGTTATTACGATAGTAATATATTGCATGAAAATCTTTTCGTATGAGACAATTCTGAAAGAATTACCGACACAAAGTAAACCAGTCGGTTCTCACACTCAATTGTATGATATCAAAAGGTCACTAAGCATTTTGGTTATAAGTGAATTGCAGGTAACCATTTTCTTGACCATTTTTGTAACAATTTATCTTATCATTAAAAATGTGGAATACTTTGCAAATCGTTAAGCTCAAAATTTCAATGTGCGACGTAACTGAAATCGCTTTTTCTTTAAACGCGCACTCGTACAAGCTGACTCATTTTGTTCAAAGTTGACATTTACGTTTTTATTTTAAATCGTGAAAATTTCATGTTACATAAAAGGACGCGATGCATGAGACTCTAATTGCAATAGAAGGCTACTCACTCAACAAGGTCAACCGCTTTACTCACGCAGCTTATCCTTGATACTCCACTTACGACCAAGGGTTGCCCTCTCGGTCAAGCACTAACTTGATGTACATGCGTTCCACATCTCACTTACTCAACCATTTCACACTATTTTTGCTTTGATCGACTATCTCACTTTCTACTTCTACATGCTTTCAATTCACTATAAGTATCTTATTCCATTTATCCTGCCAATAAAAAGCTCGACTAAAAAAAGTCAGGGCTCCATTGACACTTTCAAGGTTTTGACACTTTCAAGGTTTTGACACTGTTCTATCTTACCATCCCAACTGATCTATCCCATGATTTCCATAACTAGGACTCTCCCGAAACTGGAGTCTTACTCAAACTCAAACATTCATCCTCTCCGTATCTACGAAGAACTACCTTTACAACGTTTCTTCTCTACGATGTCTACATACATCACATCATAATGACTCTTACACGACACTTCCCCAAGCAATGGAGCTCGGTCTATCCCTCAGGGATCTTGCTGACCTATTCCTCAGCGTTCTCCCAGCCATAGCGCTAAACTGAAAGAAACCGATAGTTAATCCTTGCTAGACGTGACACAACAAAGTTGCTATAAGTAAGGTATTGTAAGCACGCATATGTACCCGTAAGTTCTTAATTACACTGGCCATGTGTAATCCCAAACTTACCTTACACGTTTGTCCTTGGCACCTTATTCCTAAGCGCATTTATAGTGATTGTTCCTAGAGGCAATCCTATGTCTCGGCTGTGTTCCTCATCTTACAGTTTAAGTTTAGGCCCGAATGGTCACCTAAATCCCTTAAACTAAGGCTATGATACCATTTGTAACGTCCTAATTTCAAAATCAAGCAATATCATAGATTAAGCATTCGAATTACATAAATAACTTGTTCATAAACATTCTTTTCACTAAGCTAAGTAAAATTGACAGCGGAAGTCTCTATTCCACAGCCGAGAGCTCTATCTATTCATCAGTCAAAAGACTTGGAGTCGCTCTAAGTTCCAAATCCTTCCTGCCATCTCACAGTTCTTACTAGAAGAACCCGTAACACGCTTACCTGAAAATGGTTTAGTTTTGAAAAGCGAGGGTTAGACCAAAAGGTCTAGTGAATTCCCTCCGAAAGCAACGTGTAAAACGGTATGATAACATTTATAAAAGATTCATCGAAAACCTTAACATTTCATCAAGCATGGTACTGCACTGTGTATTGGATCACATAAACATTTCGCGATCTGGGCCCTAGTAGGACCCTTCTCGCCTCTTCCGGAGCCTACGCAGACTCCCCTCTACTCGAAATAGGAGGAAACGAATTCCAACCTACCAGTCTGTCATACCTATCCAAGGGACTATCAGGTCCCGAGGATCACTCTCTGACCCCACAGTGCAGACCGAATCCACATAGCACATAATTCATTTCATAAAACATGCACTTTACATCTTTGTAAAATCATCATTTCCATTTCATCATATCCAGTAAGCTTTCTCAAGTAAAACGTACAGTTCATGGAAAACGTGTATAACAGTTATATACATTTCATGTTCGTAAATGAAACCATAATCAGTTAAAACATTTAACACTTTACGTCGTAAAAGGTTTAGAGAACTCACCTTGATGTCACTGAAAGCACACTTGCCCTACTCTCGGATTAACCATACTTGACACCTAAAAGATCAGGTAATTCTTTAATCAGCAAAACTTATCCTGAACTATCCGGATACCATCTACTTTCCGGACGCAACAACTTTCCGGACACCAATCCGGACACTCTACTTCCCGGACAAGGCAATCCGGACGCTAGGCCTATCCGGACAAAACCACCCGGACACTAAACTTATCCGGAAACCTCAGCCACCTTGATACCAAGAAATACCCGGAAACCCTCACGGGACACTTACCCGGGCACTTGCAACCGATCCGGACACCACTGAACATCGGTGTCCGGAAACCACAGCTGTTCGAGCTTAAAAATCTAAAAGTGATCATTAACTCGTTTTTAGCCATTAGTTCGATTAGATAAGCATAGGGGTTCATCCACTAGTCATAAACACTCAATTAATTTCATTTTAAACCACCAAATCGACATATTAGCAATGAAATCCCAAAATGCTCAATAATGAGATACTTAGGTAAAGACCTAACAATTCCTAACGATTCCCTCCCCAGATCATGAACATAAAGGAGCAATAGACCTGAATCAAGCAGAATAAACATACTAGAAGAATACCTTAATAGATTTCTTGCACAAATTGAGAGTCTCCAACCTTTAGCTCTTTTCTTTCTTTCTTCATTGAGCCGCCAAACACACACACCACACCAAAACACTGATTTGTGAAACTGAAGGAACCCTAGGGATTTGTGCATTTAAGTATCTTCCAGAAATGACAAGATTAGGCCCTTGACTTATCTTTCATTTCTTGCGAAAAAGGCATTAAACTTTCATTCTTTCCAAAAGAAAACCCGGTTGTTACATATAACCTTATCTCATGTCCCCCAAGTCATCAAATCGTGCAACAAAGGATATTGCAACTGTAGAGGCTTAAGGGTACACCTTCAGAGGAAACAAAAAGGAAATCACTAGTTTCAAATAAAAACGAAAGATGAAGAAATCAAGGGTTTTGAGTCAAGATAGATATGGAATAGTAGAAGTATTGAGAACAAGGAACTCCCTACTTCCATTGGTGTTAAACATTGCTTTTGAGCTAGTTGATGTAATAGTATAGAACATTGTTTTTAGGTGAATTATGTAATTATTTAGTAGTTTGGTTTGATGTTTTGGTTTGATGTTTGCCCCGAACTTAATGGATGAACATTTAGTTAACTTCCAAACAACCTCAAAACCTTCACATAAAATATTTTGTGAATGTTTTGGTTATTTCTTGTGAAGTTCCTTCTACAAAGTTTTTATAGATTGGCTTGACTTTTAAGTAGATTTTTAGTCTCAATTGCATCAATTCACCCAATGTTACTAACTTTCTTGTATCAATTGTCTTACCTTCACATCAACTGATTGAATCTTCACAAAAATTTTATTGTGAAGGTTAAGTTGATTGTGATGATAGTTTGTTTCCAATTTTCATATTTTAATAGATTATATAACCCAGCTTGCAAAATTAGTATCAACTGTCTCAATGATACTAAATTTCTTGTATGAATTGTGTTTGCCTTAAAGTCAACTGTAAAAGCCTTCACATCAAACTTATTGTGAAGGTTCGGTTTTATGTAACAGTTTAAAACATTGTTTTTGAGATACTTTCTGTAAATATTTAGTAAATTGGTTTCATGTTTGCCTCGAACTTAATGGATGAACATTGTGATAATATTTTGGGAGCAACTTGGCTGTTAAATAATTGTTATGAGTGAATGATACCTCAATTCATTTCAATCAACCTCAAAACCTTCATAGCAAATATCTTGTGAAGGTTTAGGTTATTGATTTTGATGTTCTTTCTACAAAGTTTTAATTGATTGGTTTGACTTTTGTGAAGTTTCTAATCTCAATTACATCAACTTACTCAACTATACTAACTTTCTTGTATCATTTATCGTACCTTCACATTCATTGATTAAACCTTCACATCAAACTTAATACGAAGGTTAAGCTGATTGTTTTGATAGTTTGTTTCCAACCGAAGACTATATGTTAGAACGACCATTGTTCGACTCTTTGGTTAATACATTACCAAAACCATTAGCTTCCTGGGTAAATGGAATGGGAAACCCATGTAAAACTTTATTCGAACATCTAAAAAAACGTAATCACAAACTAAAATAGGGCATACCCTCCCAAATGCCTACGTGCCTTCCCAAAACATGCTTTGGGAGAGCTCTAACAAAGTAACCCTTCTATATGCCTTTACATCTTTGTATCCCAAATATCTGTATACAAATTCCCCTTTCAGATTATGAAGAGAAACAATATACTCGAGTATATTATAACAACCCTTTTTATCCCTTTTTGTCCCTTTTTGGGCTCAAAGGACCAATGCTTTCATTTTTAACTTCGCTGTCAGCCACCATATACCGAATATAATCCATTGAAGATAGGCGAGTGAGCACATCCTTTGAAGGCACTATAGATGGAAATTAGCCATTCAGACAACATGTCATTGAAACTTCAACCAAGTGATCCACCACCTTAAAATGTCACCCTTTAAGCATTCACAAACATCCAAATAACAGCACACAAGACATCTCTTCATCTCCAAAATAGCTTCATCCATCCCTTTGCCATGCTAAGTCATTGGCAAACCGTTACAAAACAATGAACAACAACCTCTATATTTAGGTCTTTCCAAAAGAACCTCTATGTTTAGCATCCAAGACGACCAACAACCTACATCAATAGCCATGGTTAGTTGCCTTTTTATTCAATTTTTCTGTTATTCGACAATTTTGGTTTCCATGGTTTTTCAATTTCTCTAACTACAAACTGTAGATAGTTTGATTTGGTTCTATTTAATAACTACTTCTTTTGTAAAAAAAGTGAAGATCAACAGGCAGAGGTTGGTGAACATTAGACAAAGAAGTTTCATTTATCTGTTGCATAACTTAAGTGGTATCAACCCAACAACAATCAACCCAACAACAATCAACCAAACACAATATGCCTAAGGTCTCCGTGTATTGACGACGAAGATTTTTATTTTATTTTATGAAATGCATATTTTTTTGGTTGTTTGCATCTCTTCCTCTAACATGACAATTCACTGACACAAGGTCAATGCCATGTGGAAAAACATATAAATTTTGTTGTTTGCAATACACTTTGACCACATACTTTTATAAGGACAGAGTACATTGCAACATCTGAGAATGGGTACAATGCAATACCTCTATCTTATTCAAAATTATATATTTGTATAAGATACTAATTCATATAGCTCTTGCTGTGAAGGTTAACATTTATTAAAGCAACCTTATCTTAACAATTTATGCAAAGCCAATCCAACGAGAAGACATTTTTTATGTGAATGTGTATCGAGCAAAGTGAGTGTAAGTATTTTATTTCGAATTACTAATACATAGATACCAATAATATATGAAACTAATCCTATAATAGGTGAACCTTCACAGCAAGATCTATCTGAAGATGCAGAATTAAATGAGCATTCACAACAATTGGTTTAAACTTCATAGTCTAGTAGAATTTTTCTCTGAAAAGTTTGAACATTAGTATCTGGCTAATCAAAAGAATGTCTACATATTTATGAAGCTAATTAAAAGAATGTCTACATACTTATGAATCTAACCTGTAATAAGTGAACCTTCATAGCAAGGTTCATATGAAGAAGAATAACTAAGCTGACATTCCCACAATTAATAAAACTTCACATTCAGTGGAAACATTTACTAGAAAATATTGAATATCTACAACCAGCTAAGGTCCATCACAATGAAAAAATAACCGAAAGAAAGTCTTTACCTTGATTACATTGTTCATCATTCGAGATATTCTGGGGATCATCTTCATAAGTCATTCTTTCAATTGAAATCAAAACAACTAACTCTAGATCTAAAAGAAAAGGACGAAGAAACAAAATTGTATATACGATTTTTAAAATCAAAACAAATAAACCCTAGATCAAGAGAAGAAGGAAGAAAAGCGGAAGGAAACAAATCATCTATAAGATTTACTTACAGAGAGACGGCGGATTAACAGGATGTGCGATCGATTGAAGTAGGATAGGGAGAGACCTCGCCATAGAGTGCAGTATTGGAGGAGAGGCCGCATGCAAGAGGGCTGGAAATGAGGATTCATTTTTGGATTATTGCCTTATTGGTGTGGAAAGAAAAAAACAGGGTATGGTCAAAAATACCCCTGTATATTCAAAAGGTAGGAGAAATTACATTCATCAGATCACTCACGCCAACAAGTTATCAACGGTTAGGAGTTGGTCTCGCGGGTCTCACGAAAAACCTTTGGTCTCACCGGAACCCAACCCTATATATATATAGGGGCTTAATCAAATAAGAACTAATTAGTTTGTGGTAACTGTAAGAACTAATTTCAGCCAATCATTTTAGATAATTAATATAAACTTTAAATAAATATAAAAGGGTATTATAGTAAATTATATTTTAACTAATTAAATTAATAGATATAGTATATCACGCCTTTCTTTTCTCTCTCTTTACCATAACAAGTAAACCCTAAATTCCTCTCTTTTTCTCCATATCCGCCGTCACCATGCTAAGGAAGAGAACACCCATCTTTGTCATTTTAAAGCTCTTCTCTCCGGTGGTTGTCGGTCCTAGTTTTTTCGACCGGCGCTTCGCCGCATCAGCACGACAACAACTATGCGCCACCCTTAAACCTTCATATCGTCATCATCTCGTTTCAGATCTCATGAACACATTGTGGTCGAAGTCGTGTGGTGTTCGGATTCTTGTGCAGGTTTGATTTATGTAGAATTTGGGAAACCCGACTGCTTTGTGATCGAGTGCGTGTCCACGCTTCACCATTCGGATCTTACTGATAAAATGGATAAGATCCATGATGTTGTTTCTGAAAATAATTGCATAAGGCCAGTACCGGATGGTTGATCATGGCGGGTCTGCAACATCCACTGAGTTCACCAAGGCCATCATCGATGATATTAGAATGTTGCATTTGCATATAAAATTCGATTCGTTTTGTTTTTCTCACACAACCCATCCTTTTTCGGTAACTCCTTTTGGTATCACAGTGGTATTACAATTTGTATCACAATGGTATCACAGTTGGCATCACCATGGTATCAATTTGAATCATAGTTGGTATCACGTATCACATTGGTATCACACTGGTATCACAGTTGGTATCTCACTGGTATCACGGTTGGTATCACAATATATCTTGTATGTATTTTGGGTATCACATTAAAGAATAAAGATTGTCTATATTGCGTTTATTGGTGTTTGCCGGAGACCGGAGACCGGAGAGAGGAGAGAGGAGATTTTAAAAATACCTAAAATGCCCTTTTATTTAAATTTCAAACAAAATTACCAAAATTAATAATTTCCTAATTTATAGCTTAATATGTGGCTCACAATGGTACTTATAGTTACCACAAAATAACTAGTTCTCCCTTGAATGACCCCCTATATATATATATATATATATATATAAAAGTTATTTACCCGCTGCAATGCAGCTAGACGTATAAACCAAATAATTTGATGATTTAATCAATTAAATCAAAAAATATTCTATATTGGGCTCATTTCGAAAGTATCGACGAGACGATTATAATGGCGTAACTTGTTAAAATTAAAAAAACATTTTTAACGTATTTTAGTTAATATACGTTTATATGTGTTAATATAATAAAAGTGTAAAATAAAAAATAGAAAACTAAAAGATATAAAGTAAATTAACTAAATAAGTATAAAGGTGTGAAATGTAACTTTCAAATCCTCGATTTTTTATTTTTTGATTTGAAAGTTATATTTCATACATCTATAATTATTTACTTAGTTTACTTTATACCTTTTACTTTTCTAATTTTCATTTTACACTTTCATCATATTAACACATATAATCGTATATTAACTAAAATACGTTTTAATTTTAACAAGTTACACCATTATAATCGTCTCGTCGATACCTTCGAAATGAGTCCAATATTGAATATTTTTTTATTTAATTATATTATACTTATTTAGTTAGTTTACTTTATACCTATTAGTTTTTTATTTTTCATTTAGTTATTATAAGACTATTATGTTAATGTGATAAGAGTGTAAAACAAAATTGAAAAAATAAGGAATGTACCATATATTAAATAATTAACTATAAGGGTATGAATTGTAAATATTAAAATTATTTTTATGTAGTATATATATGATATTTAATAAAATACATAAATTAAAAAATATTGAATATTGGGCTCATTTCGAAGGTATCGAAGAAACGATTACAATGGTGTAACTTGTTAAAATTAAAACGTATTTTTAACGTATTTTAGTTAATATACGATTATATGTGTTAATATAATAAACGTATAAAATGAAAAATAGAAAACTAAAAGGTATAAAGTAACTAAGTAAATAATTATAGGAGTATATAAAATGTAAATTTCAAATCAATTTATATCGAATTGAGTGTGCATGTGGGACTAGGGTCTCCAAATCGCAGGAAAATTGTTGGGTCCGTGATCGTGGACGCCATCGCGGAAAAAATGAGTATTTTTGCGAAACCAACGAGATTTTAGATATTTTTGCAAGTCAAAATCAAACTTTAGGTATTTTAATTAATTTCCCATAATAGAAACTCTCTAAAACTCAATATCTTAAAAAGAAAACTAATATTTTAATTTTTTCCCAACACATTGAAAAGTTTAGGAGATGGTTAATATTTTATTAGTTATATTAATATTTTAATAATATAATTAAACAAATCTATACATATAATAAATGAGTAACTAGCATGTCACATGTCGTCTTCTGTTGAGCCGCCTAAACATATATCTGGACATAAACATATATCTGGACATAAACATATATCTGGACACATTTACATTATAGGTTCAATTATCACACTCACATTCACTCCTCCTTAAATCTCTCCTTAATTCAATTTGTAATATTTATACCTTACATTTACTACCCTTATAATTACCTATATAGTTTACTTTTAATCCCTTACTTTTTTATTTTTCATTTTAGACTCTTATCATATAAACATAAATAATGTATATGAACTAAAATGCTTTAAAAAACATTTTTATTTTTTACCAATTATACCATTGTAATCGTTTCGTCAATATCTTCGAAATGAGCTCAATATTGAATATTTTTGTATTTAATTATATTATTAAATATCATAAATATATACAAATTAATGTGTCGTAATTAGAGTTAACTTCATTTTGAATAATATTGAATATTTTAGATACATATGTACATATCCATACTTATAATAAATTCAAAAAAAAATTCCGTAATCCAAAAAATACGGGATTTACTTCTAAGGTTAAATTCAAATTATTGATATAGCTTGATTTTTTAAATTCAATTTTATTATAGACTAATTAATGTTAATTATTAAGTTCTAATTCAAAACAAATTACCCTTATTTCATCCCAAAATAAACTTATTTTACCCATAATAACGTATATCCTAAAAATAATCTTATTTTACCCCTAATAAAATTGAACTCGTCTCCTTCTCTGCTGCAAATTAATTGATCAATTTGCCTCTCCTCTCATCATCTGCTTCGTGCTCCTCTCACATGTACAATCAAATTGAGTCCTCAAGTTTTGTGAAGATTCCTAATTGAAAAGTTAAATCTTGATATATATATCCACCTAAACCCATTTTCCATATTCTATTATCCAACAATCTTTTGTAGACCCCAAAAGATTCAAGGGTTTTTGTTTTTTCTTTTGGTTGAGAAGAACCCTATTGGGGTTTCGCTGTACGCAACAATCCAACTAAGGTGGGATACAATCAGAACCTTAATATTTTTTGCCAAGAAAAAAACTTTAAATTAAATGGTTTATTCTCAATGTTCATAACTGATTATTTTATGAATTTATGTTATGTCGATTTCTTTCACGAAAAACAATCAAAACTACTGTTTTTGGACCAATTTGGGGAATTGGGATTTGCCTGAAACTAATTTGGGTTTGTTTTATTTTTTGAAATCAACTTTTCTTTTTTGGGTTGATTTTGATTTCTAAGAATCTTTTAGATTTTTACAATTTTACTATCTCTTTAGTAATCAAGCTCTGTTTTATTGTTAATATGAATAGGTTTCCATTTCTGTTGTTGGAGAATGTTGTTTTGATCCTTTTTTGCTACTAAACTATGAACAATTAAGATATGAGAGAAGAAGTCACATGACATCAGAATGAATTGTGCAAATTAATTGATCAATTTACAGTAGATATTTACACCGCTGGGATTTGCACCAAGTTGTTGTTTAAATATGAGTTCGAACCTTTTTCAATATAAATATGCAGATTTTTTAGTATAGTATATTTAATTATTTATACTGTCTTAATCATGATTGTATTATTTCCTCTATTAGCTTATCACGTTTTGGTACAACAATAAGCTAATCCAAACACTTTGTACTGTATATAACTTCTCAATTATAGATTTTTAATATTTATTCATATTTTTTGCAAAATATCCTTTGTGAAAACTACTTAAAACAATGACATTTTGTAACCAGCTACAAAAAAACAACTCTAAAGGGAAAAAAGCTTGGAAAATAGCATCGTACTTTCGATGATCATTCATATCTGTAAGATAAGTTTTCTGATATGATTTAATTTTTTGAAATTACCCTGTGTAATACACGGGTTCAAACCTAGTTTATAAAATAAATGTGGAAGTTAAAGCATCTTCAATGAAAGGTTCTTACAAGCAAAAAGTGTAGTAGTTTATAAGAACTACCATTGTAGAGAGTTCTTACCTTGATTTTTTATGTGAATTGATATATTCCTCATCTCTATTAGTATTTAATTTAAATACTTGATATTTATTTATAAATATATAATAGTTTTTGATGTTGATAAATATATGGGACCCATAAAAATGAGGATCTTGTAAAAACTACCATTGTGGATTTCTATATAAAATTTTAATTTATTGAGTTGAAAATGAGATTGTAATGACCCAGACCTTTTTCGAAGTGTTTTGCGTTTGGTGTGGAGTTTTAAGCAGAAGTAGAAGTTGAGGGGCTAGTTGGTAAATAGGAGTTGGGGTATAAAAAGGCACAAAACCCTAGAGGACATGCCATTTTCCTGATTTGTGTATGTTTGTTGGCGGCTGATTCTAGAGAGAAAGGGAGGAGAAAAAGGGTTTTGGTGAAGGTTTTGTGCATTGGATTGAGAGGAGCATCAAGCATTGAAACTGGAAGAAGGATTCAAGATTTGGATTTCGTTCTGCAATCAATCAAACCAGGTAATTCTAAGCCCAGATTCCTACCTTGTTGCTATGTTTTGATTGTTAGAATGTTAGTGAGTTCTTGCTAAAAGTCATTCAAGACTCCTAAAGAAGGTTAAGGATCATTAAAACAAGTTTAATCAGTAAAGTTTGTGGAGAAATGGTTATAGATGCTTAAGTAAGTGATTCGTCGCATTATATTACTGATTTCAGAGTGTTTAGTAAGATTTCGAACCAATTAGTTCACCCAGCAGTCGTCCGGAAACCTTCAAGTATGAAGGTGTCCGGGTGAGTGTCCGGGAAGTTCTTGACCGTAGTGTAGAAGGTGTCCGGACATAGAGTTGTCCGGAAAATCTATGTCGTCCGGATAAGAGTCGTTGTCCGGGTACTATTCGGTATCCGGAAAAGTGAGGTTATCCGGTAACCTGTCCGGAAAAGTGTGGTTATCCGGAAATCAGAGGTGTCCGGACATTTTAGTGTCCGGTAAGTAGAAACGTCCGGAAAGTGAGAGTGTCCGGTAAGTGGTATCCGAACAGTTTGGTTAGTCAGCTTATGTGTTTATCCTTTAACCCAGGTAGATCGTTTGGGGAGTACAGAGCAAAGTAGGAGGGAAGTAAGCACATCAGGTGAGTTTTCTAAACTAAAACGTGTGGATTTTAACATGTTTTCTAAAGCAAGTACATGATGAGAAATGCCATGTTTTATTCTTATGCTTTAAATTGCATGAAAGTTGTTTACAGTTTTAAATAAGATTTGTGTATGATTTATGGGGCGGGCCTATCCCGTGTATGATTTATGGGGCAGACCTATTCCGTGAATGCTTTTATGTGAAAGTTTTATGTGAGATGTATGCATACATTGTGTAGACGTAAATTGGCTAAGTCGGGGGGAGGTTCCGCCAGTACTCACGTCGGGGGGAGGTTCCGTTTATGCCATGGGAATGAGTCCCAGTAAGGCAGCGTGATACTGACTCGTTGTCACCCTCGGGTGACTTCAGGGTGCCATTTACGAGAGCGGATTTATCCGTGAAAGATTTTTACTGTTCAGCTTTGTGAAAGTTTATTATTGAAAGTCTTGTATACATTTGAAAGTTATGAGAAAGTTTTATGCAAAGATATTTGAAAGTTAGAAACTGTTTTTTTAAAAGTTTTGAGGACTGTCAGGAGGGACTCACTAGACCTCATGGTCTAACCCTCGCATTTTCCAAACTAAACCTTTTCAGGCAAGCAGATTGCATGAGGCTCAGGTAGTCGAGCAAGAGCAGGATAGAGCACGGATGCAGATAGAGATATCGTCACTCATATTCTAGTAATAGTTATTCTCAGTTGTGTATAAGTTGTTTAGTCAGATGTAAAGAAATTTTATGGATCCAGTTTTGTAATTGTTTAATATTAATGCTAGTTATGCTTAATTTAGACTGGGTTATTACAATTGGTATCAGAGCCATAGTTTAAAGGATTTAGGTGACCGGACGGGCCTAAACTTAAACTCGGGAGTAGAAATCACAACTGAGAATCAGGAAATGCGTTAGGAGGACACTATTACAGAGATAGGACTAATAGGGCACTGAGGACTGTCATGTAAGGTAAGTTTGAGATTCCACCTGGCCAGTGTAATTGCGGACTTATAGGTACATGTATGTGCTTAACCTGCCTTATTATTCCGAAGTGGTAGTCAAAAGCTAGTGTTTATGTCGTGTTCCAGTACTTTAGAATGTCAGCAAGATCCCTGAGGGGTAGACTGAGACCCTTGTTGGGGAAGTTTCATGAGAAGTCATGGTGATGTGATGTACGTATACATCGTAAGAGAAGAAATGTTGTATAGAGTATTACGAGTCGTCTAGAGGTAGCTCTTCGTGGATTCGGGGAGGAAGAATGCTTGGGTTTGAGTAAGACTCCTGTTTCGGGAGAGTCCCATTTCTAGAAATCATGGGATAGATCAGTCAGGATGGTAAGAAAAGTCAGTGTCAAAACCTTGAAGGTATCAATGGAGCCCTGGGTTCTTGGTTGAGCTTTCCATTAGCAGGATAAATGAAATAAGATACCTATAGTGAAATGAAACCATGTAGAAATGGAAAGTGAGATAGTTGGTCAAAACGAAATAGTATGAAATGGTTGAGTAAGTGGACCGTTGAATGTATGTATAGCAAATCGTTGCAAGACCGAGAGGGCGACCACTGTTCGAAAGTAGAGTGTCTATGATAAGTTGCGTGAGTAAAGCGATTGACCTTGTTTGAGTGAGTAGCCTTCAAATGCAAGTAGAGTTTCATGCGTTGAGTTCGTATACGTGTACATGAGATTTTTCATAATCGTGTAAATATCAAATTTGATCGGATATGAGTCGGCGTGTGCAAGTGTATGTTTAAAAAAAAATAAAAAAAAATACAAATCCATTTACATCGTACAATGAAGTCTTGAGTTTACGATTTGCAAAATATTCCACTCTTTTCATGATAAGCCAAGAAAACGTTTGAATGCACAACTTTTATAACCAAAATGAGTATTGACATTTCGAAGTTATATAAATGAGTGTGAGGACCGACTGGTCTACTTCGTGTCGGTAAATTTCTTTCAAATTTTGTCGTATGGGAAGATTTTCATCCAATATTTATTTCTGTCGTAACAACACATTTTTGGTTGAGTAAGATTAAGTTTTACAGAAAGATTGCATGCAAACGATCCTCAAGATCGTTGTGCAGGGCATTAGCGTTATGAGAATGTTGGGGTCGGGTGTACCCAAGTTGTTTTCAAGTGTTGTTTCTTTAAAATGATCAAAAGTGTGAAATGATTCATTTATCGCGTTGTCAGGCATGAAGGCTATGAACTCAATAGGTCGTAGAGTATTACATTTTAAGCTAAGGAAGAACTCCTAGAGTGGAGAGGTGTTGGACAAATCAGGAAAGAATGTTTGTAGCTTTGGTAGATGCGTTCTAGAGGAGAGGTGAGCAGTGGAAGAGTCAGAAGTGGACTTTAATGTCAGTTGTATGAGGGTCTGTACCCTCGTGCGGTGGCTGGAAGTACAGTTGCCGAGAGACGGTTGTGTTCATGGAAGGACTAGAAGTCATCGAGGTGTTGGTATAGCAACTCGTTATGAGTAGTGTGGTGAAGTAGAGATGAAATATCCGCGACGTTGAATAAGAGTTTAAGGTGATCCTGTAATATTGACATTACGCGAGTCAGTTTGAAATGAGGACGACGGGATGTGAAGTTGATTAAGAGGTTGGTGTTGGAAAGATTAGGTCCTGTAGGAGACCCTTGTTGAAGAATAGGTTAAGGAAGTATCAACGAAGTATCAACAGGTCAACTATTGACGTCAGAGTCGGCAGTTGTGTAAGCTGTATGAGATCAAAGACTTGAATTAGAAGGTTGAAAGTTGAAGGACCACTTTGTAGGGGTGTTAAGATAGTGAAAGGTTGCTGTTTTAGATAAGCGTTTTACTTACGTGATGGATGGTTCGCAAAGAATGAAGTATTTGGCACAAGCGAAGTGAGGGTATAGATTATGTCGATTTGTGAGGAAATGTGCCATGTCGATGTAATGGTTTGGTATTGCAAAGAGCTAGCAAGAAACGAGTATGATAGAATTAATCAGAAACTCAGGTGTTGTGGTTCAACTAGAGCTGGGGAGAGACAATGTAGCGAGATAGACTCAGTTATTTATGCGTGAGGTCTTGAAGATAAGTTTGAGTTGTGTATGAATGGCCATGAGAATCTTGGTCTGCAGTGTGATGTTATGAGTGAGGAATGTACAGTTATGTAGTGGCAAAAATTGCCAAGTTAAATGTGCCAGCTAGCGTCGTAGTGATGTGATGTTAGGGAAAGAGGAAACATCAGATAGAACCTTTTTGGGAGTTTTGGATGAGGTGTTCGAGTGTTAACCAGGTTGTTGGAGCACGTAGGGTGTAAGTTGACGTGGTGATATGTTTATGTTCGAGATAGCATCACGGAGTGGTGGTGGGTAGTTACCTAAAGGAGAAACCAAGTGTTTTTAGTTGTAAGAGTCGCTAAGTAAGCATATTTTGGGATCATTGGAAGTTTAAAGAAGAGAATGGATGTATTAATCAAAATGTGGTGGAATAGATGTGAAATCCTTAAAGAATGTGAGCTGTTGCTTATGTGTGAACGAATTGTCTGAGAAAGTAAAAGTTGGAGTTTAAAGAATGTATAGTGACGTCGAACTCTGGTGTCAGTTCGAGGTGATTTAGTCGAAAGCCTTAAGTTAGAATTTTAGTGCAACCGTTTGGTTATGTATAGTAATGAGACAGCATTTTGCAGCTTGAGAATTGTCGGAAGAGAGGGACGAGTAATGTTGGTGGGCAGTGCTCCACGCTAACGTGGGGAGGTGAAGACAGTATGTTGGAATAAGTAAGTAAATCGGAAGTAGTAAACTTGACAGTAATGCCGATAGGCGTAGTGTTGTGTAGATTGTCCTTGATAAATGTGCGAACTTATGGAAAGAGTATTGAGGAAGGAAATTGTGTATGATTTCGTGTAGGAAAGAAGTGGATAAGACAACTGAATGAGTTAAGTTAGTGACTTCGTGAGAAACGTTCAAACGAACTGATCGATCAGTGTAAGCTATTGAGAATAGTAGGGTGTGATCGTGGTTACCCCTCCTAGTCGAGTGGGAGTAACCGAAGCTATGTTATATGACTGGACGCTTGTGGCAAGCAGCGAGAAATATATGAGCCTTCAGGATAAGTGCAATTCGGATAGGTGAGTACTCCAATAAGGAATTATAGAGGTCTCCTACTATTAGACACGTTAAGTGTGAAATGATGAAGTGGTTAGAACGTACGAATTAGTTGTCGAGTTGTAGCCGATGTGATTCGGGAAAGGAGTATGATCTGCATAAGACGAATGTAGGTTGGAAGAAGTAACCTAGAAATTTCAGGCATATCGAGGAGAGGACTCCTAGGAGTGAGCTTGTCGGGATGTACAAGGTTGGCCTTGAGCCGAGTTGTTAGTAAGTGAGTCTTCCTGGTGGAAGATCCTCGTTGTTGTGGCGGGAATTTCCGCCAAGTTCTTTCTTTTAAGGAAGTATAAATGTATGAGAGACCTTATTTAGACGTGATTAAAACCGTGAGTCCCGATGTGTGGACGGAGGCGAGCAAATGGAGGCGCGGTTGGCCTTGGTTTTATCAGGTAGTTTTAAGCGAGTATAGTGATCGAAGAGGGTGCAAGTAGGTAGTGCAAGATGGCACAATTTAGCAAGTGGTGTCTCGCCGAGGGCGGCTTCAAGTATGGGGTGTGGTTATGTTTCCCATCTGAGCGGTCTGAGGCAATCGGGTAGAAAAGAGTGGATGGGTTGAAAAATATAAGGCTTTGAGCTTTGAAGTTTGAGAGAGAGGTAAGGTGGACTAAGTCTGCGGATTCGTCGAAGCATGAAAGTTGAATAGATAGTGCGCGATCTTGAGGTACTCGATGTGAATTTGAGAAGAAATTCATAGTGTGATGCACGTCTCTTTTGTGGAGAGCCGATGTGAGAAGTGAGATGATGGCGACCTTGCAAGAGATGCAGGCCATAAGAAGTTGACCTTGTCATTAGTGAGCGAGTTAGAATAGCAGCATACAAGTTAGACTGGTCAGAAGAATTAAAGAGTGTTCATCCGACATTTCATGTCTTAAAGAAGTGTTTGTCAGGAGTCGTTGTGACTGTTCCGTTGAGGGGACATCAGTATAGATGGGAGGTTGACTTACGTAGAAGACCCGATATAAATCGTGAGCGGTAAGGTTTGCTAAACTAGGAACATAGAAGTTTGACTAGTAAAAGTTCAGTGGAGATATCATAAGGGACGAGAGACAACGTGGGAAGTAGAATCAGATATGATGTCCAGATACCCACACCTTTTCGAAAACGGAATTCCGGGGACGGAATTCTTTTGAGGGGGGAGTATTGTAATGACCCAGACCTTTTTCGAAGTGTTTTGCGTTTGGTGTGGAGTTTTAAGCAGAAGTAGAAGTTGAGGGGCTAGTTGGTAAATAGGAGTTGGGGTATAAAAAGGCACAAAACCCTAGAGGACATGCCATTTTCCTGATTTGTGTATGTTTGTTGGCGGCTGATTCTAGAGAGAAAGGGAGGAGAAAAAGGGTTTTGGTGAAGGTTTTGTGCATTGGATTGAGAGGAGCATCAAGCATTGAAACTGGAAGAAGGATTCAAGATTTGGATTTTGTTCTGCAATCAATCAAACCAGGTAATTCGAAGCCCAAATTCCTACCTTGTTGCTATGTTTTGATTGTTAGAATGTTAGTGAGTTCTTGCTAAAAGTCATTCAAGACTCCTAAAGAAGGTTAAGGATCATTAAAACAAGTTTAATCAGTAAAGTTTGTGGAGAAATGGTTATAGATGCTTAAGTAAGTGATTCGTCGCATTATATTACTGATTTCAGAGTGTTTAGTAAGATTTCGAACCAATTAGTTCACCCAGCAGTCGTCCGGAAACCTACAAGTATGAAGGTGTCTGGGTGAGTGTCTGGGAAGTTCTTGACCGTAGTGTAGAAGGTGTCCGGACATAGAGTTGTCCGGAAAATTTATGTCGTCCGGATAAGAGTCGTTGTCCGGGTACTATTCGGTATCCGGAAAAGTGAGGTTATCCGGTAACCTGTCCGGAAAAGTGTGGTTATCCGGAAATCAGAGGTGTCCGGACATTATAGTGTCCGGTAAGTAGAAACGTCCGGAAAGTGAGAGTGTCCGGTAAGTGGTATCCGAACAGTTTGGTTAGTCAGCTTATGTGTTTATCCTTTAACCCATGTAGATCGTTTGGGGAGTACAGAGCAAGGTAGGAGGGAAGTAAGCACATCAGGTGAGTTTTCTAAACTAAAACGCGTGGATTTTAACATGTTTTCTAAAGCAAGTACATGATGAGAAATGTCATGTTTTATTCTTATGCTTTAAATTGCATGAAAGTTGTTTACAGTTTTAAATAAGATTTGTGTATGATTTATGGGGCGGGCCTATCCCGTGTA
Source organism: Saussurea involucrata (assembly GCA_033807775.1). Classification (NCBI taxonomy): domain Eukaryota; kingdom Viridiplantae; phylum Streptophyta; class Magnoliopsida; order Asterales; family Asteraceae; genus Saussurea; species Saussurea involucrata. The sequence continues at coordinate 1,466,789 of CM066315.1, forward strand.
TGATTTATGGGGCAGACCTATTCCGTGAATGCTTTTATGTGAAAGTTTTATGTGAGATGTATGCATACATTGTGTAGACGTAAATTGGCTAAGTCGGGGGGAGGTTCCGCCAGTACTCACGTCGGGGGGAGGTTCCGTTTATGCCATGGGAATGAGTCCCAGTAAGGCAGCGTGATACTGACTCGTTGTCACCCTCGGGTGACTTCAGGGTGCCATTTACGGGAGCGGATTTATCCGTGAAAGATTTTTAGTGTTCAGCTTTGTGAAAGTTTATTATTGAAAGTCTTGTATACATTTGAAAGTTATGAGAAAGTTTTATGCAAAGATATTTGAAAGTTAGAAACTGTTTTTTTAAAAGTTTTGAGGACTGTCAGGAGGGACTCACTAGACCTCATGGTCTAACCCTCGCATTTTCCAAACTAAACCTTTTCAGGCAAGCAGATTGCATGAGGCTCAGGTAGTCGAGCAAGAGCAGGATAGAGCACGGATGCAGATAGAGATATCGTCACTCATATTCTAGTAATAGTTATTCTCAGTTGTGTATAGGTTGTTTCCGCCAACCTAAGTTGTTTAGTCAGATGTAAAGAAATTTTATGGATCCAGTTTTGTAATTGTTTAATATTAATGCTAGTTATGCTTAATTTAGACTGGGTTGTTACAGAGATAACACCAAAAAGTGCAAAAAGAAGGTTCTTGATTGGAGATGCTCTTAGAGCATCTCCAATGGCATTTGAACATCACTTGATGAAAGACTTGAAAATGACTTGATGATTGGAGTAAGGATTTGAGAAAGGGTTTACTTCTTAAACGCTTGGTTAACCTCAACTCTTTGAAAGTGGGACCCACTAATGTATGTGAGAGGCAAAGAGAGAGAGAGAGGAACTAAAAGGTGGGACCCACTATTTTTTTAGTATATTTTTTTTTGATCAAGTCATTGAGATGGTTTACCATTGTGGATGCCCTTAGGCCACCCGTAGCGGCTCGGGCTTCTTGCTCGGGCTTGCTGCGGGCTTCTTGCACAACCGGTACGGGGGGCCCGGGCTTGGGTGCGGGCTTCCCCACTCGGGTTCCCAAACCCGCTCGAGCTTTCCCATTTATTTATTTTTTCATTTTTTTTTCAAAAATTTGAATTCCAACGGTTTGGAAACGGCTATTTTGGGTTTTTTAATTTTTTTTTTCAATTTAATCACACTATATATATTAACCCTCAACCCTTATATTTTTCACACCTCTCAAACTCTCTCAAACTCTCTCAAATTTCATCATGAATCCAAACAAAACACCTACATCCCGTCGTAACCTACCGGATACACCGCAACCGCAAGAAGACCCGGAGCTTGGTTTTCAAGCGTTTGCACAATATCCGCCACAATATCCGCAACAATATCCGCAACAATTTTACAACTCATTAGGCCATCCGCAACCAATTCCTTACCAACTTACACGTCCCGGTTTGATTGAACAAGATTTTACTCCGGTACAATTTTCCCCACTTCCTTCACCGCCGATTGATCTCGACGCCGACGACATCGTTCTGGAAACCCAACCTTCTAACCCGCACACACCACAATCCATGTCCACACAACAATCTATCCCGGAAGAATCAAACCCGAACACAACGAGAAAAGGAAAGGCCAAAAAATATGAAAATAGATCCGCCAAACAAAAGTGGACTAAACCGGTGGAACTCGCGTTAGTGTCGACGTGGGTTGACGTTTCGGAGGACCCCGTTATCGGCAACGCACAAACGCGTGGTAATATTTTTATTGTTATTATTATTATTATTGTTAATATTATTATTATTATTATTATTATTATTATTATTATTAATGTTATTAATATTATTATTTACATAAATGTAGATGGTTTTTGGAACCGCATCGCCCAAGTGTTCTTTACTTCCATGGATCAAGGAAATTATAGAACAAAGGATCAACTCTACACCAAATTCAAAGACCCCAATAGAAAAATATCGCTATTTGCCGGCATCTACAACAACTTGGTCAATAATAGATCAAGTGGAATAAGTGATGCCGACATTTTGCGAACGGCATACGAACGGTACCGAAACGATAATGGGTTTCCTTTCACGAACGAAGCCGCTTGGGAAGTCCTCAAAAAATGTCCAAAATGGGCAACCGTTCCAACCATGACGACAAATTCATCGCGGGGTTCGAAACGTACGAAACCTTCCGATGATGACGATGAAGATGTCAACGAGGTCGAGGTCAAGCAAACTTCAACGACCCATTGGAAGAAATAAGGCGAAAAAAACGTCAACGAGTAGTACGGCCGGGTCGATATCGGACGAAAATTAGACCTGGCAAAAAATGACACGACACGCTAACTCGACACGAACCCGGCACGAATTAAACGGGTTTGGGTAATACATTTCAACCCGTTTAAGTAAACGGGTTGACACGACACGACACGAAAATTAAACGGGTAAGGTTAGGGTCAACCATTTCAACTCGAAAATGACCCGAGTAACCCGTTTATATATATAAGTTAAAAATTAAATATTAAATATATGTTTAAGAAAAAATAATTATAATTTAATTTTTAATTATTATAATTATAATTATAATTAAAAGTAATTGGTTTATGGAAAAATAAAACAAATCAGAGGAACTAGTTTGGCTTCACTTATATACATGGTTCCAAGATTAATTTTGCTATAAAACTTCCGATGTGAGATACCTCAAGTGAACCAACCCATTTTTCTCATCAGATTTCATCCCACATCGCCCAAATTTCAAACCACAACCCTTACTCTCAACTATAAATACCCCTCATCCCTTCCACATTTTGAATTGCCATCCTCCTTTATTTGAGTGAAACAATTGGCTTGAGCTGGTTTGCTTGCCGGTTGGCTTGAACTGAGTTAAAAATTTGATTGGAGCACCCTTTTAAATTCGGTGTACCTTTTATATTGAACAAAAATTTCTTCTTACGAATCGGGTTAACGGGTTTAATGGGTTAAGAGGTTAAACGGGTTAATCGTGTCGTGTCGGGTTAAGTAAACGGGTTAATCGGGTTAACGGGTTTGTGGGTTTAATGGGTTAAGAGATTAAACGGGTTAATCGTGTCGTGTCGGGTTAGGCGGGTTAAATCAGGTCGTGTTCAGGTTGCGATATTCTGACCCGTTTATTAAACGTGTCGTGTTCGGGTTTGACACTCCCAACCCGTTTAACCCGTGAACCCGACACGACACGACCCGTTTGCCAGGTCTAACGAAAATGTTTCAAAATGGTTGACAACCTTAAACGCGTTCAACGTTCATGCGGATGATACGATGGAGTATAAAATGAAAAAACTCGAACTCGAAAATTCCATAGAACGAGAAAAGTTGCAACTCGAACGAAAGAAGTTGGATCTCGAACGAGAAAGAGAACGAGAAAATCGATTTGAGAAAGACTTCGAGTTTTTCATAACCCCGCATGATCACCTTACGGGAGACGTTTTGAAGGCAACTTTGGCGAAGAAAGAGAGAATTAGAAAATATCATAATTTTGGGTAATTTTGTATTTTGTAATTTTTAATTTTTTAGATTTTTGTATTTTATAATTTTTAATTTTTTAAATGAATGATATGAATTTTAATTTTTATTATTTATCTTATTTTTATTTATTAAAAAACATATAAATATTTTTATTTTGTTAAATAATTAAATGTATAAATAAAAGAATTAAAAAAAATAAGGTGACATTTAGGGCTTTTTGCAAATGGGTATTTCACTTTTGGGTTTGAAGTGGGTTTATAGAAAAGCTGATGTGGTGCTGTGGGCTTTTGGGTTTTTTTGCAAACGGGTACGGATGGTCTTAGGATATAATTTTTTCAAAAAATTTGATACCCACAAATTCTTCCACAGAAGACAAATAAAAAATCATCAATGAGATACATTGCAAGCAGAGCAGGTATGCTCTTCATAACCTTGATTGCAAGTTTAAGTAAAAATCTTCAAGACTTTGCATTCAGATGAACAAAAAGAAACAATCAATCAATTACCATCTCCTTTCTACAAACATTTAATTTCAGAATTCAACTCATTCTTGATCTCATCTCTGTGTTGAACTCCCATCTCCAAATGAAAAGCTTACCCAAACTTCCCTTCTTCTTTTATCTCCATTTTCCTTATCCATATCTTCAACTGGCATCTTATGTCTACAAACAGGGCAAGACCCATGGATTTTTAGCCATTTCTCCACACACCCACCATGGAATTTATGCTTACAAGGCATCTCCTTTGCCACATCACCAACCCTCCATTCTTCAAGGCATATTACACACTCACCCCCTAAATTCTCTATCTCATCATCCCTACCTTTGATCTCCAGGCTCGCCATGGCGTCGATCGATGCTTGAGACGCCGGCGGCTGACCATCCTTCCTCAACAGGGAGTCGAAACCCGTAGCACTTCCTCTTATCACCACCATCCCTTGTGTCACCGGGTTGATCAGGATGATCCGATCGAGTGACGGATCCAGATCGTGAGGCTCGGAATCGTGATCAGTGAAGCTGGAGAGGAAGGGCATCGCCATCAGTCTCTCGATCAAAGAAGATACTGATTCCTCTGGTTCGGAAGCCATAAACCCTAATTGTAGTTGAGTGAGAGAAGACGAAGATCGAGATGAAAATCAGAATGGAAAATAGAAGATGAAATTGAATTGGGAAAAATTCAATGTGGAGAGATATTAAAAAGGAAGGGGGAGAAGGTTGTGGAAGGATCTGGAAAGTTGTGTGGATACACGTGTTTTGATATTGGGTGAGGAGAGTGTGTGTGCTGCCGTCTTTTAAATGGATATCGTCGGCGGGCACAGAAGCGATCCCGGGTAGCGGGTTTTATTGGTCTACAAATTTCAAGTCATAGTCATTTTATCTATTCTATCTTATTAAAAGAATAATTGACGGGTTTTTTCAGTCATTCAAGAGCAGTTTTTTTGCCGCGTTTCTCTCCTCTCCGGGGGCGGAGCTACATGATCACAAGAGTTAGCAGTTGCTAACCCTCAAAATTTTAATGTTTTTGTATATAGTTATTTTGTATTACTGAATAATTTATGGGATAAAAAAATAGTTGATTTATATTGTTTATTGGATCACTGGTTTAACTACACCCCCCCTGCCCTAGAGGTATTTTTGTTTTTTCTTTGCATTTTCAATCTTTTATTTGTTATTTGTCAATAATAAATTATTTATTTGTTAGTTATTGTAATTAGACATTTAATTGGTTTAATGATTTAACTGGTTTGATTTCAGGGTTGTCCATTTATAGATTGCTATAAATGTTATTTGTTAAGTGGTTGATTTTAGTTTTTTATATATTATCGAGTATAACCTTATATAGTTACGGATAACTATTTAAAAAAAAGCAAACGATGATTCGTCATCTATGTTGAATAAGAATAATTCTAGTAGATTTTAACAATCATTTCTGTTGAGGTAAATAATGAAAACATCATAGATAAGTTTCTCTAAATGAAAACTCGTCGAAGTCATTATTGTAAACGTAAATAATGGTGTATAAAGATTATAGCATCATCGTTTTTGCTATTTTCAACAAATTAATATTCACTTTTTTAATTTGTTTTATTTACGACTGATGCTCCCCCTAAACCAAAATCCTGGCTCCGTCCCTGCAGTCCTCCCCACCTCCTGAATTCTCTCCCCACGTCCCTCATCCCCACGATTTTCCAAATCTGCTCTTCTTCTTCACCAATCCAAACCCCTAAAGGATCTTCCCATCAAGATTGGTTTGGAGGAGAAGACCGATGAGGAGATCCAGATTGAGAATGAAATCAGTCGGTTGTATGCCAGATTGGAATCGCTCAGACTCAATTTTCAAAAACAGGGAAGAACACTGGATGCAAATATCATCAACAACGACAGACAAACACTCTTGCCTCTCGATTTCTTTCTAAATCCACCGTATTGTCGTTGTGAAGACAATCTCTGGGGGGATTTCCAGGGTTCGAAGATGGGGGTTACACCCGAGAGGAGTTACCGCTCTTTCTCCTTCTGGTATCCACTTCTTCTTGCTTTACGGACACCATCTTTACTATTCAGGTAATATTCACCCTTCAAACCTTGCTAAAGACCCCCCAAACCCTGCCTTCAGGTAATAGTTGATGGATTTACCGCTCTTTCCCCTCATTTTTTTCTAATTGATTCAGTATTTTATGAAATTGATCATTGAATAGAGTTCATTTGCATTGTAGAAAGATTTGTGAGCATCTTTAACACTGTTGTTTAAGATTTTAAGTATTTTGGTGCAGGGTTTTGCTGCAGGTCTTATGCTAAGCATATCTTTCTTTGATTTGGCCCATAACGCTATAAATTCCATTGGTTTTCTAAAAGGAAATCTTTGGGTGAGTCGATACTTTCTGAATGCTTTCAAAATATTGTTTGCATATTCCATCTTAATGGATGATTCTTTTATCTTATTTTTTGCAGGCATTAGCTTACACAATTTTCCCGAAGGAATGGTTGTTTTTCTTGGATCACTCAAGGTAAATACCTAAGTTGATTTGGATTTCGGAAATCCTTTTAGCATGAGCAAGGGATAAATAAAAATGTAATGAAATCCTCAAATTCGTGCTCACTTTTATTGAAGAATTTTGTGTTTGTTGTTTCGAAATTTAAAAATCTCTAATTTAGGGTTCCCTTTTGCAGAAAAAGAAGCAACATCTGTTCTGGAATGAGAAATATATAGAAGAGCCCTAGCATAAGAGGTTGAGAAGAAAGTTGCAAGTGATCCATATTAGCATATGTATGCTCTTTGTTCCATTTTAATTCGATGCATATAAACCCTTCCTTTAATTGTTTTTTTCTTCTTTACTTATCTCCATTTCAATTATACTCTTGGTATATACCAAAGTTTAAATTTATGTCTTTAATTTGACCTGATCATCTATATGGTTTTTCAGGTCTTTTAGAATATGTTCTCGTAAGATTTTTTATTATAATAAACTTGGCTTATTTCTTGTTGGTTACTTTCGAATTTGAGAGCAAAGTACATGTTATTCCTATTTAGATCTGATAAACTCTTCTGCATTCACCTTTCTGTTACTTTGGCTAAGTAGCATTTGCTGGAGATTGTTATATTTCTGATATAGATCATTTTGTTAGACCTATAAAATAGGCCAAAACTCGAGCCAAGCTAAACTTTTGTAACACCCTAAAATCAGGGCTAATTTAAAACTCAAATTTTAACCAGTTATGATAGAATACAATCAAACTTTTATATAAGAAGGGAATTAACCATAAGGAGTTATATTTACAAATACTGAATTCTTCAAATAACCTATTAATCTAATTATGTCACTATAATCAGATTAACTAAGTTATCTAAGCAATCCATCCAAAAACTTCCTTTCGTTAATTAACTTCTCCGCTATCTCAAAACGCTCGTCCCACATCCCTTTACTTTCCCGAGCTAGTACCTGGTAAGAAAACATCATTTGAAACAATTAGGCTAATGCCTAGTGAGGACATTCGGTTTTCAAAATAATATTTATAAAAATCAATGTAAACAAGGCATAACAACCCTGTTTACTCTTTTTCTTACCACACGCGTAACCATCTTTCGATGACGGGATTAAACCCGATCCCATGACTATAACTGACATTAAGTCATTATATCATGTCCCATAGCCCACACTACGAATCTTCACGGATTCTAGATTAATGCTCTTATCCAATAAATCGCAATTACACATGCCCATTTATTGGAAAGGAAGTAGAGATTACAATCACTCATGTCAATCCCTTTTTCTTCCTTAGAAATCGGGAATAACGATTAATACCACACGCCTATTCCATGATTTCCCACACACACTGGAATAACGATTAATACCACACGCCTATTCCATGTGATTACCAAACACTAGTGCCTATGGATCCATTACCCTTACTACACACCTGCATAATATCAAACTAAAACAATATTTAAGCCTAACACACTACCATTCAATTGTAAGTATGTTCAAGCTACTAGGGTTGTGTTTCAATTCCTAAATCGTACCCTTTCAGAATTCAACAAAACCTAAAGTTACTTAGTACTCAAAAGTGATCGGACACCTCAAACTATCCGGATAACACAATCAAAAGAGGAGTTTACGACGATAATCGGATTAGAGCCGAGAGAAGGGAGTCCACCATTACATTCATCACGTCCACAATCATTATGTTTGCACACACTAGTGTCCTTCCTTTTCTTGTGTTTTTATCCACCACCAACATAAACTAAACTTCACATGTTGGGGGTTGGTGTAATACCTTGGGTAAGTTCGTTAGTTAAAGTCTCGTTTCGTTAAATTTATTTAACTTTATAATTGATGTTAGGGTAAGTTTAGGAGAGTTTATGAGTTTAGGGGTGTATTAGTAATTAGTGAATAGTGCAGGGTCTAAAAGGGTAAATATGGTTTGATATTATCCTAAGACTCCAGATATTTTGTCAAAAGCATAAATTTTAGTGTAGTGAGTGTGTGTGTGTGTTTGGAGAAGAGAAGAAGAAGAAAGAAGGTTTTGTGACTAAGGGATTCAATTTGGTGTACTTGGAAGTAATATTAAGGTATGTTCCTGTACGTTTTATGTTTGTAATTGCTATTAGGAAGTATCTATCGGTTTAGAATAGTCGAATTCATGTCTGATAATAATTCAGTCAATTTCTGGGTTAAAAATGGGTAAACAGTGAGAGGTTTCCGGATGAAATGAATGTGTCCGGGTAGTTTGGTTGATGGTGTCTGAAAGTGGTTCTAGTGGTGTCCGGACGAGTCCTTTATCCGGGTAAGTCCTCTTTCCATGAAGTTTCCGGTTAAAACTAGTTACCGGATAGTGTCCGAATTGCTTTGGTGTCCGGGTGTTATCCGGATTATATATGTTGTCCGGACAGTTGTGTTGTCCGGAATGTTGATGCTATCCGGAAAGTTGTGTTGTCTGGATAACTTGTGGTATCCGGATACTTTAGCTGATTTGGTCATTTTTGAGAGTTTAGATACTTTTTGAGTATCCAGTAACCTGTGTTTTGTTGACTCTGGGATGGGGAACGAATGATGACTGAATATACTGTGGACTCGACTTAAGTTCAGGTTTGGGGGTAACATTTGAGGGTAGAGATATCTATAGTTCTTAGCTTTAGTAAGTCTTACGTGTACTATTTGGTAAAGAGATACTTATATCTAATTGTTTCAGATACTGTGAATTTGGAGTGAAAGCTGAATCTTGTGGAAAAAGATTGGAAAGAGTTTTGATAAACAAACAGGTGAGTTTTACTTTAAAACGTTTTTAAACTGGAATACATATATGTGTAGATTGGGAATGTGATAGATGGTGTAATTATGTGTTTATGTTTGAAATATAATATATTGAGATATTGTATTTACATGAGCATCATACTATACGAGAATACGTTGGCCGGGCTTAGGACCGGCGGTGTTGGCTGTAATAGTCGTACAGCGGTGTTGGCTGTAATCGTCGTACAACGGAGTTAATTTATTAGTTGGCTTGCAACCAACTAATATGGCCAAGAGAATGAGACAGGAAGGTATATGATGCATGAGTCATAACTGGTATTTGTATTTGTGTTATGTATATGATGGTTGTGCAAATGCTTTTAAAACTAACAGGGATTTTCTCACTTAGACCTCTAGGTCTAACCCTCATTTTGTTTTAAAAATATGTATTCCAGGGCGTGGATCAGGTAAGAGCAAATGACAAGGATAGTCGGGGGATAGCTTTTGTGAAGACTTATGTCATGAAGATTAAAATGTGTTTTGTAGTTATAATCTTGTTATCAGATATCATGTATTTAGTTAGCGAAAAGTTTGTAATGAAATACCCTATTTTTGATTGTAAAGACTAAAGGGACCGTACTTGTTATATGATGTATCTTATTATGTAACGATGTTATGAAATGTATGTTACTTGATGCTTGATTGGGAGTCCGGGTCGTTACAGATGGTATCAGAGCCCTAGTTTAAGGGATTTAGGTATTCGTATTTGTACCTAGACTTAAACTGCATGTGAAGTAGGATGTCCCTATTATTGTAGAACCTAGGGATGTTAAATATAAAAAGGTAGAAGGAACATCATGTAAGGTAATTTCAGATTACACCTGGCCAGTGTAATTATGATCTTACAGGTACATGTTTGAACTGGAATACCTTGTTATATGGGGTATGTGCTTATGTGTATATTAACTTGTTTGAATCTACATAATGGCAAGTGGTACTCGACAAACGAATCGAGAGGGAGGAGGAAATCCTAATAGAACAAATCCAACAGTTGGGACAAGAGGAAGAGGGGGAGAAAGAGGTAGAGGCAGAACAGGCGGCAGAGTTCAACCGCGAGGTGCAGAATTTGTTACGAGGGACGACATAGCGGCTGAAATGGGAAGATTACAGGCAAATATCCAAGTTATGTTCAACCGAACTCATAATACTGAAACGGAAATACCAGATCCTACTCATGAAGACGAGATGCCCATTACACCGACTGTTATACCGGTACCAAGAAAGTGTGATTACAAAATGTTCTTAAGTTGTAAGCCTCCAACTTACTCAGGAGATAGAGACCCAGTGAAAGCTATGAGGTGGCTAAAGGATATAGAAGCTATCTTCAAGACCAGTAAGTCTGCTGACGAAGATAGAGTACTATACGGAACAGCAATGTTGAAGGCAGATGCTCTATACTGGTGGGAAGCTCTTATTTCTTCTGGAGGATCTGACATATATTCTACTTTATCTTGGGAGGAATTCGTTATAGCTTTCAGGAAACAGTTTTGTCACCAAGCAGCAGTTAAACAATTGGAAGGGGAGTTTATGAACTTGCAATAAGGGAATTTATCAGTTTGGGACTATACCGCCCGTTTTCTGGAAAAGTCTCGTTTCGCGGAATACTACGTTGCCACGGAGGCAATGAAGATTGAAAGGTTTATCTTTGGGTTGAATGCAGAAGTCAGAAGTTTTGTGATTGCTAAAGGACCAGAAACCTTCTCTGCCGCAGTAGACGCAGCGGAAACCGTGGAACAGGATAAAGGGAGAAGTACTAGTGATAAAGGTGCAGGAAAAAGAAAGTGGGAAGGATCACAATATGATCCAAAGAAGTCCAGATTTCAAAGGTTTGATAACCGTCCGCCTTTCCGACCAGCGGAAAGACCTTGTCAGAAATGTAATCGTATCCACCAAGGAAACTGTCAAGTTGATACTCGGGTTTGTTATAGGTGTGGGAAGACCGGACATGTTGCTACAAACTGTCGGGTAACGCGGTTTTGTTTCTTATGTAATTCTCCGGATCACATTCAGTCTGATTGTCCGAGGGGAAGAGTACAACAAGGGGGTACGTCAGGGAAACCAGCGGGTGTTAGACCGGTAGTTCCAAGACTAGAACCACCAAGAACAAGGGGTCGTGCGTTTCAAATGACAGCAAAAGAAGCGGAGGAAACTCCGGATGTGGTTACAGGTACATTTTTCATAAACTCTACACGTGCTAAAGTGTTATTTGACTCCGGTGCAAACCGATCGTTCGTATCTCCTGCATTTGCTGCTTATCTTCATTTAAAGCCTAAAGTGTTAGATCATGCTTTAATCGTAGATACTGCAAATGATAATCAAGTATCGATTAAAGAAGTTTTTGATAGTTGTGTGATAAATATAGAGGGGTGTGGAGTACCTATTCAACTATTTCCTATAGCTTTGATCGAGTTCGATGTGGTAGTGGGGATGGATTGGTTAGCCGAGAATCAACCTAACATAGTTTGTGATAAGAAGTTAATAAATGTTGTATTACCTGAGAGGGGACCGGTAGTGATTTATGGTGATCGTAGAAATCATCAGTCTTGCCTTATATCTATGATAAAAGCTCGTAAGTGTGTTAATAAAGGTTGCCCTAGTTACTTAGCTTATGTGATAGATATTAAGTCAGAAAAGAATAAGTTGGAAGATATTCCTATTGTTAGTGAATTCCCAGAAGTTTTCCCCGAAGACTTGAATAGTCTTTCGCCCGTTAGACAAGTAGAGTTTGGTATAGATCTGATTCCTGGAGCCGCTCCTGTGGCCCATGCACCGTATCGTTTGGCACCTTCAGAAATGAAAGAAATGATGACGCAACTACAAGACCTTTCAGATAAAGGTTTCATCAGACCCAGTTCTTCGCCGTGGGGTGCACCAGTGTTGTTTGTGAAAAAGAAGGATGGTTCGATGAGAATGTGTATTGATTATGGGGAACTGAATAAGCGCACGATCGAGAATAAGTATCCGCTTCCCAGAATTGATGACCTCTTCGATCAATTAGTTGGAGCTTGTTATTTCTCCAAGATTGATCTAAGATCTGGTTATCATCAGCTGAAGGTTAAGGAAGAAGACGTTCTGAAAACTGCTTTTCGCACCAGATATGGTCATTATGAATTCTTAGTGATGCCGTTTGGACTGACGAATGCTCCAGCTGCTTTTATGGATCTAATGAATCGGGTATGTAAGCCATATCTCGATAAATTTGTTATTGTGTTTATCGATGATATCCTTATCTATTCCCGATCCAAAGAAGAGCACGCACAACATCTCCGTTTGATTTTGGGGTTATTGAAGAAGGAACAGTTGTATGCTAAATTTTCTAAATGTGAATTCTGGTTACGAGAGGTTCAGTTTCTGGGGCATGTAGTTTTTGAGAAAGGTATTCAAGTTGATCCGATGAAAGTGGAAGCGATTGAGAAGTGGGAACCGCCGAAAACGCCAACCGAAGTACGAAGTTTTCTGGGTTTAGCCGGCTACTATCGAAAGTTTATAAAAGACTTCTCTCGTATCGCGACGCCTTTGACTAAGCTGACCCGAAAGAATCTAAAGTTTGAATGGAAAGCAGAACAGGATGAAGCATTCTGGATATTGAAAGAGAAACTTTGCAGCGCGCCGATTTTGTCACTACCTGAAGGTTCCGAAGACTTTGTTGTTTACAGTGATGCTTCCAAACTGGGATTGGGTTGTGTACTAATGCAGTGTGGGAAAGTTATTGCTTATGCTTCTCGTCAACTAAAGGACCATGAACGGCAGTATCCTACACACGACATGGAACTTGCAGCAGTTGTGTTCGCGCTAAAGATTTGGAGACAATATCTCTATGGTTCTAAATGTCAAATTTTTACCGATCATAAGAGTCTCCAACACCTTTTCGATCAGCGGGAATTGAATATGAGACAAAGAAGATGGCTAGAGCTGGTGAATGATTATGACTGTGTGTTGATCCAAACCCTCAGTGATTTGATAATGACCCTCTCTTAAATACTTAGTGAAAATTGTAAGTAAACAATATGTATCAGAGTTTCACTATCGCTGATAAGTACTAAGATCTTACAGTACCGCTGATAGGAACTCTCGCTCTTTTAAATTAAATATTCAGCGAACACTGTTCACCATAATGCTCTGAGCCTGTTCAGTCCTTATGGTGATCGCTGATAAGTTAGTTGTTTACTTATGATCCCTGAAGACAAGTTTCACGTCAACAAAGGTTCTACGCTGAAGTCGAAGATCAAGCTCAAGAACCAGCGACAAGTCTCCTAATGAACTGATGCGGATCAGCGAAGACTCAGATTTGTCCACTCAACGTGAAGTATCAAGTACAAGACTTCAGCTATCGCTGAACTTTATCATCTGTTGAATAGTAAATGATAATCGCTGAATCAACGAAAGCTGATCATGAAGTCCTCCGTACAAAGTACTTTTGTCTTAACCACCCTTGCACGCCTCCGTACGAAATGTCAGAAAAGAACCTCCAAAAATCTGAAATCGTACAACCACTCTGATACTACACTGTTCATCCTTACGGCTACTAAGGTTGTCAACAAAAGTCAATGACATACAACCAACCAACTGATGACACGTGTAAAGTATATACTGACTTGCATTAAATGCATGCAGTATATAAAGAGATGAACTCACTTCTTTTGAAGTAACTTGCTAACTCTGGACAAGTTCAAATCTCTTATCTCAGATAGGTTATTATTAGTAATTTCCTTATCTCTCTTAGTGCAAGAAACCTTAGTGTTCCAACTTGTTTAGATTTAGGTTTATCCTTAATCTTGTTTCCGCAACAAGCTGTAAATTGTTAATGATTTATCAATAAACAATTTAGAAAAGTAAAATCTGTGTGTTTGTATTCAACCCCCCCCCCCCCCCTTCTACAAACTTGTATAGGCCTTCGGGACCAACAAGTGGTATCAGAGCAGATTTGTTTAATCTCATAAACAAGATCTAATCTAAGATATTTCTCTTCCTTGCTACTATCTGAAAATGGCCACCAATATAAACACAAATTATATAGACAATGGTTCTCTTGCAAAACCCCCTAGATTTTCCAGAGACAACTTCAACTTATGGAAAAATAGGATGATACTCTTTGTAGAAGGTGTAGACCCTACTATGCCTTACTATCTTGAGAATGGTCCATTCATCCCTGTAACTATTGACCCTGCAGTTCCAGCCACTGCGAATAGACCTGCTATTCCAGAAAGGCTGATTCCTATGGAAATCTTTCAGTGGACCGATGAAGATAAGAAGAAAGTGGCTATAGATACAAAAGCCAGATCCATACTATCCATGGCTCTTCCTGACGAAGTCTACCATTCCGTCATGAACCTGAAAAGATCAAAAGCCATGTGGGACACAATATGTGTTCAGTATGAAGGAACGTCTGAAGTCCAGGACTCAAGAAAGATCAACCTGGTAAGACAATACGAAAGCTTCATTTCTTGTAAGAATGAAACTCTCTCTGAAGTTCACCAACGTTTTAATTGTTTAATTATAGATCTGAAAACTGTTGGTAAGGAATATTCTAACTTTGAAGTGCTGACAAAGTTTCTAGAATGTTTACCTGAAAGCTGGGACAATTATTCCATGTGTCTCAAGCTGTCAAAGGATCTTAAATCAATGACCCTTTCAACCTTATATGGTACATTGCTGAATCATGAGCAATCTAGCCATCTTAAGAAGAATCTTGTAAAAGATTCCAAGAAAGACACAGTATACATTGTCCATTCCTCACCTAATGATCTTAGAAACTTCCTGTTTACATCATCAGCCTCCATACGAACTCCAACTGTAGCCAATTCTCCAATCAACTTATTAAATCTATCAAAAGTTTGAGTCATAGACTCATTCTTTGTAGAAGTAAAATTTTCATATTGTTGCTTAAGAATTGCCTTCTGGTTCCTCTTGGTGCTCTTGGTACCAGTGAATCTCTTTTCCAATGCATTCCATAAAATCTGAGCATCAGTGCAGTGATGAAATTGGTGCTGATACTCATTGGGAATAGCCAAAAGCAGAGTGCTTAAGGCTTTCATCTCTGTTTGTCTAACCTTTCTTTCTGCATCAGTCTTTGGAGGGGGTCTTTTGCCATCTGGTCCAACCCTTCCTTCAACACATGGACCATTCTCTATAATATCCCAGATGGAATAATCAGTAAGCAAAATATACTGCTTGATTCTAATCTTCCACATGTCAAACTCATTAGGCCTGAGCATGGGAACCTTTGAAACAAGAGTACTGTTTGATTCAACTGTGTTGTCCATAATGATTGTAGATTTCTAAGAAACCAAGCTCTGATACCACTTGTCAGGATCGATTCCAAACAAGAATAATTATACTTAGAAATCAGAATTAAAGAATCTTGCGGAATAGAACTTTAATTCAAACACACTCAATGAACAACTAATCAGAAAACACAATCTGTTTGTATTCAATACTTCAACTCACAAGTTTACAACCAAACCTCAATCTTGTTGAACATGCTCCACAAGACGACTTCTACTTCTCTAGAAATAGGGTTCTAAACCTTGAGGTTAATTCTCTCTAAAACAAAAACGAATTCTAAAGAATCTCACCGAATAGCTATCTATCAAAATCTATTTATACTAAATAATTACAAGATAACTATCAAAACAAAATTGATCTTCAGAATATTCTTTCATGCTTATCTTCAATCATTCCATCTTTATCTCCAACATTCTCGCATTCCATAATTATGATCACAAGCAGCATTAACATCGTTATGCACAAGCAGTACTAACATTGTTCCAGCAGCATTAACTTTTACTTGTAGTACTAACTTTGCTCTGGCAGTAGTATTGTTGTTCTGGCAGTACTAACCATACTTGGCAAATCTTCAGTTCCCAACAAAGACCAACCCCGATACAAATCAGGTCAAGGTGACTCCTACCACTGAAGTTAAGAAATTAACCAAAGTGAAGAAAGACAAAGCTGAATCTTCAAATGCTGCGAAGACTGCTGAACCTTCCATTCCAACTACTTCCACTGACAAACGTGTATACATGGTTAAGTGGGTACCTAAGAAAAACTAATCTTCCTTTGTATTGCAGGTTAAGAAGGGTATATGGTATCTCGATAGCGGATGCTCTAGACACATGATTGGAAAGAAAAACCTGCTCGCTGAATACAAGGAAGAGAAGGGTCCCTCTGTGACTTTCGGTGGAAATGGAAAAGGACACACCCGAGGGTATGGTGTACTTTCAAATGGTACAACCTCCTTCAGAAGAGTCGCATATGTTGAAGGTCTGAAGCATAATCTTCTAAGCATCAGTCAGCTTTGCGACATGGATAACAAAGTGATTTTCACTAAGGAATCCTGCTTTGTCTCTGACAAAAAGGAGAAGATAGCTCTCAGCGGTTATCGTTTGGAAAATGTTTATGTAATAAACATGGACTCAACAACCACTGAGAACTCCCGTTTCTTCTCAAAGGCCTCATCTGATGTCAACTGGCTATGGCATAAGAGGCTCTCGCATCTAAATTTCAAGACACTGAACACTCTTTCGTCAAAAGAGTTAGTCACTGGTCTACCTCAGCATTCATACGCCAAAGAGTCCTTATGTTCAGCGTGTGAAAAAGGGAAGCAGACCAAAGCAAGCTTCAAATCAAAGCAAGTTTCTTCAGTGTCATCTCCTCTACAACTACTCCATATGGATTTGTTTGGCCCTGTTAACAAACAATCCATCGCTGGAAAGAAATATACGCTGGTCATAGTTGATGAATTCTCTCGCTTCACTTGGGTAATGTTTCTCCGTTCTAAAAGTGACACCCCTGAAGAACTCATCACCTTTGTTCGGAAGATGGAAACCCTGAACAATCTGACCGTTCGCTCAATAAGGAGTGATCATGGGACTGAATTCAAAAACAGTTCTCTTGATTCCTTCTTTGAGAGTAAGGGTATTTCTCACAACTTTTCGTCAGTGAGAACACCGCAACAAAATGGAGTCGCTGAAAGAAGAAATAGAACAATTATTGAAGCTACACGTTCAATGCTCAGCGATTCTCACCTGCCTACTCAGTTTTGGGCAGAAGCTGTCAACACTGCTTGTTTTACGCAAAACAGGTCGATGATAGTCAAAAGATTCAATAAAACAGCCTATGAACTTTTTCATGGGAGAAAGCCCTCAATCAGCTTTCTTCACATCTTTGGTTGTCAGTGTTTTATACTGAACAACAGAGATGCCCTTGGAAAGTTTGATCCTAAGGCTGATGATGGAATCTTTCTTGGATACTCCCCAGTTTCCAAAGCCTTCAGAGTCTTCAATCGAAGAAGACAAACTGTAGAAGAAACTATTCACGTCACGTTTGACGAATCCCGTTCAGCGAACTCTAAACCGAACGCTGATACAGAAGAACTGAATCAATGGATGTTTTCTCATCTTGGTGATTCAGAAGATATTCCCACTCCTCATGCTCATCCAGTAGAAGATGATAGTCCTACTATCATTCCAGACATGCAGAATAGTGAAGCTGAAACATCATGGGTCTCAGCTGTTCCTATAAACACTATACCTGCAGTTGATCCAAATGTCTCAGAAATTCCATCTATTTCTAAGCAATCAGTGAATGAAGTGACAAATGCAAACATTCCTCTCTTAGCTGATAATCCAGAAGTAGCTGAAGCCTCATCTTCAGTTTCTCCAGTTCAGACTGAGTCAGCGACGTATGCTCCGGCTCAGCGATGGACTGTAAATCACCCAATCGATCAAATTCTTGGTGATCCAAACGCTGGTATTCAGACTCGTAGAAGTGCAGGTAATATTTGTTTATTTGTTAACTTTATTTCTCTAATTGAACCAAAGAAAATAGACGATGCCCTCAGAGATCCAAACTGGGTCAGCGCTATGCAAGAAGCGCTGACTGAATTTGAAAGAAACAAAGTTTGGAAACTTGTTCGAAGACCAACTGACAAAACTGTGATAGGCACTAAATGGGTCTATCGAAACAAGTTGGACGAACATGGTACTGTAACCCGCAACAAAGCTCGTCTTGTTGCTCAGGGATACAGACAATAGGAAGGCATAGATTATGACGAAACATTTGCTCCTGTAGCAAGACTTGAATCTATTCGTCTATTCTTAGCATATGTTGTACACAAAAACTTCAAAGTACATCAGATGGATGTTAAGTCAGCGTTTCTAAATGGAAAGCTGAATAAAGAAGTCTATGTGGAACAACCTCCAGGATTCTCAGATCCTAAGCGTCCAGGTTATGTTTATAAACTGGACAAGGCATTTTATGGCTTAAAGCAAGCTCCACGTGCATGGTATGACACTCTCTCTACTTATCTCCACATTGAACATTTTGAGCGAGGTAAGATTGACAAAACTCTATTTTTTAGAAAAGTGAAAGGTCATATCATTCTAGTTCAAATATATGTTGATGACATTATATTTGGTTCTACTAACCCTGAGCTTTGTACTCGTTTCGCTGATAGAATGAAAGATGAGTATAAAATGAGCATGATGGGTGAACTAACATATTTCCTTGGTCTTCAGATTAAGCAAACTGAAAAAGGAACTTTTATAAATCAGGGAAAATATGTTAAAGATATGCTGAAGAAATTCGACTTAACTGAAAGTTCAGCTATGAAAACCCCTATGGCACCACCGCTGACACTTGATAAGGACACAAAGGGTGTTCCTGTCAATGTTACGTTGTACCGTGGGATGATCGGCTCACTATTGTATCTTACAGCTAGCCGACCCGATATTATGTTTGCAACATGCTTATGCGCACGATATCAAGCTGAACCTAAGATAACTCATATGAAAGTTGTAAAGCGAATATTTCGATATCTTAAGGGTACAGCGAATCTAGGTCTTTGGTATCCCAAAGATTCAGGATTCGATCTAACTGCATACTCAGACAGTGATTTTGCAGGTTGCAAAATGGATAGGAAAAGCACCACATGAGGATGTCAGCTCCTGGGTGGAAAGCCGGTAAGTTGGACAAGTAAGAAGCAAAACTCAGTGTCCACTTCCACAGCTGAAGCTGAATATGTAGCCGCTGGAAGCTGTTGTTCTCAAGTCTTGTTGATGAGAAATCAGCTACTAGACTATGATCTTCAGCTCTCCAAAATTCCAATCTATTGCGACAGCACAAGTGCCATCGCTATAGCCAACAACCCAGTGCTACACTCAAAGACAAAACACATCGAAATCAGATATCATTTTATCAGAGATCATGTGATGAATGGTGATATAGAACTTCATTTTATTCCAACTGATTATCAGTTAGCTGATCTGTTTACCAAACCTCTTGATGAGACAAGATTCAACTTTCTCATCAGCGAGCTTGGAATGCTGAACTTTGAAGGGTAAAATCTTCAGCGGTTCACATTGATCAGCGAAAGGATAAAATCAACTTATATAATTAATTTCATCATCTTCTCTCTGAATAAACTTGATTCGCTGATATCAAGGTATGTTTTCTCTCTCTGACATATCGCATGTAAATGCAAGATTTCAAAATAAATTGCATCGCTGAATATCTCTTCCTTAACAGCGATATTTTTGAAATTTCTTAAAACCTTCACTGATATTTCTATTCAGTGCTTCATGTTTTCAAAGAGTCCCTGAGTTTTTCAAAACCTCAGAGACAACCAAGAATATGAAAGGACAGTTGTGACGTCATTGCAACGGATAACACCAGGCACGATTTCTTTCTGACACATGTTTGCACGTTTCGTTCAAACTTCCAATCAAATGCAAACACGTGTCCGTGTCATGATGAAAATCTTTTCCCGCTCAAAGATTTTCTCTTTCTAAAATCTCTATATAAACAAACTCTTGGTTTATATTTGTTTTTTACGCGATCAAATCTTCCTCTGCAAGAAAGAATCCTCTGTTGCATTTGTGCTCTCAAAAACCTCAAGAACTGTTCATCATCTTCTTCATCAAACATCAAGGTTAATATGTTCTTATTTATTACCAAATGCGTATAACTTGTTTCCGATCTTCTCATTGTTTTAACAAGATCAAAGAAAAGAACTTTGTAAAATGAAATCATTTCTTTCATGGTTTTATGAACACAACCATTTCATGGTTGTTCTTCAAGTTTAAATGCTAAAATCTTAAACTTGTTCTTCATTCGTTTCCAGAATCTAATTTCTTCATAGAAAACTGGATAACAAGATTCAATGGGTTTTACATTTCTGTCAAAAATCAAGAAAAAACCTAATCTTCATTAAGACATTTTTGTCTGAATGAAATGGATAAAATTCGAAACATCTTAAATGGAAACTTCTTTCCACATTAAGAGAATTCTTATTTGTTAACATCTTTGGTTGAACTGATAATACAGAGAAATGGCAACTTCAAAGATCAATGTTACTGCTGAGAACTTATCCACTGACTCTGAGGAAGTGGAAATCATCAAAGCCCCTCAGGTTAAGTTCACGCTGGATCAACTAGATTGGACCAAGGTCAACAACCTCTCTGCGCTTCTCGAGTTTCCTCCTCGAAAGCAAGTCACACATCTGGATGATGCTGTGAATTTCCTGAAAAATTGCTGCATTTCAACAGCCCTGACCATCACACCTCCTGCAAGTCAGCTACTACTATCCCAGTTCTGGTACTCTGCCAGACACACTCAGCTACCCTCCGCCAAAGATGCATCCAAAACCATCGATTGCATACTCAGCGATACTGAGTATGGCACAATTAAGATAACCCCCGCAATCATTCAAAAAGCCCTGAACTTTCCCAATGCTACCAAAGAAAAACCGTTTGTTCCATTCCCTGACCATAAGAAGCATGCTGACAGAGAAGAAATCATTGCTTTCCTCGACGCAATGGGTTACATCTGGGAAACTGGAAGGGACAAGAAGCCCGAGAAGAAGCTGACGCTGATAAAGAAGTCCAAAATGCCCAGCGAGATGAATTTCATCTTCGCACACCTGATCAGCTGCATGACAGCGAATACCGGCTCCTCTGATCAAGCCGCTCAACCTCAGCAGGCTATGGGATACGCACTACTGAAAGGTCTACATATTGACTAGGCATCTATCATTTATGATGACCTAGTACAAAGAGTAGATTCTGCTGCTGACAGACCTGCATGGGTTCCATACCCAAGATTCATCAGCGCCATCTTCCAATATGGCCTGAAGGACAGCTACCCGAAAGAGGGTGACCTGAAACTCTCTCAGGTTGGCCCTAAGGTGCTCGATTTCAAACCTGTCGACAATGAGGTACGTCTTTCTACCCTTCTCACTCTTCTTAACCCTAATTCTTCGACTTCTGTGGCTCCTTCAGCGACAATACCCATCGCTGATACCCCGGCCACACAATCCTCTCCTTCTAAGAAAAGGAAACACTCTTCAACCCAACTTGGTTCCAAAAGGATCAAGAAAACCAAGGAGCAGCCCCAGCAATCTCTTGTTGAAGACTCCTCAGCTATTTCTGCAGAGCTGAAGGAAAGTTCTGTGGTACGCTCTGCCACACCCATTCAAACCATCCCTTCAATTCCGGCTTCAGCGTCTCTAAACGCGGAGGTTAGAAACTTGGAACATACCCAACCTCCTTCAGTCTCTCCAAAGACTGATGAAGTGTTTTTCAGCGAATCCAAAGCTGAACTCAGTACCCGAACCCCATTATTATCCTTCGCTTCTCCCTCTACTCACTTGGACACTCCTCCAAAGAACACTGGAGATGCCATCATTCCAGAAGCCTCCACTGACGCTTCTCAAAGAATGATGAAGACCGGACCTGCAAAGATCATCATTCCTCACCGAACTTTTGAGGAAGATATGGAACATTTTTCAGGAATCCCCACCTTTGACGAGTTCGTCAACCCTCCTGCAGGTACAAATCAACCCATATACACTGTAACTAAACCTGAAACTTCTGAGCTTTCCTTTGTTCACAAGTACTTATGTGTTACAGATCCTAATTTGGGAGACATCAACGCTTCTCTGAAGTCCGTGGAAACAAAGCTGACAGATCTCACCACCACACTCTCCAACAACTCTACAGACGTAACCACCGCTGGAGAAATTTTGATAAAGCTGACAACGGTGGTGGAGAAGAAAGCTTCCTCAGATGACTTGAAGCAAGTTGATAAGACTCTCAGCGATTTCGCTAAGGTACTCGCTGATATCTACACAGACTACACCTCACTCAAAAGCTCAGTTTCCTCCATGTCCGGCGAACTAACAACGCTGAAGACATCTGTTGGGACACTCGAGGGAGATATGTCTGATGTGAAGACAAATGTCCAAACTCTGACAACTGACTTAGGTTCTGTAAAGACCGATGTTAGTTCGATAAAGACAATGGTCGAGCAGCTGCTGAATAAAGCCAATACTCCTGATCCTGCTCCTGCACCCGTCCCTGAAACTGAAACCTTCACAGCGGCGGATCGCACAGAGCTGAAGAAGATCAATCCTGCTATTTCTGGCCTTGAAGACAGATTAGCTAAGATTGAAGTTCGCGTAGGTCTCTCTGGCCAAGAAGACAGAGAACCTGCCCATGCTGCTGAATCTACCCATTCCTCCCCCAGTCATCATGAGAAAGAGGGGGAGAAGAGCGCTGAACATACCGGGGAGAAGAGCGCTGAGGATCTTGAAAAGAGCGCTGAAGACCTTTCCCATGATGAATCTATCAGGGGAGAGAATAACGAAGAACTCACCTTCGCTGAAGAGGGTGAGAAGACTATTGAAGCGGAAGCAGCCCCTGGACCTCAGGGAGATGAAAACCCTGAGGGAACCGAGAAGCTCGCCTCTGTATCTGAGGGGGAGCAACTCGAAGAAGAACCTGAAGAATCTGAAGCAGAAGATGATGAAGCCGTCGACATCTCTGATGCTGAACCATCCTCCTCTCCAAGGAATGATGATGATGATGATGAAGATGACGATGATTTCTTTATCGTCAAACCTGCCCCAAGGATCAAATCTCTTAAGGGAATCTCGATAAATGAACCTTCAGGGGAGCGGACAAAGACAAAGCCCTCAGCCTCTGGAGCTGAGAAAGGCAAAGGCAAAAGCGTCGCTGAAGATGACAATCTGACGATCTTGCTTGAAAAGCCGGTTTGTCAGGTACACTAACCATCTCTTACTCCATCCCTTCTCTATCAGACACTATCAGTTCCTCTACCCAAGCCTATACACTTAAACCAATTCTCTCTATCTGTTTCTACCCAAGTTCTTACTTGTAAGATCGCTGTGTTTCAGCTAGTCCTCTCCCCTGTTTGAGGATATCGCTGAAGAGTTTGCGACTTCACCAAAAATACCAGCTGCCGCTGACGAAATAATCCCAGTCTTGGATTTAATCTCTGAGACTGATGAACCTGAAGAACAGACTCTCTCACACAGACGCAGACCTTCCTTAGATCCTCAAAAGCTAAGAGAAGAAGAACAGAAGAAAAGAGAAGAAATAATAAAGCGATTCGAGGATCAGCGAATCATTCTAAGGCGTGATCAACTGCCTTCAGTTCCTCCAAAGTTCAGAATCTCAAAAGCTGAATACCAGGAACACCTTAGAGCTGAACGCCTTATCGCTAAAAGGAAGGAAGCTGAAGAAAAAGACAGAGAATATGCCATCAAGCTTACTCAACGATCAATCAAAGACCCCAAGCTGAAAAGAGTTCCCATTGATGTTCAACGTCAGCTCTGGGATGATGCTCAAGAAATCGTTAGAGAAAAGACAAAGGTATCTGATACAACTTTGGAATGGGCTAAACAAATGCTGACCTATCGATCAAGACCATCCAAAATAATCAAAGCCAACATCAGAGGAAAAATGTACGCTGATGTTCCTGTTGTTGAAGTGGATGTCTACAGAGATGACAAAACCAAGCAAACCTTCTATGCTGCTTCATTAGAAAAGTTTGGTCTCTCTGAATGGTTAGAAACGAAATTAGCCATTCAGGGATCACGCTCAAAATTCAAAAGCCATGTTGAGATGATCTTAAACAAACATATCGACTTGCTTTCATCTGCTGTGGATATTCCTCCTACTCTTCCTGAACCGAAGAAAGCCTCTGCTAAGAAGAAGAAAGTTTCTGATTCAGGTCCAATCATTCGAAATGAAACAGGTATTGGTTTCTCTCGTGCTGAAGTTCTTGGCCCTGATGCTGATCTTTCAATGCTTGACACCTCCCTACCACCTGGAGAAACCTTCATCCCTGGCACAGTGGTAAGTGATCCATATGGTATATTCTTCTTAGACTATGATGGAAATCCTCACTTTCAACGTGTCTCTGAGCTCCACATCGCTCCCATCGAACAACTCAGAGATCTCGTATACTGGTGTGAAGTCAGACGCAACATCAAAGCTAGACACCTGAAGCCCTTGATTTTTGAAGCTGCTCTGAAGTTAAAGAATCAAGGAGTAAATGTCCCTGACTGGATGATCCCCACTGAAAAGACCCTTGATGAACTTCTCATTAAGGAAGAACCCTTTGAAAACTGATATAATCTCCTTTTTCTCTATTGTATCAGTTATCCTTCTGTACTTGTAAATTATTTCGCTTGTACTTGTAATCTTTCTGTTCTTCATTGTAACCTGATTCAATATTTTAAAGAAAGATTTCAGCGAATGTACTTTACTCCATCAGTACTGAAAAGATCCCAGAAAACAGTAAAAGGGACAAATATTTTATGAGTTCTTTTTATCCTTATGTTTTTCATTAAATAGCAATTTTCTTTGTTGCTATGTCATAATCAAATAGGGGGAGATTGTTGATCCAAACCCTCAGTGATTTGATAATGACCCTCTCTTAAATACTTAGTGAAAATTGTAAGTAAACAATATGTATCAGAGTTTCACTATCGCTGATAAGTACTAAGATCTTACAGTACCGCTGATAGGAACTCTCGCTCTTTTAAATTAAACATTCAGCGAACACTGTTCACCATAATGCTCTGAGCCTGTTCAGTCCTTATGGTGATCGCTGATAAGTTAGTTGTTTACTTATGATCCCTGAAGACAAGTTTCACGTCAACAAAGGTTCTACGCTGAAGTCGAAGATCAAGCTCAAGAACCAGCGACAAGTCTCCTAATGAACTGATGCGGATCAGCGAAGACTCAGATTTGTCCACTCAACGTGAAGTATCAAGTACAAGACTTCAGCTATCGCTGAACTTTATCATCTGCTGAATAGTAAATGATAATCGCTGAATCAACGAAAGCTGATCATGAAGTCCTCCGTACAAAGTACTTTTGTCTTAACCACCCTTGCACGCCTCCGTACGAAATGTCAGAAAAGAACCTCCGAAAATCTGAAATCGTACAACCACTCTGATACTACACTGTTCATCCTTACGGCTACTAAGGTTGTCAACAAAAGTCAATGACATACAACCAACCAGCTGATGATACGTGTAAAGTATATACTGACTTGCATTAAATGCATGCAGTATATAAAGAGATGAACTCACTTCTTTTGAAGTAACTTGCTAACTCTGGACAAGTTCAAATCTCTTATCTCAGATAGGTTATTATTAGTAATTTCCTTATCTCTCTTAGTGCAAGAAACCTTAGTGTTCCAACTTGTTTAGATTTAGGTTTATCCTTAATCTTGTTTCCGCAACAAGCTGTAAATTGTTAATGATTTATCAATAAACAATTTAGAAAAGTAAAATCTGTGTGTTTGTATTCAACCCCCTCCCCCCTTCTACAAACTTGTATAGGCCTTCGGGACCAACACTGTGAAATTCTTTATCATCCGGGAAAGGCGAATGTGGTAGCTGATGCACTGAGTCATCAAGAAAGGAGTGGAACAATAAAAGCCATTGCACTAAGAGCTGAACTTTTACCTAACATCTTTGATGAATTGAAGAAGTGTCAAGTAGAAGCCTATCAAGAAGAACATTTGAAATCAGAACGGTTAGTGGGGATATCAGCATTACTTGTAAAAGATGATCGTGGGTTATTGTGTCTGGGAAACAGAATCTGGGTGCCTTGTTTGGGTGGTTTACGTGATCGGGTACTACGAGAAGCTCATCAATCTCGTTTCTCTATTCATCCAGGTACGAATAAGATGTATAAAGATCTAAAACAATTCTATTGGTGGTCGGGAATAAAAAGAAGCATTGCTCAATATGTGGAAGGTTGTACTACTTGTAAGAAGGTAAAGATTGAACATCAAAAGTCGTTTGGTCAGTTGCAACGGTTAGAAATACCTATGTGGAAATGGGATCAGATTACTACATATTTCATCACGAAGCTACCAAGGACTCCGAAGGGATTTGATGCCATTTGGGTGATCGTTGATAGATTGACGAAGTCTGCTCACTTCTTGCCGATAAAAGAAACGGATTCGTTGGAACGACTAGCCAAGTTGTACATCGACGAAATAGTAACTCGACATGGAGTTCCAATCTCGATTATTTCTGATCGTGATAGTCGTTTTACTTCAAGGTTCTGGAGGAGTTTTCAAAAAGAAATGGGTACACAGATAAAGTTAAGTACAGCGTATCATCCTCAAACCGATGGTCAGAGTGAACGAACAATTCAGACATTAGAAGATATGCTACGGGCCTGCATTGTTGATTTTGGGGGATCGTGGGATAAGCACTTGCCGTTGATCGAAATTGCCTACAACAACAGTTATCATTCCAACATACAAGCGGCACCATTCAAAGTTCTGTATGGTAGAAAATGTCGAACTCCTTTGTGTTGGAACGAAGTGGGAGAGAAACAGCTAGTGGGGCCAGATATAGTTCAGTTAACAGTGGATAAGATTACTCAGATTCAGGAACGTTTGAAAGTGGCTCAAGACAGGCAGAAAAGTTACGCGGACCGACGCCGAAAACCGTTAGAGTTTCAAATTGGAGATTTTGTAATGTTAAAAGTTTCACCTTGGAAAGGAGTCATTCGGTTTGGGAAGCAAGGTAAACTGGGCCCAAGGTACATTGGACCGTTTGCAATTACAGAAAGAATCGGAGAAGTAGCCTACAGGTTAGATCTTCCGCCAGAGTTAAGCAGGATTCAGAACGCATTCCACGTTTCCAATTTTCGAAAGTGTTTGGTTACACCAGATCAGGCAGTTTCTCTACCAGATATACAAGTTGATGAAAAGCTGATTTATGTGGAGGAACCTAAAGCCATAGTTAACCACAAAGTTAAAGTGTTGCGGAACAAAGTAATCAGACAAGTGAAAGTTCAGTGGAGACATCATAGGGGTCAGGATGCTACTTGGGAATCAGAATCAAAAATGAGAACCAAGTACCCGTACCTTTTTGCCTAACCGAATTCCGGGACGGAATTCTTTTAAGGGGAGATGATGTAATACCCCGGGTAAGTTCGTTAGTTAAAGTCTCGTTCCGTTAAATTTATTTAACTTTCTAATTGATGTTAGGGTAAGTTTAGGAGAGTTTATGAGTTTAGGGGTGTATTAGTAATTAGTGAATAGTGCAGGGTCTAAAAGGGTAAATATGGTTTGATATTATCCTAAGACTCCAGATATTTTGTCAAAAGCAGAAATTTCAGTGTAGTGAGTGTGTGTGTGTGTGTTTGGAGAAGAGAAGAAGAAGAAAGAAGGTTTTGTGACTAAGGGATTCAATTTGGTGTACTTGGAAGTAATATAAAGGTATGTTCCTGTACGTTTTATGTTTGTAATTGCTATTAGGAAGTATCTATCGGTTTAGAATAGTCGAATTCATGTCTGATAATAATTCAGTCGATTTCTGGGTTAAAAATGGGTAAACAGTCAGAGGTTTCCGGATGAAATGAATGTGTCCGGGTAGTTTGGTTGATGGTGTCCGGAAGTGGTTCTAGTGGTGTCCGGACGAGTCCTTTATCCAGGTAAGTCCTCTTTCCATGAAGTTTCCGGTTAAAACTAGTTACCGGATAGTGTCCGGATTGCTTTGGTGTCCGGGTGTTATCCGGATTATATATGTTGTCCGGACAGTTGTGTTGTCCGGAATGTTGATGCTATCCGGAAAGTTGTGTTGTCCGGATAACTTGTGGTATCCGGATACTTTAGCTGATTTGGTCATTTTTGAGAGTTTAGATACTTTTTGAGTATCCAGTAACCTGTGTTTTGTTGACTCTGGGATGGGGAACGAATGAGGACTGAATATACTGTGGACTCGACTTAAGTTCAGGTTTGGGGGTAACATTTGAGGATTGAGATATCTAGAGTTCTTAGCTTTAGTAAGTCCTATGTGTACTATTTGGTAAAGAGATACTTATATCTAATTGTTTCAGATACTGTGAATTTGGAGTGAAAGCTGAATCTTGTGGAAAAAGACTGGAAAGAGTTTTGATAAACAAACAGGTGAGTTTTGCTTTAAAACGTTTTTAAACTGGAATACATATATGTGTGGATTGGGAATGTGATAGATGGTGTAATTATGTGTTTATGTTTGAAATATAATATATTGAGATATTGTATTTACATGAGCATCATACTATACGAGAATACGTTGGTCGGGCTTAGGACCGGTGGTGTTGGCCGTAATATTCGTACTGTGGTGTTGGCTGTAATCGTCGTACAACGGAGTTAATTTATTAGTTGGCTTGCAACCAACTAATACGGCCAAGAGAATGAGACAGGAAGGTATATGATACATGAGTCATGACTGGTATTTGTATTTGTGTTATGTATATGATGGTTGTGCAAATGGTTTTAAAACTAACATGGATTTTCTCACTTAGACCTCTAGGTCTAACCCTCATTTTGTTTTAAAAATATGTATTCCAGGACGTGGATCAGGTAAGAGCAAATGACAAGGATAGTCGGGGGATAGCTTTTGTGAAGACTTATGTCATGAAGATTAAAATGTGTTTTGTAGTTATAATCTTGTTATCAGATATCATGTATTTAGTTAGCGAAAAGTTTGTAATGAAATACCCTATTTTTGATTGTAAAGACTAAAGGGACCGTACTTGTTATATGATGTATCTTATTATGTAACGATGTTATGAAATGTATGTTACTTGATGCTTGATTGGGAGTCCGGGTCGTTACAGATGGTATCAGTGCCCTAGTTTAAGGGATTTAGGTATTCGTATTTATACCTAGACTTAACCTGCATGTGAAGTAGGATGTCCCTATTTTTGTAGAACCTTGGGATGTTAAATATAAAAAGGTAGAAGGAACATCATGTAAGGTAATTTCAGATTACACCTGGCCAGTGTAATTATGATCTTACAGGTACATGTTTGAACTGGAATACCTTGTTATATGGGGTATGTGCTTATGTGTATATTAACTTGTTTGAATCTACAGAATGGCAAGTGGTACTCGACAAACGAATCGAGAGGGAGGAGGAAATCCTAATAGAACAAATCCAACAGTTGGGACAAGAGGAAGAGGGGTAGAAAGAGGTAGAGGCAGAACAGGCGGCAGAGTTCAACCGCGAGACGCAGAATTTGTTACGAGGGACGACATAGCGGCTGAAATGGGAAGATTACAGGCAAATATCCAAGCTATGTTCAACCGAACTCATAATACTGAAACGGAAATACCAGATCCTACTCATGAAGACGAGATGCCCATTACACCGACTGTTATACCGGTACCAAGAAAGTGTGATTACAAAATGTTCTTAAGTTGTAAGCCTCCAACTTACTCAGGAGATAGAGACCCAGTGAAAACTATGAGGTGGCTAAAGGATATAGAAGCTATCTTCAAGACCAGTAAGTCTGCTGACGAAGATAGAGTACTATACGGAACAGCAATGTTGAAGGCAGATGCTCTATACTGGTGGGAAGCTCTTATTTCTTCTGGAGGATCTGACATATATTCTACTTTCTCTTGGGAGGAATTCGTTATAGCTTTCAGGAAACAGTTTTGTCCCCAAGCAGCAGTTAAACAATTGGAAGGGGAGTTTATGAACTTGCAACAAGGGAATTTATCAGTTCAGGACTATACCGCTCGTTTTCTGGAAAAGTCTCGTTTCGCGGAATACTACGTTGCCACGGAGGCAATGAAGATTGAAAGGTTTATCTTTGGGTTGAATGCAGAAGTCAGAAGTTTTGTGATTGCTAAAGGACCAGAAACCTTCTCTGCCGCAGTAGACGCAGCGGAAACCGTGGAACAGGATAAAGGGAGAAGTACTAGTGATAAAGGTGCGGGAAAAAGAAAGTGGGAAGGATCACAGTATGATCCAAAGAAGTCCAGATTTCAAAGGTTTGATAACCGTCCGCCTTTCCGACCAGCGGAAAGACCTTGTCAGAAATGCAATCGTATCCACCAAGGAAACTGTCAAGTTGATACTCGGGTTTGTTATAGGTGTGGGAAGACCGGACATGTTGCTACAGACTGTCGGGTAACGCGGTTTTGTTTCTTATGTAATTCTCCGGATCACATTCAGTCTGATTGTCCGAGGGGAAGAGTACAACAAGGGGGTACGTCAGGGAAACCAGCGGGTGTTAGACCGGTAGTTCCAAGACTAGAACCACCAAGAACAAGGGGTCGTACGTTTCAAATGACAGCAAAAGAAGCGGAGGAAACTCCGGATGTGGTTACAGGTACATTTTTCATAAACTCTACACGTGCTAAAGTGTTATTTGACTCCGGTGTAAACCGATCGTTCGTATCTCCTGCATTTGCTGCTTATCTGCATTTAAAGCCTAAAGTGTTAGATCATGCTTTAATGGTAGATACTGCAAATGATAATCAAGTATCGATTAAAGAAGTTTTTGATAGTTGTGTGATAAATATAGAGGGGTGTGGAGTACCTATTCAACTATTTCCTATAGCTTTGATCGAGTTCGATGTGGTAGTGGGGATGGATTGGTTAGCCGAGAATCAACCTAACATAGTTTGTGATAAGAAGTTAATAAATGTTGTATTACCTGAGAGGGGACCGGTAGTGATTTATGGTGATCGTAGAAATCATCAGTCTTGCCTTATATCTATGATAAAAGCTCGTAAGTGTGTTAATAAAGGTTGCCCGAGTTACTTAGCTTATGTGATAGATATTAAGTCAGAAAATAATAAGTTGGAAGATATTCCTATTGTTAGTGAATTCCCAGAAGTTTTCCCCGAAGACTTGAATAGTCTTTCGCCCGTTAGACAAGTAGAGTTTGGTATAGATCTGATTCCTGGAGCCGCTCCTGTGGCCCGTGCACCGTATCGTTTGGCACCTCCAGAAATGAAAGAAATGATGATGCAAATACAAGACCTTTCAGATAAAGGTTTCATCAGACCCAGTTCTTCGCCGTGGGGGTGCACCAGTGTTGTTTGTGAAAAAGAAGGATGGTTCGATGAGAATGTGTATTGATTACCGGGAACTGAATAAGCGCACGATCAAGAATAAGTATCCGCTTCCCAGAATTGATGACCTCTTCGATCAATTAGTTGGAGCTTGTTATTTCTCCAAGATTGATCTAAGATCTAGTTATCATCAGCTGAAGGTTAAGGAAGAAGACGTTCTGAAAACTGCTTTTCGCACCAGATATGGTCATTATGAATTCTTAGTGATACCGTTTGGACTGACGAATGCTCCAGCTGCTTTTATGGATCTAATGAATCGGGTATGTAAGCCATATCTCGATAAATTTGTTATTGTGTTTATCGATGATATCCTTATCTATTTCCGATCCACAGAAGAGCATGCACAACATCCCCGTTTGATTTTGGAGTTATTGAAGAAGGAACAGTTGTATGCTAAATTTTCTAAATGTGAATTCTGGTTACGAGAGGTTCAGTTTCTGGGGCATGTAGTTTCTGAGAAAGGCATTCAAGTTGATCCGATGAAAGTGGAAGCGATTGAGAAGTGGGAACCTGTAACGTCTCGAATTTCCATAAGTATTGATGTTTTGGTTTTTAAATAATTTGAGTATAATTAATTGATAAGTTATGTTTTTAGGATGTGATGGATTAATTTTAGAGTTTATCCCCGATTAAGTTTCGTTATTTATTTTACGAAGTTATAAGTTAGGGGTAAACTTTAAATTTAATTTGGAAGTATAAGGGTCAAAGTTGCCAATAGATGGAAGTTTGGGGGTGAGTAGTGAAACTCCCACCCCACCACCGCCTTGTTAGTTAGAAAAGAAGAAAAAGAAGATTTCTTCTTCTTTTTGATACTTTTGGTGCAAGTGTGTGTGTGTTTCGGTGAAGAGAGAAAAGAGAGAAAGAGAGGACGAAAGAAGGAAGAAAAGAAGAAGGAAATCAGATTTATTTCAGTTGAAGAAGCTAGAATCAAACAAAGGTAAACATCTCATTAATCGTTTATCTTAATTGTTAAAAGTTTTCTATGAATTAGAAAATGGGTTTTGGTGATTTTTGGATGATTATGAGAATCTGAATTTGTAGATATGTTATGTTAGTAGTATTAATCATATCTGCATGTTTACAAAATCAAACATAAGTTAAAAGTATAAAATATGGGTTTTAGATAATTTTAGTGGGTTGAGACATTCAAACATGTCGCAACAGTGCATTGCGACATTCATGAATGTCGCAGCCTTAAGAACGACTTGGTGATGAAGTCGCAATAGAAGGTTGCGACTTGGTGATGAAGTCGCAATAGAAGGTTGCGACTTGGTGATGAAATCGCAATAGAAGGTTGCGACTTGGTGATGAAGTCGCAATAGAAGGTTGCGACTTGGTGATGAAGTCGCAATAGAAGGTTGCGACTTGGTGATGAAATCGCAATAGAAGGTTGCGACTTGGTGATGAAGTCGCAATAGAAAGTTGCGACTTGGTGTTGAAGTCGCAATAGAAGGTTGCGACTTGGGGTTGAAATCGCAATAGAAGGTTGTGACATGGGGACCATGTCGCAGTAGTTGATTGCGACTTGCACTGTGCATTGCGACAAGAGATTTTAATATTTAGTTGGTTGCGACTTAAGACGAAGATTTTTAGATGATAAGGATTCTTAGTTTTAGAGAGTTCTGTTCTGTAATTTAATATCAGTATATGTGTATATTTGATATTACAGTAAACTGTGGTGGTGAAGACAGAAGTTCCCACGTCTTTAAAAGAAATAAAAGAAGTGTGACTTCATACCAGGTGAGTTTATTCAACTCTCTTTAAAATTCAGCAATTAATATTGAAATAGATATGTAATATGTATGTCTGAACATGTTAATAAATGACTCGTCTTAATCAATAATGAGTTCAAATAGATGGCTAAAAGTTATGATATGTTGATCCCCGTGCTAAATGGCAATGAGGGGATAGTTAAGAAGTCGAGGTGTCAAAACTATTAATATTCTTTATAAATGTTTATATATATAATATGTTTTGGAGATGAATATATTGTATGTTATGTACATATAATAGTAAGGGTAATAATACTTATGTATTGTGTGGCGATTACTAGAAATAGGCATCCGGTCA
The DNA here is from genome assembly GCA_033807775.1 of Saussurea involucrata. Taxonomy (NCBI): domain Eukaryota; kingdom Viridiplantae; phylum Streptophyta; class Magnoliopsida; order Asterales; family Asteraceae; genus Saussurea; species Saussurea involucrata. The sequence continues at coordinate 1,500,340 of CM066315.1, forward strand.
TAGTAGGGCACCTGAGTACGGTCTAATGGGAACCGAAATACTTGCCATTTGACCAAGGGATGTAATTTCTAGTGAACGAGTGTATCTTGAATCATCGTGAGGGCCCCGGTTGTGTATCGCGATATATTAATCCCATTGGGGTCAGTGATTCTGAGATGGTGAGGACGTGAAATGTGGAATAGGCAGATTTTGATTTGTAATTCCCATTTCGAATGGAAGATCGGAGATTTCCATTTTATAGGGAAGATCGGAGATTTCCCGTTGTGAAAGGAAGATTAGAGATAGGCATAAAGTAATTTGTAATCTCTACTTCCGGATTAAGAAATAGGCAGGTTTTGACTTGTAATTTCTTAGATAAGAGTAATGACTTTGAATCTGGGATGATTTATAGTAAACTCTTGATAGTGATATTATGGCTAGACGAATAGTATGGGAGTGGGGTAGATTCCCAGTATTGAAAGGAGTTGTTGTACGGTAAGATGGGCAAGAACAGGTTTGTTTTATCTGTTGAGATTTTAATTGTTTAACTTTAATTTGATTTGAATATTCTCACTAGGCGAAAGCCTAATGTTTCAAGTTGAATTTTCTTACCAGGTACAAGCTCCGGGAAGTAAGCGGGAATGAGAGAAGAGAACTTTTGGGAAGACTCAAACTTAGAGATAACGGAGGATCTAGCATTACTTTTGAGGCTTTTTGGGACAAAGGATTAGATAACTTAATTAATCTGATTGTGATGTATGATTAGATTAATAGGTTATTTGAATTAGTCGTGTTGTATATAAAACCTTCACATTTGATCCTCAGGTTATAGAAGTTTGAAGTTTTATGATCATAACTTGTAGTAATTTTTAAGGTTTAAATTGGCCCTGTTTTTAGGGTGTTACAATATGGTATCAGAGCCAGGTTTAAGCGAACTAGGTGTGATTTTGAGATCCCTAGACTTAAGCTGTGATGAATTAAGTTATGATCTGTGAGTTATGGGTAGAAGTACTAAGACTGGGTAGTCTTAGAGTCGACAAAAATACGCAAAGTTAGTACTGTAACAATGGTAATGAGAATTCTCATGTGTGATATGTTCGCAATTTCAATTAGCTACTGTTATTATGAATATATTATTACACAAACATACTTGTTTCTAAATTGTTATAGTGACTGATTAGCGGTAAAGTACGTATTGTATGTCTAGTTGTATAAACCATTACTGATGAGTATTCTGTTGTGCTCATACCAGATCAATGGTGAATAAACCTCCGAGGTCTCCAAATTCTTCTATGAATAGGAATTGGTTAGACGATACGGGAGAAAGGCAAACTGGAGTAAGCGGAATTCAGGAGACGCCACCAGATTTTCTTTCTTTAGAAGGAATGCGAAATCGGGTACATCGAGGGGGTGCCAGTACTGCCGATCAAACACCATCGGATTCAAGTATGGAAGGCCGCATAATGGATAATGTAACCAGATTGATGAATGCATCAATGGAAAGGCAAGCTGAAATGATGAACATCAATATGGGAAGACAAGCAGAAATGTTTATGAAAATGTTCAATGATCGAAGTACGGAACCAAGACGAACAGTAGTTGATACTAGTGTGATAAATCCAACTGGTAACCCAGGGCCGGAGACGGAAAGAAGGGTTGAAAGAAACTGCTCTTACAAAACTTTTCTGAGCTGTAAACCGCCGGAATTCAAAGGAGATGATAGTCCAGTGGCTTGTATGAACTGGATAAGAGAAATAGAACAAGCCTTTCGGGCTTGTGAGTGTTATGATGAAAAGTCTAAAGTTAGATTTGGGTCACAAATGTTAAGCGGTAACACGCTATCCTGGTGGAACGTACTGTCATCTTCTGTGACGGAGGCAGTTCTGAATGCCGTGACTTGGGAACAGTTCAAAGCGAAGGTTTTGGAAGAGTATTGTAACGAAACAGAAATGGATAGAATCGAAGAAGAGTTCAGGAATCTCAAGAAAGGCAACATAACAGTGAGAAAGTATACCGAATTCTTTATGGAGAAGCTGAACCTAGTGGGGCATGTGGCTCCAGCTGAGAAAGACAAAATTAAAGCTTATCTGAAGGGTTTACCGGCGGATATGATGACCAGGGTCCGAAGTTCAAAAGCTACTACTTTAAGGGAGACGATTGAGGAAGCGAAAGTGATAGAAGAGATGTACGCCAAAGACAAAGAAGAGAAAGCGCATGGGGGAGAAAAGAGAAAGTGGGAAGGTTGTTCAGAATCTTCTCAGAAAACCAGATTGTTTGGCAAGAATATCCGTTATGACTCTCGTAGGGAACCAAGCTGGTGTTCTAAATGTAGAAGCAAACATTTTGGTTTGTGTCGAGTGGGTGGAAATGAATGTTACAAGTGCGGGAAGGCGGGGCATATAGCGGTGAACTGCCCAATACCGGGATCAGTGTGTTTTGAATGTAAGCAACCGGGCCATTTTCGGAAAGATTGTCCGAAGCTAAAGAAGGAGGGAAGTCAGGGAAGGAAGTTGGTTATCCCTAAACGAACTGGGCGTGCTTTCCAAATGACTGCTGAAGAAGCGAAAGGATCGAAAGATGTTGTCTCGGGTACATTCCTTATAAACTCCATTCCTGCTCATGTGTTATTTGATAGTGGCGCGAACTATTCTTTTGTATCCAAGTTGTTCCATCGTAAGTTAGCTATGCCTGTCACTACTTTAGGAGATGCCTTAGTAGTTGAGATAGCTAATGGAGTTCAGTCTTTGGTTAGTGAAAGTTTGGTCGGTTGTAAGATTTTGATAGAGGGAACAGAATTTCCGATTGACTTATTGTTAATGGAAATTGGGGGATTTGATGTTATTGTGGGGATGGACTGGTTGAGCAATAACCAGGCAGAAATAATGTGTGCAAAGAAGCTGATCCGAATTCCGATGACCGATATAGAGGACGTATTCATATTTGGAGAAAAGCAGAAAGGAGATATTCCGTTGATTTCAGTGGCAAGGGCGCGTAAATGTTTATCGAAGGGATGTTGGTCCTATCTAGCTTATGTTATAGATACGAAGTTAGAAAAGAAACAAGCTCAAGATATCAAGGTGGTGCGAGAATTTCCGGATGTATTCCCGGATGACCTTCCAGGTCTACCAGCTGAAAGACAAGTAGAATTTCGCATCGATCTTATTCCTGGAGCAGCACCGATAGCTCGTGCACCTTACCGCCTAGCGCCAGCTGAGATGACAGAAATGATGTCTCAATTGCAAGAGCTTGTTAGACCGAGTTCTTCACCTTGGGGAGCTCCGGTATTGTTTGTTAAGAAGAAAGATGTCACTATGAGAATGTGCATAGATTATCGGGAGCTGAACAAAGTGACGATAAAGAATAAGTATCCGCTTCCAAGGATTGATGATCTGTTTGATCAACTCCACGGGGCGGGATGCTTTTCCAAAATTGATCTAAGGTCAGGGTATCACCAAGTTCGGGTAAGAGAGGAAGATGTTCCAAAGACGGCGTTTAGAACGAGGTACGGGCATTATGAATTTCTCGTAATGCCATTTGGGTTGACTATGCTCCAGCTATATTCATGGATCTGATGAATAGAGTATGTCGACCGTTTCTAGACAAGTTTGTTATCGTTTTCATTGATGACATACTTGTTTATTCGAAGAATGAAGACGACCATGAATGCCATCTCCGTGAAGTTTTAGAAGTGTTACGCAAAGAGAAATTGTATGCAAAATTCTCTAAATGTGAATTTTGGTTGAAGGAAGTACAATTTCTCGGGCATGTGATTTCATCGGAAGGGGTGAAAGTAGATCCAGCAGAGATAGAAGCAATGATGAATTGGGAGACTCCGAAAAGTGCGTCTGAAATAAGAAGTTTCTTGGGTCTCGCAGGTTATTACAGAAGGTTTATTAAAGACTTCTCAAAGATTGCGTCTACTCTAACGATGTTGACTCGTAAGAATGTGAAGTTTGTTTGGACCAAAAAACAGGAGACAACTTTCAGAACCTTACGTCAGAAGTTGTGTGAAGCTCCTATTCTTGCACTGCCAGAAGGGACTGAAGATTTGGTAGTCTATAGTGACGCATCGAAAATGGGTTTAGGATGTGTATTGATGCAGCGAGGCAAGGTGATTGCCTATGCGTCAAGACAGTTGAAAGAACATGAAAAGAACTATCCTACCCACGATTTAGAATTAGCAGCCGTTGTGTTTGCTTTAAAGTTGTGGCATCATTATCTCTATGGAACGAAGTGTACACTCTTCACTGATCATAAAAGTTTACAACATGTTTTTGATCAGAAGGAGTTGAATATGAGGCAAAGGCGATGGCTTGAATTGTTGAAGGACTACGATTGTGAATTGCATTACCACCCAGGTAAAGCAAATGTTGTAGCCGATGCCTTGAGTAGAAAAGAGTATAATGGGTGCTTGAAAACGACAAACGCCAGAATTGATGTAATGTCAAGTCTGATTGAAAGAATAAAAGCTTCCCAGGTGGAAGCTTTGTTAGAAAGCAACTTGAAGGAAGAAGTGATGAGCAAACAACATCTTCAACTGACTGAAGATAGTCGTGGGATTAAATTGTTCCAAGGCCGTGTTTGGGTACCAAAGATAGGTGGAAATCGGGAGTTGATTCTCGAAGATGCGCATAGATCTAAGTATTCTATACATCCGAGGAGTACCAAGATGTATAGAGATTTGAAACTGCACTATTGTTGGCCGGCTATGAAGGTGGATGTGGCACGAATAGTAGAGAAATGCGGAACCTGTTCGTTAGTAAAAGCAGAACACCAAAGACCATACGGAAGTTTTCAATCTTTGGAAATTCCGGAGTGGAAATGGGATAAGATTACCATGGATTTTGTGACAAAGTTACCAAAGACGCAAAGAGGTAACGATACCATTTGGGTAATTGTCGATCGACTGACGAAGAGTGCTCATTTCTTAGCTATGAAAGAAGCATCACCAATAGATAAATTGGCGAAACTATACATTGATGAAGTAGTGTCACGACACGGTATACCGGTGTCTATTGTGTCCGATCGTGACAGTCGGTTTACTTCCAGGTTTTGGCAGTCGCTACAAGAAGAGTTGGGTACGAGGGTTAATCTAAGTACTGCCTATCACCCACAGACTGACGGCCAAAGTGAAAGAACCATACAAACTTTGGAAGACATGCTTAGATTGTGTGTGTTAGATTTTGGAGGTAACTGGGATTCTCATTTGTCGTTAGTAGAATTTGCTTACAATAACAGTTACCATTCCAGTATTGGAAGAGCACCTTTCAAGGCATTGTATGGTAGGAAATGCAGAACTCCGGTGTGCGGGTTAGAAGCCGGAGAGAAACAGTTCGCTGGTCCGGAACTTTTGCAACAAACCGCGGACAAGGTAAAGGAAATTCGGCAGCATATGAAAGCGGCTCAAGATAGACAGAAAAGCTATGCTGATCCGAAAAGAAGACCAAAAGAATTTCAAGTTGGGGAGCATGTAATGCTTAAAGTGTCCCCATGGAAAGGTGTGATACGGTTTGGAAAACGTGGGAAGTTGAGTCCTCGTTTTCTAGGACCTTTTACTATCACCAAAAGAGTTGGTCTACAAGCGTATCAACTGGATCTTCCACCTGAGCTGGAAGGGATCCATAATACATTCCATGTGTGTTATCTTCGGAAATGCTTAGCCGAAGAACAGGATGTGATACCACTTACTGATGTTAGGGTGGATGAAGGGAGCCGATGTGTAGAGGAACCGGAGGCAATCCTGGAAAGGTCAGTTAAGAGGTTACGAAGTGGTAAAGAGATGGTAATGTTAAAAGTTCAATGGAAGCATCATCGAGGTGCTAATGTGACCTTAGAGTCAGAGGAAGATATGAAAGTTAGATATCCTCATTTGTTTAGCTAGATTTGATTTCGGGGACGAAATCATTTTCAAGTTGGGGAGTATTGTAACGTCTCGAATTTCCATAAGTATTGATGTTTTGGTTATTAAATAATTTGAGTATAATTAATTGATAAGTTATGTTTTTAGGATGTGATGGATTAATTTTAGAGTTTATCCCCGATTAAGTTTCGTTATTTATTTTACGAAGTTATAAGTTAGGGGTAAACTTTAAATTTAATTTGGAAGTATAAGGGTCAAAGTTGCCAATAGATGGAAGTTTGGGGGTGAGTAGTGAAACTCCCACCCCACCACCGCCTTGTTAGTTAGAAAAGAAGAAAAAGAAGATTTCTTCTTCTTTTTGATACTTTTGGTGCAAGTGTGTGTGTGTTTCGATGAAGAGAGAAAAGAGAGAAAGAGAGGACGAAAGAAGGAAGAAAAGAAGAAGGAAATCAGATTTATTTCAGTTGAAGAAGCTAGAATCAAACAAAGGTAAACATCTCATTAATCCTTTATCTTAATTGTTAAAAGTTTTCTATGAATTAGAAAATGGGTTTTGGTGATTTTTGGATGATTATGAGAATCTGAATTTGTAGATATGTTATGTTAGTAGTATTAATCATATCTACATGTTTACAAAATCAAACATAAGTTAAAAGTATAAAATCTGGGTTTTAGATAATTTTAGTGGGTTGAGACATTCAAACATGTCGCAACAGTGCATTGCGACATTCATGAATGCCGCATCCTTAAGAACGACTTGGTGATGAAGTCGCAATAGAAGGTTGCGACTTGGTGATGAAGTCGCAATAGAAGGTTGCGACTTGGGGTTGAAGTCGCAATAGAAGGTTGCGACTTGGGGTTGAAATCGCAATAGAAGGTTGCGACTTGGGGTTGAAATCGCAATAGAAGGTTGCGACATGGGGACCATGTCGCAGTAGTTGATTACGATTTGCATTGTGCATTGCGACAAGAGATTTTAATATTTAGTTGGTTGCGACTTAAGACGAAGATTTTTAGATGATAAGGATTCTTAGTTTTAGAGAGTTCTGTTCTGTAATTTAATATCAGTATATGTGTATATTGGATATTACAGTAAACTGTGGTGGTGAAGACAGAAGTTCCCACGTCTTTAAAAGAAATAAAAGAAGTGTGACTTCATACCAGGTGAGTTTATTCAACTCTCTTTAAAATTCAGCAATTAATATTGAAATAGATATGTAATATGTATGTCTGAACATGTTAATAAATGACTCGTCTTAATCAATAATGAGTTCAAATAGATGGCTAAAAGTTATGATATGTTGATCCCCGTGCTAAATGGCAATGAGGGGATAGTTAAGAAGTCGAGGTGTCAAAACTATTAATATTCTTTATAAATGTTTATATATATAATATGTTTTGGAGATGAATATATTGTATGTTATGTACATATAATAGTAAGGGTAATAATACTTATGTATTGTGTGGCGATTACTAGAAATAGGCATCCGGTCATAGTAGGGCACCTGGGTACGGTCTAATGGGAACCGAAATACTTGCCATTTGACCAAGGGATGTAATTTATAGTGAACGAGTGTATCTTGAATCATCGTGAGGGCCCCGGTTGTGTATCGCGATATATTAATCTCATTGGGGTCAGTGATTCTGAGATGGTGAGGACGTGAAATGTGGAATAGGCAGATTTTGATTTGTAATTCCCATTTCGAATGGAAGATCGGAGATTTCCATTTTATAGGGAAGATCGGAGATTTCCCGTTGTGAAAGGAAGATTAGAGATAGGCATAAAGTAATTTGTAATCTCTACTTCCGGATTAAGAAATAGGCAGGTTTTGACTTGTAATTTCTTAGATAAGAGTAATGACTTTGAATCTGGGATGATTTATAGTAAACTCTTGATAGTGATATTATGGCTAGACGAATAGTATGGGAGTGGGGTAGATTCCCAGTATTGAAAGGAGTTGTTGTACGGTAAGATGGGCAAGAACAGGTTTGTTTTATCTGTTGAGATTTTAATTGTTTAACTTTAATTTGATTTGAATATTCTCACTAGGCGAAAGCCTAATGTTTCAAGTTGAATTTTCTTACCAGGTACAAGCTCCGTGAAGTAAGCGGGAATGAGAGAAGAGAACTTTTGGGAAGACTCAAACTTAGAGATAACGGATGATCTAGCATTACTTTTGAGGCTTTTTGGGACAAAGGATTAGATAACTTAATTAATCTGATTGTGATGTATGATTAGATTAATAGGTTATTTGAATTAGACGTGTTGTATATAAAACCTTCACATTTGATCCTCAGGTTATAGAAGTTTGAAGTTTTATGATCATAACTTGTAGTAATTTTTAAGGTTTAAATTGGCTCTATTTTTAGGGTGTTACAGAACCGCCGAAAACGCCAACCGAAGTACGAAGTTTTCTGGGTTTAGCCGGCTACTATCGAAAGTTTATAAAAGACTTCTCTCGTATCGCGACGCCTTTTACTAAGCTGACCCGAAAGAATCTAAAGTTTGAATGGAAAGTAGAACAGGATGAAGCATTACGGATATTGAAAGAGAAACTTTGCAGCGCGCCGATTTTGTCACTACCTGAAGGTTCCGAAGACTTTGTTGTTTACAGTGATGCTTCCAAACTAGGATTGGGTTGTGTACTAATGCAGCGTGGGAAAGTTATTGCTTATGCTTCTCGTCAACTAAAGGACCATGAACGGCAGTATCCTACACACGACATGGAACTTGCAGCAGTTGTGTTCGCGCTAAAGATTTGGAGACACTATCTCTATGGTTCTAAATGTCAAATTTTTACCGATCATAAGAGTCTCCAACACCTTTTCGATCAGCGGGAATTGAATATGAGACAAAGAAGATGGCTAGAGCTGGTGAATGATTATGACTGTGAAATTCTTTATCATTCGGGAAAGGCGAATGTGGTAGCTGATGCACTGAGTCGTCAAGAAAGGAGTGGAATAATAAAAGCCATTGCACTAAGAGCTGAACTTCTACCTAACATCTTTGATGAATTGAAGAAGTGTCAAGTAGAAGCCTATCAAGAAGAACATTTGAAATCAGAACGGTTAGTGGGGATATCAGGATTACGTAAAAGATGATCGTGGGTTATTGTGTCTGGGAAACAGAATCTGGGTGCCTTGTTTGGGTGGTTTACGTGATCGGGTACTACGAGAAGCTCATCAATCTCGTTTCTCTATTCATCCAGGTACGAATAAGATGTATAAAGATCTAAAACAATTCTATTGGTGGTCGGGAATAAAAAGAAGCATTGCTCAACATGTGGAAGGTTGTACTACTTGTAAGAAGGTAAAGATTGAACATCAAAAGTCGTTTGGTCAGTTGCAACGGTTAGAAATACCTATGTTGAAATGGGATCAGATTACTATAGATTTCATCACGAAGCTACCAAGGACTCCGAAGGGATTTGATGCCATTTGGGTGATCGTTGATAGATTGACGAAGTCTGCTCACTTCTTGCCGATAAAAGAAACGGATTCGTTGGAACGACTAGCCAAGTTGTACATCGACGAAATAGTAACTCGACATGGAGTTCCAATCTCGATTATTTCTGATCGTGATAGTCGTTTTACTTCAAGGTTCTAGAGGAGTTTTCAAAAAGAAATGGGTACACAGATAAAGTTAAGTACAGCGTATCATCCTCAAGCCGATGGTCAGAGTGAACGAACAATTCAAACATTAGAAGATATGCTACGGGCCTGCATTGTTGATTTTGGGGAATCGTGGGATAAGCACTTGCCGTTGATCGAATTTGCCTACAACAACAGTTATCATTCCAACATACAAGCGGCACCATTCAAAGTTCTGTATGGTAGAAAATGTCGAACTCCTTTGTGTTGGAACGAAGTGGGAGAGAAACAGCTAGCGGGGCCAGATATAGTTCAGTTAACAGCGGATAAGATTACTCAGATTCAGGAACGTTTGAAAGTGGCTCAAGACAGGCAGAAAAGTTACGCGGACCGATGCCGAAAACCGTTAGAGTTTCAAATTGGAGATTTTGTAATGGTAAAAGTTTCACCTTGGAAAAGAGTCATTCGGTTTGGGAAGCAAGGTAAACTGAGCCCAAGGTACATTGGACCGTTTGCAATTACAGAAAGAATCGGAGAAGTAGCCTACAGGTTAGATCTTCCGCCAGAGTTAAGCAGGATTCACAACGCATTCCACGTTTCCAATTTTCGAAAGTGTTTGGTTACACCAGATCAGGCAGTTTCTCTACCAGATATACAAGTTGATGAAAAACTGAATTATGTGGAGGAACCTGAAGCCATAGTTGACCACAAAGTTAAAGTGTTGCGGAACAAAGTAATCAGACAAGTGAAAGTTCAGTGGAGACATCATAGGGGTCAGGATGCTACTTGGGAATCAGAATCAGAAATGAGAACCAAGTACCCGTACCTTTTTGCCTAACCGAATTTCGGGACGGAATTCTTTTAAGGGGGAGATGATGTAATACCCCGGGTAAGTTCGTTAGTTAAAGTCTCGTTCCGTTAAATTTATTTAACTTTATAATTGATGTTAGGGTAAGTTTAGAAGAGTTTATGAGTTTAGGGGTGTATTAGTAATTAGTGAATAATGCAGGGTCTAAAGGTTAAATATGGTTTGATATTATCTTAAGACTCCAGATATTTTGTCAAAAGCAGAAATTTCAGTGTAGTGAGTGTGTGTGTGTGTGTGTGTGTGTGTGTGTGTGTGTGTGTGTGTGTGTGTGTTTGGAGAAGAGAAGAAGAAGAAAGAAGGTTTTGTGACTAAGGGATTCAATTTGGTGTACTTGGAAGTAATATAAAGGTATGTTCATGTACGTTTTATGTTTGTAATTGCTATTAGGAAGTATCTATCGGTTTAGAATAGTCGAATTCATGTCTGATAATAATTCAGTCGATTTCTAGGTTAAAAATGGGTAAACAGTCAGAGGTTTCCGGATGAAATGAATGTGTCCGGGTAGTTTGGTTGATGGTGTCCGGAAGTGGTTCTAGTGGTGTCCGGACGAGTCCTTTATCCGGGTAAGTCCTCTTTCCATGAAGTTTCCGGTTAAAACTAGTTACCGGATAATGTCCGGATTGCTTTGGTGTCCGGGTGTTATCCGGATTATATATGTTGTCCGGACAGTTGTGTTGTCCGGAATGTTGATGCTATCCGGAAAGTTGTGTTGTCCGGATAACTTGTGGTATCCGGATACTTTAGCTGATTTGGTCATTTTTGAGAGTTTAGATACTTTTTGAGTATCCAGTAACCTGTGTTTTGTTGACTCTGGGATGGGGAACGAATGAGAACTGAATATACTGTGGACTCGACTTAAGTTCAGGTTTGGGGGTAACATTTGAGGATAGATATATCTAGAGTTCTTAGCTTTAGTAAGTCCTATGTGTACTATTTGGTAAAGAGATACTTATATCTAATTGTTTCAGATACTGTGAATTTGGAGTGAAAGCTGAATCTTGTGGAAAAAGACTGGAAAGAGTTTTGATAAACAAACAGGTGAGTTTTACTTTAAAACATTTTTAAACTGGAATACATATATGTGTGGATTGGGAATGTGATAGATGGTGTAATTATGTGTTTATGTTTGAAATATAATATATCGAGATATTGTATTTACATGAGCATCATACTATACGAGAATACGTTGGTCGGGCTTAGGACCGGTGGTGTTGGATGTAATAGTCGTACAGCGGTGTTGGCTGTAATTGTCGTACAGCGGAGTTAATTTATTAGTTGTCTTGCAACCAACTAATATGGCCAAGAGAATGAGACAGGAAGGTATATGATGCATGAGTCATAACTGGTATTTGTATTTGTGTTATGTATATGATGGTTGTGCAAATGGTTTTAAAACTAACAGGGATTTTCTCACTTAGACCTCTAGGTCTAACCCTCATTTTGTTTTAAAAATATGTATTCCAGGGCGTGGATCAGGTAAGAGAAAATGACAAGGATAGTCGGGGGATAGCTTTTGTGAAGACTTATGTCATGAAGATTAAAATGTGTTTTGTAGTTATAATCTTGTTATCAGATATCATGTATTTAGTTAGCGAAAAGTTTGTAATGAAATACCCTATTTTTGATTGTAAAGACTAAAGGGACCGTACTTGTTATATGATGTATCTTATTATGTAACGATGTTATGCAATGTATGTTACTTGATGCTTGATTGGGAATCCGGGTCGTTACAGTTGGAATGAATTTGGTTTAAGCTTATAAAACATGTGATTTGAACCTTTTATCAGTTTTCCTAAGTTAATGAAGCATGTGGTTTAGGTTTTAATGCTTTTGTGAGTTTGACCAACTTTCAATTGGTTTGTTTGTTTTTCAATTAAGTTCGAGAGAATTAGTTGTTAACGAGAACTAGAAATTGCATGCCTAAGGTGAGAAATTGGATAGAGATATACCAAGTAAACCTTAGTCCCGTTGAAATCTTGAGTTTAATGTGTTTTGAATTCCATAGGTTAAGATCGAGAGATAAAACTTGTGTTTTTCAAGATAAAACCCGTTGTTGCTTGAGAAAGAACAACGGTGATTTTTAGAGATTGGGTATTCATTATACGGAATAACTGGTAATTGTTTTGAGTCAATTGTTCGTACGTGAAAACCTAAGGATTTCCAACCCTCAACTGTTTTCTCTAGCTGAAGTTCCTTAATTTGTTTACTGTCTCGTGTTTGATTTAATTAGTTGCATTTAATTAGTTTCATATCAACAACTCAAAATTGCGACCGTTCAGTTAATAGATCTTATAGTCATTGTGATACTTAGTTCCTAGTTCCCTGTGTTCGATACTCATACTTTCAGTATTATTACTTGATTCGACCCGTACACTTGCGGTTAGATTTATGGGGGTGTAAACCCGCCTATCAAGTTTTTGGCGCCGTTGCCGGGGAACTAGTTGCAACTAATAGCACTACCAGCTATCAGCGCTATTACATTGAACATTTTCTTTCTTTTGTTATTTTGTTTCATTACTTTCAGTTTCTGGATTGTTAATTTTGTTTACTTCCCGTTTCAGGTACTAATTGGTTTATGCCAAGGAAAACCCGAGGGGAGAAAATCGAACCACTCGATCCGGAGATTGAAAGAACCGCCCGTCGATTACGAAAAGCATCCAGAGCTCAAAGACAATTGAAGATGGGTGACGAAGCTCCTCCTGAGAGACGTCCTATGCGGTCGTTTGCCAATCCTAATGTGGCAGCCGCACGCATAGGAGTCCAAGCACCTACCACTGCGGCAAATTACTTCGAGATCAAACCGGGTACCATCGTGATGGTACAGCAGAACCAGTTTGGGGGAGCGCCAACTGAAGACCCCCATGCACTTCTTCGTGCATTTGAACGGATTTGCAACACGTTCAAAATCAATGGGGTAGACGAGAATGCAATCAAGCTGAGGCTGTTCAGCTTTTCTCTCAAAGGCCGGGCCGAAACCTGGATAGAGGGCCTACCAGCGGATCAGATCACTACATGGGCAGACCTGAAAGCTGCTTTCCTTCAGAAATTCTTCCTACCGGGCAGAACCGCCCAACTCATGGTTGAAATCACCATTTCGCTCAATGGGACCAAGAGACACTTTATGAGGCTTGGGAAAGGTATAAAGATATGTTGAAGAAATGCCCTCATCATGGGTTACATGGTTGGGTCATTATTCAGACGTTCTTTGGAGGCCTTCACCCGCAGTTCAAGAATGACATCACTGCTGCAGCGGGTGGAGCCCTTATGAATAAGACGTATGAAGAAGCAGTTGACTTGATCGAGAACTTAGCCGAGCATAGCTATGCCACTCCACGATCTTCTATCAGACGGGTAGCTAGTGTTCAGGAATCGGATGAGTTGAAGGTGATAAAAGCTCAGTTAGCCGCTATCACAAACCATTTGAAGGGAAGTAGTCCGGAAGTGTTCCCCGCTCCTCAAAAACCTGAACAGGTTCAATTTTTGCAGAACCGGAACAACCAGCCGAGGAATGACCCTTTCTCGAATACCTACAATGAGGGGTGGAAGAAACACTCTAATTTTTCATGGAGTCAACCTCAAGGGCAACAACAATATGGTAATTATTCTAACTTTTCTAATTCTTCTCAGTCTAACAATGTTTACCGTCCTCCAGGTTTCAACCAAAGGAAATTCGATGAAGGACCATCCGGGGAGAAGAAACCGGGGTTGGAGGATATGATGATGAAGTTTATGACAAAGATGGATGGCACGGTTGAAGAGTTAGCAAGCACGGTTAACACGGTCAAGGCGGCTACTGATCAGAACACGGCATCCATAAGGCTCCTTGAAAGGCAAGTGGGGCAAATTTCTGAAGCCCTACAAAACCGAGCTCCCGGAACCTTTCCGAGTCAAACCGAAAGGAAAACCCGAGAAGAGTGCAAAGCCATTCATCTAAGAAGTGGCAAGGAGCTGATCAATGAGCCTACACGAGAACCGTCATTAAAGGAAACCGAGCCCAAAAGGCAAGAGGTGGAGATCGTAGATATGGACGCGTTGGAAGCCAATGAAAGTATTGTTTTTAAGGAGAACTCGAAGAGTGAAGAGAAGAAGCCAAAGAAATCACCGGTCAGGCCGACAACTCCAAGAGTGCCCTATCCGAACAGACTTAAAGCGCAAAAGGATGATGTTAATTTCTCTAAATTTCTTGATGTATTTAAAAAGTTACATATTAACATTCCTTTTGCAGATGCTTTGGCAGAAATGCCCTCATATGTGAGATTCTTGAAAGATATCCTTTCTAACAAAAGGAAGATTGAGGAGCATGCGACAGTTGCACTTACTGAGGAGTGCAGCGCGATCATTCAAAACAAGCTTCCCCCGAAGCTTAAGGATCCAGGGAGTTTTTCGATCCCTATTCAAATTGGGAATCTTTGTTTTGATAAGGTGTTATGCGATTTAGGAGCAAGTATTAATCTAATGCCTTTATATGTTTTCAGGAAACTTGGCTTGGGGGAAGTGAAGCCAACATACATGACACTTCAACTCGCAGACAGATCAATAGTGTATCCATATGGAGTGATAGAGGATGTGCTAATCAAAGTGGACAAGTTCTACTTTCCGGTGGATTTCGTGGTGCTGGACATCGATGAAGATATAGAGGTGATAACTCTCATTTTTGAGAGTTTATTATTACTCTTTTTCTAGGATATTATATCATTTTTATACCCACTTTGCTTCTTTCCCCTTCGTTTGGTCTAAAATGTGGAAAAAGGATGATCTGTTTCAAAAGTTTAATTTTCTTGGGATTTTTCTGCACTCTCGGACAATGGACAGAATGTGCCCACTGTGGGCAGCGTGTGCTCACTGTGGGCAGGGCGGATAATACTTTTACCCAGTGGACAAAGCTTTTAACTGGGTAATAAAGGACAACTATGGGCTGGCATTCTTGGACAGCAGAGCTCAGCAAAACCAGGGGCTGAAGTGGTGGTATTGGGTTTTAACCATTGGGTATTACACAATCTCAAAGCTATAAAAGAAGAAGACTTGGGATCATTTGGCATCATCTTCCAGCATCATCTTCCAGCATCATTTGGAAAGCATCAAAATTTCCAGCTTTCTTTATTTGCTTTGACATAGTTAATTTCTTCTTGCTTAATTTAAGAGCTTTGTAGTAGTTAATTTAATTCTCTAGCTTTTACTTGATTTATTAGTTAACAATTTATTGCTTTCTAGTTAATAGTTATCTAGCTTTTAATTAGTTCTAGTTAATTTCTTGCATTGTACTTTAAATTCCATCGCATCTTTAATTTTATGCAAGTAATTATTATGCATTTCTTTTATATTATTATGTCGTTTAATTTAATTATGAGCTAAGCACCCCTCGGGTGTGGATGTGAATAAACTTGAGACTAGTAGGCAACACTTGGGTGTGGCCATTTGTTACGAACTCTCGAGATTGGTCACTTGAGTCGGGACTTAAACTCAACGCGGATAAGCCGATCACTTTTATGTGTTAATATTAGATCTTAGACCTCGAGAGGGGCGGATTTGACATACGGCTTAAGTGATGCACAAAGATTTGAGAGAGTCTTTGATAACCACGTCGAGAGGCGGGTTTTGTATGAATTATTAAGGTTCAAACGCCGGTCGAGATTTATATCACAAAGAGATTTGGGTGTAAATCTCCATATTGGTAGAACTTGACGTTTAGAGTCAAACTTATTTAATTCGGCGAAATCGAGAGTTGGTAACAATGGAAACTTTACGGAAACTTTGTAGGACCGGTCTATAAATCGCATTCATTTCGAGAGATCGGGCTTTTTATAAATATTTCGTCCTACAAAGCAACTAACCATCTTGTTACTACGAAAATCTCAAGGGAATTCACATCCATACCCATTTTTAATTATTCAAGAGTTTAATTATTTTCCAACAAACCAACAATCTTTTCAAACCGAGACTTGTGAAAAGAAGTTCGTGACATTCTCTGATTCTCAGTAGTTCAGTCCTTGTGGGATCGATACTTGGTAAATACTTGCCATTTTTATTACTTATAGCGATCATAGTTGTGGTGTATACTTGCACCCCCTCTGTGGGTACATTGTGACCATACGATTTTCTGCTATCAAGAGGTCTCGCTGATTTTGGGAAGACCATTTCTGGCCATGAGCAAAGCGTTGATCGACATGGAAGAAGGCGAGATGACCTTAAGGGTTGGTGGTGAAAAGACAGTGTTCAAGATGTTAGAGAGCGAAAGAGGTAGAGGTGAAGAGGAATCCGAGAATCAAGGAAAGCCGAAGGAGTGATCAGAAGGAAGGTCGAGCCACGACCGAAACCAAGGCGCTAGGTGAGGGGCAACCCACCGAGGTTTGTTTTCTTTTTAATTTACGTTTTAGCGTTTTTTAATTTACAAAAAAAGTGGGAACAGAGACCTACGCGGTCTATGCTACGGTCTCAAACCGCACGCTAAGCAGCGTAAGTCGCCGGAAGTTTTTGGGAACAGAGGGTCCCGCGGTATAGGTCGCGGATTCAAACCGCGCGCTAAACCGCGGGGCTCCTCTGACGCTTTTAGTTGTTCTTGTTCAGTGTTTTCTCTTTCTGGTTGTGTATCTTTCGTTTTCTTTGCCTTCTTTCGTCTTTTGATTTGCTTTCTTGTGTTTGTGCATTCTCTCTCTCCGTCTCCTCCGATGTCTCTCATCTGGTCGTTTAAATCTTTCAAGAGAATCCCCGCCGTCCGGTCAAACAGGTATGTTCTAACTTTGTATGTTAACGAGTGGTGTATGATGTTTTGTTTCCTTATTAGTTAAACGAGATGCAACAAACCTAAGTTTCACTTAGGTTTGGGGTGCCTCACCTTTCAACATCTACACACTCACTTTTAATCCTGTGCAAACTTCGGTTTCACCGAGGTTTGGGGTTGGCTTTAGTTGGAAAACCTAGGCCATGGCCTAGGTTTGGGGTGGCCATATTTGAATAACTCTGGGCCCGCTCTTCGACGTTTTTGTATTGATGCTTTGTCCTTCCTGCTTGATGACTGTAATAACTGCACAATGATTGGTGTCGCATCGCCTACAACTTTACTTGCACATTGGGGACAATGTGTGGGTAAGGTTTGGGGTTGCCCAATCGGGCCCACGTTTATGCACGTAGACTTCCTGCACTTCTGAATGCGTAGATCACATTAGCTAAATTTTTGTTTTGAATGATTGAAACCGACCATTGTAGGAAGAATCTTGTGATAGTAACGTGACCATTAGAGAAGGACCGGAAAAGACATGACTAGGGACATTAGTGGAGACCACCCAATAGCGAGATTTGAGCCTAAATGACGCCTTTCATTTCGAGGAATTCAAACACCTAATTCGTATACACTTTTTCAAATTCCTTGTCGTGATTATAGAATGATCTCGCTATAATATTGCATTGAGTAGCAAAGACGACCATTGGGATATTGGGTAAGGGTGTAGTAGACCATATTGTGTGGACCTTGAGAGATGATTCCAAGCATTGTGTGTATGTTTAACCCATTTTTATCTATCGTTCCTTTCGACCCATTATGTATGTACCCATAACCCATTTTGCAGCCAAACACTCACCAACTTGTTTATTTCAGACCCACCATCAAACCCTAGCCAAAAGCCTTAGCCAACCCTTATCCGAAAGTGTGTCAATCAGAAGCAGTACAGGCCAGTCATGAAAAATATATAGAAAAGAGGGCCAATGCAGCCCCAATCAAATAAATAGGACCAATGAAGTCCCAACGTGGAAAAAAAATACAAAAAGAAAACAAATACAGTTGTTTAGATAGTTTTACAACAGCTAAATAAGAGAGTCAAAGCGACTCCAGTAGTGACAAATAGGGCCAAGTGATAGAAAGTGAAGTCAAGAAGTTCAGAACTGCTAAAAATTGACACATCGAGGATTTTTGATCCGCTTACCCTTCGTTTCTTAGCCATGACCTTAACCCCGTTACAACCCTTGTAAAGACCTGGATGATCTTCTGGAAAACGTGATTAGAGTATACGACTACCTTTACCAATATTCCCTGTCTTGCTACTTGATTCCCTTCTGAGATCAACTTTTTGGACATTTGTGCGTCTTTCATTAGAGTTGTCATGTAATTTTCGAGTATTCTTGTGCATAACCTCCTTATACATGACAACATGTGCGACAACCTAGATTCGAGTGAAATGAGAGTATCCCGTGAGGTAGGGTCGAGGCGAAGTGTTTTCCCTAGTATGTTTGGACCTAGTACGACCTTAATGGAATCGGAGCAGTCACGAGTTGAACTCACAATGGAAGGCCATAGATCAAACAGAATAAGGATGAGGCGAGAGTGAGATAGGCATTCACGAGTATGGGAAATCACCAGTGCATTACGTGGTATCGATTGAGAGTTGTGCAGTTCTTTCTATTTCACTGATATGTGCTTTTATTCTATTTTATCGCTGATTTGCTTGAGGACAAACAACGCTCGGTTTGGGGTTGTTGATAACGCCACCTTTTGGCGTTATTTTCGGTCCTCAAACCAATGAGATTGGCTTGTGTTCTAGCAAAAAGGCGGAACTTTATGGTTTATCTAGTGAAATGTGCAGGTAATCTAAAAGATGGCAATCATCGAGAAAATAAGCGAAAAAGAGCCAAAACGAAGCCCAACGGAAGCCCAAGACCTGTACCGAACCAGGACCCGAACCTGATCCGGACACATCAGGCAAACCGCGCGGTTTGTCCCGCGGTTTGCAAGCCACAGGACAAGTGGCGTAAGTCTCTGTTTGTTTGCTATAATTTGGTGTTTTCCGGATTTTAGGTCATTATCTCGATACGCGCGACTGGAGGCTGCTTGGGGGCGATTTTCAGAGCACTTTCACGTACTTTGGAGCCACGAGAGATGATCAATTGAGGAGGAGTTTACGACGATAATCGGATTAGAGCCGAGAGAAGGGAGTCCACCATTACATTCATCACGTCCACAATCATTATGTTTGCACACACTAGTGTCCTTCCTTTTCTTGTGTTTTTATCCACCACCAACATGAACTAAACTTCAGATGTTGGGGGTTGGAATGAATTTGGTTTAAGCTTATAAAACATGTGATTTGAACCTTTTATCAGTTTTCCTAATTTAATGAATCATGTGGTTTAGGTTTTAATGCTTTTGTGAGTTTGGCCAACTTTCAATTGGTTTGTTTGTTTTTCAATTAAGTTCGAGAGAATTAGTTGTTAACGAGAACTAGAAATTGCATGCCTAAGGTGAAAAATTGGATAGAGATATACCAAGTAAACCTTAGTCCCGTTGAAATCTTGAGTTTAATGTGTTTTGAATTCCATAGGTTAAGATCGAGAGATAAAACTTGTGTTTTTCAAGATAAAACCCGTTGTTGCTTGAGAAAGAACAACGGTGATTTTTAGAGATTGGGTATTCATTATACGGAATAACTGGTAATTGTTTTGAGTCAATTTTTCGTACGTGAAAACATTAGGATTTCCAACCCTCAACTGTTTTCTCTATCTGAAGTTCCTTAATTTGTTTACTGTCTCGTGTTTGATTTAATTAGTTGCATTTAATTAGTTTCATATCAACAACTCAAAATTGCGACCGTTCAGTTAATAGATCTTATAGTCATTGTGATACTTAGTTCCTAGTTCCCTGTGTTCGATACTCGTACTTTCAGTATTATTACTTGATTCGACCCGTACACTTGCGGTTAGATTTAGGGGGGTGTAAACCCGCCTATCAGTAGGCCTGGAAGATCATCAGGAAATACGTCCGGAAATTCACGTACCACCTTAATATCTTCCACTTGTTCCTTTTCCGACTTTACATCTAAAACATACGCCAGGTAGGATGACCATCATTTCTTTAAACATTTACGCGCTTTTGCAACAGAAATTAACGGAATTTCCCCTTTTCGCTTTTCCCCAAAGATGAGTACATCATCCTTATCAGCCATCGGAATCTGGATTAATTTCTTTGCACAAAGTATTTCTGCCTGGTTGACTGTTAGCCCGTCCATACCCACAATCACATCGAATCCTCCAATTTCCATCAACAACAAGTCGATCGGAAATTTCGTTTCCCCTACTGAAATTAAACAACCCTCAAGTCTTTCACGAACCAAGACTTGACCCCCGTTAGCTACCTCAACTACTAAGGCATCTTCCAAGGTAGTGACAGGCATAGCTAACTTGTGGTAGAACGACTTGGACACAAACGACAAATTTGCACCACAGTCAAATAAAATGCGCGCAGGAAGAGAATTAACAAGGAAAGTACCCGAGACGACGTCTTTCGATTCTTTAGCCTCACCAGCTGTCATATGGAATGCCCGACCCGTTGGCTTGGGAACATTTGGTTTCTTGTTTTGATCTCCACTCTTTTTCAGCTTTGGGCACTCTCGAAGAAAGTGACCCGGTTGTTTACATTCATAGCACGTTGATCCTGGTACAGGACAACTGTTCGCAATATGCCCACTTTTACCACATTTGAAACATTCCAACGCTGACACCCGACACGGTCCATAGTGCTTACTCCTACACTTCGGACACCAATTTGGCTCACGACGTGATTCGTAATGAGCACTTTTACCAGCTACCTTTGATTTCTGAGAAGACTCTAACCGGCCCTCCCACTTTCGTTTTTCTCCCACTTGGGTCTTTTCTTCCTTATCTTTGGCATAGATTTCTTCCATCACTTTAGTTTCCTCAATTGTTTCTCTCAGCGTTGAAGCCTTAGCATTTCGTACACGGGACATCATGTCTGCTGGCAAACCTTTCAAATATGCTTTTATCTTTTCTTTCTCAGTTGAAGCCACATGCCCCACCAAGTTCAACTTCTCCATAAAAGTTTCAGTGTACTTTCTAACAGACATATTACCCTTTTTAAGAGTCCTAAACTCTTCTTCGATCCTATCCATCTCGTTCTCATTACAGTATTCTTCCAGAATCTTTTTCTTGAATGACTCCCAAGTCATGGCAGTCAAGACTGGAGCCGCGATTGTAGCTGTCACTACGTTCCACCAAGTCAGCGCATTACCTCTTAGCATTTGAGATGAAAATCTAACCTTTGACTTCTCGTCACATTCACAAGCTCGGAAAGCTTGTTCCATTTCCCTGAGCCAGTTCATGCAGGCCACTGGATTATCTGCTCCAATAAATGCTGGTGGTTTACAGCTTAAGAATGTTTTATATGAGCAGACTCTTTCCACCCTCCTATTTATATCTGACATGGGATTTTGAATCGGATTTATTACTCCAGTATCAGTCTCCGTTCGTCGTAACTCCGAACTTCGATCGTTAAGCACTTTCATAAACATTTCGGCTTGTTTCTCCATCGCTGTATTCATCATTCTTGTCATGTTCTCCATCATACGAGACTCCACCGTAGATTCAGGCGTTCCTGGTTAGCGGTACTGGTACTCGTTCTGTGTACCTGACTATCCGCTCCTCCCGTAAAATGTAACCTCGGCGGGCTCTCATGAGTTCCGCCCGTTCCAGGTTGTCCCTCCAACCCCCAATCATTTATTGCTCTGTCCTCCGAAGAATTAGAGGACCTCGGTGGCGTATTCACCATCGTTCTGATATAACACAAGAGATAACTATAAGAAATGGTTACACATAACTAGACATACGAAACGTACTTTACCGATCATTAGTCACTGTAACAATTTAGAAACAAGTATGCTTGTGTAACAATATATTCATAATAACAGTAGCTAATTGGAATTGTGAACATACTATACATGAGAATCCTTGTTACCATTATTACAGTACTAATTTCACGTATTTCCGTGGACTCTAAGACTATCCCGTCTTAGGACTTCTACCCATATCTCACGAATCATAACTTAATTCATCTCAGCTTAAGTCTAAGTATCTCATTAGCATACTTAGTTCACTTAAACTATTTCTCTGATACCATATTGTAACACCCTAAAATCAGGGCTAATTTAAAACTCAAATTTTAACCAGTTATGATAGAATACAATCAAACTTTTATATAAGAAGGGAATTAACCATAAGGAGTTATATTTACAAATACTGAATTCTTCAAATAACCTTCTAATCTAATTATGTCACTATAATCAGATTAAATAAGTTATCTAAGCAATCCATCCAAAAACTTCCTTTTGTTAATTAACTTCTCCGCTATCTCAAAACGCTCGTCCCACATCCCTTTACTTTCCCGAGCTAGTATCTGGTAAGAAAACATCATTTGAAACAATTAGGCTAATGCCTAGTGAGGACATTCGGTTTTCAAAATAATATTTATAAAAATCAATGTAAAC
Organism: Saussurea involucrata; assembly: GCA_033807775.1. NCBI lineage: Eukaryota > Viridiplantae > Streptophyta > Magnoliopsida > Asterales > Asteraceae > Saussurea > Saussurea involucrata. The sequence goes on from CM066315.1 coordinate 1,522,901, forward strand.
ACGGCATAACAACCCTGTTTACTCTTTTTCTTACCACACGCGTAACCATCTTTCGATGACGGGATTAAACCTGATCCCATGACTATAACTGACATTAAGTCATTATATCATGTCCTAGAGCCCACACTACGAATCTTCACGGATTCTAGATTAATGCTCTTATCCAATAAATCGCAATTACACATGCCCATTTATTGGAAAGGAAGTAGAGATTACAATCACTCATGTCAATCCCTTTTTCTTCAGTAGAAATCGGGAATAACGATTAATACCACACGCCTATTCCATGATTTCCCACACACACTGGAATAACGATTAATACCACACGCCTATTCCATGTGATTACCAAACACTAGTGCCTATGGATCCATTACCCTTACTACACACATGCATAGTATCAAACTAAAACAGTATTTAAGCCTAACACACTACCATTCAATTGTAAGTATGTTCAAGCTACTAGGGTTGTGTTTCAATTCCTAAATCGTACCCTTTCAGAATTCAACAAAACCTAAAGTTACTGAGTACTCAAAAGTGAGCGGACACCTCAAATTATCCGGATAACACAACTTTCCGGATACCCTCAACTTTCCGGACACATAAGCTTTTCGGATATACAGGCTTTCCGAATAAAATTCTTACCGGATACATAATTAATCCGGATGACATCCGGATACTAAATACTCCGGATACCGTCCGGTAACTATAAAAATAACAACTTACCGGGTACTTTGGTTTGTCCGGAAACCTTCATACCCAAGTTACCGGATACTCTCTTTTTACCCGAAAACTACAACATGCAGCTCAAAACATCGATCCATATTCATGTCTGTTTCAATCAGCTTATTCTAAACCAATTTATTCAGTCCCAAAACAGTTTATACAGATATATTAACGTTTATTAATTTGACAGAAAACATTGATTTGTACAAAAATATGAATGGACTCACCTTTGTCTCTAAAACCCACTTTTTGCACACTTCAATCTTCAAATCCAACAGCACCTGTGTTTTCTTTAAATTGCAACCAAGATCCAACTGAAGAAATCTGCTTATCTTCTTCTTTTCCCTTCTTTTCTCGATTCTTTCTCTTTTTCTCTCTTTTACACCATAAACACACACATACACACACTTTTATTTCCAAAAGAAGAAATATCTTCTTTTTGTTTCTTTCACACAAAAGAGGCGGTGGAAGGGATTTAACTTCCATCACCTTAATCAAACAGCCCCTCGTACATTCAACACTTGGCAATAATAACCCTCCAACTTATAAATTAAATTTAAAGTTTACCCCTTAACTTATAACTCCATAAAACAAACAACGTAACTTATTCGGGGTTAAACTCTAAAATTAATTTATCATAATATTAATCATAGATTTATCAATAAACCCATCTTAAAACTTTATACAAAAATCGAGATGTTACAACTTTATTGTGTTTTTTAGTATAAAGTGTTTTAACTGTTTATGCTCCCTAATCTTGACTTTCCAAGGTCAATCATAGGTCGTTTAGGTTCAAAATTGATAAATTTCAAGAAAAAATATTAGTAGCTAGATATAACATTATGAAGGCTCGCTCACAGATAATGATTTAGGTTAATTTTGGTGGATCATTTAGGTCAATTTTGAATTTGAAGTGTAAGGTTTGACCTTAAAAGTCTAAAGTATAAACATATCCATTATTCTGTAACCAAAATGGTATTGGTATACTATATGGTAAACCTTTTTAATGATAGTTGGAAAGTAATTTCACATGGATACGCCTTTCATCATCTATTCATGGACAAGTTTATGCAGTATATGCTTATCAGATGTGGGGTAAACCCCTTACTTGGACTCAAGCAGCTAAAGTTTGCTAGATCCCCACTTTGATATGTAATTTAAGTTAACTACCCTAAATGTCTTGATATGTATATTTCTCTTGAAACTTGTAATTGTAATTAGAATTCTTGCTTACTGGTGTATATTTCTCCAGAAAAGTTGTGACGATGATCGAAACTTTTTATGTATTCTCTATCTTTCTGCTTTACTTGTACGGAAATGGATTCTGTGTTGGGACACTTCCATCTCCATTGGCTTCTGTAAACTTATCAGTATCAATGTAAAACTTCTGGGATTTAGTTTTCTTGAAAAACCGATACAAGGCATGTTACTGTTTTCTTATTTCTCAAAACCCTAACCCTTACTCTGTCACTCACATTTTCAATTCTTCTCTTTCTTTTCTTCGTTTTGGTCCGATCAGGAGACACAGGAGAAAATGCATCATGGTGCTTGATCGATTAGGGGAACTGATCAGGATTTTTCTGAAGAATAGTGCAAGTCAGCTGACTATATATGGGTAGGTTTGTTTTTTGATGCGTGCATACTTTTATGTTTTTTGTTATAAACAAGATCGATTTCTCTTGCTTATTAGAGATGTCCTTTCTTTTTGTGTTTCAATGCTTGCAGCTTATTTTCCTTGCAAGAAGGTCTTAAAGAACGTGAACTATGTGTGTTTTTCCGGTTGGTTGAGGTGCACTGTGTAGCTTAGCAATAACTTAATATATGTATTCTTGACTACCTTAAAAGTGCTATTTTTTTGGATATTATCTAATGAACTTACTTGCAGTTTGAGGGTGAACTTTACCTTATAGCTACAGATCAAGGCTATATTAATCAACCTGATTTGGTATGGGAAAAGCTTAATGATTTTAAGAATATCTAGCTAAATAAAATCATCTATTTGTTTTGATTGCTGAGAATCTGGAATTGAGACTGCTCGTATTGGTTCCATCAAGCATGCAACCTGTTACTGCATGCTAATTTATATATATTTCATGGAGGTAGCTATTGAATCATTCTTTTCTCTCTACATCCATACCCTCTCAACTTTGTTTATGTTAAGATTTGAGGGTAAATTGAGTAACCCTAAAATGATTTACAAAACAATTACAATGGTTATAAAAGATATGATCAATACTTTGGTAAAATACACGTTACCAATAGGAGACTATGATCCAAATTTAGACTAGCCAAAATATATAGGGGCCTCCGATCCAAGTGGATTTTCTATCCAAAATGGATATTTTAGCCGATCCTAGCCAAATATGGCCTAACCGACCCGATCCATCACAAGCCGAAATAGTACATAGTTTCCTAAAGCGATGCCCCCTAAGATTTTGGACTTCACCTACTATTCTTTCGTTAACTATTTTTATTATGATACTATTTATAAATTATGTTGGTGTTAATATATGTTTGGTTTTATTTGTGATTTGTATCTAGTGTTTTTTAAGAAAAATCGTAAACGTACTGATAGGATCTAACCCGATTGACAATCAATAATAGTAATACCCAATGAATGGAGTCGATTTAATACAACATTCATTGGATTAGATCCATTGTCCAAAGTTTAACGGATTGGATCGAGTGGAAAAATTCAACATCTGGTGGATGATTAGATCGAATCTATCTAAACCCATACGATTTTAATCGATAAACGCTAAGTTTAACCTTCATCTTCGATTTGCATAGAATTGAATTTGCACCGTACATCGTCAAATACCATTGGGATGTTAATGTTATCATATCATGAGATCTGTAAAATCAATGGAAAATGTTTCAAACAAATAAAAAATAAAACTCCAGGGACTAAAATCATCAATACAATAACATGAGGGAAAAGATTGAAAATTTGCAAAAGTGCAGGCCGGTAACAAGCGACGGTTAGAGGTCTCTCCGCCGTTAACCGCCATTATGAAATTTGAATTAACAGTTGGACACCACCAAAATCATATTTGTTACACCTTCAAATGTTCAATTTCATCCCATTTTTACCCAACTCTCCACTTTCAAAATGGAACGATCTGAAGAAACCGGTATCAGAATCTACACACCCTCCCCACAAATCAACCGTGATCCGCCGTCACCACCTTCTCAATCCACACTGTCTCCACCACTCTCCGCCGCAAATGGCGGTGGCCGGAAGAAATTCCAGAAAACACTCTCAAAAGGGGTCCAAAAAACACTCTCCAAAACCTCAATGCTCGTAAACTTCCTCCCCACCGGAACTCTCCTGACGTTCGAAATGGTCCTCCCCTCCATTTACGGCAAAGGCCGCTGCTCCGCCGTTGCCACCCTCATGATCAACATCCTCCTCGCCATTTGCACACTTTCCTGCTTCTTCTTCCACTTCACCGACAGTTTCCGTGCGCCTGACGGCAAGATTTACTACGGGTTCGTCACGCCATCCGGATTGAAAGTGTTTAAGCCGACTTTGACCGTCCAAGTGCCGAATGGCGATCGGTATAAGGTCGGAATCACAGATTTCATACACGCAATGATGTCGTCCATGGTTTTCATGGCGATCGCATTCTCGGACCACCGGGTTACGGATTGTTTGTTTCCGGGGCATGCAAAGGAAATGGATGAAGTGATGCAGAGTTTCCCATTGATGGTCGGGATCGTTTGTAGTGGTTTGTTTCTTGTATTTCCTAACACCCGATATGGGATCGGATGTCTGTCGGCCTAACGACACTAGTATTTTGGTATGTAAGATGGTAACACCGTAATGCTATAACTATTTGTATCTCGTGCAGTAAAAGTGGTACACATTTTGACGTATACATCAACCTCTCCAGTTGCAAATATATAATCATACAAATCAATAATCCTACAAAAACATCGATGAATGGTTGTTAAAATACGTGTATCTATCTATATCTACGTATCTATACGTATAGGTAAACAAAATACCTAGCTACACTGATACAACATTGGTGTTGCCCCTTTCGGTCAGTTTGTACTGGCTAGAGGGGCGTTAATTGCCACAACAGAAGGCTCGGTTGCCTTCTTGAAGCTTCTGCCATAGACACAGCATCTCTCGTGGTCCCTGGTAGTGTGCAACGACATAACCGTCTTTGCAACCTTCGTTGTACACTCTTTCTTCCTTCTCGTACCTCACTTCCAAACCGTTCTTTTTTAGATCGTCAATCCAGATGCCCATTGCTACGTCTTCTAGCTTAAACATCTGAAAATATTCATCAATTGTTCAAACCTTGTTTTTTTTTTGGTTTTTTCTTATTCTCTTATTTTGTTATTGTTCTCGTTTACACCTCCCTTAATGATATAAATTCGTTAAAACATACCTTTAGGCGGCCTTTTTTGTGTTTCTGGTTGATTGCCTTTGCTATGTCGTGAGAAACGACATACCCAGGACCATGAGCCCATGGAGGGTATCTCTCTTCGGGCCATTCCTTGAGTAGATATTAGATGGGAACGTTTTAGCGTATCAAGAATCTCAAACGAAAAAGAAGAAAATTAATATAGAAAGAGAGGTACCTCGGGGCTAATATACCACTTGCTGTCGGGATTTCGATGAGGTTGGGAATCCGAATTAATTAGACCGTAGAGCAATCCATGAGTCGCATTCATTCGATTCAAAGAAATCAAAATTTCATCTACACGAACAAATGCGTCATCATCCGTCTTCATGACATATTTCGCGGAGATAACTTCTGTCTGTAATAGATATTCATTCAGTCAGCTACACATTATGGAATTCTTCATGGGGGAGAAGAAGGTATAAAACATTACCCCAAAGATACAGATGGCAATGGTCTTCCATGATATAAGACTATAGTAATCAACAAAAGGCATTAGCTGTATATCTCCATAAGTCTTTGCCTCATTCCACAGTTCCTCATTCACCACTCGATTTTTATGCTACAATATTCATCATATTAAATTGTGTCAATTCGAGAAATAGCTGCAAGATTTTAACATCGGTTTCAGTAGCTGAATAGAAGCAATGGATCGAATAAGCACTCACCAAACCGACAAAAAAGCGGACGGCTACTTCTCCTGACTTCACTGCCGGATACTGCATCCATGTTCTTCGAACAGCCATCCGGCGCTTGAAATTGTTTGCAGTGGAGAAGATGCCAATCAATAGATTAATCTTCTTTCGAAGAGGAATCGAGGGCGATTTAAGAGACTCTAAGTCGATTATATGATCTGAATCCTCTGAAGTGGGCAAACCACTGGCTACAACCGACACCAATTTCAGGTCTCCTGAGATCCTTACTTCGCTAACAAGCCATGGCTCCAAAGTCTGAGTAGGTTAAAAAGATACTAAGATTTGGTGTTATAAATTACTATAGCAGCTAATGAGGATAAAGTCGGCGAACTTACTTCTCGAAAAGCAAATGATGTTATGTGTTTCCCATCGACTGTCATCTGGATACCCTCTGATCCAACCCTGAGGGTTGCAACTGAAAGATATCCTTGCTTAAACGGAAAGTAGGTTCGATTTTTTGAGCCTCCATTAACCACAGGAAATTCTCTTGATCCATTTGAATGCCGGGTAGCTGCAGAAGCACCATCGACAACTTTGCCCACCTTCTCATTGCATTGGTCTAATTCATCCACTGACATTTCCAAACAACATAGTCCAATTCATACCTCCTCAAGGGTATTAAATACTAAATAATATTATATACACTTAAAATACCAGCTTAAGAGCATACATGTAAGTGGTAGTTTATATGAATTCGGCTAATATTTAAAAAATCAAAAATAAATATCAAGTTTTATACAAAAGTGAAGGACAAATTAATTCAAGTAAATTGATCTATGAAAATTACGACTCCAGAATTTGTGTGATTTTATAGACATTATAGCACAATAATTAAAGAGTTTGATTCGAACTCCATTATATCACATATAGGGGTATGTCAAAATAGGAAAACAAGAACAACAAAAGTGGGCATATAAAAATAAACGGAAAAAATTACTTATATAGTATAGATATAGAAAATTTAAAATAAAAACTCGAAGACTAGAAACTCAAATGTTTCTACTTTTGTGTTGGATCCATAATTAATCTTATGGAGGCATTAGCTCGTTATTTAGTACGAATCAGTGAAATGACAGAATCCATTTCCAGTAAAAGTTATCTACTTGCAATGATTTTAATCATCATAAAGTATCTATGGCATTGATTTAGGTCAAAAAAATATACTTCAATTCAGAAAACAATAATTTTTTCTCCCTGTATTATCATTACGTGAGGGTATTTAAGTCAGGAGCAAATAGAGCTTTTGCAAAGTAACTACAAGTTGGTTTTATTTGTACCTTTCTTATTCTTATCAGGCTCGGGAGCTGGGCAACGTTCCTCTTCACCCCAATCATGAGCGATGGTCCAAGTATTTTGAACAATTACAGGGTCCTCAGTTATTTTATCACCATGAAGCCTAACATTGTAGTGCAATATTACAGGAGGATCTGGTTCCCCTGGAAGAGGCTCACCAGTCAAATCCACTCGAAAGTTACCAAGAAGACCACTTGGAATGCCGATAAATGTAATCGATGAACCCTGTGTTAAACCACAAGGAACTCTCAACTTATATCCAGTATCATTAAGCTCTGTGGCATTCATCTTACTAAGAAAATGTGGACATTGTTTTTCTCTTTTTCTGCTATCTGAACTTGTATTCATGTTACGTTTCTCGTCCTCAACGGAAGTCATAAGGCTATTCCATGCAACACCAGCATCCTTGATGGCCTCTACTGTATTAGGCAAAACGCGATCATGGCTTATTAAGTGTTTCAAATGGTTCCAGGTATGCAATGGTTGTTGCTCTTCAACAGAGATGTTCCATTGAGTGAAGAGCGTGGAAACTATCTCATCAGCGGATACAACTTGAGAGCCACTTCCTGGATTCTGAACAGGGGGAGCACCAGAATTTATCCATTCAAGAGGATTTGTTGTATTGTAGTATGGAGGTGGTGAAATATAAGCTTCTCTGATTGGATTATTCATAACAAAGTACCCCAGGACCATAAATGTTAAAAGAGATGCAGATAGAACATAGATATACCATTTCTTCATTTCTGCTGATTAATACCCAAAAGTTCATACAACTGTAATTAACGTTTGTATGAACTTCTGTGCAATTAAGTTAACTCCTTGAGGTGAAGAAGAAAGGCTGAAATGTGGAGGAGAATTGCTACTTAATCGATGGGAAATGCTCTTCATCAGAAAACGCATTGGTTCGGTATAAGACTTCTAGGGAGAGTGATGCCAGTTGATCTGATTCTGATCCCCAGTACTTAAAACTCATGATTCAAGACCAGGTGCTAGCAGTACACCACAAGCTCATGCCATTCTAAAGCTACCTCCTTTATCGCTGGACTTGGACTTTTATGACGTTGAAGCTTGATTTCAAGTCTTAGCCTTCAATAACATATTTGCATATGAAGTTCTCCTTTGTAAAATCATGTTCTGTCCCTGTAAATGCTAGTGACTAACATTGATCAGTGATTCAGTGTCACTTTTAAGATTTACAGTAACATATTCAGAACTGCTGAAAAGTTAACATGAGTGCCATTGTTTACTACAGATTATGCATATGACAGATTTATAGTTGACAAGAACTGCTGTCAGGAGTCAATAGGTCAACCGTGGATTGGTAATCTAGTTGATCCACTGATTTATGCTCAAGTGTTAATCAAACAATTGTTAATCAAGCCAAACTGGGGTTTAGAATTTGCTAAGCCTCCTGTCCAATCTTGTTCCAAGTCGATCTAGTTGATTGGCTAATCTCCTAGCCAATCTTGAGCCAAGCAATTGTAAATCAAGCCAAGCTGGGGTTAGAATCGAGTTACAGATGTACTTTTTTAAGATTTAAAATCACTCCATCTACTGCTACTAAACCATTACTTTCCATCGTCACTTAATCGAAAATGTTGTCTGTAACCTAATCAGCGGACATAATTAATAAGCATGTACAATCTCGTTCATCCACATGCACACACTGTTTATAGATTCAGTTGTAAGATATGCAAATTCCTCAAAACAGAAGCGTTTCACATCAATAAACACCAAGATCGGCACAATGCCCGGGCCAAAGAGCTACCACTTTTCTAAAAGGTAAAACCTGAACACAAAAAGGGGACGGTAAAGCAAAATCTGAACCCTATGTTAAAATTCACTACCAGATCACAGCAAAATTCAACCACTATACCAAATCTAAAGCCATTTGAACCGACGTATACTCACTGCCGGTCACACAAGTACTGGAACACTTGGATTTGACTCAAAATGCATCTCAAATTCAAAATTCAGTCAATTTACAGAAAGCTCGTCAAGATTAATTCAAGATTCAAATAAATATAAAAATTCCGCCGGCCAAACTTTGAAGTACTAAATTGTGTTTGTCAACAGTAAATTTAAAAAAAAACAGATGAAACTGAATTTGATTACAAAGTAAAACAGATCACCTGCAGTTGGTAGAGCAGCGTCCGGCGGCGGAGGAGGAGGAGGGGAGAGAGAGAGAGAGATTAATGGTGAAGAGGAATTTGTGGAGAATGGCGTAGAAGGAGGAAGAAGTTCGTTACTTGTGTTTGAATGAAGTCGCCGTAGTACTGTTGTCGTCGTCGGCGTCATCTTCTTAATTGCCAACAAGAAAGCGTGTTCGTTTTTAGCTGGGGAGGGTTTTTTCCTCCGTTTTGACTTTGACTGGGTAAATATGAATCTAGAAAATGCTTTTACCTTTTTTATTAAAAATCATGTTTGATTATCTAATTTAAATACTATGAAGGATCGTGGGATAAGTATAATTAAGGGGTGTGTGGGACCGTTTATCAAACATATATGTCGAGAGCATCTTCAACAGTTTCCCCATTTTAGAGAAAATGAGGAAAATGATGATTTTGGAACACAAATAAGCTTTAACAGCTTTCTCAAAATGGGGATAATAGGATTTTTCCCAAAATTTTCTCTAAATTTGGAGAATACTCCAAATATGATTACCAAGTGTTTTTCCAAATATGGGGAATCTGTTGGAGATGGGTGTAATTTTTTTTGGGGATTTTGACTTTTGCTTCACCATTTTGGAAATTTTTTAGGGAAGCTGTTAGAGGTGCTCTAAATGTTTGAATTAACTTAGAGCATCTCCGACAACTTCTTCATTTTGGAGAAAAAAAGAAGAATATGGAGATTTTGAGCTATAGTTTTGCACCAACAGCTTCCCTAAAAGTATACTCAAAATATAGAAATTAGGAGAGAGAAAAAGTTTTACTCCAAATATGGGGATAACCCCAAAAATGATTACTAGATGAGAGAACCAATAGAAATATTTGAAAATAATCATTTGGAGAGAGAAATAATATTATAATCAATGTTTGTTTTTCCAAAATGGTAAATCTGTTGGAGATAAATTTAATTTTTTTGGAAATTTTGACTTTTGTTTCTACATTTTGAAATTTTTTTGAGAAAGTTGTTGGAGATGCTCTTATAGTTTATGATGGTATCATACAGGAATAAGTTTTTTTTTTTTTAAACCAAATCAAGTAATAACATTAATGAAGAAGGAATAAGTTAATAAGTTGAAACAGAGTAACTTTTTAAAAACTTATATTACCGGTATAAGCACACTCTTTTTTTCATCCGGACACTAAAAACTTTTTTTACTTGTGCTACATCAAAATAAGTTAATAAACATTTTACAAACGCAATCCTAAACACCCTCTTGATGTGAGAAGTTGAGAAAAGATCTGGATTGGTAATCACTTTTCATCTCACCCCTATCTCATGAATCGTGTCTGATCCAAGAATTGATCTGGTACATCTTGGTTTTTCTTATCTTCGTGCATCTTATCCTAATGTACATCCAAGGTGGAGATCTCTTCTTACCATTTTCACCATAATTTTCAATATCACCGGAACCGAACCTTTTAAGTACATGTATTTACTTATAAAAATTGGAAAAGTATGACTATTCAATTTTGAGTTATTAAGTCCCTAATTTTTTTCTTTGAATGAAAAAATTGTCGATATTTTGGGTTTTAAATGTTATGTTCTAGAACATTTTTTCTAATAAATAAACAATTGAATTCTAAAAATATGTTGACAATATTTCTTTAAACGAAGATGATAGAAAGAATGCAAAGAAAAACAACGACTATTATTAAACGAAGAAAATTCAATAATTTATCCATTCAGAAAAAATTAACGACTTAATTCTTCAAAATAGAAATGTTGTGGATGGCTTTTTTTTCTATAAAAATCAAATCAAAATAATATTAAAACTCAAATCTCATCAAAAGATTTAACAATGTTTCTTAAAAGAAAAAACATTGTAATTAGATACATATGTAAATACTAATTGAGCAGTATTGGAATTGGACCCACCTATACCGATCTTTAAGTTATAGATAGGTTCCAGATTTTCTTTTAAATATTTAATTTAACTTTATTAAAATTATCCTTAAATATTTTAAAGTTTTAAAACGATGCTTCTTTAAGCGAGAGATATGGATTTAGGAGGTTAAAATCCTCATCCCACCTACTACAATTTGTATATTAAAAAAATCATTTTACCCAACCACTTTATTTATATATATATATATCATATATGTTGCCATTTGTCAAATCGTTAAAAGACAATATTCTTTGATTTAATAAACGTAATATATTAATTTTGATCAAAAACTTGTAAACTGATTATTTTACTCTTATTTCAATCAAATTATTTATATAGAGAGAGATGGAGCATCAAACGAATGAGAACGAATAAAATCCATTAGTGGTTTTATATTAACGCGGAAAAAAATCATGCAGATCTGAAGCCACGGCCATAATTCTTTTTTCGTGCTTTAATGTAAAATTACCAATGATTTTGTTCGTTCCCGTGTTATTTTAAATATATATTGTTCTCGTTTGAACCCGATAGTTTTTATAAAATGAATAATTACAGTGATTGCCACGGTTTAAAAAACGGATGGTTTAATTTCAGCTGAATCAAAAATTAAATAGTGGCAAGGGCTTGGGGGATGTGGTGGAATATCCCATCCACCCTAGGTTCGAGTCCAGACGTCAGCATTATGTTGCCAGGCTTAGTCTCAGACGGCTGCTTTGTTTGTTTGTTTTTAAATTGTCAATGATGTAGTCTAGACAAAGGCTAAATGAACCTTATCCAAAAAATAGTAATAAAATATTATGTATTTTTTGAAATTAATGGGGGCAGGCGAGAACCGGTGGGGATAGAAAGCGCCATGCTAACTATTGTGAGGTGAGGGGTATGTTTGATCTACGACCATATTCTTTTATGTTAAAATAAAATTGACTTTTCTATTTTTATAAATAAATGTGATCAAAAGTTGATGTTTTACATAAATTTGTACATTAAGATGTAATAAATATGTTACTGATCGACAAATAAATCAGAAAATGGTCGATTTTTATTTTATAGAGAGAGAGAGAGGAAGTCGTATTATATTTAATTAAATTTGCAGGTGAAATTGATTTAATAAGGCGATTAAATTAAATTGAATTAAATTAATACAAATACAAATACAAATACAAATACAAATACGTTAGATCATGAGTACCGCCTACCCACGAACCCACTGAACCCGAACGTCACCTCAGCGCCACATCAGCTTTTCTCTTTCCTACTCTCCTTACCCTAAAGTGGAGTACCGCCAACCCACGAACCCACTCCTACCCGCTACCCACAAATCTGCAACAAAACCTGCAAAAAAAACAATGAACCCGAATGGTTGAAATCTAGTTCACGAACCCGCCCTACCCGCTACCCCTTACCCGATCGGAACCCGCCCACCCCCGTACCGCCCTACCCGATGAACCCGCTGCTCGAACCCGGCCGTGGTACCCGAGGGCGGTACGCACGGCCTTATAAAGAAAAGTGTCACATCCTATCCTTGGTCCACGCCATAAAACTTGTACTCATTCATAGTCCAAACATTACGCAATTTAAGCATTTTTGAGCATCTCTAGTAAATTTTATAATAACTTTTCTAATAAATCATTTAAAAAAATGACATCTGTTGTAATCAAATCTCATATGTTTTAAAATATTATATTGCGCGCATATGATTAAATCATGGAGGATTTTAATCAAAAGTTTAATTTTACCCCTTTGATTATTAGTTGACAAAATGAGTTGGATTTGTTTGTTTCTGTTGGTGCAAGTGTGTCACATCTCTATATATTTATTTTGATGATTCCAAACACACCGTATTATTGTTTTTCTAACAATCTTATCCAAGTGTGCAGTTAATTGGACAACATGAAGATTTTATCTGAAGAGTCCAAGCCTGGTGTTTATGTCGTCATTATTTATATATATCTCATAATGATAAACACCCTAAAATAATATACCACTTGGATATTTCAAAAACCTAACCCAACTATTTCTTAAATTAATAAAATCCCTGATTTATCTATTTAGAAAAGATTTTATCCTTAAAAATCAATCCTTCAAAATTTAGCCAAAAGGAATGTGCTGATGTTTTTGGAAGTAAGGAAAAAGAACTCAGTTGCCTTTTTAAGCTATGGTCACTCCTGACGCATGCACCTTTTTCAGGCGGTATACCGCGTGATGCTCGGCGGTATACCGCGGCACTGTTACGAGTTGCAGGCTTTTGCAGGTTGACTTACTTTTGGTCAGCCACTTTGTCAGGCGGTATACCGCGTGGTGTATGGCGGTATACCGCGGCTCTGCTACACCATGTTGCAGGTTGCTTTTGCAGGTTGACTTCCTTTTGTCAGGATCACCTTTTCTGGGCGGTATACCGCGCCCATATAGGCGGTATACCGCGGTGAACTTTTGACCGTTGCCACGTCCAGCTTAAATACATGCAGCTTCTCAGCATTTATGTTAAGACTTACAGACATTGAATACCTAGCTCAAAAAGGATTACTCAGCTCCTCATCTCATTTAATAACTTAATCAAGTTATAATTTTTTGAGTGATCAACCTCTCACAAATCCAAGTGTTATACTTATACAAGAGTGATTAATATTGTGAGATATATTCTCTTGTAAGTATTTGAATAGTGTGAGTGATTCACGTTCTCGAGCAAAAGCAAGAGATTTTATTATCATTGTATCAAGGTTTGTGTTCTACCATAAAGAACACTTATAGTGAATCAGTGTGTCGAGAAGTGTCTCGGCAAGTGGACTAGCCAGCCAGTTGGTGGTGAACCACTTTAAATCTCGGTGTCGGTATCAACGTTCTCTACCCTTATCTCTTTATATTCCCGTTGTGCACTTAATTTTATTTATATATTTGTTGTGCATGCAATATTTATTGTTGATTTTGATAAGAGAATTTTTATTCGTGAAATATTTTTAAATACAACTTTTACCCCCCCTAAGGTTGTCCTAACAATTGGTATCAGAGCAGGTTGCAAGTTTCTTTTAAAAATCGTTGTATTTTTAAAACTTGTTCCTATTTTAAATGGCAACCTCTGAGGGAATTATCTCTACAAAAATTCCGCAAATTGACACCGAAAATTTTGGTCTTTGGGCAAATCTTTTTGAATGCTACGTTCGTGGCAAAAGTCGAAAAATTTGGGACATTATTAAAAATGGAGATTATAAACCCACCAAAACCAAAGATGGAGTAATTAGTGAAAAACCAGTAGCGGAATGGTCCGCCGCTGAGGATGCTTGGGTTTGCTTAAATTTTGAAGCTAAAAATATTCTTTTTTCGGCACTTACTAAAGATGAGATTGAACGTGTTTATTCTTGTGAAACTGCTCACGATATTTGGGAAAATCTAAATAACACTCATAGAGGAAATTCTCAAGTCAAAAGCTCAAAAATAAATATTCTTGTACATGATTATGAAATGTTTGAGATGTTAAAAGATGAGTCAATCGACTCAATGTTTAAACGTTTTAACCTTATCATGGTGAGCTTGAAAGGTCTTGGTAGAACTTATCCAAACGAAGATTACGTGCGAAAAATTCTTCGAGCGCTTCCTCCGGAGTGGATGCCGAAAATCACATCGTTGGAAGACTCCCGTGACCTCTCAATGATGAAATTAGATGATCTCATTGGAAATCTCAAAGTGCATGAAATTGCACTAAAAAGGAACAAAGATCGAGAGCATGATAAAAAGAAATCGTTGGCACTTAAAGCTTCAACTTCAAGTGACGAGAAGGAGAAGAAGAAAAAGAAGGAGAAAGCTAGCTCCTCAAAGGATCAACCCGAACATCTTGACGATGTAGCCATGTTGGTAAGAAATTTTTCTAAATTTTTAGCTAACAAAAGGTTTTCAAGAAATGATAGGTTTCAAAGAAAAGGAGATTATCGCCGTGGTGGAGAAAACCGAAGCCGAAAGTTCCATAAACGGAACGACAAAATAAATAAAAATGGCGAATCAAGCGATGATGAAGAAGCCAAGAAAAAGAAGGGCTTTTGCTACTCATGTGGAGACAAAGATCACTATGCCAACGAGTGTCCAAAAAGAAATAAACCTAAACTCAAGAAGGAGAAAGCCTTCGTTGGAGGCGCGTGGAGCGCAAGTGAAGATGAAAATGAGTATGAAGCCACTTGTCTCATGGCGGAAGGCGACGATGAGGTAAACTCGTGTTACTCAAATTATTCTAGCGATGATGAAAGTAATGATGATGATGATCTTGATATGTTAAATGATGCCTTTCAAAAAATGGTTATGCTTACAAATAATTATAAAGATGAGAACGCAAAACTAAAGGAAGAATTATTATTAAGTAAAAAGGAAATTCATGATAGCAAACAAAAAATTGCATGCGATAATGAAAAAATCATAAATTTAGAAAATAAATTAAGTGAAAAATATGTTTGCAATTCTTGTGACATTTTAAATAAAGAAATTGCATGCCTTGAGAAAAGAATAGTTGAAAATGATTTATGTGCTAATTGTGATGTGCTTAAAAAGGAAAATGCATGTTTAAAAGAAAAATGTGATAAACATGAAAAAGATAATTTGCTAGCACATGCCTTTCAAAGTAGCAATGAGAAAGTGCTTAAAATGTTAAATATGTCAAATAGCACTAATTGTAGAAAAGGCGTTGGTTCCGATATGTGTAAAGATAAGTGTGTATGTATGCCTATCAAAAGATATTTTGAACCACCTAAAAATGTTGAAATGAGAAAACCGTATGTGCAAAAATCCTCATATATGTCCAACATAAATAATGTGAATTATAAGTCTAGGAAATCTTATGCATGCATGTATAATAGTAAATTTTCTAGACCAAAAAATAGTGTGAATATGCATGCTCCTTTTTACGTCCTTGATAAATATGATCGTAAAATTAAAATGGTACCAAAGTGGATTCCTAAAGGCTCCTTTAGTGTTGATAATCCCGGTGGTATGCGTTTATGGCTTTAAATGTGTTACATATTATATATATAGTTTGAATATAATTTATTGTATATATTATATATAAGTAATATAATAGTATATGTACTTTTATATTGTTTATATATATGTACTGTTTATATATATATATACCTACGCACTACATATATATATACTTTGTGTGTTTTATATATATATTAATATTGTTTGATGTATTATATATATATATTAATATTGTGTAATGTATTATATATATATATTCTGTTTGACTTTATATATATGCATGTTGGTTGACATTGAAACTAATTGTCAAGGACCCATAAGATGTGGGGACCATAAAAGTTGTACTTTAAATGTTGTAGATAAATCTTGATATGGATTGGATTCTTGATAGTGGATGCACACGTCACATGACCGGAAACCATAATCTTTTTTCATCATATGAGTCATGTGATGGTGGACTAGTAATTTTTGGAGGAAACTCCAAAGGAAAGGTAATTGGGAAAGGTACAATTTCTTGCAACAATGTTACTTTTTTAGATGTTACGCATGTTGATAATTTGAAATTTAACTTGCTAAGTGTTCGTCAACTGTGCAAAAATGGTATAAATGTTGTTTTTGAAGAAAACTCTTGCAAAATTCTGAAAAATGGTAAAGTTCTTTTAAATGGGGTTATAAAAGGAAATCTTTATGTTTGTAAAACTGATGTAAATGAAAATGTTTGTTTATCTTCCGTATATGATAATTCGACTTTGTGGCATAGACGTTTAGGTCACGCTAACCTTAGATTAATTCAAAATTTGAAAAATAAGGAGCTTGTGAGTAACCTTCCAAAATTAAAATTTGATAATCATTTTTGTGATGCATGTCGTGTCGGCAAACAAACTCATGTTTCTCATAAATCAAAAAATGTGATTTCAACTAAAAGAGTTTTAGAACTTTTACACATGGATCTTTTTGGCCCTATGGCCATTCAAAGTTTTGGAGGAAATTATTACACTCTAGTAATTGTAGATGATTTTTCCCGTTATACGTGGACTTTATTTTTAAAACATAAAAATGAAGCTTTTCAAAAATTTAAGATTTTGGGAAAACGAATTCAAAACCAACAAGGTTGCACGATTGTTTCGATTCGTACGGACCATGGACGCGAATTCGATAATGAAACTCAATTTGGTGCGTTTTGCGACAAATATGGTATAACGCACAATTTTTCTGCTCCTCGCACTCCTCAATCTAATGGGGTTGTGGAGAGGAAAAATAGAACCCTACAAGAAATGAGTAGGACTATGCTCAATGAACATCAAGTTCCCCAAAAGTTTTGGTGTGATGCCGTAGCTACCGCGACCTATGTCCTCAATCGTGTGCTAATTAGAAGTATCCTAAATAAGACCCCTTATGAGATCCTACGTGGTAGAAAGCCTTCCTTAGCCCATCTTAAGGTATTTGGTTGTAAATGTTTTATTTTAGACACCAAATCTTATTTGACCAAATTTGACCCAAAAGCCTATGAGGGAGTATTCCTTGGTTATTCTTGGAATAGCAAAGCCTATAGAGTCCTTAATAAAGAGACCATGGTTGTAGAAGAATCTGTTGGTGCAAGTGTACCCAGCTTTAAATATTGTGATATATTTTTGGTACACATAAAATCACATCTCTATATTTATTTTGATGATTACAAAACACACCGCATTTTTTGTTATCTAATATTTTATCTGAGTGTGCAGATATTTAAATGATCTCGATAATTTTTTATCTGAAGAATCCAAGTCTGAAGAGTTTCGTCATTTTATTTTAAAATGATAAACACCCTAAAATATTTTATCACTTGGATATTTCGTATCTATATAAATATATTTGAATCAAATATATATATACAATATTTTTTTTATATATATTAAATCACTTGATATATATATATATATGCTGCTACTGTTCTTCATTAATTGCAAGAAGTGTGTTCAGCCGTTGTAACCCTGCGTTGCCTTGCTCTCATTGGACAAAACTTCAGGCGGTATACCGCCAAGGTCTTCGCGGTATACCGCGGGTACTGTTCATCTGTCACATCCTCTGCATTTGAAGCTTCTATTGTCAGAAACCCTATCAGGCGGTATACCGCCATGTGCAACGCGGTATACCGCGGGTACACAATGCCGTTTGTTTGTGCAGGTTGACCTTCTCCTCTGCTGTACTTTTTCTGACGCAGGTATACCGCGATGGTCTGGCGGTATACCGCGAAATCCTCAAGACTGTTGATCATCCAGTATAAATACATGCATCCAGCAGCATTCAAGGCTACACCAACTTCAGCAATAAATTCTCCCTCAGCATTTGATTATTATTCTGCTGCTTTCTTACTCACACTAAATCACTTAAACTGATAAAATTAATTTTTTGAGCAAGAAATCTTGAGTTGATAGCAGATTAAAATCTCTCGATTAGTTGAATCAGCAACACAACTCAAGTGATCAAACTCTCTAAAAATATCCAAGTGATAAACCTTATTCAAGAGTGATTATTCATATTAAAATTTATACCCTCTTGTAAGTGTTTGAATTAGAGTGAGTGATCCACATTAATCTCTCAAAGAAGAGTGTTTCGCGTTTGTTGTATTAAGGTTTGTGTTTCTACCGTAAAGAACACGTTTCGTATTGGATCTCCGAGAAGTGTTATTTTCTCGAGGTGGACTAGCCAACTTTGTGTTTGGTGAACCACTTTAAAAATATCGTTGTCAAGTATTCTCTTTCCCTTTTCTCTTTACATTTCCGCTGTGCATTTAAATTATATCTGTTTATATAATTGTTGTATACTTATTTATTTATCTCTGCTTTATTTATTCTGTATTTATTTGTTCAAAGAATTTTTTGAAAGAAAAAGATTTTAAATACAACCTTACCCCCCCCTTAGGTTGTCCAACATTTGGTATCAGAGCAGGTCTTTCAAAATATTCTGCATATTTTTCTCTTATTCTTCTAAATGGCTCAACAAACTAATATCGTGTTTTCAAAACCTCCTTTGATAGATACTGAAAAGTTTGGCATTTGGGCCGAGCTATTTGAATGTCACGTGCGTGGCAAAAATCAAAAGATTTGGAATATCATAGAAAAAGGGAATTTTAAACCCACCATTGTGAAAGATGATGTTTATATTGATAAACCTATAGATGACTGGACTACTTCTGATGAAGCTCATTTTTGTTTAAACTTTGAAGCTAAGAATATATTATATGCTGCTTTAACAACTGATGAGATTGAAAGAGTATATACATATAAAACTGCAAATCAAATATGGGAAAGTTTAAATAATACTCATCGTGGAAACACGGAGGTTAAATCTAGTAAAGTAAATATTTTAGTTCACGATTATGAACTATTCGAAATGAAACAAGATGAGTCAATTGACTCAATGTTTAAAAGATTTAACCTTATTGTGACTACTTTGAAAGGTTTGGATCGCACTTATCCTAACGAGGACTATATAAGGAAAATCCTACGTGCTCTTCCTTCGGAGTGGATGCAAAAGATAACATCTTTAGAAGACTCCCGTGACCTTTCCATAATGAAGATAGATGACTTGATCGGTAATCTTAAAGTGCATGAAATTGCACTTAAAAGAAACAAAGATCGGGAGCAAGTTAAAAAGAAATCAATCGCTCTCAATGTCTCAACACCAAAAGATGAGAAGAAAAAGGAGAAAGCTAGCTCCTCGAAAGATCCATCCGAAACTCTCGATGAAGTCGCCATGTTGGTAAGAAACTTTTCCAAATTTCTTAATAATAATAATAAATTTTCTAACAATGGCAGATTTCAAAGAAACGGTAACTACCGTCGTGGTGGTGATAATCGAAGTCGTAAGTTCCATAAACGAGACGAAAAAGTTAAGAAAAATGGCGACTCGAGTGAAGACGATAAAGCTAAGCCAAAGAGAGGCTTTTGCTACTCATGTGGTGACAAAGACCACTACGCCAATGAATGTCCGAAAAAGAACAAGTTCCAAAAGAAGAAGGAGAAAGCCTTCATTGGAGGCGCGTGGAGCGAGAGTGAAGAAGAAGATGACTATCAAGCCATTTGTCTTATGGCCGAAAGCGACGACGAGGTAAAATCTTCTTACTCGGATTACGATAGTGATTATGAAAGTGATAGTGAAAATAATCTTGAAGAATTATATGAATCTTTTCATAAAATGGCCGCTCTTGCAAATCGTTACCAAGATGAGAATGCTATGTTAAAAGAAACTGTAAATGCATGTAAAAAGGAAATAAAAAATGTTAAACAAAAATCTGAAAATGATATGGATATAATTGCTAAATTAGAAACTAAATTAGGAGAAAAAGATTTTTGTAAATCTTGTGATGCTTTAAATAAAGAAATTGCATGCTTAAATAAAAAATCACATGAAAATATTATTTGTACAAAATGTGATATTCTTGAGAATGAGATTACATGCTTAAAGGCTAAATGTGCTTCATATGAAAAAGATAACATGCTAGCTAAAGCCTTTGAAAGTAGTAATAAAAAGGTTCTTAACATGCTTAATATGCCTAACCGTATAAAATGTAGAAAAGGCATTGGTTCCAATACTTGTGTTGATAAATGTTCATGTATACCCATCAAAAGATTTTATGAATCACCTAAAGTAAATACAAGAAATCAATATGTGCAAAAACCTCCGTATGTGCGTAAAATAAATAATGTAAATTATAATACGAGAAAACCGTATGCTCGCATGTATCATGATAAATATTCTAAACCTAATAATAATGCGAATGTAAATGCTTGTTTTTATGTGTATGACAAATATAATCGCAAAATTAAAATGGTAAATAAATGGATTCCAAAAGGAATGTTTAGTAATGATAATCCCGGTGGTATGCGTTTATGGTTTTAAATGTGTTATGTATATGTGTTATATATTATATATAAGTAAAATATTGTTATTTGTACTTTTTATACTATTCATATATATATATACATACGTACTGCACATATATATATACATTTTATTTAATTCTTTTAATTCTTATATATATATACTTTGTTTGTTTAATGTGTTATATATATATATATTAATATGGTTTGATGTATTATATATTGTGTAATGTATTATATATATATATATATTGTTTGACTTTATATATATGCATATTGGTTGACATTGAAACTAATTGTCAAGGACCCACAAGAAATGGGGACCATAAAAGTTACATCTTCATTATTGTAGATTGACCTTGATATGGACTGGATACTCGATAGTGGTTGCACACGTCACATGACCGGAAACAATAATCTCTTTTCTTCATATAAGTCATGTGATGGTGGACAGGTAATTTTTGGAGGAAACTCCAAAGGAAATATAATTGGTAGAGGTACAGTCTCTTGCAATAATGTTCAATTTCTTAATGTTAATCATGTTGATAATTTACATTTTAATTTGTTAAGTGTTCGCCAATTGTGTAAAAATAATACAACTGTTGTCTTCGAAGAAGATTCTTGTAAAATCATAAAAAATGGCAAAGTTCTTTTAAATGGCTTTGTAAAAGGAAATTTATATATTTGTAAAACTGTTGTATCTGATAATGTATGCTTATCTTCTATTAATGATGTTTCTACTTTATGGCATAGGCGTTTAGGTCACGCTAATCTAAGATTAATGCAAAACTTAAAAAATAAGGAGCTTGTGAGTGACCTGCCAAAATTAAAGTTTGATAATCATTTTTGTGATGCTTGTCGTGTCGGCAAACAACATCACGTTTCTCATAAATCAAAAAATGTTATTTCTACTCAAAGAGTTTTAGAACTTTTACATATGGATCTTTTTGGCCCGATGGCTATTCAAAGTTTTGGAGGAAACTTTTATACTTTGGTTATTGTGGATGATTATTCCCGTTATACTTGGACTTTATTTTTGAGACATAAAAATGAGGCTTTTGAAAAGTTTAAAATTTTGGGAAAACGAATTCAAAACCAACAAGGTTGTACGATTGTTTCCATACGTACGGACCATGGACGAGAATTCGATAATGATGTACAATTTGGTGCCTTTTGTGATAAACATGGTATAACTCATAACTTTTCGGCTCCTCGAACTCCTCAATCTAACGGGGTTGTTGAAAGGAAAAATCGAACGTTGCAAGAAATGAGTAGAACTATGCTAAACGAACATCAAGTTCCCCAAAAGTTTTGGTGTGATGCCGTTGCTACCGCGACCTATGTGCTTAACCGTGTCCTAATTAGAGGTATCCTAAATAAGACACCCTATGAACTTTACCGAGGTAGAAAACCTTCCCTAGCTCACCTAAAAGTTTTTGGTTGTAAATGTTTCATTTTAAACACCAAATCCTACCTAACCAAATTTGACCCCAAAGCCTATGAGGGAGTTTTCCTAGGTTATTCTTGGAATAGCAAAGCCTATAGAATCCTAAATAAGGAAACCATGGTAGTGGAAGAATCCCTTAATGTTAGTTTTGACGAAAATCCTCCCAAACCGAGTGCACCCTTAGCAAATGATAATATCCGTGAAGGAGACGTCTTAGCCCAACAACTTAGTACCTTGGATTTAGGTACCCAACCTTCCACAAATAATATTGAATCTAGTGATGCCCCTCCATGCTTTATTCCACAAGGTATAGATGATCCTAACCTTAGAACCGCTCGAGGCCATCCCGTAGATCAAATTATAGGTGACCTAAACCAAAGGACAACTAGATCACAAATCCTTACCCATTGTGCTTTCCATGCCTTTATCTCAACCATAGAACCTAAAACCATAGATGAAGCTTTAGGTGATGAGGATTGGATATTGGCCATGCAAGATGAGTTAAACCAATTTACTAGGAATGATGTGTGGGACTTAGTGCCTAGCCCTAGTAGTCAAACCATTATTGGCACAAGATGGGTCTTCCGAAACAAGGTAGACGAGAACGGTGGAGTCACACGAAACAAGGCACGTTTAGTTGCCAAGGGGTACAGTCAACAAGAAGGTATAGATTATGACGAAACCTTTGCACCGGTTGCAAGGTTGGAGTCTATTCGAATGCTTCTCGCTTTTGCAAATGCTAAAGATTTTAAGTTATTTCAAATGGATGTTAAAAGTGCTTTCTTAAATGGTATTATAAATGAGGAGGTATACGTTTCTCAACCTCCCGGTTTTGAAAGTTTTGAAAACCCGACACATGTTTATAAATTAAAAAAGGCGCTTTATGGTTTAAAGCAGGCTCCGCGTGCTTGGTATGATAGATTAAAAACCTTTTTTAATTGTTAGTGGTTATATTATGGGTAAAATTGATAATACTTTATTTGTGAAATATGTTCAAAATGATATTGTGGTTGTGCAAGTATATGTTGATGATATTATTTTTGGTTCCACTAATGAAAAATTGTGTAATGAATTTTCTGCGAAAATGACAAGCGAATTTGAAATGAGCATGATGGGAGAGTTAAAATACTTCTTAGGATTGCAAATAAAACAATGTGAAACTGGTATTTTTATTAGTCAATCTAAATATTGTAAAGATATGTTGAAAAAGTTTAACTTTGAAAATGTGAAACCCGTTGAAACTCCAATGACCACAAATTTGCAATTATCTCGTGACGAGGAGGGAAACGATTTTAATGAAAAGATTTATCGTGGTATGATTGGTAGTTTATTATATTTAACTGCTAGTAGACCTGATATTATGTTTAGTGTATGTTTATGTGCTCGTTTTCAATCTTCACCTAAACAATCTCACTATGAAGCTGTCAAGCGTATTTTTCGTTATTTACGAGGTACTACTAATCTTGGCTTATGGTACGCAAAGCAACCCGAGTTAGAAGTAACGTGTTTTGCCGATTCCGATCTTGGTGGATCTATTGTTGACCGAAAAAGTACTAGTGGGGTATGTGCCTTTATAGGTCTCTCACTTGTATCTTGGTTCTCTAAGAAACAACAATCCGTAGCTTTGTCTACCACCGAAGCGGAATATGTAGCCGCCGCAAGAGCATGTGCTCAAGTCCTATGGATGAAACACACACTTACCGATTTTGAGGTACACCTAACCAAAATTCCAATTATGTGTGATAACTCAAGTGCCATAAACTTAAGTAAAAATCCCGTTTTACATTCTCGTACAAAACATATTGAATTGAGACATCACTTTTTACGAGATAATGTTCAAAAAGGCAAAATCGTGCTTGAAAAGGTTGATTCGGAAGATAATTTGGCCGATATTTTCACAAAAGCCCTTAACAAAAAAGCGTTCTTTAAATTAAGGCTTGGTTTAGGCATGCTTGAGTATAACCCTTGATAAATACTAACTCTCAAATATTTCATCTCTTGAGGGGGAGCATCTTTCGAGGGGGAGCATAAGCGATTTTCTTAAACCCTTTTTGCTTCGACAAAAGGGGGAGAGAAACCGAGTATGCTCTCGTGTTTAGCGTTGTGTTTGTCATCATCAAAAAGGGGGAGATTGTTGGTGCAAGTGTACCCAGCTTTAAATATTGTGATATATTTTTGGTACACATAAAATCACATCTCTATATTTATTTTGATGATTACAAAACACACCGCATTTTTTGTTATCTAATATTTTATCTGAGTGTGCAGATATTTAAATGATCTCGATAATTTTTTATCTGAAGAATCCAAGTCTGAAGAGTTTCGTCATTTTATTTTAAAATGATAAACACCCTAAAATATTTTATCACTTGGATATTTCGTATCTATATAAATATATTTGAATCAAATATATATATACAATATTTTTTTATATATATTAAATCACTTGATATATATATATATATGCTGCTACTGTTCTTCATTAATTGCAAGAAGTGTGTTCAGCCGTTGTAACCCTGCGTTGCCTTGCTCTCATTGGACAAAACTTCAGGCGGTATACCGCCAAGGTCTTCGCGGTATACCGCGGGTACTGTTCATCTGTCACATCCTCTGCATTTGAAGCTTCTATTGTCAGAAACCCTATCAGGCGGTATACCGCCATGTGCAACGCGGTATACCGCGGGTACACAATGCCGTTTGTTTGTGCAGGTTGACCTTCTCCTCTGCTGTACTTTTTCTGACGCAGGTATACCGCGATGGTCTGGCGGTATACCGCGAAATCCTCAAGACTGTTGATCATCCAGTATAAATACATGCATCCAGCAGCATTCAAGGCTACACCAACTTCAGCAATAAATTCTCCCTCAGCATTTGATTATTATTCTGCTGCTTTCTTACTCACACTAAATCACTTAAACTGATAAAATTAATTTTTTGAGCAAGAAATCTTGAGTTGATAGCAGATTAAAATCTCTCGATTAGTTGAATCAGCAACACAACTCAAGTGATCAAACTCTCTAAAAATATCCAAGTGATAAACCTTATTCAAGAGTGATTATTCATATTAAAATTTATACCCTCTTGTAAGTGTTTGAATTAGAGTGAGTGATCCACATTAATCTCTCAAAGAAGAGTGTTTCGCGTTTGTTGTATTAAGGTTTGTGTTTCTACCGTAAAGAACACGTTTCGTATT
Source organism: Saussurea involucrata (assembly GCA_033807775.1). Taxonomy (NCBI): domain Eukaryota; kingdom Viridiplantae; phylum Streptophyta; class Magnoliopsida; order Asterales; family Asteraceae; genus Saussurea; species Saussurea involucrata. Next base: position 1,548,548 of record CM066315.1, read on the forward strand.
GGATCTCCGAGAAGTGTTATTTTCTCGAGGTGGACTAGCCAACTTTGTGTTTGGTGAACCACTTTAAAAATATCGTTGTCAAGTATTCTCTTTCCCTTTTCTCTTTACATTTCCGCTGTGCATTTAAATTATATCTGTTTATATAATTGTTGTATACTTATTTATTTATCTCTGCTTTATTTATTCTGTATTTATTTGTTCAAAGAATTTTTTGAAAGAAAAAGATTTTAAATACAACCTTACCCCCCCCTTAGGTTGTCCAACAGAATCCCTAAATGTAAGCTTTGATGAAAGTCCTCCTAAACCTAGTGCACCCTTAGTAAATGATAATGGTTGTGAAGGAGATGCACTAGCCCAACATCTTAGAACCTTGGACTTAGGTACCCAATCTCTTACAAACAATGTAGAATCTAGTGATGCCCCTCCATGTTATGTTCCACAAGGAGTAGATGATCCTAACCTTAGAACATCTAGAGGCCATCCCGTAGATCAAATCATAGGTGACCTAAACCAAAGAACGACTAGATCACAAATCCATACCCTTTGTGCCTTTCACGCCTTTATCTCAGCCATTGAACCTAAAAACATAGAAGAAGCTTTAGGTGATGAGGATTGGATAATGGCCATGCAAGAAGAGTTAAACCAGTTTACTAGGAATGATGTGTGGGACTTAGTTCCTTGCCCTAGCGGTCAAACCATTATTGGCACACGATGGGTCTTTCGTAACAAGGTAGACGAAAACGGTGAAGTCACCCGAAACAAGGCACGTTTAGTTGCAAAGGGGTACAATCAACAAGAAGGTATCGATTATGATGAAACCTTTGCACCAGTTGCAAGGTTAGAGTCTATTCGAATGCTTCTCGCTTTTGCAAATGCTAAAATTTTTAAATTATATCAAATGGATGTCAAAAGTGCTTTCCTAAATGGTTTTATAAATGAGGAGGTATATGTTTCCCAACCTCCCGGCTTTGAAAATTTTGAAAATCCGACGCATGTTTATAAATTAAAAAAGGCGCTTTATGGTTTAAAGCAAGCTCCGCGTGCGTGGTATGATAGATTAAAATCCTTTTTAATTACAAGTGGTTATATTATGGGTAAAATAGATAATACTTTGTTTGTCAAATATGCTCAAAATGATATTGTGGTTGTGCAAGTGTATGTTGATGATATTATCTTTGGTTCTACAAATGAAAATCTTTGTAATGAATTTGCTACAAAAATGACTAATGAATTTGAAATGAGCATGATGGGAGAATTAAAATTCTTCTTAGGATTGCAAATAAAACAAAGTGAAAATGGTACTTTTATAAGTCAGTCAAAATACTGTAAAGACATGTTGAAAAAGTTTAATTTTGAAAATGTCAAACCTGTTGAAACTCCGATGACCACTAATCTAAAATTATCTAGTGACGAAGAGGGAACCGATTTTAATGAAAAGATTTATCGTGGCATGATTGGTAGCTTATTGTATTTAACTGCTAGTAGACCTGATATCATGTATAGTGTGTGTTTATGTGCTCGCTTTCAATCTTCGCCTAAACAATCTCACTATGAAGCCGTCAAGCGTATTTTTAGATATCTTAGAGGGACTACGAATCTTGGACTATGGTATCCAAAACAACCCGAGCTAGAAGTAACATGCTTCACCGATTCCGATCTTGGTGGCTCGATGGTTGATCGAAAAAGCACTAGTGGAGTATGTGCCTTTATAGGTCTCTCGCTTGTGTCTTGGTTTTCCAAGAAACAACATTCCGTAGCCTTATCCACTACCGAAGCGGAATATGTGGCCGCCGCGAGAGCGTGTGCTCAAGTTCTATGGATGAAGCACACACTTACCGACTTTGAGGTACGTCAATCCAAAATTCCAATTATGTGTGATAACTCAAGTGCTATAAACCTAAGTAAAAATCCCGTTTTACATTCTCGTACCAAACATATTGAGTTGCGACATCATTTTCTACGAGATAATGTTCAAAAAGGCCACATCGTGCTTGAAAAAGTTGATTCCGAAGACAATTTGGCCGATATTTTTACTAAAGCCCTAAACAAAAAATCATTCTTTAAATTAAGACTTGGTTTAGGCATGCTTGAGTATAACCCATGAGATAATGCTACTCTCAATTATAAGCATATTTTGAGGGGGAGCAACTCTCGAGGGGGAGCATAGCGTCTTTCTTAACCCTTTTTGCTTCGACAAAAGGGGGAGAGAAACCGAGTATGCTCTCGTGTTTAGCGGTTGTGTTTGTCATCATCAAAAAGGGGGAGATTGTTGGTGCAAGTGTGCCACATCTCTATATATTTATTTTGATGATTCCAAACACACCGTATTATTGTTTTTCTAACAATCTTATCCAAGTGTGCAGTTAATTGGACAACATGAAGATTTTATCTGAAGAGTCCAAGCCTGGTGTTTATGTCGTCATTATTTATATATATCTCATAATGATAAACACCCTAAAATAATATACCACTTGGATATTTCAAAAACCTAACCCAACTATTTCTTAAATTAATAAAATCCCTTATTTATCTATTTAGAAAAGATTTTATCCTTAAAAATCAATCCTTCAAAATTTAGCCAAAAGGAATGTGCTGATGTTTTTGGAAGTAAGGAAAAAGAACTCAGTTGCCTTTTTAAGCTATGGTCACTCCTGACGCAGGCACCTTTTTCAGGCGGTATACCGCGTGATGCTCGGCGGTATACCGCGGCACTGTTACGAGTTGCAGGCTTTTGCAGGTTGACTTACTTTTGGTCAGCCACTTTGTCAGGCGGTATACCGCGTGGTGTATGGCGGTATACCGCGGCTCTGCTACACCATGTTGCAGGTTGCTTTTGCAGGTTGACTTCCTTTTGTCAGGATCACCTTTTCTGGGCGGTATACCGCGCCCATATAGGCGGTATACCGCGGTGAACTTTTGACCGTTGCCACGTCCAGCTTAAATACATGCAGCTTCTCAGCATTTATGTTAAGACTTACAGACATTGAATACCTAGCTCAAAAAGGATTACTCAGCTCCTCATCTCATTTAATAACTTAATCAAGTTATAATTTTTTGAGTGATCAACCTCTCACAAATCCAAGTGTTATACTTATACAAGAGTGATTAATATTGTGAGATATATTCTCTTGTAAGTATTTGAATAGTGTGAGTGATTCACGTTCTCGAGCAAAAGCAAGAGATTTTATTATCATTGTATCAAGGTTTGTGTTCTACCATAAAGAACACTTATAGTGAATCAGTGTGTCGAGAAGTGTCTCGGCAAGTGGACTAGCCAGCCAGTTGGTGGTGAACCACTTTAAATCTCGGTGTCGGTATCAACGTTCTCTACCCTTATCTCTTTATATTCCCGTTGTGCACTTAATTTTATTTATATATTTGTTGTGCATGCAATATTTATTGTTGATTTTGATAAGAGAATTTTTATTCGTGAAATATTTTTAAATACAACCTTTACCCCCCCTAAGGTTGTCCTAACAGTTTCATTTTAATACGGAAGCAAAAACATGTTTGAGAGAAATGATGGTATGTGTTTATTAAATAAACATTTACTTTCATAACCATTTCAATTACCTTATAGGATTAACATAATAATAAGTATCGAGAATCTTACTCGATAAGAAAAAGATAATTATCTAAACTCTTACCTGGTAATTGACACTTATCCAGGGGCGCAACATGACCGTTATAGTCTCATGTGTAGAAATATAATATTGCAAAAATTTAGAATTCCAAATGACGAGTACGTAGCTTTTTTTCCTATGATCTAATAATAAATTTTAAAGAAAAATTGTTAATGAAAGACCAAGGGGTCGTTTATCAAACGTTAACCCAATAAGCGCTTACCAAGTCATATTACCTTAACGGATAAACATGACAAGTACCGAAAATTTTACTCGGTAACAACAATGATAACAACCAAGAGTCTTATCTTGAAGTAAATGTGACGACCCTTCCAGGTTAGCGTTTATCGGGTAAATTGTTACATATTGTACCACTTTTATAGAGTAAAAATCTCGTCCGACAAGGTAAGTGATAGTGTTAATCTTACCGATAAGCACTTACCGCGTAAGTATCTGGGTAACAACCCCTAAAACTCAAACCCTTTAAACTATTAACCGAAAAATAGTAATACAAATTTGTTGTGTTTGTGTACTATTATGAACTAATAAAAAAACTTTTATATTAGTAATATAACACTATATACCAACTTAAATAATTTTTTTTATATTATTTAAAAACTAAATTTTATATACAACTGATATTAATAATTTAATATGTAGTGTATGGACGGAAAAATGTCAGAAATTGAAGACTGTATCGTATGTGATACCAATACCTCAAGAATATAGCCATATGATGATGACCATGTGAGATGTCAGTCAGTTCATAGTTCATGTATAGTATTTGAGTCAAAAAGCGGGGTGGTCATGTAACACCTCAAATTTTCATTATTTTTGTATTTAAAAGTGAATGGGGTCGATTTGTATTTTAGTCTAAATATTGGACTTTTTGTAAAAAAGGGTTGAAAGTTAAAATGACCAAAGTTTAAACTAATTATGAAAATTAAAAATATGAAGGTTTGTTTGGTCATTAGTTGAAACCTTGAAGTTGAGGGTGTGTTTGGTTATTTTTGGAAAGTTAGGTGTAGATAAGGTGAAGGTCGGCTGAAAATGAGATTTTTATCTCATTTGAAGTTTCCTGAGAGTTAGGTTTGCATCAAGAACAGAGAAAAGAAGAAGAAGAAGAAATTGAATTGGTTTTGCTAGGTAAGTATGGTTGTTCCTTATATCTAAATTTGAATCATTATTGGTAGTTGATTTTGAGTATTGCTTGGTATTGATTTAGTAGGAAGAAGAATCTGATTTTGGAAATCAACTTGTGCTGGGTCAAGAACTTCCAGGTGAGTTCATCTCTTTCAAATTGATGTTAAGTGAAATTGAGTAAGATATTTGGTAGTAAACTGTCTGAATGTTTTGGTAATTATGTATTGAGATTGAATCGACCAATAAATTGAACGAAGATGAGCTTTTAAAAGTGAAATTAATGTGCAGTTCGAAGTTCCAGAATTGATAGGATCCGGAATTGATGGGATCCGGTTTCATAGGATCCGGAATCGAGTTGGGATCAGGAATTGGGTTAGGATCCGGAATCGAGTTGGGATCCGGAATTGGGTTGTGATCCGGAATTGATGGGATCCGGTTTCATAGGATCCGGAATCGAGTTGGGATCCGGAATTGGGTTAGGATCCGGAATCGAGTTGGGATCCGGAATTTAGTTGGGATCCGGAATCGAGTTGGAATCCGAAATTGATTTGGATCCGGTTCTGGATAGTTCCGGACTTTGAGTTCGAAATACTTTTCCGGATGCATTATCTGGTTAAGCATTTCTAAAACATTTCTCGGGGCGCTGCCCCCAGATCCCGCAAGGGCGTTGCCTCTTGACCCCATCCGCTAACCGGGTAGCAGAACCCCCGTGCTAAGTTGCCGAAGGGGGACAATTGAGGATAAGGATACTGTTAGACAACCTAAGGGGGGGTAAGGTTGTAATTTAAATCTTTTACTTTCAAAAATTCTTTTATAAATAAATACAGTACAGAAACAGTATAAATAAATCAGAGTATAGAAATAATAAATAAACAATTATATAAACAGATATAATTTAAATGCACAGCGGAAATGTAAATAGATAAGGGAAAGAGAATACTTGACAACGATATTTTTAAAGTGGTTCACCAAACACAAAGTTGGCTAGTCCACCTCGAGAAAATAACACTTCTCGGAGATCCAATACGAAAACGTGTTCTTTACGGTAGAAACACAAACCTTAGTACAACAAACGCGAATCACTCTACTTTGAGAGATTTATGTGGATCACTCACTCTATTCAAACACTTACAAGAGGGTATAATTTTAATATGAATAATCACTCTTGAATAAGGTTTATCACTTGGATATTTTTAGAGAGTTTGATCACTTGAGTTGTGTTGCTGATTCAACTAATCGAGAGATTTTAATCTGCTATCAACTCAAGATTTCTTACTCAAAAACGAGTTTTATAATTTTAACAGTTTAAATATCAAGAGAAGAAGCTGCAGAGTCTTTATCAAATGCAGAGGAGTTAATGTAAATTCGTGATCTTGAATGCTGGAGGTTGCAAGATATTTATACTGGATGAGCAACAGGGCAGAAGCATTCGCGGTATACCGGCTATCTCCCGCGGTATACCGTGCAGAGTAAAAAGTACTTGTCAGTTGTCAGAGAGAAGGTCAACCCTGCAAAGAACAAACGGTAATGGTACCCGCGGTATACCGCGTTGCACACGGCGGTATACCGCCTGACAGTCGTACACAAGGGCAGTGGCGCTGGATGGCTTCTTTCGGCTGAACAATCTTTTGCATTTAATGATGAACAGTAGCAACATATATATATATATATCATGCGATTTATATATATATTTAATATATAAAAAAAATATGTATTATATATATATTTGATTCAAATATATTTATATAGATACGAAATATCCAAGTGATAAAATATTTTAGGGTGTTTATCATTTTTAAAATAAAATGACGAAACTCTTCAGACTTGGATTCTTCAGATAAAATTTATCGAGATAATTAAATAGCTGCACACTCAGATAAAATATTAGATAACAAATAATGCGGTGTGTTTTGTAATCATCAAAATAAATATGGAGATGTGATTTTATGTGTACCAAAAATATATCACAATATTAAAGCTGGGTACACTTGCACCAACAATCTCCCCCTTTTTGATGATGACAAACACAACGCTAAACACGAGAGCATACTCGGTTTCTCTCCCCCTTTTGTCGAAGCAAAAAGGGTTTAAGAAAGTCGCTTATGCTCCCCCTCGAAAGATGCTCCCCCTCAAAATATGAAATATTTGAGAGTTAGTATTTTTAAGGGTTATACTCAAGCATGCCTAAACCAAGTCTTAATTTAAAGAACGCTTTTTTGTTAAGGGCTTTTGTAAAAATATCGGCCAAATTATCTTCCGAATCAACCTTTTCAAGCACGATTTTGCCTTTTTGAACATTATCTCGTAAAAAGTGATGTCTCAATTCAATATGTTTTGTACGAGAGTGTAAAACGGGATTTTTACTTAAGTTTATGGCACTTGAGTTATCACACATAATTGGAATTTTGGTTAGGTGTACCTCAAAATCGGTAAGTGTGTGTTTCATCCAAAGGACTTGAGCACACGCTCTTGCGGCGGCTACATATTCCGCTTCGGTTGTAGACAAAGCTACGGATTGTTGTTTCTTAGAGAACCAAGACACAAGTGAGAGACCTATAAAGGCACATACCCCACTAGTACTCTTTCGGTCAACAATAGATCCACCAAGATCGGAATCGGCGAAACACGTTACTTCTAACTCGGGTTTCTTTGCGTACCATAAGCCAAGATTAGTAGTACCTCGTAAATATCGAAAAATACGCTTGACAGCTTCATAGTGAGATTGTTTAGGTGAAGATTGAAAACGAGCACATAAACATACACTAAACATAATATCAGGTCTACTAGCAGTTAAATATAATAAACTACCAATCATACCACGATAAATCTTTTCATTAAAATCGTTTCCCTCCTCGTCACGAGATAATTGTAAGTTTGTGGTCATTGGAGTTTCAACGGGTTTGACATTTTCAAAGTTAAACTTTTTCAACATATCTTTACAATATTTAGATTGACTAATAAAAATACCAGTTTCACATTGTTTTATTTGCAATCCTAAGAAGTATTTTAACTCTCCCATCATGCTCATTTCAAACTCGCTTGTCATTTTCGCAGAAAATTCATTACACAGTTTTTCATTAGTGGAACCAAAAATAATATCATCAACATATACTTGCACAACCACAATATCATTTTGAACATATTTCACAAATAAAGTATTATCTATTTTACCCATAATATAACCACTAACAATTAAAAAGGTTTTTAATCTATCATACCACGCACGCGGAGCTTGCTTTAAACCATAAAGCGCCTTTTTCAATTTATAAACATGTGTCGGGTTTTCAAAACTTTCAAAACCGGGAGGTTGAGAAACGTATACCTCCTCATTTATAATACCATTTAAGAAAGCACTTTTAACATCCATTTGAAATAATTTAAAATCTTTAGCATTTGCAAAAGCGAGAAGCATTCGAATAGACTCCAACCTTGCAACCGGTGCAAAGGTTTCGTCATAATCTATACCTTCTTGTTGACTGTACCCCTTGGCAACTAAACGTGCCTTGTTCCGTGTGACTCCACCGTTCTCGTCTACCTTGTTACGGAAGACCCATCTTGTGCCAATAATGGTTTGACTACTAGGGCTAGGCACTAAGTCCCACACATCATTCCTAGTAAATTGGTTTAACTCTTCTTGCATGGCCAATATCCAATCCTCATCACCTAAAGCTTCATCTATGGTTTTAGGTTCTATGGTTGAGATAAAGGCATGGAAAGCACAATGGGTATGGATTTGTGATCTAGTTGTCCTTTGGTTTAGGTCACCTATAATTTGGTCTACGGGATGGCCTCGAGCGGTTCTAAGGTTAGGATCATCTACACCTTGTGGAATAAAACACGGAGGGGCATCACTAGATTCAATATTATTTGTGGAAGGTTGGGTACCTAAATCCAAGGTACTAAGTTGTTGGGCTAAGACATTTCCTTCACAAACATTGTCATTTGCTAAGGGTGCACTCGGTTTGGGAGGACTCTCGTCAAAGCTAACATTTAAGGATTCTTCTACTACCATGGTCTCCTTATTTAGGATTCTATAGGCTTTGCTATTCCAAGAGTAACCTAGGAACACTCCTTCATAGGCTTTAGGGTCAAATTTGGTTAAGTAGGATTTGGTGTTTAAAATGAAACATTTACAACCAAAAACTTTCAGGTGAGCTAGGGAAGGTTTTCTACCACGGTAAAGTTCATAGGGTGTCTTATTTAGGATACTTCTAATTAGGACACGGTTAAGCACATAGGTCGCGGTAGCAACGGCATCACACCAAAACTTTTGGGGAACTTGATGTTCGTTTAGCATAGTTCTACTCATTTCTTGCAACGTTCGATTTTTCCTTTCAACAACCCCGTTTGACTGAGGAGTTCGAGGAGCCGAAAAGTTATGAGTTATACCATGTTTATCACAAAAGGCACCAAATTGTACTTCATTATCGAATTCTCGTCCATGGTCCGTACGTATGGAAACAATCGTACAACCTTGTTGGTTTTGAATTCTTTTTCCTAAAATTTTAAACTTTTCGAAAGCCTCATTTTTATGTCTTAAAAATAAAGTCCAAGTATAACGGGAATAATCATCCACAATAACCAAAGTATAAAAATTTCCTCCAAAACTTTGAATAGCCATCGGGCCAAAAAGATCCATATGTAAAAGTTCTAAAACTCTTTGAGTAGAAATAACATTTTTTGATTTATGAGAGACGTGATGTTGTTTGCCGACACGACAAGCATCACAAAAATGATTATCAAACTTTAATTTTGGCAGGTCACTCACAAGCTCCTTATTTTTTAAGTTTTGCATTAATCTTAGATTAGCGTGACCTAAACGCCTATGCCATAAAGTAGAAACATCATTAATAGAAGATAAGCATACATTTTCAGATACAACAGTTTTACAAATATATAAATTTCCTTTTACAAAACCATTTAAAAGAACTTTGCCATTTTTTATGATTTTACAAGAATCTTCTTCGAAGACAACAGTTGTATTATTTTTACACAATTGGCGAACACTTAACAAATTAAAATGTAAATTATCAACATGGTTAACATTAAGAAATTGAACATTATTGCAAGAAACTGTACCTCTACCAATTATATTTCCTTTGGAGTTTCCTCCAAAAATTACCTGTCCACCATCACATGACTTATATGATGAAAAGAGATTATTGTTTCCGGTCATGTGACGTGTGCAACCACTATCGAGTATCCAGTCCATATCAAGGTCAATCTACAATAATGAAGATGTAACTTTTATGGTCCCCATTTCTCGTGGGTCCTTGACAATTAGTTTCAATGTCAACCAACATGCATATATATAAAGTCAAACAGAATATATATATATATAATACATTACACAATATTAATATATATATATAATACATCAAACCATATTAATATATATATATAACACATATCAAGTAAGACAAAATATATATAATATATTAAACAAACACCATATATATATATATATGTAATACGTATATGTATATAAACAAACAGTACATAGTAATATATATTACTTATATATATAATATATACAACAAATTATATTTTAAACTATATATATATATAACATATATACATAACACATTTAAAACCATAAACGCATACCACCGGGATTATCATTACTAAACATTCCTTTTGGAATCCATTTATTTACCATTTTAATTTTGCGATTATATTTATCATACACATAAAAACAAGCATTTACATTCGCATTATTATTGGGTTTAGAATATTTATCATGATACATGCGAGCATACGGTTTTCTCGGTATATAATTTGCATTATTCATTTTACGCACATACGGAGGTTTTTGCACATATTGATTTCTTGTATTTACTTTAGGTGATTCATAAAATCTTTTGATGGGTTTACATGAACATTTATCAACACAAGTATTGGAACCAATGCCTTTTCTACATTTTATACGGTTAGGCATATTTAGCATGTTAAAGACTTTCTCATTACTACTTTGAAAAGCTTTTGCTAATAAATCATCCTTTTCATACGCATCACATTTTGCTTTTAAACATGCAATCTCATTCTCAAGAATATCACATTTTGTACAAATAATATTTTCATGTGATTTTTTATTTAAGCATGCAATTTCTTTATTTAAAGCATCACAAGATTTACAAAAATCTTTTTCTCCTAATTTAGTTTCTAATTTAGCAATTATATCCATATCATTTTCAGATTTTTGTTTAACATTATTTATTTCCTTTTTACATGCATTTACAGTTTCTTTTAACATAGCATTCTCATCTTGGTAACGATTTGCAAGAGCGGCCATTTTATGAAAAGATTCATATAATTCTTCAAGATTATTTTCATTATCACTTTCATAATCACTATCGTAATTCGAGTAAGAAGATTTTACCTCGTCGTCGCTTTCGGCCATAAGACAAATGGCTTGATAGTCATCTTCTTCTTCACTCTCGCTCCACGCGCCTCCAATGAAGGCTTTCTCCTTCTTCTTTTGGAATTTGTTCTTTTTCGGACATTCATTGGCGTAGTGGTCTTTGTCACCACATGAGTAGCAAAAGCCTCTCTTTGGCTTAGCTTTATCGTCTTCACTCGAGTCGCCATTTTTCTTAACTTTTTCGTCTCGTTTATGGAACTTACGACTTCGATTTTCACCACCACGACGGTAGTTACCGTTTCTTTGAAATCTGCCATTGTTAGAAAATTTATTATTATTATTAAGAAATTTGGAAAAGTTTCTTACCAACATGGCGACTTCATCGAGAGTTTCGGATGGATCTTTCGAGGAGCTAGCTTTCTCCTTTTTCTTCTCGACTTTTGGTGTTGAGGCATTGAGAGCGATTGACTTCTTCTTGACTTGCTCCCGATCTTTGTTTCTTTTAAGTGCAATTTCATGCACTTTAAGATTACCGATCAAGTCATCTATCTTCATTATGGAAAGGTCACGGGAGTCTTCTAAAGATGTTATCTTTTGCATCCACTCCGAAGGAAGGGCTCGTAGGATTTTCCTTATATAGTCCTCGTTAGGATAAGTGCGATCCAAACCTTTCAAAGTAGTCACAATAAGGTTAAATCTTTTAAACATTGAGTCAATTGACTCATCTTGTTTCATTTCGAATAGTTCATAATCGTGAACTAAAATATTCACTTTACTAGATTTAACCTCCGTGTTTCCACGATGAGTATTATTTAAACTTTCCCATATTTGATTTGCAGTTTTATATGTATATACTCTTTCAATTTCATCAGTTGTTAAAGCAGCATATAATATATTCTTAGCTTCAAAGTTTAAACAAAAACGAGTTTCATCAGAAGTAGTCCATTCATCTATAGGTTTATCAATATAAACATCATCTTTCACAATGGTGGGTTTAAAATTCCCTTTTTCTATAATATTCCAAATCTTTTGATTTTTGCCACGCACGTGACATTCAAATAGCTCGGCCCAAATGCCAAACTTTTCAGTATCTATCAAAGGAGGTTTTGAAAACACAATATTAGTTTGTTGAGCCATTTAGAAGAATAAGAGAAATTTATGCAGAAAATTTTGAAAGACCTGCTCTGATACCAAATGTTAGACAACCTAAGGGGGGGTAAGGTTGTAATTTAAATCTTTTACTTTCAAAAATTCTTTTATAAATAAATACAGTACAGAAACAGTATAAATAAATCAGAGTATAGAAATAATAAATAAACAATTATATAAACAGATATAATTTAAATGCACAGCGGAAATGTAAATAGATAAGGGAAAGAGAATACTTGACAACGATATTTTTAAAGTGGTTCACCAAACACAAAGTTGGCTAGTCCACCTCGAGAAAATAACACTTCTCGGAGATCCAATACGAAAACGTGTTCTTTACGGTAGAAACACAAACCTTAGTACAACAAACGCGAATCACTCTACTTTGAGAGATTTATGTGGATCACTCACTCTATTCAAACACTTACAAGAGGGTATAATTTTAATATGAATAATCACTCTTGAATAAGGTTTATCACTTGGATATTTTTAGAGAGTTTGATCACTTGAGTTGTGTTGCTGATTCAACTAATCGAGAGATTTTAATCTGCTATCAACTCAAGATTTCTTACTCAAAAACGAGTTTTATAATTTTAACAGTTTAAATATCAAGAGAAGAAGCTGCAGAGTCTTTATCAAATGCAGAGGAGTTAATGTAAATTCGTGATCTTGAATGCTGGAGGTTGCAAGATATTTATACTGGATGAGCAACAGGGCAGAAGCATTCGCGGTATACCGGCTATCTCCCGCGGTATACCGTGCAGAGTAAAAAGTACTTGTCAGTTGTCAGAGAGAAGGTCAACCCTGCAAAGAACAAACGGTAATGGTACCCGCGGTATACCGCGTTGCACACGGCGGTATACCGCCTGACAGTCGTACACAAGGGCAGTGGCGCTGGATGGCTTCTTTCGGCTGAACAATCTTTTGCATTTAATGATGAACAGTAGCAACATATATATATATATCATGCGATTTATATATATATTTAATATATAAAAAAATATGTATTATATATATATTTGATTCAAATATATTTATATAGATACGAAATATCCAAGTGATAAAATATTTTAGGGTGTTTATCATTTTTAAAATAAAATGACGAAACTCTTCAGACTTGGATTCTTCAGATAAAATTTATCGAGATAATTAAATAGCTGCACACTCAGATAAAATATTAGATAACAAATAATGCGGTGTGTTTTGTAATCATCAAAATAAATATGGAGATGTGATTTTATGTGTACCAAAAATATATCACAATATTAAAGCTGGGTACACTTGCACCAACAGATACGATAGGTTATCTAGTATTCTTAGAGTTGAGAATATGATACGAGATGTGGCGTGATATGTTGATATGCATATACGCTAGTAAGTGTAATGGATCCATAGGCACTGGTAGTATTTGTAACGTGGAATAGGCATAAAGTAAGTTGTAATTCCCGTTGACCTGAAATGTGGAATAGGCATAAAGCAAATTGTAATTCCCATTTCGTAAAGGTGATGTGAAATGAGGAATAGGCATAAAGTAAATTGTAATTCCTATTTCATAGTGTGACGTGAAATGTGGAATAGGCATAAAGTAAATTGTAATTCCCATTTCGTATTGTGAGTAGAAATCTTGGAATAGGCATAAAGTAAATTATAATTCCTGATTTCTATGGGAAGGTAAGAGATAGGCATAAAGTAAATTGTAATCTCTACTTCCACTTCAAGAAATAAGCATAAAGTAAATTGTAATTTCTTGGACATGAGCGATGATCTAGAATCAGTAATGATTCGTAGTAGGCTCTCGAATGTGATGAAATGACTTTCTGAATGTTAGTCATGCTCATGGAATCGGGCATTGATATGCATTGATTATTCAATGCATAAAGTGCCTTTTTATTCTATTTTTAGATAGATTATTGCTTTATCCCAAACTTTGAGTCATTTTATTCTCTTATTTTCATCTTTCTTAATCATGGAGCTAAGTAAATGATTTTACTTGTTTTTACAAAATAAAGTGGCTAACTTGTTCTTGGACAGGCTGTTGTTGCTTCTTGATGCTGCAGCATTGGTGGCTGGACGATTGGAACAAGTTCAATGGCGTGGAGCGTAATTTTTGGAGAAGAAATCAAGACCAATCCATTTCTAACTAGCTAGTTACTTATAAAAACTGATTCAATTGGGTTGTAATAGGACAAGTACGTAGAAGCTTCATTTGATGATGTGTTAGTACATATAATTTACTTTCATGGTACATTAAAAAGATACATTTTGATATTTACCTTTGTGCCACACCTCTTTGCTTAAATAGAGGCGCATGGCATTGTTTGTGGGGATGGATTCCACCAGTTCATAACTGGTGGGAAACCTCTTTAAGTTTTATGCAAGTATTCTTAAGTTCTTCATCTTCTTCTTGTTATAGTTCTTATGCATGAGTTGCTGCATCATTGCTGACAACATTGTTGCACTTCTTTCTTGCTTTTAATTATTGCATCTTACATTCTTGTCATTTACTTTTACGTCATTTACATTATGTCTTTAATTTCCGTCATTTACATTTATTGCAATTTAATTTTAAGTATAAGTAGCTAAGTTTTATAGTTTGGGTGTGAGATTAAAGGGTGAAGTTTTAAATATAAAGAAAGGTGGACATCGTTTCTCAATAATGATGTTCACCATTTCATGTTAAGTTTTATAAAAAAAATTTACTTCATGACGTTTTGATCACTTTGAAATTGTTAAAGTGTCATGGCATCAGGAATGAGCCATTGATATGCACGTCAATCCGAATGACAAAGGAAGTAAGACTTGGAAGAGCTACTGACAATGGAATTTGTCATCTCTGTCTTTTCTGGGTTGATTTTGCCCGATAAGTTGGTCATCATCATGATGGTAAAAGTGTAGAGTGCGTATCAGGAATGGACCACTCAGAACACGCCAACTTAACAGATATGGGATCAACTTGGAAGAGTGATTTTTAACAAAGTAATTTGTTTATTCATATACTTGAAAGGCATCATTTGCTATTGATAGTCCTGATACAACACCAGGAATGGGTTGATTGAAAGCTAGATCAGTAGTATAATGGTGAAGATCCGGAAGGGCATCCTGAAAAGTAGATGGCGAACTTAAGTGTTGAGAGACCAATGTTGTAGCATTGCCACAGCATTAGTCTGCTGGAATTTATATTTAGACTTCACCCCAACGTCTTACACCCTTGCTTTCTTTATTAATTGTTCAATATAATCTGTGATAAATCCAACCAAAATATTGTCTTCGACTTGATCCTTGGAAATCATTTCTTTTATTAAACTTTTATTACGCTTTTACTCCAATCTCTGTGGGACGATATCTGGTATTTTACCACTTTATTATTTGAAAGCCGATATTAGATCTCAATGTATACTTGTGTTGAGGTTTAATTAGCACACGTCTATCGGTGTATTCAAAGCACTGTCAAGTTTTTGGCGCCGTTGCCGGGGATTGACACGCTAAAAGTCTATAAAAGTATTTTAAAAGATTTGATTTTTCTACCACCTTTGTTGCTTGTCATACGTCTCCATGTGTGCACAAGTAATAAATCTTTGAGTTTATCTTTCTGTGAATATGGATTCAATGGGATATTCGTTTGGGCCATATGAAACTGTTTTCTGTGACTTCTGTGGCGGAAATCATTTCACATATTATTGCCCTTCGAACCATGATTCCAATTATTTCATGGGAGATAGTAATTGGGATACCTCACACTTCAATGGTTATACTCAATCATGGGAGGATCATCCTAATTTGTTTTTAAATAATCAAAACCATGGCACTTTCACATCACCAATACCTCCCTACCAAGATTGGAGTAACACTTGCGCGAATACTTTTGACCAATCTTGGGAGGAACAAGTTGATTTTTTTGAGAGTTTTCAAGGGGGTGACTTTAATAACTCATTTTTTACCCCCTACACCCTCTTCAGAACAAGTTAAAAACTTCGAATATCTTGAAACTATGATGAAAGAGTACATACAAAGAATGGAAATATCTGTTGCCAACATCACAACATATGTTCAAGAGATCATTAGACAAAACCAAATTCCTATACCAAGTGAGATTGAAAATATTGAATGTATTGGTAAGGATGAGGATGAGGTCAATACTTTGGAAAATAGTCAAGAGATGGAAAGTTATGAGGACGAACCTGAGCATTTAAGCAATCCCTCTTCACTTCAAAATAGTGAAGAGGTGCAACACAATGCCAAGATTGTCATTAACCCCCACTTTGAATTTGTGCAGAAAGAACATATTGTTGCGGATGCTGCAACATTCCTGCAGCAAAGCTGTGTAGAAAATCTTCAAGTTATTTTTGAAAAGGGACGTGATGATCAATCCATGGACTCGAGAAGCTTCATAATATAAAGTACTGTTGAGGTGGTGTGGAAAACTCTTTGTGGGATGACATGTTCCCCCATTTGTTTCATTAAAGTCTTGTGTCATGATCAATGAGAGAAACATGTGATGAGAAATGTGTATAAACATAAGTGGAAAGAGAAACACCAAGTTAAGTTGGTAAGGACAATTACGGCCGAGGAGCATACTGAGGTGCTCCATCAAATTCCACCATTCCTCAATAAGTTGTCAGCAAGAGATCCGGTTGTTGAAAAAGAAGAACACCTTGCTAAAAGAAGAAAGTGCAGATTTTTGTGCCGCAACATTCATTCCAACCACTTGGTTCATAACCTACTCTTATGGAGTAGGGCATGTTTAAATCACTTACCTTAGTCTCCATGTTTTATTTTATTTTATTTTTGTCTGGGATAGTTTTACAATTTTTAGTTTTTTTTTTCTTTTGCAAGATTACACATAGAATCATATTTTGTTTTTTGTTCATAGCCCTAATAGTTTTCGAATCATGCCATTCACCTACTTTTGTGTTCTTGTTAGAACTAGCACCTATCTTCTTGGGACACAAACTGATTCACACAACCTACATACATTTGGGGGAATAATCTAGGCCATCTTTTCAATTTCCAATAGCCACATGTAGCCTTTATACACTCATACATTTCATAACATACAATGAGGACATTGTATATTCTAAATTTGAGGGTGGGAAGGTTACACCCTAAAAAGAGGGTTACACATTAAAGAAAGAAAAGATCAAAACAAAAGAGCAAAGCTCTAATTTGATTTCTTGTATTCAAAGAAGCACAAAAATGTCCCATAGGGGCAAGGTGCATGAAGTCAACAAAAAAGAGCACAAAGTGCCAAAAATTTAAATTTTTTTGTTGAAATTTGCTTGAGAGAAAAGGCTATGTGAGAAAAGATTTGCCAAAAGAGTGACCCTACAAGCCCTATTGATCCTAAATGTAGGATGTGTTGAGTCAAACAAAGGGAAGTATGGTGCTAGCTTATGATTCACACGCACATCTAGGCTAGGAATGGATAAGTCAATATTTATGAAAGGTTATGAATTCCATGGGGTATGTTCTACATTATGTGGGCACTTAATGCCATGATCTTGCAAGAAAATTTTTAAAATTGAGTCAATTTCTTTTTTTGGTCTTTTAGTTGTTTGGAGACAAACAACACTTTAAATTTGAGGGTGTGATATGCATTGATTATGCAATGCATAAAATGCCTTTTTATTCTATTTTTAGATAGATTATTGCTTTATCCCAAACTTTGAGTCATTTTATTCTCTTATTTTCATCTTTCTTAATCATGGAGCTAAGTAATGATTTTACTTGTTTTTACAAAATAAAGTGGCTAACTTGTTCTTGGACAGGTTGTTGTTGCTTCTTGATGCTGCAGCATTGGTGGCTGGACGATTGGAACAAGTTCAATGGCGTGGAGCGTAATTTTTGGAGAAGAAATCAAGACCAATCCATTTCTAACTAGCTAGTTACTTATAAAAACTGATTCAATTGGGTTGTAATAGGACAAGTACTTAGAAACTTCTTTTGATGATGCGTTGGTACATATAATGTACTTTCATGGTACATTAAAAAGATACATTTTGATATTTACCTTTGTGTCACACCTCTTTGCTTAAATAGAGGCGCATGGCATTGTTTATGGGGATGGATTCCACCAGTTCATAACTGGTGGGAAGCCTCTTTAAGTTTTATGCAAGTATTCTTAAGTTCTTCATCTTCTTCTTGTTATAGTTCTTATGCATGAGTTGCTGCAGCATTGCTGACAACATTGTTGCACTTCTTTCTTGCTTTTAATTATTGCATCTTACATTCTTGTCATTTACTTTTACGTCATTTACATTATGTCTTTAATTTCCGTCATTTACATTTATTGCAATTTAATTTTAAGTATAAGTAGCTAAGTTTTATAGCTTGGGTGTGAGATTAAAGGGTGAAGTTTTAAATATAAAGAAAGGTGGACATCGTTTCTCAATAATGATGTTCACCATTTCATGTTAAGTTTTATAAAGAAAAGTTTACTTCATGACGTTTTGATCACTTTGAAAGTGTTAAAGTGCCATGGCATCAGGAATGAGCCATTGATATGCACGTCAATCCGAATGACAAAGGAAGTAAGACTTGGAAGAGCTACTGACAATGGAATTTGTCATCTCTGTCTTTTCTGGGTTGATTTTGCCCAATAAGTTGGTCATCGTCATGATGGTAAAAGTGTAGAGTGCGTATCAGGAATAGACCACTCAGAACACGTCAACTTAACAGATATGGGATTAACTTGGAAGAGTGATTTTTAACAAAGTAATTTGTTTATTCATATACTTGAAAGGCATCATTTGCTATTGATAGTCCTGATACAACACCAGGAATGGGTTGATTGAAAGCTAGATCAGTAGTATAATGTTGAAATCCGGAAGGGCATCCTGAAAAGTAGATGGCGAACTTAAGTGTTGAGAGACCAATGCTGTATCATTGCCACAGCATTAGTCTGCTGGAATTTATATTTAGAATTCACCCAAACGTCTTACACCCTTGCTTTCTTTATTAATTGTTCAATATAATCTGTGATAAATCCAACCAAAATATTGTCTTCGACTTGATCCTTGGAAATCATTTCTTTTATTAAACTTTTATTACATTTTTACTCCAATCTCTGTGGGACGATATCTGGTATTTTACCACTTTATTCATTGAAAGACGATATTAGATCTCAATGTATACTTGTGTTGAGGTTTAATTAGCACACGTCTATCGGTGTATTCAAAGCACTGTCAGGCATGCTCCCGTCATGGTAAGGTATGTAAACGTACGGTAAGAATGGTAGCAAACCAGGTTTGTTTATACGCTTTGAATAATTGAGTTTCCAAAGCTGATAATGTTTTAATTTGAAAACGGATGTTCTCACTAGGCGTAAGCCTAATTGTTTCAAATTAAATTTTCTTACCAGGTACGAGCTCGGGGAAGTAACGGGAAGAGGGACGAGTGCTTTTGGTATTCAACTTTTGGTGCTAAGTGGAGAAGTTAGCTTATGCGAGGATGCTTTTGATGAATTGCCTAGACAACCAATTTAATCTAATCATAGTTGGCAGGATTAGATTAATAGGTTGTTTTGAGAATTCGAAATGTGTATATGAATTCTCATAGTTAATTCTCTGCTTATGTATAAAAGTTTGGATGAAATTATGATTAACTCTGTTAAATTTTAAGATTTAAATTGGCCCTGATTTTTAGGGTGTTACAGGTCATGACCTCCAAATGCCTCTATTGGGTGCTGCCACTACACTTACCGGGTATTCCAGTGAGTAAATGCTTACTCGATAAACGATCCGTAAGTGCTTAAATGAAATAAAATGTTAAAATTCATTTGATGATATGAGTAATTCATTTGATTTATACTTTTGGATATTTGAACTTAAGGGTTCAGTAAGATCGAAGATCATGTGCTCAAACTTAAGGGTCATTTACCAAAATCTAGGTAAGTATTTATTTGCAAGAGTTGCCATACTTACGAGTGTACAAAAAACCGTCAAATCGTTCAATCCGTCCAACCTAACCTGCTCTAATAAATAAGTCAATTAAATCTAACCCGTCAAACCGCAAATTAAAAGAGTTCAAATTTGGTTGGTCTAGCTCAGGGGCGGACTAACTAAGGACCCCGCTCACTTAATTACCGTAATGGAAAAAAAATGTAGACGTCTTGACGATGAACCCGTTTGATTTTTTATGGTGCTCTTAATTATTGGTGGGATGGTTATTCTGATCAAATTAAAGCCCTTCCTATAAGGAGGTTGTGGGTTTAATTCCTACAACACATTTTTTTTCCCGTAACAACTACAAAGCATCTTCTCTCGTTATATAATATTTAATAACCTATTGAATATTTATTTCATATATTCTTTGATCATTAACTTTTCTTACAACTATAACTTTTTCGTCTTGGTTAGTTTGTATTTCTAGTTTGCTTTTAGTTATTGGCTTATTGCTTGATCAAGG
Organism: Saussurea involucrata; assembly: GCA_033807775.1. Lineage (NCBI taxonomy): Eukaryota > Viridiplantae > Streptophyta > Magnoliopsida > Asterales > Asteraceae > Saussurea > Saussurea involucrata. Next base: position 1,569,227 of record CM066315.1, read on the forward strand.
TCTATTCATTTTGAAGAAAAAATATTATTCTCGAAATCGTCATAATTGACTTTTCCTCAGGTCAAACAATGCCGACTTTTTTCTCTGATCGAACCCACGACTTTGATAGTTTTTAATCCATCTTAAAGGTGCTTCCGCTTAAAAAAATTCACGGGTCCGCCACAGGTCCAGTTCAAGCTAATCCAACCCACCAACCCGCCGCTAATATATATACATATATTTAGGGATGGGTAATAACGAAAACGCTAACTATTTAAAAAAACACGAGAACGATCGTTAATGTACACAATCATACATGATTCAAGTATAAAATCACATATGATTCACGCGACTCTGCCTCGCGACTTAAGTCGTGGCCAAAGTCGCCCGCGTCCAATTTTTTGCTGTTAATGTAAAATCACATGTGATTTTACACATGATTTGTTGTTCTCGTGTTTTCTTAAATAATTATTGTTCTCGTTTGAACCATCCCATATATATGTAACTTCGATAAAAAATTATTTGTTATTTATATATAATATACTAGTCTATTATATAAATATCTATATAGAGGAAGTTTGTTGAAACGTCCAAAAATGTCCTATAAACCTATTGTAACCTCTTAGATATAACGTTTTTATAGTTTGGTCATATAACCTTAAGTCTTAGGAAGTATTTCATTCATCAAAAGGGAGTAACTACTTACCCGCCAACCCAACCCATTTCAACCCACGAGGTTTGGGTTGGGTTATACTTTTGAATGGTTGGATTGAAATTTTTCTAAATCCCCATAATTGTTTGGGTTGTAAAAACGTCGTAAACCGTACACTTCTAGCCATACTCACTTACCTTATTGATAACACTTTTGGCCATCAAAATTGATTATTGGTAAGCATCTCTTACCCGGTCAGCACTTATCAGGTAAGAGTTTTTCTCACTCACCTATCGGGTAAGATTCACAGTCTTTGTTATGCCACTTAGCATGTAAAATTCTCAATTTTTACTGTGTTCACTTGATAAGGTAAGTAACATCAATAACCACCTATCTGGTAAGTATCTGACAAATGACCCTTAAAAGCAAAAATAAAAACAAGGCAAAGTAACAAAGCCTTGGAGATTGATTAAATAACAATTATCAAATCATTTATTATTTTATTAGAGAAGAGACCTCTGATGTATAAAAGAAATCAACAAAAACGTTGTCCTTTCTCTTTACAAACATCTGGTCGAACCTCATAAAACACGCCAAGCTTCTTGTTTTTGTCATTTCCTTGGTAATATCCACGTTTTTGACTAACCAAGTCTTAGCTCAGTGGTCGGTAACATCCCTGGGGGTTAATGCTGGAAGGCCTAACTACCAGGGTTCGAATCCAAGGGGTTGCTTCTGCGGTATCAGACACACACGCCCACGCCTTTGGGCCGGGTTTAAGTGTGTGTCGACAAGGGATTAGTCTGGGCTTGCCTGGGATACCCCTGGGACGCGCGAGTGTGTGGGCTTAGCCCAAGATTGGCCGTTCAAAAAACAAAATCCACGTTTTTGTTTTTGTTTTTATTTTTCTATAAAGTAATCGATGCTATAACTTTTTGCAGCCGGTTTTTATTTTTATAAAGTAATCGATGTTGTAAGAGTTATAATTTTTGTTTATCTTGTCAGGTAACATTATCAGCTATCAGAATGGATTATTCGCAAATGTTTTTAATTTACCCATAAAATTAAAAACTAACCAAACAAGAGTCTTTTACTTCACATAAAAAATTTCCCGTTGGATATGGGCAATTGGGCTCTTTAACCATAATATTAAATACAGTTTAGTTTCAAACTTTAATAGTGTTTCATTTTATGTTGCAAAGGAGCCCAAACAAAAATGGGCCAATGTTTTTAGCCTCAAGCTAGTTGGATTTTATGAGCCACGAGATGAGCTAGAGTTCGATTTACGTCTGATCGACCGATGACCATGTTAAATTTTGAAGTCTACATCAACGAACGGAAAATGGCCGATAAAATTAAAGATGGTGTGCCACGGCACCTGACTTGGTGAGTTGTAGCTTGTATGGGGACTATACAGAACAATATGTGTGATCTAGTGACATAGGTTCTTAAATATTTTTAAATTGTTGTTACATCTTATGAGAGCATGCGACATGGGCCATCGGTTCGCGAAGACATTGCTTTGGGAACCACCGATCTGGCCGGTTCCGAACGTCAGGCAAATAAAGGACTATTTATATTGATAATCTTTTAGTACAAGTCAGTTTGTGACAAGGGATTTCATCTTCTGTTTCATATTGATAGGTGTGCGCGCAATAATGGATACAGATGGGAGAGAAGTTTTAAGTGCAAAAAGTAGCATGCATTAAAAATAGCAAGAAAGACTTGATCTTATTTTTGGATGAAATTCACCTTGTAACTCTCATTTTTAATGATTAAAACTCAATTGTTGTGGATTCGAATCCTGGGTAGATGGGATATTCCATCACATCCCCAGGTCCTTTATAACCACGTAGGACCATTTGTTTGGATGACATAAAGTATGAAAATGAGAAGCTAGCATTTATATATAACAGTAAAACCACATACAAATTCAACAGAAATTTAAAGAAACATGCATGTTAGAATGAAGGAAACTCGATGGAGGCGCCACAACTTCCTTTTGGAAAGACCGGACATTCAATGAAGCCCGAAGCTGAAGAGTCCACACATAAGTAGATTTGGTACAACTGACTGTTACCCGACGAGTCATTATTGCACTCGATCCACGGAGTATAACCACTTGCTCCTTTGATCGCGCTTTTTATGCTACTCAGACTATACTTTTGCCCATTTGGTTGAATACCTGCATCATAGTTAATTTTGTACCAAACACGTACGACAATATAAGTTGAGCACATTGAAATATATATATATATATATATATATATATATATATATATATATGTTTGATGTTTGTTTTACTCATGAATTAATTAATGATTCATATATACCTGCGCCTTGTAGAGCTTGAAGAAGATCAATTTCATTCTTGAGGCTAAGACTGGTAGCAAAATAATCATGTTGATTGAGTACAGATTCCGCGCAAGTCCCATGCTTATCCCACTCGTGACCCCAAAATGTCATCCCGCTGTTGCTTGGGCATGATAGCGTTGGCCAATCTGACTGCATTTTGCTCGTAAGGTCCGAAATCTGTAAAATTTGTTTGTAAACCAAAAACAAACGATTAATGTTTAAATAAAAGAGATATTAATTGCAATCATTTATAATTAAACACATCCGTACATAAATTACCAAATCATTTGTCGTTTTATAAAGGTTTTGATCCCCCCTCCTAACGACCGTTAACCTTTTCATTCAAGTTCAATTAAATTAGGGGTATTTTATTCAATTTAAACAAGGGGTATTATTTTAGTGACCAGAAAATTGTTTAAAATGGCTATAATACTCTTTCATGTAAATGAATTGGATTTAATGAAAAACATTTAACGTTCGTTAGGATGAGATATTACAAAAATGAGAAATGTGAGAAACGACGTCTGTTGAAATTGACAAACATTAGCGGTGAATTAGTTTACTAAGTATTAATATTTTATAACGAATCATAGTAAATTAATGGTTAACAAAAAAAACACCTTGGATGCATCGAAAGCATTGTTAGGGTCACAATTGGAAGGATATGAGCCATCGTTTCTGTTGGGCCAAAGTCCATGGATTCCAAAATCCGATGTCGGCTTTCCGGTACTCGGGTAGCAACAACCTTGTTTCGTATCACAGTAGGATCCTGGCCACTACATACAAAACACATTCAAATAATTAACGTGCAGTGTCGGTCGATCGATGGGTCATCTCAATTGTAAATAAATAGAGCTAGAATGTGATATCAATTATATATGGACGGAATTGAAATGGAAGAATGGAAATAAAACCTGTTGAACAAAGTAGAAGAAATCGAAATCTTGTGAAGCAGAGAGTACAAGTAGGGAATGCAGAGTTAAGAGCTTGATGAACAGCAAAGGATTGGTGGATTGCATCTTCATCATATGTGTGTGTGTGTGTGTGTGTGTGTTGTTGATGGTGTGTCACTGTGTGTTTATTTATAGGATCAGATGTGTGTCTGAATAGGTATGAACTCAAAATTGGAGGATATCGTCTGTGTGTGTGTTTTTATTGGAGAGAGAAGAGATTGAGAGATAATGAATGCGTTATTTATTATTTGACATTAATGTCTCATTAATTTTTTTTACAAACAATAATCAAATTTTTCTAATTACCATATTTTTAATAAATCTTTAAAATTAAGAAAATCAGAAAAATTATTTTCTTATTGAAACAGACTCTCTAAAATAAAACAAAAGGTTATGTTCTTTATTTGTTTTAAAGAAATCAAGGATTCTCTAAAATTTAATCAGAGAAGGGGAAAATAAATTTTTTTATTCATTCTTGTGAGGCTGAATTATTATTGTTTTACATAAAGTTCTTAAAAATATATATAAACTGAGTGATAAAATTATAAAATGTCTTAATAATATATAATATTAAAATTCATAAAATAGAAAATCTCTAAACATTTAACCATCTATTTTAGAAAAGGTTATAAAGATTTTATTAAACATACTCTTTTTAATTATCATAATAATAATAATACATCATAAATATAAAAAAACAATATTAAATATTTGTCAAAATCTACTTATGTTTTATGATTTTCATAAACATCCTATGCTTCTTGGAATTCATTTTTTTTTTCCAACCAACCACGCAATAACAATCAATCCATTTTCGGTTGGGTTTGTTCTCGTTATTGACAAATTTCTAACTGGGTTTGTTTGTTATGCGTCATCTTTTTTAAATAAAATACGGAAGTTGAGAAACTTGAATATACAACCATGTGAATATCTTTTACTGACAATTGATTATTATTATTATTATTATTATTATAAAATGATTGAGGTTTTCAAATAAGTATGAGTTTGTGATTCAAAACTAACAACAGATATATACATATTCCTAGGGCCGTAAACGAACCGAACGTTCAGCGAACCGGTCGGCGGGAAGTTCGTTTATGTTCGTTTATTTAATAAATGAACGAACATGAACAAGTTTTTTTGTTCGTTTAGTTAAATGAACGAACATGAACAATGGTCTCGTTCGTTCATTTATGTTCGTGAACGTTCGTTCATTTATGTTCGTTCGTTTATGTCCGTTTATGCATGTTTATATATATATATATATATATAAACATATTTATATAATATGAAATTAATATGTATAATCATCAAGTAAATTGATCTTTTAGAATATATTTTTATACCTCCTAAGTTAACCCGGTTTTTCATTTCGTTTACGTTCGTTTATGTTTTTAGTCTTAATTACTAGTAGTTTGAAGCGAAACCGGTTTTTTTGGCACTCGGTTCCTTCGTCTTAAGTCAAGTTCAGTTGACTTTTTTGATTCGGAACTCTTAGTCGAGCTGATGGCGGGATCTTTTTTTTGTTCGAGGTTCAAGAGGAAGAAGAGAAGAGGAACCACCGCCCAATGGTGCTTTTACGAAAGTACGGTCACCGGTGGCTAATACCTTCTCGACACTATCGAACCTGAAATCCACTCTCAATCGCTCTTTTTAGTTGGCGGGCAAGGTTTCCTACCCACTGGCTACTGGCTACCGGCTAAGGAGGTACAGTGTAGCTACTGCAGCTACAGTTGGGTAGCTAGACCATCTACCCTATGTTTCAAACTTGTTAAACCTGGTCAACCCGATAGAACATTGTTTAAACCATACTTGTGAGAGTGACTGTCTTACGCTACAGTAGCTACTGCTGCTACTGTCTTACTGTGTACAGGAACTGTGTGTGACTGTAGCTACCCGACCCCAAGGGAGGTACTTGTTACTGCTCCTCAGGTGGTTAGTGAAATGCTTCTCAGGTGAGGAGCATGAACGAGATAATACTGATTGAAGAACTTCTTCCCGGCTCGGCTCGTGTTTTGTATTTGCGTATGTGATCAATGAACCTTTCTTATAAAACTTTAAAGGCATAAAGTCCGGCTGGTATAGCCAAGGAAGACAAGACGGCATTGATTGAACAAGTACTTCGGGAGACCAAAAGGTCGGGTAAGCCGGAGCTTACTGTTGTGCTTGTTCGCTAATGAGGGAAGTAGTGAGCCCTCATTAGCACGCCAACGAACGATGCGGCTCCATACCCTGACTGTTGGTATCGGGGAAGTTAGCTTTCAATGAAAATCCAATAAAAAGCTAGCTTCTTCCATACCCAGGGGAGGTGAGCGGAGTGAGGAAAGGGCTCTTACAGAGTGAACACGTCTTATTTCATTTTTATAAATATGATCTTTTTCATTCCCCAAGGGGAAAAGGTCTCTTCTTCTGCTTCAGGATACTTCTGCTTCAGTTGATCCTGAAGCAGATCTTTTTTCGACTTCCTTCCTGTCTGGGATTTGAAAAAGCAAAGTCCTTACTTTGACTTACCCGAATCAAGTCAAGGCGATGAAGCAGGCTCAAGGCCCATTTTCTTATAAGAGTTCTCTCTCTCTCCGGGAATCATAGCCTAGTATCGTACCCCAGAAAGGGAATCCACTTCTGACCTGACCTTCTGACGAGAATCCTTCTAACTCTTTTTTTCAAGTCAAGAATGTGTAAACCGAGGCCATTGAATCTGCTGCGGATGTCATCATAGAAGAAGAAGTTGTTCTTCTTTTTTCTGCATCAGCTACTAATCACACGTTTGGAATCGATCTAGCTGCTTAGCTTATCTTATGTGGTTTGGGCATACGGATTCGACTAGCATTCACGTGGGTAGCATTTGAATGCGGAATCACCCGAAAGCACGGGATTCGACTTGACTTTCTTTTCGATGGTCCTATCTTATTAGAAATAAGTAAATAGTGGATCTTCGACTAGCATTTCGTGGAAATCATAGTTGGTAGTGGCTTTTTTGCTTTGACCAGGCCAAAGGCGAAAAAGAGAGAAAAAAGGCAATTCCTTCTCTTCTGTTGTCACAAGAAGGGACTAGGTTCCTAGCCAAGCCAGGGAATCTACGACCGATTGTCAAAAAATATCCCACTACGGGGTAAGAAGCAAGGAAGGAGTGCCACTTTCAAAAATTATTTTTTAGTTCAATCACCCGCCGAAGCGAATCCTTCGAAATAGCCAAGCCAGTAAGTTTTTAAGTTCGTTCGTTTACGTTCGTTTAACTCTTAATAAACGAACATAAACGAACACGAACAAACAAAAATTCTTAACGAACGAACACAAACACAAAAAATCGCGTTCGTTTACCGTTCGTGTTCGTTCGTTTGTTCGGTTAAGTTAAACGAACGAACATGAACAAGCCTCCGTTCGTGTTCGTTCGGTTCGTTTACCGCCCTACATATTCCTGTCTATTTTTCATAATATAATTTAATAAATTCTTGCATTTTTGGATTCGTTGACTCTTGGTTTGGATCAAATATTTGGGGTCGTGGATAATTGAAACATATTAGGTTAATAATTAGCACTTTTCAAATAAAGTTAATAATTGGTATTTTGCCTCATCATATTACTATTTTAAAAGTCCAATTTAAACATACAAATTGATAAATATGGTAAATCAGAAGTATCAAACAATCAAAATTAATAAATGTTACTTCTTTTTCTTTTCATTAGTGACATAGACAACTGATTGATTTATATCTTCTAATTCTTAGGGCATCCGCACAGTGGCAAAACTTTTAAGAAAGACTTAAAAAAAATAAAAATATATAAAAATTATATTCATTTCCAACAACTTTTTAATTTGGGATATTACAAAATTAATTATATTATTAAAAGATTTCACATATTTAGTAAAATATTATATTTTTCTCTTAAGCATTTAATTTCAATATTTCATATTAGTGGAATATAATAAGAAAATTATTTTTCTTTCATAGAAATCTTTTTTGGACGGTTTTCTAAATTTAGATAATTTCACACTCTCTTACATACTTTCTCCATTTTTGGAGAATCTATTATTGGAGCAATTATTTTTTTGTTAAAATTTTTATTTTCTTTATTTTAGAGAATTATTTGGTGATTCTCTTTATTGAATGAAAAGAAAATTGAATATTTAATTCAATTTAATAAAAAATTTAGGCTCAAAAGTCGAATCATGAGACTATTACTAAAGCAAATTCAATGAAGCAACAACTGGTACCATAGAGAAGCAGCAATAAACTGTATTTTTATTGATCGGTCATGTAGCCTCTAAGTGAGATAAATTGTATTTTTTTTGAAGTATATGATATTATATACGGCAAATGCAATAATTAAATTCACACACCCTCCTCACCTTTGGTGAGGTTTAAACCCCTGATCTCCTACGAGGACAAAGGCTCCCATACTGCTAGGTCAAAGGCCTTTGGTTTTTTTTTTGTTATTCCTCCTATAAGATTAATTGTATTATCATTTTATATAATATTTGTTTGAAAATAAATTAAGACATTAAATCCTATTAAATATTCTAATAATATAATTATGTTGTTATTTGTATAATGAAGAAATTATTGAATTTAAATATAAATTTTTTTTCTTTTATGATATTAATTATAATTATAATTATATTTTTGAAATTCTATTGAATATTCCCTTGCTTTTTTTACAAATAAAGTTATAAGCATTAGTGGTGGATTTTTTATTTTGTTGGGTGTATTTATTTTTAAAGTGGATTAAAGACTTGTAAAGTAGTTCAATGTGTTTTTGGTCGGATTTTATCCTTTTGAGATAAGTTTTTTTTAGAGTTTTTGAAGATTTGGAGAAAAAAAATTAAGTTTTTTTGTTGATTGCAACGAGTTTTTTTTGGTTGATTTTGGTTGATTTCGAGAGTTTTGCAGGATCCCACATTGAACGAGGAGGGGAACACTGTTTGCCTTATAAGAGACTTGATAACTCCTTTATTAGACACGTTTTAAAACCGTGAGTCCAGTTGTGTGAGCAAAACAAACAATATATGGTACAGTTAGCCTGAGATTGTCTTATAAAAGACTTGATACATTCTCTATCAAACGCGTTTTTTTGGTCCATGTGTATGGAGTAATCGGACAATATCTAGTACAATTGACCTGATATGTTACAGTTTTCCCTGTTTTTTGGTTGATTTAGAGAGACTTTTACAGTTTTCTTAATTGAAGTTCTTTGTATTTTCTTATATCCCAAAGCACTGCTCAAAATTTAAAGAGTGCACCTCTTATATCCCCCAAACAATTTTTACCTGTAAAATTCAGTTGAACGGATGCACAAAACATCACTCAAACATGAATAGATCTGCCCTTAATAAACATACAAAAATTGTATTACAAATGATATATTTAAAACAGTTTTATGATATTTATGATCATATTGAGAATTACCTGACATTTTAAATACCCCCTCCTCTCACCTACTTCAATTTTTTGTATTTAAATATTATATTTTACATCCTTATACTTAATTAATTAATTTAATTTATACCTTTTAGTTTTTTATTTTTTATTTTACACTTTCATTATATTAACACATATAATCGTATATTAACTAAAATACGTTAAAAAAAGACTTTTTAATTTTAACAAGTTACGCCATTATAATCGTCTCGTCGGTACCTTCGAAATGAGCCAAATATTGAATATTTTTTATTTAATTATATTATAATATGTCATACGTTTATGTTATTTTTTATATTGTTATTCGTTGATAGCTTCTTATTTTTTTATTTAATTATATTATTTCGAAATTAGCCCAATATTAACTAAAATACGTTAAAAAATACCTTTTATTCCAACAAATTACAACTCTGGTTATTCATTTAAATCAATATATCCACGAGTACAAGTACGCTCTATATAGTTAATTATTTAATTTATGATACATCTCTTACTTTTTCAATTTTCGTTTTACACTCTTAATAGGATACACTTAAAAATACATTTTGATCTTCAATCAAATAAATTTAAAATACATTTAAAAATAAACTTCAAAATGCATTAAAATAAATAAATTTGTAAATAAAAAATATAGTCAGTCCTGGGCCGGGCCTTGTGATGAAAATCGTAACTAGTTAAGAATCGTTGCACCATAACCGGTCCCGTATCGAGTCGGTTAGTCTCGGTTCCATGTATGTCTCGGGTTGGGCTGGACCTATTTAGCCATTTCTAGGCCCATCGAAATGTTTTCTAATGTATTTTTTAGAGAGAAAATACTTCACAAGATAAAACGTATTTTTACGCCCAACTCGTTATTAGCACGACATGTAACGACCGTGACCGAATCGGTTTAGTTTAACACTTGTAAGGAAAGTTTAATAAGAGCAAAAGTTGAGGGGCTATTTGGTAAGTTTGAGATAGGGTATTTAAAGGCACAAAACCCTAGAAAGAACATTCTAATACTGAATTTGATTGTTGACGGCTGATTTTGAGGAGAGAAAGGAGAGTAGGGTTTTTAAGGGCTTTGTGTGCTTTTGGAAGAAAGGAATCATCAAGTTCAATTTCAGAAGGAAGGGAAGGAATGGAATTCGTGATCTGCAAGTAATCTCTAAGGTAATCTCTAATCCATAACTCCTTTCAAGTTTAATCTGTTGATTTCTGAGTTTTGGTGGGTTTTAGCTTTTCTAAGTCATTTGAGGCCTTTAGGGAGTTTTAATCTTCGTTAAATGCGTTTTGATAGTGAAACTGATGGGAAATCGATTACAGATCGTTTAGTGATAGTTTATTGGCTTATCTTGGGGTTTAAGAGGCTTGTATTAGGATTTCCAACCATTAAACTCGTCCAGCGCTCGTCCGGAAACCTTCAAGTATGAAGGTGTCCGGGTGAGTGTCCGGATAGTTCTTGGTCGGGTTGTAGAAGGTGTCCGAATATTGTGTTGTCCGGATAAGTTTAGTCGTCCGGATAAGTGTGCCATCCGGATAGGTTAATCGTCCGGAGACTATAAGTTGTCCGGTAACCTCTGTGTGTCCGGAAAAGTGTGGTTGTCCGGAAAAGAGTGGTTATCCGGAAAAGTGTGGTTGTCCGGAAAAGTAGTGATGTCCGGAAAAGAATAGGGTGACAAGTGAGAAGTGTCCGGATAGTTCTAGTCAGCTTATAAATATGCCCCTTCGTTCAGGTAGACAATTTGGAAGTAAAGAGCAGAGTAGGGAAGAGCAAACAAGCGTACCAGGTGAGTTTTCTAAACTAAAATGTGTGGCTTTTAAAGTGTTTTCAAAATGTGTTTTGAATGTTGAGAATTTCCATGTTTATTTATTATGATTTAATTGCATGAAATATGTTTAAAGTTTTATATGAGATGTATGCATACATTGTGTAGACGTAAATTGGCTAAGTCGGGGGGAGGTTCTGCCAGTACTCACGTCGGGGGGAAGTTCCGTTTATGCCATGGGAATAAGTCCCAGTAAGGCAGCGTGATACTGACTCGTTGTCACCCTCGGGTGGCTTCAGGGTGCCATTTACGGGAGCGGATTTATCCGTGAAAGATTTTGTTGTTCAGCTATGTGAAAGTTTATTATCGAAAGTCTTGTATACATTTGAAAGTTATGAAAAGTTTTTAAATGATTTTCTTTTTGAGAACTGTCAGGAGGGACTCACTAGACCTCATGGTCTAACCCTCGCTCTTTTCAAATTAAAACCCTTTTCAGGAAAGCAGGTAGCAAAAGGCTCTAGCAGGTGAACAGAGCAGTTAAAAGATAGAAGCAGTAGAACCAGTGACACTATTATCTTTTAGTTCTAGCAAATTCTCAGTTGTGTAATAGGTTGATTCCGCCAACCTGAATTTTGAGACTTATGTAAGAATTTTGGGACCCATTTTTTGGGATTGTTTCAGTGATTATGTTTTGCATGCTTTATTTTTGTCTGGGTTGTTACAATTGGTATCAGAGCCATAGTTTAAGGGATTTAGGTGACCGGATGGGCCTAGACTTAAACCTGGGGAAGTAGAAATCACAACTGAGAATCAGGAATGCGTTAGGAGGACACTGTCTTAGAATTTGGAGCTAATAGGGTACCGAGGACGGTCATGTAAGGTAAGTTTGGAGTTACACCTGGCCAGTGTAATTGTGAACTTACAGGTACGTGTGCGTGCTTGAATTTCCTTATTATTTCGTTGCTGTAGCACTAAACGAGCTTTTAGTATTAAATGAGTCTTTTGTTGTTGTACCAGAATGTCTGCAAGAGCTTTGAGGAGTAGGTCAATTCCGCTAGTGGAAGAAGCGCAAACAAAGAGTACTACACTGCGCGAGGAGACAATGAGAGTTGAGGGAATTGCTGAGGACGAACCAGTGAATCGGCCAAAAGTGGCGGCCACTCGTGGGCGAGGTAGAGGCCGTGGGAGACCCAGAGGGACGTTACCGAGGAAGGCCGTTACTGAGGTGGGGGGGGCAACCACCAAGGGCAAGGGTAAGAAAAAGAAAGCGTCGGTTAGGCGCAAGGCAAAGAGTGTAGAAGAGCCTGAGGTTCGGGAGCTGTCCGAACAAGAAAGTTCAGCACCGGTGAAGAAAGCAAAGACTAAGAAAGAGGGTAAACCTGGGACTGCACCGGCCTTCGTGACGGAGCATAAGTTCACAGCTGAAATGGATAAACTGCAAAAGACCTTGAAAGCGGTGTTGGATAATCAGAATAAGACTGCATCTGGAGAACCAAGTAAAAGTGGTGCTGAAAAGAAGACTGGGGAAGGTAGTGAACCCCAGACTGAGATCGGCAACAACTCGATGACAACTCCAATTGTTGTCTCTGAACCGAAAGCAGTGAAAGGGTGTTCGTTTAAAACTTTCGTGTCATGCAAACCTCCAACGTTCAACGGAGAACGCAACCCCGTTCTGGCTGTGAAGTGGGTTCGCGAGATGGAGTTAGCATTTGATACTAGTAAGTGCGCCGAGGAGGATAAGGTGCTGTTTGCAAGATCGATGTTGAAATCTGAAGCGATCTTTTGGTGGGATGTTGAGACTGGAGGAAGGGGATCAGAGGTAGCTAAGGGCATGTCGTGGGAAACGTTTGTTAGAAGATTCAAAGCACAGTTTTGCCCTTTGGCAGTAGTTAAGAAATTGGAGGAAGAGTTTCTGGGTTTGGAGCAAGGGTCCATGTCAGTTCAGGAGTACACGTCAAGGTTTATCGAGAAGGCCAGGTTTGCTGAGTTGTACGTGCCTACTGAAGAAAGACGGATCGAGAGGTACATTTACGGTCTGAAAGGCAGCATTAGAGAGTTGGTACAAGTGAAGGACCCGTCTACCTTCCAGGCAGCGGTGGATACCGCGGAACTTACTGAGAAGGAGAAAGCTAGACAGTTAACCGAGAGGGTCGGAGACAAGCGAAAGTGGGAAGGACCAACCAGAGACGGAAAAAGGACAGGTGCGCCTAGACCCGAGCTGCGGGTGGGGCCCCGAGCAGGGGAGAAGCCTTGTAGTAAGTGCAACCGAATGCACAAGGGGGAGTGTTTGGCTGACAAAGACGGCTGTTACAAGTGTGGAAAATCAGGGCATATGGCTCGGGATTGTCGCAGTTCCAGGTCATGTTTTCAGTGTGGGTCCCCAGACCATGTCAAGTGGGATTGCCCGCAATGGAAGAAAGGTTATGCTGGGAGTGGAGGTGGTGTTAGCGGAGGAAAGAATGAGGAGAGGAAGGTGGAGCCGGCTCGCGCGAGGGCGAGGGCTTTCCACATGTCTGCTGAGGAGGCGGTGAACACGCCTGATGTGGTAACATGTACCTTTCCTATAGACTCGTTTCTCGCTAAAGTATTGTTTGATTCGGGGGCCAACCGTTCGTTTGTGTCGCCCAAGTTTATTCAAAAATTGCAAGTGAAACCCAAGAGGTTGAATTTTGGGTTTGAAGTAGAGATAGCAGATGATAGTCGAGTCTGGGTGAAGGAGGTCTATGAGGGTTGTAGCATAGACGTGGATGGTCATCTATTTCCATTACGGTTGTATCCTATGGGAATGGGGGAATTTGATGTAGTCCTAGGAATGGACTGGTTAGCAGAGAATGACGCTAACATAGTTTGTAATAAAAAGATGATCCGTATTGTCTTGCCCAATAAGAAAGAAGTGATAATTTACGGAGATCGCCGGGATAGGAAGTCATGTTTAATTTCGTTGTTGAAAGCTAGGCGGTGTTTGGGAAAGGGATGTCTGAGATATTTAGCTTTTGTGCTAGATGCTAAGAAGGAAAAGAAGGGTGTGGGGGAGGTGCCAGTAGTGAGTGAGTACCCGGAAGTATTTCCGGATGACTTGACGAGTCTGCCTCCGGATCGTCAAGTGGAGTTCAGAATAGAACTGTTGCCTGGAGCGGCACCGATTGCCCGTGCGCCCTACCGCTTAGCACCAGCGAAGATGAAGGAAATGATGAACCAGTTGCGAGAGTTACTCGACAAAGGCTTTATTCGTCCGAGCTCATCGCCCTGGGGAGCACCAGTACTTTTCGTTAAGAAGAAGGACGGATCTATGCGAATGTGCATAGATTACCGTGAACTTAATAAGGTAACCGTGAAGAACAAGTACCCGCTCCCGAGGATCGATGACCTTTTCGACCAGCTCCAAGGTGCGAGTTACTTCTCAAAGATAGACTTGAGGTCGGGTTACCATCAGTTGAAGGTGAAGGAGGAAGATGTGCCGAAGACGGCTTTCCGTACGAGATATGGACATTACGAGTTCTTAGTCATGCCCTTTGGGTTGACTAATGCGCCCGCGGTGTTCATGGACTTGATGAATCGGGTGTGTAGCTCGTTGCTGGATAAGTGTGTGATCGTCTTCATTGACGATATCTTAATCTATTCTCGTACCCGAGAGGACCACGAGAGGCACCTCCGGGCAGCACTGGAATTGCTTAAGCGTGAGAAGTTATATGCGAAATTCTCAAATGGCGAGCTTTGGTTAAGGGAAGTTCAGTTTTTGGGTCATGTAGTGTCGGCGGACGGCATCAAGGTAGATCCTTCTAAGATTGAAGCCATTAAAGACTGGGAAACGCCAAGAACCCCATCGGAGGTGAGAAGCTTCCTCGGTCTAGCGGGTTATTATCGGAAATTTATCCAAGATTTCTCTCGGATAGCTTCACCGCTAACCTCGTTGACAAGGAAGAACGCTAAATTCGTGTGGGCTGAAGCACAAGAATCGGCGTTCGAGAAGCTGAAAGAAAGCTTAAGCAGTGCTCCGGTCTTGTCGTTGCCTAGCGGATCGGAGGGTTTTGTGATATACAGCGACGCTTCTAAGCTTGGGTTGGGGTGCGTGTTAATGCAGAACGGGAAGGTAATTGCTTACGCTTCTCGGCAGTTGAAGGAGCACGAGAAGAACTACCCCACTCATGACATGGAGTTAGCGGCGGTGGTGTTCGCGCTGAAAATCTGGAGACATTACTTATATGGAGTAAAGTGTCAGATTTACACCGATCACAAAAGCCTGAGACACCTGTTTGATCAAAAGGAGTTGAATATGAGACATAGGAGATGGATGGAGCTGTTGAACGACTATGACTGCGAAATTTTGTATCATCCAGGCAAGGCTAATGTAGTGGCCGACGCGCTGAGTCGGAAGGAACGGGGAGGACAGATCAAGGTCGTGGCTTTCAGAGTCGATGCAACCTCGAATCTCCTTGAAGAAACTAAGAGATTTCAAGAAGAAGCACTGTTAGAGGAGAACTTAAAGAGCGAAAGAATAGTCGGAGTTGCATCATTGCTCGAAGTCAGCAATGGTGGGCTGAGGTGCTTGAAAGACCGAGTGTGGATTCCTAAACTAGGCAATCTGAGAGCAAGCCTCTTAGAAGAAGCACACCAGTCGCGGTATTCCATACACCCGGGAACGAATAAGATGTATCGAGACTTGAGACAATCTTACTGGTGGCCGGGAATGAAGAAGGATATTGCTCATTTTGTAGAGCGGTGTGTGACATGTTTGAAGGTTAAGGCAGAACATCAGCGACCGCAAGGGGAACTCCAGTCCACAGTGATACCAGTGTGGAAGTAGGATAATATCACCATGGATTTCGTCACAAAGTTACCGAGGACCCCGGAGGGTAATGATGCAATTTGGGTGATTGTAGATATACTCACCAAATCCGCGCATTTCTTACCTATTAAAGAGTCAGATTCTTTGGAGAAGTTAGCCCGTTTATACATTAACGAGATAGTGTCTAGGCACGGAGTGCCGCAATCCATAGTGTCTGACCGTGATAGTCGGTTCACGTCAGCCTTTTGGAGAAGTTTGCAACGGGAGTTAGGGTCGCAATTGAAGTTGAGCACGGCCTATCATCCTCAAACGGATGGTCAGAGCGAGAGAACCATTCAAACGTTAGAGGATATGCTTCGGGCGTGCGTTATCGACTTTAAGGGATCGTGGGAAGTGCACTTACCGTTGATAGAGTTCTCTTACAATAATAGTTACCACGCAAGCATTCAGGCGACTCCGTTTGAAGCCTTGTATGGACGAAAGTGCCGTACACCGTTGTGCTGGAATGAAGTAGGAGAAAGAAGTTGGCCGGACCGGAAATTGTGCAACTAACGGCAGATAAGATTGAAGTGATCCGCGAAAGGTTGAGAATCGCACAAGACCGGCAGAGGAAGTATGCAAATAGAAGAAGGAAGCCGATTGAATTCCAAGTAGGTGACAAGGTAATGCTTAAAGTGTCACCTTGGAAGGGTGTGGTACGTTTTGGGAAGAAAGGAAAGTTGAGGCCAAGATATGTTGGACCTTTCGTTATCGTTGAGCGAATCGGTGCGGTGGCTTATAAGCTGGAACTGCCAGAAGAATTAAGAAGGATTCATCCGACCTTCCACGTGTCCAACTTAAAGAAGTGTTTGGCCGAGGCCGATGTGGCTATTCCGTTAGAAGATGTCAGCATTGACGAAAAATTGATGTATGAGGAAGAACCAATCGAGATCGTAGACAGTAAAGTGCGAAAGACGAGAAACAAGGAAGTTCGTTTAGTTAAAGTTCAGTGGAGGTATCACAAAGGAAGGGAAGCGACGTGGGAAGTGGAATCTGATATGAGGATCAGATACCCTCACCTGTTTGAAAATGGAATTCTGGGGACAAAATTCTTTTGAGGGGGGAGTGTTGTAACGACCGTGACCGAATCGGTTTAGTTTAACACTTGTAAGGAAAGTTTAATAAGAGCAAAAGTTGAGGGGCTATTTGGTAAGTTTGAGATAGGGTATTTAAAGGCACAAAACCCTAGAAAAAACATTCTAATACTGAATTTGATTGTTGACGACTGATTTTGAGGAGAGAAAGGAGAGTAGGGTTTTTAAGGGCTTTGTGTGCTTTTGGAAGAAATGAATCATCAAGTTCAATTTCAGAAGGAAGGGAAGGATTGGAATTCGTGATCTGCAAGTAATCTCTAAGGTAATCTCTAATCCATAACTCTTTTCAAGTTTAATCTGTTGATGGGTTTTGGTGGGTTTTAGCTTTTCTAAGTCATTTGAGGCCTTTAGGGAGTTTTAATCTTCGTTAAATGCGTTTTGATAGTGAAACTGATGGGAAATCGATTACAGATCGTTTAGTGATAGTTTATTGGCTTATCTTGGGGTTTAAGAGGCTTGTATTAGGATTTCCAACCATTAAACTCGTCCAGCGCTCGTCCGGAAACCTTCAAGTATGAAGGTGTCCGGGTGAGTGTCCGGATAGTTCTTGGTCGGGTTGTAGAAGGTGTCCGGATATTGTGTTGTCCGGATAAGTTTAGTCGTCCGGATAAGTGTGCCATCCGGATAGGTTAATCGTCCGGAGACTATAAGTTGTCCGGTAACCTCTGTGTGTCCGGAAAAGTGTGGTTGTCCGGAAAAGCGTGGTTATCCGGAAAAGTGTGGTTGTCCGGAAAAGAATAGGGTGACAAGTGAGAAGTGTCCGGATAGTTCTAGTCAGCTTATAAATCTGCCCCTTCGTTCAGGTAGACAATTTGGAAGTAAAGAGCAGAGTAGGGAAGAGCAAACAAGCGTACCATGTGAGTTTTCTAAACTAAAATGTGTGGCTTTTAAAGTGTTTTCAAAATGTGTTTTGAATGTTGAGAATTGCCATGTTTTATTTATTATGCTTTAATTGCATGAAAGATGTTTAAAGTTTTATATGAGATGTATGCATACATTGTGTAGACGTAAATTGGCTAAGTCGGGGGAGGTTCCACCAGTACTCACGTCGGGGGGAGGTTCCGTTTATGCCATGAGAATAAGTCCCAGTAAGGCAGCGTGATACTGACTCGTTGTCACCCTCGGGTGGCTTCAGGGTGCCATTTACGGGAGCGGATTTATCCGTGAAAGATTTTGCTGTTCAGCTATGTGAAAGTTTATTATCGAAAGTCTTGTATACATTTGAAAGTTATGAAAAGTTTTTAAATGATTTTCTTTTTGAGAACTGTCAGGAGGGACTCACTAGACCTCATGGTCTAACCCTCGCTCTTTTCAAATTAAAACCCTTTTCAGGAAAGCAGGTAGCAAAAGGCTCTAGCAGGTGAACAGAGCAGTTAGAAGATAGAAGCAGTAGAACCAGTGACACTATTATCTTTTAGTTCTAGCAAATTCTCAGTTGTGTAATAGGTTGATTCCGCCAACCTGAATTTTGAGACTTATGTAAGAATTTTGGGACCCATTTTTGGGATTGTTTCAGTGATTATGTTTTGCATGCTTTATTTTTGTCTAGGTTGTTACACGACATAAGTTGATAAACACTTTTAAAAATAAGCATAAATTGTTTTAAATAAGCAATCCCAAATACACTTTAATGTGATATGTTAAAACGTATTTTTTTAACATATTTTAGTTAACATATGATTATTATGTTTAATGTAATAAGAGTGTAAAACGAAAATTGAAAAAGTTAGAGATGTACCATAAATTAAATAATTAACTATAAGAGTATGAATTGTAAATATAAAAAATATTTTTATGTAGTATATATGATATATAATAAAATAATTAAATCAAAAAATATTCAATATTGGGCTCATTTCGAACGTATCGAATAGACGGTTATAATGGTGTAATTTGTTAAAATTAAAACGTACTTTTTAACGTATTTTAACTAATATACGATTATATGTGTTAATATGATGAATGTGTAAAATGAAAATTAAAAAAGTAAAAGATATAAAGTAAAATTAAATAAATAATTTTAAGGGTATAAATTGTAAATTTTAAATTAAAAGTTTGGTTTGTGAAAGGAGACAATATTTATCAGGGTTGCAGGGGGTATACAATTCGACAGGGGTAGGCATAGCAACCCCTAAAAAAATTGTAAAACAACATTAAAAATGAAACTCAATCACCATCATTGACATCTAGGTGTGAAAGAAAGAGAGCATTTTGTGAAGGGATATTCGACCAAAATGCTCGGCGGGGGCATCTCCTACTTGTAGGTACCATAATTGAGACGCAAAATTTAATTTGATACTTTGATTTAAATCTTAGGGTCTATTTATTAACAACTTAATGAGGCTTGGCATTGTTTGCCAAAAAAAAGCTAGCTTATAAGCTAGTTTTTTGAAAATATTTTAATTATGTCCTCATTAATATTAATTATTATTTATTAAATATTTTTTTAGTATGTCATTTTTGGTCATTTAAATGCTTATAAGCTACTTTTTGTCAAACGTGACTTTTTCATCAGCTAGCTTATCAGCTACCAGCTAGCTTATAAGTCATAAGCTACCAGCTAGCTTATAAGTCATAAGCTAGCTTATCAGCTAGTTTGCCAAACATAGCTTTGGACTTTGTTTATTTTTTCATTTTAAGCTCTTAATCATCACTTATGTTTGATTCGATCAGACGTTTTATAATTCAGACCGTTTTTTTCAGAGCCTCTTATCTCTTAATATGAACTGAACCAAAAAGTGATAACACCGTCTTTAAATCTCGCCCAACACAATTCTTTCAATTTCAATATCAATTTTGCCTAGATGCACCCTGAATTTGCAAAAACGCAGAACACGAAGATTGTAGATCCTTGTGTTGGCTTTTCAAAACATCTTAAATCTCTTAAATCAGGATTGCGGTGTGTGAGATATGATTAAAACACCACAGTCTCGCAAATCTGCCATCATTCTGGTTTTGTTCTTTTCATTCCATTCTCCGATCATGGATGCTCACTTTAACTGGTGTATTTAAGTTGACTTTTTGAGGGATAAAATAGACAATTATACATATTCGGATGTTTGTCGGTTTACAAAAACAAACATTCTTATTGATTAAGATTTCAGACTTCGGTACCACATCTTAAAAATTAGAAGTGAAATCAGACTTCAGCACCTCTAAAGAAACAAACGTCACCTTACAATTTATCCGGTTAGTTACATATTAATGTTTGGTACTTGGTAGTATCTTAATGATATAGAAATAGACTTGTTCAATAAGTTATAGGGACACTTTTTGTAGAAAATCAAGTTTTTCCAAACGTGTTCATCTCAATAAAAAAAACATGCTCAATACATTTTTCCAAAAAAACTCATCCAATTCATACAGAAAGATTAATCTACAAAGTCATTTTATTCATACAGAACTTAATAGAAAACCAAATATTTATGTATTTTGGACGGGTGGTTTTCCCTTTGGCAACTCTCATGTTCACACCAAACTTCAATAGTATATATCTTAATTTATATATTTGATTAACTGCTAAATATATTGAAATATAGAGTAGACGAGGACAATATGTCTACATCAATAATGAAGTTTGTGAAGAGAATACATAATTAAATTGAGTTCATAAACAGATCAAGATTATTTTCAAATTAATACATGTGATTCATGTTTTAGTTCTGTTACAATTAGTTAAAGTTGGTATGTAGTTTCATAACAGGTCAGTTGTAATTTCTATTAACTGATTCATCCTAAACTGTATTCTACATGAAATCGATAGTTGTTTAATTTATCACGCTAGATTGCAACTTATTTATTTTATCATCAATACGTTTACATAACACTTTTGTCGTCCTTCAACGTACACTTTTCTGCAAAGCAATGATTGTCGTAACTCGTACGCACTGATGCATGCGTATATATAACTCTGGTATCAATGGTGTTGCATGAATTGGTACTACTCATTAATCTCTTTCGCACCCTTTAACGAACCCACCCACTAGTTTATTTGTTGATTTGTCTTCAAAATATCATTTACAACAATAGCATAATGTGTGCTTTCTTTGTATCTTAAACTATTGATTGCAAATTATTTTTAATAAAAAATCATTATACAAAGAGGACATGCATGAAGTGAATAAGTGACCAAGCCAACCACAAAATGCAGGTTTGGCGTGATACAGGTTTTGGCTATGAATGATATAATATAATTAAGTTCAAATATCGCTTAAAAGACTTAAGAGTGTATAAATCAAGGTAACTAAAAAAACAATTTTGATCAGTAAAATGAGTATTTGAGTCAATTTCCCTAAAAACAACCATCATCTCTGTTAAGTAATATCTAACAACCCAAACAAAAATAAAGCATAGCATTCAATAAATATAACAATATCCCAAAATCGGTCTTAACATCTCAACATCTGTATCAAAATCTAGGTTGGCGGAAACAACCTATACACAACTGAGAATACTTCTAAATTCTAAAGTAACTGCAGCATTGTCTCTAACTGCGTCTGTACTCAAATCCTGCTCTGATCACTTACTAGAGCCTCCTATTGCTTGCTTACCTGAAAATGTTTAGTTTGGAAAATGCGAGGGTTAGACCATGAGGTCTAGTGAGTCCCCTCAATCTACGGCCCACTTGATGTGATCTGGCGAACCACACTGATAACATGTCTTCGAACCGTGACAGTCTCGAGCCATGTGCCTTGTTTTCCCGCACTTGAAACATCCGCCCTTATCCGCCAAACAATCTCCCTTGTGCATCCGGTTGCACTTACCACACGGCTTCTCTCCTGCTCTAGGTCCCACCCGCAGCTCGGGTCTAGGTGCACTCGACCCCTTTCCATCCCTGGTTGGTCCTTCCCATTTCCGCTTGTCTCCGACCCTCTCTGTCAGTTGTCTGTTCTTTTCTTTCTCAGTGAGTTCTGCAGTATCTACCGCAGCCTGAAAAGTAGACAAATCTTTCACTTGCACCAACTCTCTTATGCTGCTCTTTAGCCCATAAATATATCTTTCTATGCGACGCTCTTCCGTAGGCACATACAGTTCAACAAATCTAGCATTCTCGATAAACTTTGATGTATACTCCTGGACCGACATCGACCCCTGTTCCAATCCCAGAAATTCCTCTTCAAGTTTCTTAACTGCCGCTAATGGGCAAAACTATGCCCTGAACCTCTTCACAAATGATTCCCATGAAGTTCCCTTAGCTACCTCCGATCCTTTTCCACCCGTCTTAATATCCCACCAGAAGATGGCATCAGACTTCAACATCGACATCGCGAACAACACTTTGTCTTCCTCAACACACTTACTGGTATCAAACGCTAATTCCATCTCTCGAACCCACCTCAAAGCCAGAACTAGGTTGCGCTCCCCGCTGAAGGACGGAGGCTTGCACGATGCAAAAGTCTTAAATGAGCATCCTTTCACTGACTTCGTTTCGTTAACCACCACTGGAGTCGACACTGAATGATTTCCTACCACAGTCGGAGGTAGGCTAGACGCCTCAGTCCTCGTCTCGTTCCCACTTTTAGTTCGCCCTTCTGATGAATTCTTGATCTGATTTTCCAACAAAGCTTGCAGAGTATCTTGTAGTTTACCCATCTCAGCTGTAAACTTCTCCTCAGTAACAAAAGGTTGATTCTGGTTTCTTATCGGGTTGTCTGACTGACTTCCCCCACCCGCTGAAGCGGTACTCTCCTGATGTAAGGGTTCACGCACTTGAGGTGCTACAACGCTTTTAGCTCGACGGGTGGTTGGCTTTTTTTTCCCTCCGCGGGTTGTCACACCTGTCCTAACACCCTGAGAGGCGGCTCGCAACGGTGCTCTGCCTCGCCCCTTCCTCGGCCCATGCCCCTTCCACGGGTGGCCGCTTGACGCGGAGGATTCACCGGTTCCTCCTCAAATTTTCCTCTATACGAATTTCCTCTACCTCAGGATTTGTACCCACCACAGGCACAGATCTACTCCTCAGACTTCTCTCAGACATTCTTGATTACTGAAATACGACAAAGTAATTTACTTAAGACTATTACTCAAGAATAATAATGCATTTTAAGCACATACATGTACCTGTAAATTCGGAATTACACTGGCCAGGTGTAACCCCGAATCTACCTTACATAACTGTCCTCTCTACCCTATTAGTCTTATTCAAGTAATAGTGTCCTCCTAGCGTATTCCTGATTCTCAGTTGTGATTTCTACTCCCCAAAGTTTAAGTCTAGGCCCGTCCAATCACCTAAATCCCTTAAACTATGGCTCTGATACCAATTGTAACAACCCAAACAAAAATAAAGCATAACATTCAATAAATATAACAATATCCCAAAATCGGTCTTAACATCTCAACATATGTATCAAAATCTAGGTTGACGGAAACAACCTATACACAACTGAGAATACTACTAAATTCAGTAACCGCAGCATTGTCTCTAACTGCGTCTGTACTCAAATCCTGCTCTGATCACTTACTAGAGCCTCCTACTGTGTAACATCCTAAATTTTCAATAATAGTATTTTAATGAGAATTGGGATGTCTTTATATTTTGGTTTAAACCTTGAATTATATGGGATTTTTATAATTCATTAGGGTTAAAACAAAAGAGTTGGAAGTTGGATGTACTTTTGGAATTTATGAAACTTGAGGGTATAATGAGTAACTATGAAATTGTGTGTATGGATAAATCAGATGAGATGAGAAATATCTCATTCTGGTTTGGTTAAGTCGGCAAAAGAGCAAAGAGAAGGAGAATAGAGAGAAAGGAGAGAAAGGAAGAAATAAAGCTATAATCATCAAATTGGTAAGGAAATTGGTCATAATTTCTGGTAAGATTGTTGTTGTTGATAGATTATGAACGAATCTGTGTTTTGGATTGAATTACAGAATCAATAACAACAGATTTGGAGTAGCAGATTGTGCAGGAAGTGGGTTTTGCAAACATAAGGTGAGTTCATTTGTTCCTTGCTTAAATCAGTGTTTTCATGTTAAATTAAACCTTGAAATAGCTGTATAAATTGGTTATGAACTGTATGGGATGGTTTGGAATGAGCTGAATCGAACAGACATGAAAATGGATCGAATTTTAGGCTGCAGAACCGAGTTTTCCGGATAAATCGTCGTATCCGGATACCTCTGATGATGAATGTTTCCGGACGCAATAGAAACCAGGTAAAGTATTTTATTGTAAGAATCCGGATGAATATAGTTACCGGATAGTATCCGGATGGTTTTAGTATCCGGATGTCGTCCGGATTAGGAAAGTATCCGGAAGGTTTAGTTAGCGGAACCCCCGTGCTAAGTCGCCGAAGGGGGGCATTTGAGGATGAAGATACGATAGGTTATCTAGTATTCTTAGATTTGAGAATATGAGATGAGCTGTAATATGTTGTTATGCATATACGGTAGTAAAAGTGTAATGGATCCATAGGCACTAGTGTTTGGTAATCACATGGAATAGGCGTGTGGTAACAATCGTTATTCCAGTGTGTGTGTGTTTGGTAATCACATGGAATAGGCGTGTGGTAATAATCGTTATTCCAGTGTGTGTGTGGGAAATTGTGGAATAGGCGTGTGGTAATAATCGTTATTCCCAATTTCTAAGGAAGAAAATGGGATTGACATAAGTGCTTGTAATCTCTACTTCCTTTCTGATAAATGGGCATGTGTAATTGCGATTTATTGGATAAGAGCATTAATCTAGAATCATTGAAGATTCGTAGTGTGGCTCTGAGGCATGATATGCTGATAGAATTATTATCAGTTTTATTCATAGTATTGGATGAAATAGTGTAATGGAATTGAGTTACACGTACGGTAAGAAAAGGAGTAATCAGGTTTGTTGTAACTTGTTTACATTTATTTTTGCAAATATTATTATTGAAACGAATGTTCTCACTAGGCGTTGGCCTAATCGTTTCATATGATGTTTTCTTACCAGGTACCAGTTCAGGGAAGTAAGGGTTGTGGGACGAGCGTTTTGGAATAGCAGAGATGTCAATTAACAGGAGGAATTTTTGAAGGATTGCTTAGATAACTTAGTTAATCTGATTATAGTGGCATACTTAGATTAATAGGTTATTTGGAGAATTCTGTTCTTGTAAATATACTCCTAGTGGTTAATTCACTTGCTATATATATATATATATATATATATATATGAAAGTTGAAGTTTATTTTATCATAACTTGTGGAAATTTGAGGTTCAATTTAGCCATGGTTTTAGGGTGTTATATACTGCTTGCTTACCTGAAAAGGTTTAGTTTGGAAAATGCGAGGGTTAGACCGTGAGGTCTAGTGAGTCCCCTCAATTTAACATTTCTCAAAAATCATTTAAAACGATTTATAACTTTCACATATAAAACTTTCACATATCTTTTCATAAAACTTTCACGGATAAATCCGCTCCCGTAAATGGCACCCTGAAGTCACTCAAGAGTGACAACGAGTCAGTCTCACGCTGCCTTGCTGGATACAACCTTCCATGGCATAAACGGGTCACTCCTCCCGGCATGAGCACTGGCGGGTCTACCTCCCGACTTAGCCAGTTTACGTCTAACACAATGTATGCATACATCTCATATAACTTTCAAACAAGTAAAAATCATGTAAAATAACATGGCATTTCTACTCAATCACTTACTTTGAAAACACGTATAAAATCACGTATTTTAGTTAGAAAAACTCACCTGGAGCGTTAGCAAGTTCTTCTCGCGAAACTTCAGATTTTACGAGGAACACCTATGTTGATAAACGTATAAAAATAATAAGTCTTATGCTCACTTAATGTAACATCCTGAATTTTCGTTAATAGTATTTTAATGAGAATTGGGATTTATTTGTATTTTGACTAACCTTAAATTATATGGAAGCTTTATAATTCAATAGGGTTAAAATACAAGGGATTTAAAGTTGGATGTTACTTGTGGGAATATTGGAAATTGAGGGGGTGTTGGGTCACTTTTGGAAGTATGTATGGATAAAGGTTAAAAGGAATGAGATATTATCTCATTTTCTTGTTTTGAGTCGGCAAGAAGAGTAGAGAGAAAGGAAATAGAGAGAAAGAGAGAAAGAAAGGAAAGAAACTTGGATCATCAAATTGGTAAGGATTTGTGTTGGTTTATGATATAATTTGTTATAGATGTTGGGTTGTAAACGAATCTGCTTGTTGATTAGGTTTCCAGAAATCAGTAACAACAGATTGGAATCGAAATCGTGTAGAAAAGTGGGTTTTTGCAAATAAGGTGAGTTCATTCGATTCTTTGTACAAATCAGTGTTTTTAAGTTATAGTAACCTTGGTATATTTGTATGAACTGACTGAGGATTGATTAGAATGAGTAGATTGAACTGATTTCATGTTTTAAATCTATTTGAGGACTTGTTGAACGGACAGTATGCAAAACCTTGAAAGTCCCGGTACTTGAATGTCCCGGTAGTGGCAAGTCCCGGTAGTTGGAAGTCCCGGTAGTTGGAAGTCCCGGTAGTGGCAAGTCCCGGTATGTTATATTATCAAGTCCCGGTGGTTTATCAAGTCCCGGTATGCTATTTTAATTGGAGTCCCGGTATGCTATATTAAGTCCCGGTATGCTATTTTAATTGGAGTCCCGGTATGCTATTTTAATTGGAGTCCCGGTATGCTATATTAAGTCCCGGTATTCTATTTTATTTGGAGTCCCGGTATTGGAAATCCCGGTATTGGTTTCTGATTTTTTTGCTGTTACGTATTGGAGTCATTTTAAAGCGAAATATAGGGGTATGGGTACTCGTTTTGAGTGTAAAATAGCATTTGAACACTTTGAACATGTTTTTATGTGCCAATTACAAACCCAAAGTCTTGTGATTGACGTCGGTTGTTCGGATGCTTTTAGCTATGGTTTTGAATAAGGACTGAATAAGGTATTCTTAGATTTGAGAAAATGTTGTGAGTTTATTCACTTCACTCTAAAATTAGCCATTGAAATTGATATAGGTATGTCTTAAACTATGTCTAAATGCTTGGGTATGATTTAATTGAAAGATAGTAGGCTCAATAACTCGATTTTGTGAACTGGCTAAATGAAGAAAATGATGAATAGTGCTTGAGCAATTATCACTTTGTTATGAAACTGATTTTAACATGAGTTGTCGATAGTTGTAAGGACTTGTCATCATCAGTAATGAGTCCAAATGGATGACTATGAGTTATGCCATGTTTGATCCCCGTGCTAAATTGCAAAGAGGGGATAGTTGAGAAGTCGAGATGTCGATAGATTAATATTCTTTATAGATGTATATATATAGAATATGTTTTGAGATAAATATATTATATGTGTAGTTGAGAAGTCGCGGTGTCGAGAAAGTAATATTCTTTATAGATGTATATATAGAATATGTTTTGAGATAAATATATTGTATGTTATGCACATACCATAGTAAGAGTTATAATACCTATGTATTATGTTGTGGTTGCTAAAAATAGGCATCCGGTCATCGGAGGCACCTTAGTATGATATAATGGGAACCGATTACTAGCCATTGACCAAAGGGATGTAATTTTTAGTGATTGAGTGTACCTTGAATCATCGGGGGTCCCGGTTGTGTATCGCGATATATTAATCCCATTGGGACCATTGATTCTGAGGTGGGGAGGACATGAAATGTGGAATAGGCAGATTTTGATTTGTAATTCCCATTTCGAATGGAAGATCGGAGATTTCCATTTTTATAGGGAAGATCAGAGATTTCCCATTGTGAAGGAAAGATTTGAGATAGGCATAAAGTAATTTGTAATCTCTACTTCCGGATTAAGAAATAGGCAGGTTTTGACTTGTAATTTCTTGGATAAGAGTATTGACTTTGAATCTGGGATGATTTATGGTAAACTCTTGGTAGTATTATTATGGCTAGACGAATTAGTCATAAGTATGGGAGTGGGGTAGATTCCCAGTAGTGAAAGGAGTTGTTGTACGGTAAGAAAATGAATAATCAAGTTTGTTGTAACTTGTTTACATTGATTTTACAAATGTTATCTTGGAAACGAATGTTCTCACTAGGCGTTGGCCTAATCGTTTCAAATGATGTTTTCTTACCAGGTACCAGCTCGGGGAGGTAAAGGGTTGTGGGACGAGCGTTTTGATATAGCAGAGGTGGATGAATTTAACAAAGAAGAGATTCAGATGGATTGATAGATAACTTGATTAATCTGGTTGTAGTGACATAATTAGATTGATAGGTTATTTGAAGGATCTTGTAATGTGAATATACTCTTGATGGTTAATCCACTGCCTGTTTTTATAATTTGAAGTATTTATTGTCATAACCTGTTATAACTTGAGGTTTAAATTGGCTCAGATTTTGGGGTGTTACACTTAAATTCTGAATAGCTTTCTTTCTAGCTTAACTCTCAACGGACCCTAGAATCCGGATCCTTAATTGGACTCCAGATTCACGACCCAAAACACAATAAATTCCGGGTTCAATATAGCAATTTCGGATCTACGACCCAAAGGGAAAAATTCCATGTTCCATAACTAAATTCCGGATCTTGGTCCAAGTATTAATAATTTCCGGATTCTTAAAGGGCTTCCGGACTTACAGCCCAACAACACCGGATCCATTTAATTGGACTCCGGATCCCATTTAATGCAAAACACCGGATCCCATTTGATGGTCCAGTTACGGTT
The DNA here is from genome assembly GCA_033807775.1 of Saussurea involucrata. Classification (NCBI taxonomy): domain Eukaryota; kingdom Viridiplantae; phylum Streptophyta; class Magnoliopsida; order Asterales; family Asteraceae; genus Saussurea; species Saussurea involucrata. The sequence goes on from CM066315.1 coordinate 1,597,899, forward strand.
TTCTTCCAAGTCCAATACCGGATGTCTAATACCGGATCCTATCCTTAAGGCCCAAGATGCAATATGGCCCAAAGTGGATTTAATTCCGGGTCCTACACTAACTGATTCCGGATCCCTCAATTGTCAACACTGGATCACGTGGCTAGAGTGAGTTCCGGATTCCATAAGTAATTTCGGGCTCACGGCCCAACAACATATTTCTTAAAACTTCGGGTCGCCCCAAATTCCGAGTCTATAAATAAATTCAGATTTCGGTTCCTTTTTATTTTAAATTCCGGGTCCTAATTTATAGTCCAACACCGGAACTTGGATTCCGTATCCAATATAGTCCAACACCGGAACTTGGATTCTGGATCCAATATATAGTCCAACACCGGAACTTGGATTCCGGATCCAATAATTAATTCCGGATCTTATCTTCCAGGACTATATTCTGGTTCTTACTTTTGAGGCCCAAATTCTGGAACACGTCGAGTTCCTATTCCGAGACCCCGTAATAAGTCATGGCGATGTCGAACTGATTACCATTAATACTGAAGATTACTCCATTTAAATCGATTAATAAGTCTCTTACTCAACAAAAGAATGTTCTAACCCCATTAAATCCGTTTATGATGATTACTTAATCCCATTAGAGCTCTCTTTTCAATTATTAGCAAAAACTCATAAAAAAACTCAAACCCAGTAATAAGTTCTAATATAGGGTTTGAGAGATGAGATTACCTGGCAGCAATTGATGTAGAATCAAGATTTCACTCCCCTTCTCTCTTCCTAATCTGATGATTGCTGATGAACTCTTTCTTCCTCCTTTGCTCCCTCTCTTTCTCAGCCGACACAGAAAAATAATTGATTGCCTAAGGTTTTGTGCCCTAAATGAAAGTTTTTATACTCTCTTAACATATTACAATTCAGCCCCTGAACTTACAATTTTGCTACAATTCTCACAAAGACTTAATCTTTCCAAATTTTGAACCTTGGTTATTACATAATAACATGAATTATGATGATAATGGCTAATAAAATCATGAAATAACCAAAACTAAAAAAGCAAGTATTCATCTATAAGTTAGATACACAAAAATAATATACATATATAGGGTGTATGTGTAAATAGACTTTTATAGGCTAATTTTTAAAACTATTTAAATCATTTATAAATAATTTGTTTTGACTTAGAGGCCGTTTACTAAACACTTACCTGTGTAAGCGTTTACCATGTCACATTACCTACCGGATTGATATTGCAAGGACCAAAAATCTTAGCCGGTAAAAGCGAATGATGGTGACGACTCTTACCACGGTTAGCGCTTACTGGGTGAATTGTTGCATATGAAACCGATTTAACGGACTATAATCTTACCCGGTAAGTAAGTGACAATGTTAAATTTGATGATAAACACTTATCCGGATAAGTATTTAGTAAACGGCCCCTTAATTTGACCACTTTAATTGTGACATAATTAACATTTTTCTTGTAAACTTCAATAATCTCAAAGGAAAAAGGGGAAAAAGGACAAGGGGACAAAAGCTTTAATTATAATTTCAATAAAAAAAACCCAAATTTAGATCCAATCTAGCCCGGCCAGCGTTTGTGTGGTTTGTTTTCATGATTTACATTTTCCGTTACAATTTAATTAATAATGTTTGGTAAATAATTTATTTTCATAAAATGAAGAATACTTAAAACTAAGGTGTTCAGCTAAACCATCAAGTGTTTATTAAAAAGAAAGAAATAGCTCGACTGTTAAGGAGAGGGAACACTGAGCTACGTCTCTTTATGCGAGGGTTGATTCTCCATTTTCGGATGCCTCGGGCTAGAAAGAAGCCCTAATCTTCGAATCAGAAGATACCTTGAGAACAATGAAAGCATAATCCTATTTTACTTAGTGAAGGCTTTGTCTCGTCCCTTTCCGTTGTAATTGTAGGAGGGAATGTAAAAGAAGTGATTGACAACCATCTTGCCCCTGCCCCTGCCCCTGCCATGGAATAAAGATAGACATAGACATAGCGTATCGTAAGCTGTTGTTTAAAACTTTTGTGATGCAGTTTACGTTTTCATCAAACCGCATTTGCGGTGCAGCTTGCGGTGCAGCTTGCGGTGCTGAAACATCAAATCGCAATTCAACCCGCACCGCACCGTATATTTTTTAACAAATTCTTAAATATAACTGGAAATAGTTAATACATTATTGATTATGTATTAATATTTAGTTTTTTTTTAAGTTCTATATATGTTACTTATTCCATATTTGAGTTATTTTATTAAATGTTATAATTACATTCGAAATTATCTTAGATTTTAACTTTTCAAATTTGTTTGGATAATTACTAAACTCTTTAGTTTGTGTTACATTATTTTTAAATTTTTATCACGCATTTCATACGTATTTAAACTTTTTATTGTATGAAATATAGATTCGTAATTGGTCGAATTTATTTTGAATTTGCGATTTTATAAGTATTAGAATGAAGTGCGTTAGGTACAAATCACACCGCAAAACACCATACTCAAAACTCTAAATATAACGGTACAAACATATTGATCATCCTTTCATTACTTGCATTATTATTTCGTTATACACCAAATAATATTGATCGGTTCATTTTATTTAAACACGAGTCAAATTGGATCATGGCTCCGATCCAACAGGTTAGACTTACGAGTCAAAATCTATCATCAACACGTTGATGTGGAATCTCATCACATTACTCTCCCAAAAACCATATGAAATAAATCAAGGTTCCAACGCATATTGAAGCAGAAAGATCCAAATCTAGCTGATGTGAAACTCTAACAATCAGTATTACCAATAATCACCACAAGAACACTTCCCGTTCGCAAAGTGATGAAACCGATGCATATCTCTAACAAATATTTCTGGATCACTAACGAGCGATAACAATTTACACGCCGAATGACAATCCCCGCATATCCTCACATTCTTCGCGACCCGGATCGTTTCCCCAGGTGCGGTATTCAAAAGCCCGAAAGTGATCGCCAGCTTTTCGCTATGGTACCGGAGGCTAATTTCTTTCTCGTCATCATTCATATCTGAATGAACCACTAAAGAAACATCGGGTTTATAACCGACCAACTTCAATTCCTCAAACAACTTATCGACTTCCAAATGAAGCTCTCGATGACTGATTCGAGTCCCATCACCTGAAAAGAATTCGTGCACTTGATTCTTGACCTCTATCGCGCTACAACCCGGCACCTTGATCACCCCGCGATCTTTCATCGTTTTTCTTATGTTTATAGCATCCTTTTGTTTTCCAGCTCTCGCGCACATGTTGGCAAAAATGACGTAATCGCCCCCGTGAGATTGGTCGAGCTCGAAAATTCGTGATAGTACCCTCCTCCCTAGTTCAAGATTTCCATGGCTGCTACAAGCAGATAACAGTGTTCTCCAAAGTATAGGCGTTGGTTTAATCGGGATTTCATCTATGAAGTTGTACGCATCTTCTAGCAATCCTGATCGGCCTAACGCATCTAAGACACACCCGTAATGCTTGATCCCAGGTGAAATTCCGTATTTGTCCCTCATACTGTGAAGATACGTCAAGCTTTCATGGACTAGTCCAGCGTGATTGCAAGCGTATAAAAGACCCAAAAGCGTAATTTCATCTGGTTTGACTTGTTCTCTTCTCATCTTTTCGAATAGAGATATGGCTTTGTGACCATGGCCATGAATGGCGTATGCCATGATCATCGCGGACCATGTTTGTGCATCTCTAAAACCCATGTTCTCAAACACCAAAACTGCATCATCTAAACTACCACATTTCGAGTACATATCGATGAGTGTCGTGTTGACTTTTACGTATCGGTCAAACCCGTTAGCCTTGATGTATTCATGTACCCATTTTCCGGTGTCTAATGCTCCTAATAATGCACAAGCCGAAAGAACACTGAGCATGGTGACATCAGTGGGCTTGAGGCATCTACTTTGCATTTCAAGAAACATTAATAAGGCATCATTTGGGCGGCTATTTCGGACATAACCTGTTATGATTGCGTTATAAGTTACCGCACAAGGTTCTTCGATCCGATCAAACACAAACCGAGCTGAACCCATGTTGTCACACTCAGTATACATGTTAATGAGAGCAGGATAGAGATATGGACTTTGATTAAGACCATGTTTAATGGCAAGGGAATGCAATTGTTTACCTTCTTCTAAAGCTTTAGCAATGGCGCAGGCCTTGAGGAGAGATGGGAAAGTGTAGTTATCTGGTACAAGACCTAAAGATAGGACTCTCACGAAAAGCGGGATCGCTTGAAGTGGGGTGTAACTACGGGAATAGCCACGGGCCATGAAGTTGAAGAGGATAATGTCTGGGTGAGGAATTTGGTCGAACAGGTGGTGGGCATGGTTCATTAAGGAAGCAGTAGGATCAAGCGTGCATTGATTGATCAACTTGGTGACCCAAACCATGTCGTCTTGGAGGTGAGTCTTTATGGAATAAGCTTGAATCTGCTTTATTTCTTTCAAAGAGGTGGATTTGGGCAGTAGGGAAAGTGGGTTGGCTGCCCCAGTTATTGATTCTTTAGTGGTTCTGCTATCTGGGCAAGATAATTGAGTTAATTCTTGAACTCGGGTTGCCATTGAAGAACCCAAATCAAGATTTCAATGGGTGAAATTCTTAGGGCTCAATCTTTAATTAACATCGAGTGTGATGACCTGAAATGGGATAGGTCATTTCGTTGAGAATTGAGATCAAGTTTGTGTGGCGCCAACAGTGCTTCCCAACAAGACCCCTCAAAGTATTTCAGCTGAATGGTTCAGATTTTTATAATAAGGAAAAGTGTAAAAAAAATCCAATATACCATTTTGAACAATTAAAGTCTAGAAATTTTTTGAACGGAAGAAATACTTAGAATTATAAAATGAAACGAATATACCATTTTCATTACTCTTCCTAAAATTTACAAAAGTTTTATCCTCATCACACGATTCACAATATTATTGAACATAAAATCCCACCCACATACATAAATTAGTCACATACCAAAAACCCACATACACAAATTGTCACATACATACATACATAAAGCTTTACATACATATGAAAAGCAACTGTGTAAACCCACCATGTAAATCTACTCTTGTTAAACCCACCATTTAAAGAATACCATGTAAAGCCTGCTATCTATTTGTAACATGATGCTCACTGGTGGTGTACGACGGTGGCGCGACTTGGAGTAGTGGAGGTGTATGACGGTGGCGACTGGTGGTGTACGGCGGTTCAGGCATGGGGGAAGGTAGGGAAGCGCCGATGGGTTTAGTTAGATGAAACGACGGTGGGAATGGTTCTTTGTCAGATGACACACCGTCTAATTCCATTTTGGATTCAGTTGGGGTTTTTCTTTTTTATATATTTTACCTGCTATATAGGTTGCACAGGTTACAATTTTAAACTAATAAGGATTATTTTGGTATGTTTGAAAAGTTTAGTGACTTACTTGATAGGGTTTAAAAAATTTAGTGACTTATTTGTTCCAAAAAATTGTTCAAGGATAATCATTTTAAAAAGAAAAATCCATTGGGTTTTCTTGAATTTTTCCCTTTATAATAATAATTAAAAGTAGTCGAATAAATTATACAAAAACATGAAAAACAAAATGATTGGAAAGTTATTGAAGCAATTGTTGTATTTTTAAAATTACAGGGACAAAAAATGTTATAACCAACAAATCACAGGGATCAAATTTGTAATTTACTCTACACCGCTAAGAACATCTCCAACAGCTTCCCATTTTGGAGAAAATGGAGAATATGGGGATTTTAGGTTGTATTTTTGTAACAACCCACACCAAACGAACACGCCAAAGCTACTAATTTAAATATAAACGCCAAACGGTCCAATCATAAGTCACACATTCGAGATTTCAAAACTAAGATTCGCGAAAATAACCATAATTACAGCTGAAAAACTTAACTAAACAATAAAGAAAAGTCTTTTATACATCTTGCTCTTGCCTTTAAACGAGCCATCGACTACCTGCTTACCTGAAAAGGTTTTAGTTTTGAAAAGCGAAGGTTAGACCATGAGGTCTAGTATGATCCCTCTTGTTACCAACATCACGCCGCAATTATCAACTAAATAGAGTTTATAAGCATTTATAAACGGTCACACCTGTATCAGTTTAAGTACACACACAACACATACTAATGGCTCACACTTAGTCACGTACACACCTGTGACAACGTGTTAGGGCACACACCCGCCTTTAGTGAACATATGAAACGAATTCATATATCCTGCATGGGACACACTCCCCATATATCCATATTAAGTCATCACATGCCCCACACATACTCATAATATAATTCACACACCTTTATCATGCATATTTAAAACAATGTAAATCATGCAATTCAATATATCGGTACAAGTAATAAATTCGAGTATCGATAAAGCTTCAATTTAGAAAGACTCACCTGGTGTCCATGCTGATACGTTCCTACTTGAAACCGCTATTCTCTAACTGCACTCCTACAATTTCACCTAACACATGGATGTAAATAAATCACCCTACCTCCCACAAAGTTGGTTATCACACCTCCCGAGACACTTCCCGAATTATTTTAGGCATTCCTTAATCAGCACACGAAAGGATCCCGAGGAATTCCCAAGACTGCCCCAAACAGTGGGTTTTCCGGCATCACTAATCCGGACCTGTCCGGATGCTCCCGGACAACTACTCTGGACAATAACCCGGAAGTATCCGGATTCCGGTACTGATTTTCCGGATTCCATCCGGGCTCCCAAAGATTTCCGAAAACCCCTTCCGGACAATTGCCGGACTCCGGAACGCACAATCCGGATTGCTCCGGATTCCCAAGGATCTCCGGATAGGGCGACTTCCGGACAAGCGGGATTTTATCGGATAAGCCGACCCCGATACCTCAAACATCGAGTAATCCGACCCCAAAATCGGTACTGAGCCACAACAAGCAAAGAGATGTCATTACTAATCGATTTAGCAGGATATTCCATTCGATTTCCCACATTGATTTGGTTAAGACAAAACACACAGCTTGTATTCTCACATTCTTGAGGAGATGTCGATCAAATAATCTCCAAAACCCCAGCATTCATAATCCACACTAAGATACCACACATTACTCAACAAAGGAATTTACCTAGAAGAAAATGGTGATTCACACCTCCAAGCTTCAATTCTCCAACTCCTCCTTCAAGCTAGCAAGGTCTGCTCCACACCAGTTTGCACACAGCAGCCGCACTCAAAACAAATGAGGAAGAAAAGTGAGGGTTTAAGGGTTTTAACATTACTTCCCAAACTCACACAAAGGCCACCTAACTTTTCAACCTTCACATCTCGCACACCCATTATTATTTATTTCAAGAATAAACCCGATTATTACAATTTTTGCTTCAACAGCTTCTCCAAATTGGAGAAAGTAGGAGAGAGAAGGTGTAATACCCAGGGTGAGTTCGTTAGTTAAACCCTCTTTTTGCTAAATTATTTAACTCTATAATTGATGTTTAGGGTAAAATGAGATGAATTTATAAGTTTAAGGGTATAATATTTAGTAATGAAAAGTGTAGGGGCTGAAGTAGTAAATTGGGTTAATAATATCTGAATTAGGGTCCAGATATTTTTATTATTCAGCAATCAAGAGTGTGTAGTGTGTGTTTTGGAGACTAAAAGAAGAAAAGAAGAAAAGAAGGGTAAGGCTTCAAATTTGATTCATTGGAAGTGTTTGAGGTATGTTTTCTTTACATATTATGTGTATAATTGATAGTTGAATGTTTCTATCGGAGTAGAATAGTTAGAATTACATCTGGTAATGAATCAGCGGATTTCTGGGTAGAAATAGGGCAAACCGACAGTAGTGTCCGGACACAGTAAGAAGGTGTCCGGGTAATTTTCTTGGTGGTATATATATTGTAATTATATGTGCATTACACTACACGAATATATGTTAGCCGAAATTATGGTCGACGGTGTTTGCTGTAGTTGTTGTACAGCGGTGCTGTAGTTGTTGTACAGCGGTGCTGTAATTGTCGTACAGCGGTGTTGTTGGCTCGCAACCAACTGATATGGCCAGGGGAAATGAGAATGAGAATGAGGATGAATTGAACACAGTGCACGAGTCTTGATTGATATTTAATTACGTATGATATATATGTGTTTATATAAAAGATTTCATATAAATGGATTTTATAATGATTGTGAAAGGACATGGGTTTTCTCACTTAGACCGCTAGGTCTAACCCTCATTTTTGTTTTAAAATATGTATTCCAGGTCGTAGATCGAGTAAGGACAAGTAAGAATGGTAATCGATGGATAGCTTTTGGAAGAAGTATGTTTTTGAAGATTATGGCATGTTTTACAGTCATGTCTTGTTATTAGTTGTAATGTATTTAGCAAAAGAAAAGTTTGTAATGAAATTATGTATTTTGTTTATGACTAAAGGACCGAAGTTGTAATGTGATGTATCTTAGTTAAATAACGACGTTATGAAATTTATGCTATATGAACAATGTTTGGGATTGCGGGTCGTTACAGATGGTATCAGAGCCCTAGTTTAAGGGATTTAGGTATTAGTACTTGTACCTAGACTTAAACTGCATGTGAAGTAGGATGTCCCTGTTATTGTAGAACCTTGGGATGTTAAATATAAAAAGGTAGAAGGAACATCATGTAAGGTAATTTCAGATTACACCTGGCCAGTGTAATTGTGATCTTACAGGTACATGTTTGGACTGGAATACCTTGTTATATGGGGTATGTGCTTATGTGTATATTAACCTTGTCTGAATCAATAGAATGGCGAGTGGTACGAGACAAACAAACCGGGAAGGAGGAGGAAACCCGAATAGAACCAATCCCACCGCCGGAGGAAGGGGAAGAGGGGGAGAAAGAGGCAGAGGCAGGACTGGGGGCAGAGTACAGGGGCGAGGCACAGAGTTTGTTACGAGAGACGACTTAGCGGCTGAAATGGGAAGATTACAGGCAAATATCCAGGCTATGTTTAACCAGACTCATAATACGGAAACGGAAAGACCAGATCCTAACTTTGAAGACGAGATGCCTATCACACCTACTGTCACTTCAGTACCAAGAAGGTGTGACTATAAAATGTTTTTAAGATGTAAACCACCAACTTATGGAGGGGATAGAGATCCAGTGAAGGCGATGCGTTGGCTGAAGGAAATTGAAGCTATATTTAAAACCAGCAAATGTGCGGAAGAGGATAAGGTGTTATATGGAACTGCAATGTTGAAGGCAGATGCTTTATATTGGTGGGAGGCCCTTATTGACTCTAAGGGATCTGATGTATACTCAACCTTTACTTGGGGCGAATTCTCAGTGGCATTTAAAGAACAGTTTTGTCCTCAAGCAGTAGTTAGACAATTGGAGGAGGAATTCCTGAGCCTACAACAAGGGAATTTATCAGTCAGAGACTATACCGCCCGTTTCCTAGAGAAGTCGCGTTTTGGAGAGTATTATGTTGCCACGGAGAAAATGAAGATGGAAAGGTTCATATTCGGATTGAATTCAGAAATTAGAAAGTTAGTGACTGCAGCAAGACCTGATACCTTCTCAGCAGCAGTAAATGTTGCAGAAAATGTGAAGCGGGATAATAGGAGGGATGCTGGTGATAAAAGTATGGGAAAGAGAAAATGGGAAGGACCTCAGTATGACCTGGAGAAGTCTAGATTTCAGAGATATGATAACCGCCCGCCGTTCCGACCAACAGAAAGATCTTGTCCGAAGTGCAACCGTGTCCATCAAGGAAATTGTCAAGTTGACCCTCGAAATTGTTATAAGTGTGGGAGGACAGGGCATATTGCTAAAAACTGCCCAGTAACGCGGCTTTGTTTCTTGTGTAATTCTCCGGATCACATTCAGTCGGATTGTCCGTGGGGAAGAATACAGCAGGGTGGTACATCAGGGAGACCAGCAGTTGTTAGACCAGTAGTGCCAAGACTAGAACCACCAAGAACAAGGGGTCGTACATTTCAAATGACAGCAAAAGAAGCGGAGGAAACTCCGGATGTGGTTACAGGTACATTTTTCATAAACTCTACACGTGCTAAAGTGTTGTTTGACTCCGGTGCAAACCGATCTTTTGTGTCTCCTTCATTTGCTGCTCACATGCATTTAGAGCCTAAAATGTTAGAATATGCCTTACTGGTAGACACTGCAAATGATAACCAAGTGTCAGTTAAAGAAATTTTTGATTGCTGTGTGATAAATATAGAGGGGTGTGGAGTACCGATACAACTATATCCTATAGCCTTGATCGAGTTTGATGTGGTAGTAGGGATGGATTGGTTAGCTGAGAATCAGGCTAACAAAGTTTGTGATAAGAAAATAATCAATGTCGTTTTACCTGATAAGAGGTCAGTAGTGATATATGGTGATCGTAAGAATCATCAGTCTAGCCTAATATCTATGGTAAAAGCCCGTAAATGTGTCAGCAAGGGTTGTTCGAGTTACTTAGCCTATGTGATAGATAGTAGGCCTGAAAAGATTAAGTTGGAAGATATCCCTATTGTTAGTGAATTTCCTGAAGTATTCCCTGAAGACTTGAATAGTCTTCCGCCCATTAGACAAGTAGAGTTTGGTATAGATCTGATTCCTGGAGCTGCTCATATTGCCCGTGCACCGTATCGTCTGGCACCTCCAGAGATAAAAGAGATGATGACACAACTACAAGACCTATCCGACAAAGGCTTCATCAGACCTAGTTCTTCGCCGTGGGGAGCGCCAGTTTTGTTTGTGAAAAAGAAGGACGGTTCAATGAGAATGTGTATTGACTACCGGGAGCTGAATAAGCGCACGATCAAGAACAAGTATCCACTTCCAAGAATTGATGATCTTTTTGATCAATTAGTTGGAACTTGTTATTTCTCCAAGATTGATCTCAGATCTGGCTACCACCAGTTGAAGGTTAAAGAAGAAGACGTTCTAAAGACTGCTTTTCGTACAAGGTACGGCCATTACGAATTCTTAGTAACGCCGTTTGGACTGACGAACGCTCCAGCTGCCTTTATGGATTTAATGAACCGGGTATGTAAGCCGTATCTTGATAAATCCGTTATTGTATTTATTGATGATATCCTTATCTATTCCCGATCCAAAGAGGATCACGCACAACATCTTCGTTTGATTCTGGAGTTGCTGAAGAAAGAAAAGTTGTACGCTAAGTTCTCTAAATGTGAATTCTGGTTGCGGAAAGTTCAGTTTCTGGGGCATGTCGTTTCAGAGAAAGGCATTCAAGTAGATCCGATGAAAGTGGAAGCGATTGAAAGATGGGAACCGCCAAAGACGCCAACCGAAGTACGTAGTTTTCTGGGTCTAGCTGGCTACTATCGGAAATTTATAAAAGACTTCTCTCGAATCGCGACGCCATTGACTAAGCTGACTCGAAAGAATCTAAAGTTTGAATGGAGAGCAGAACAAGATGAAGCATTCAGAATATTGAAAGGGAAACTCTGCCAATATTAGCATTGCCAGAAGGTTCTGATGATTTTGTTGTCTACAGCGATGCTTCCAAACTAGGATTAGGATGTGTACTTATGCAACGTGGAAAGGTGATTGCTTATGCTTCTCGTCAACTGAAGGACCATGAAAGACAGTATCCTACACATGATATGGAGCTTGGAGCAGTTGTCTTCGGGTTGAAAATTTGGAGACATTACCTTTACGGTTCTAAGTGCCAAATATTTACCGATCATAAGAGTCTCCAACATCTTTTCGATCAGAAGGAATTGAATATGAGGCAAAGAAGATGGCTGGAATTGGTGAATGATTACGACTGTGAAATCCTTTATCATCCGGGAAAGGCGAACGTGGTAGCAGATGCACTGAGTCGTCAGGAAAGGAGTGGAACAATAAGAGCTATTTCACTACGGGCTGAACTGCTACCGAACATCTTTGAAGATTTGCAAAAAGTGTCAAATAGAAGCGTTTCAAGAAGAACATCTGAAGTCAGAACGATTAGTGGGGGTATCAGCATTGCTAGAAAAAGATGACCGTGGATTATTATGTTTGGAAAACAGAATTTGGGTGCCTCGTATGGGTGGGTTACGTGATCGGGTACTACAAGAAGCTCATCAGTCTCGTTTTTCCATTCATCCGGGTACGAACAAGATGTATAAGGATCTGAAACAATTTTACTGGTGGCCGGGGATAAAAAGAAGCATTGCTCAGTATGTGGAAAAGTGTGATACTTGTAAGAAAGTGAAGATTGAACATCAAAGGCCGTTTGGTCAGTTACAACGTCTGGAGATACCAATGTGGAAATGGGATCAGATCACTACTGATTTCATTACCAAGCTACCTAGAACTCCGAAAGGATTTGATACTATTTGGGTGATTGTCGATAGATTAACGAAGTCTGCTCACTTCTTACCGATAAAAGAAACCGATTCGATGGAACGCTTAGCCAAATTGTACATTGATGAAATAGTAACGCGACATGGAGTACCAATCTCGATTATTTCTGATCGAGATAGTCATTTTACTTCTAGATTCTGGAGAAGCTTTCAAAAAGAAATGGGAACACAGATAAAGTTAAGCACAGCATATCATCCTCAAACGGATGGTCAGAGGGAAAGAACAATCCAGACTTTAGAAGATATGCTCCGGGCTTGTATTATTGACTTTGGGGGATCATGGGATAAACATCTACCGCTGATCGAATTTGCTTACAACAATAGTTATCATTCCAGCATACAAGCGGCACCGTTTGAAGTTATGTATGGTAGAAAATGTCGAACACCCTTATGTTGGAACGAAGTGGGGGAGAAACAATTAGCGGGGCCAGACATAGTACAGTTAACAGCAGATAAGATTACTCAGATTCAGGACATATTGAAAATGGCTCAAGACAGACAGAAAAGCTATGCTGACCGACGTCGGAAACCGTTAGAGTTTCAAGTTGGAGATTTTGTAATGTTGAAAGTCTCACCTTGGAAAGGAGTCATTCGATTTGGAAAGCAAGGTAAACTGAGCCCGAGGTACATTGGATCGTTTGCGATCACAGAAAGGATTGGTGAAGTAGCCTACAGGTTGGATCTCCCATCAGAGTTAAGTAGGATCCATAACGCGTTTCACGTTTCAAACTTTCGAAAGTGTTTGGTTACGCCAGATCAGGCCGTCTCTCTACCAGATATACAAGTTGATGAAAAGCTGAACTATGTGGAGGAACCTGAAGCAATAGTTGATCACAAGGTTAAAGAGTTGCGGAACAAAGTAATCAGACAAGTGAAAGTTCAATGGCGACATCATAGAGGTCAGGATGCTACGTGGGAGTCGGAGTCAGAAATGAGAACCAAGTACCCTCATCTGTTCACTTAATTAAATTCCGGGACGGAATTCTTTTAAAAGGGAGATGATGTAATACCCAGGGTGAGTTCGTTAGTTAAATCCTCTTTTTGCTAAATTATTTAACTCTATAATTGATGTTTAGGGTAAAATGAGATGAATTTATAAGTTTAAGGGTATAATATTTAGTAATGAAAAGTGTAGGGGCTGAAGTAGTAAATTGGGTTAATAATATCTGAATTAGGGTCCAGATATTTTTATTATTCAGCAATCAAGAGTGTGTAGTGTGTGTTTTGGAGACTAAAAGAAGAAAAGAAGAAAAGAAGGGTAAGGCTTCAAATTTGATCCATTGGAAGTGTTTGAGGTATGTTTTCTCTACATATTATGTGTATAATTGATAGCTGAATGTTTCTATAGGAGTAGAATAGTTAGAATTACATCTGGTAATGAATCAACGGATTTCTGGGTAGAAATAGGGCAAACCGACAGTAGTGTCCGGACACAGTAAGAAGGTGTCCGGGTAATTTTCTTGGTGGTATCCGGATGGTGTTCTAAAGGTGTCCGGACGGTTTTCTTATCCGGGTAAGTTTCCTTTTTCCTATGTTTTCCGGATAGAATTGGATACCGGATAGTATCCGAATTACTTTGGTGTCCGGATGACGTCCAGATTGTATAGGTTGTCTGAAAAAGTCATGCTGTCCGGAAAAGTGGTGTTGTCCGGATAAACTGTGGTTTCCGGATACTTTAGCTGTTTGACCAATTTTGTGATTTCGGATACTTTTAAGTGTTCGGATATAATTTCCAAATGTATTTTGAGTTAAGTTGTTCCGAAAACTTTCTGAGGGGCCGCCCCCAGACCCCGCAAGGGCGTTGCCCCTTGACCCCATCCGCTAACCGGATAGCGGAACCCCCGTGTTAAGTCGCCGTAGGGGAACAATTGAGGATAAGAGTTTGATAGGTTAATTAGGATTCTCAGTTGCTAAAGAGTCTCATGTGTTCTATATGGTAAAGATATATTGTATCTGATTGTTACATATTTTGTGAATCCTGAGTAAAGGACTGAATCTGTGGAAAAGGCTTGGAAGCATTTTGTTAAGCTAACAGGTGAGTTTTTCTTCAAAGTGTTTTTAAACTGGAATACATATACGTGTAGATTGAAAAGGGTGATAGATAATGTGATTAGGTGTTCATAAATGACAATATGATATATTGAGATATATATTGTATTTATATGTGCATTACACTACACGAATATATGTTAGCCGAAATTATGGTCGGCGGTGTTTGCTGTAGTTGTTGTACATCGGTGATGTAATTGTCGTACAGCGGTGTTGTTGGCTCGCAACCAACTGATATAGCCAGGGGAAATGAGAATGAGAATGAGGATGAATTGAACACAGTGCACGAGTCTTGATTGGTATTTAATTACGTATGATATATATGTGTTTATATAAAAGATTTCATATAAATGGATTTTATAATGATTGTGAAAGGACAGGGGTTTTCTCACTTAGACCGCTAGGTCTAACCCTCATTTTTGTTTTAAAATATGTATTCCAGGTTGTGGATCGAGTAAGGACAAGTAGGAATGGTAATCGATGGATAGCTTTTGGAAGAAGTATGTTTTTGAAGATTATGGCATGTTTTACAGTCATGTCTTGTTATTAGTTGTAATGTATTTAGCAAAAGAAAAGTTTGTAATGAAATTATGTATTTTGTTTATGAATAAAGGACCGAAGTTGTAATGTGATGTATCTTAGTTAAATAACGACGTTATGAAATTTATGCTATATGAACTATGTTTGGGATTGCGGGTCGTTACAGGAGGACCCAAAAAATGATTACTAAATGAAAACACTAATAGAATTTTTTGAAAAAAAAATATTTGGAGAGAGAAATAACATTTTAATAGATGAATAGAATATTAATATTATAACCAATGTTTTTTTCCTTCAAGATGGGAATCTGTCGAAAATGCAAGTAATTTATTTTAGAGATTTTAACTTTTGATTCTCCATTTTAAAGAAATTTTGGGGAATCTGTTAGAGATGCTCTAATTAGAGATCTTTTTGGTTTGAAGTTTGAATCCTACTGGATGGGTTCATGGATCTCACCCGCAAAGTTTCGGGGTGTAACGACCCAGACCAAATTGGAGAGTTTTACGCTTTTCGTCAGGTTTTGCTAATAAGTGAAAGTTGAGGGGCTAGTTAGTATTTTTGGGATGGAGTATAAAAGGGCTCAAAACCCTAGGAACATTCTCATTTCACTGATTTGGTTTGTGTTTGGCGGCTGTTCATCTTGAGAGAAAGGAGGATAACTTTTGAAGGTTTTGGGTTTTAAAGAGAAGGATCATCAAGACTTGGAATCAGAAGAAGAAATAGGATTGAATTTCGTTCTCTGCAAGAATCGTAGCAGGTAACCTCTCCTCCTTATCTTTAATCCTTAATTCGTGCTGATGATTTAGTTGTTTGAGGGTTTTTGTTGAAAAGTGGAGTTTGAAACTTAAATGAGAGAAGTCGGGCCTCGTGGTGTGTTTCAGTTGCTAAGAACTCAGAAATTGTTAGGTTTATTGATCTTGTTGCTATTGCTAATCTTTTCTTCGAGAAAACAAAACTAGTCTATGGAGTTCGATCCCAAAAAGGACCCAGGCTGTCGTCCGGAAACCTTCATGGACGTCCGGAAACCTTCATGGACGTCCGGAAACCTTCTTGGGCGTCCGGACTCCTTGTTGGGAAGAAGGTCCCCGGACGAGGGGGTTGTCCGGATGGGTTGGGTTATCCGGGTAGGAGTTTTGTCCGGTAAGTTCAGTACCCGGAAAGGGGTATCGTCCGGAGAATGGTAGTTATCCGGATAAGGGTGTTGTCCGGACTAAGTTGTCGTCCGGCTAGTTTGGGTGTCCGGACTCATTAGCGCCCGGAAAAGTAGGATTGTCCGGAAAACCTGAGTTGTCCGGATACTATTGCCGAGTTGTTGTTTTATGCCCGTTTATTCAGGGAAGTGGATTTGGAAGTTTGGAACTGTTTAGGAACGAGAAGTAAGAGCCTCAGGTGAGTTTTCTAAACTAAAATGCGTGGCTTTTAAAGTGTTTTCAAAATGTGTTATGAATGTTGAGAATTGCCATGCTTTATTATTATGCTTTAATTGCATGAAAGTTGTGTAAAGTTTTATGTAGAATGTATGCATACATCAAGGAGACGTAAACTGGCAAATACGGGAGAGTCGTTCCGCCAGCTCTCGTGCGGGAAGGGAGGTCCCTATATGCCAGGAGCGAGGCTCCGCAAGGCAGCATGAGGCTGACTCGTTGTCACCTTCGGGTGGCTTCAAGGTGTCAGATTACGAGGAGGCGGACTTTAGTCCGTATATGATTTTGACGTGTTGAGTATGAATGTTTAAAGCTGAAAAGATAAACTGTTTTCTTAAACGCTTTGATAACTGTTAGGAGGGACTCACTAGATCTCATGGTCTAACCCTCGCATTTTCAAATTAAAACCTTTTCAGGTAAGCAGGTATCGAAAGGCTCTAGCAAGTAAGCAGGGCGTTAGCAAGAGGAAGATGAATAGTGTAGAGGCACTATAGTACCATTTAGTCTATTTCTCAGTTGTGTAGGTTGTTTCCGCCAACCAATTTTGTTATGGTGTAAGTAATTATTGGGACTCGTTTTGGGATATTCTATTCTTATGAATTGAAATGTTTAAATTTTGTTCGGGTTGTTATAGTTGGTATCAGAGCCATAGTTTAAGGGATTTAGGTGACCGGACGGGCCTAAACTTAAACTTGGGAGTAGAAATCACAACTGAGAATCAGGAAAATGCGTTAGGAGGGCACTATTATTGATATAAGAAATGCGTTAGGAGGACACTATAGTGGAAATAGGACTAATAGGGTATTGAGGACAGTCATGTAAGGTAAGTTTGGGATTACACCTGGCCAGTGTAATTGTGAATTTACAGGTACATGTATGTGCTTGATCTGCCTTATTATTCCGAAGTTGTAGTCTGAAGCTAGACAGGTGTCGTGTTCCAGTACTCTAGAATGTCAGCAAGATCCCTGAGGGGTAGATTGAGACCCATTGTTGGGAAAGTATCATGAGAGAGCGTTCATGATGTGATGTACGTATACATCGTAGAGAAGAAGTGTTGTATAGAGTATTACGAGTCGTCTAAAGGTAGCTTTTCGTGGATTCGGAGAGGAAGAATGCTTGAGTTTGAGTAAGACTCCTGTTTCGGGAGAGTCCCAATTCTAGAGATCATGGGATAGATCAGTCAGGATGGTAAGGAAAGTCAGTGTCAAAACCTTGAAAGTATCAATGGAGCCCTGGATTCTTGGTCGAGCTTTCTATTAGCAGGATAAATGAAATAAGATACCTATAGTGAAACGAAACCATGTAGAAGTGGAAAGTGAGATAGTTGATCAAGACGAAATAGTATGAAATGGTTGAGTAGGTGGACTGTTGAATGTATGTATAGCAAATCGTTGCAAGGTCGAGAGGGCGACCACTGGTCGAAGTAGAGTGTCAATGATAAGTTGCGTGAGTAAAGCGATTGACCTTGTTTGAGTGAGTAGCCTTCAATTGCAAGTAGAGTTTCATGCATTGAGTTCGTATATGTGTACATGAGATTTTTTTCATAAGAAAAGTATAAACGTGTAAATATCAAATTTGATCGGATATGAGTCGGAATGTGCAAGCGTATGTTTAAAGAAAAATACAAATCCATTCACATCGTACAATGAAGTCTTGAGGTTTACGATTTGCAAAATATTCCACTCTTTTCGTGATAAGCCAAGGAAAACGTTTGAATGCACAACTTTTATAACCAAAATGAGTATTGACATGTCGAAGTTATATAAATAAGTGTGAGGACCGACTGGTCTACTTCGTGTTAGTAAACTTCTTTCAGAATTTTGTCGTATGGGAAGATTTTCACCCAATATTTATTTCTGTCGTAATAACATATTTTGGTCGGGTAAGATTAAGTTTTACGGAAAGATTGCATGCAAACGATCCTCAAGATCGTTGTGCAGGGCATTGGAGTTATGAGAATGTTGGGGTCGTATGTACCCAAGTTGTTTTCAAGTGTGGTTTCTTTAAAATGATCAAAATGTGAAATGATTCATTTATCGCGTTGTCAGGCATGAAGGCTACGAACTCAATAGGTCGTAGAGTATTACATTTTTAAGCTAAGGAAGAACTCTTAGAGTGGAGAGGTGTTGGGCAAATCTCGGGATAACGTTGTAGTTTTGATATTTGTGTTCTAGAGGAAAGGTGGGCAGTAGAAGGGTCGAAAGTGGACTTTAGTGTCGGTTGCATGAGGGTCAGTACCCTCGTGCGGTGACTGGAAATACAGTTGCAGAGGGACGGTTGTGTTCAGAGGAAGGACTAGAAGTCATCCAGGTGTTGGTATTAGCAACTCGTTATGAGTAGTGTGGTGAAGTAGAAAATAAATATCCACGTCGCCGAATAAGAGTTTTAAAGTGAACTTGTAATATTGACGTTACACGAGTGAGTTTGAAATGAGGACGACGGGATGTGAATTTGATTATGATATGTTGGAAGGATTAGGTTCAGTAAGGGACCCTTGTTGAAGAATAGGTTAAGGAAGTATCAACAGGTCAACTATTGACGTTAAAGTCGGCAGTCGTGTAAGGTGTATGAGACCGAAGTCTTGAATCGGAAGGTTGAAAGTTGAAGGAACACTTTGTAGGGGTGTTAAGATAGTGAAAGACTGCTGTTTTAGATAAGCGTTTTACCTACGAGATGGATGGTTCGTAAAGAATGAAGTATTTAGCACAACGAAGTGAGGGTATAGATTATGTCGATCTGTGAGGAATGGTTTGGTATTGCAAAAAGCTAGCAAGAAACGAGGATGTTAGAATTAATCAGAAACTCGGGTGTGGTGGTTCAACTAGAGCTGTGGAGAGACAATGTAGTGAGATAGACTCGGTTATTTATGCGTGAGGTCTTGAAGATAAGTTTGAGTTGTGTATGAAGGGCCAGGAGAGTTTTGGTCTGCAGTGTGATGTTATGAGTGAGGAATGTACAATTATGTAGTGGAAATAATTGCCAAGTGAAATGTGTCAGCTAGCGTCGTAGTGATGTGGTGTTAGAAAAGATGAAGCACCAGATAGAAGCCTTTTGGGGGTTTTGGATGAGGTGTTCGAGTGTTAACCAGGTTGTTGGAGCACGTAGGGTGTAAGTTGACGTGGTGATATGTTTATGTTCGGGATAGCATCACGGAGTGGTGGTGGGTAGTTACCCAAAGGAGAAACCAAGTGTTTTAGTTGTAAGAGCCGCTAAGCAAGCATATTTTTGGGATCATTGGATGTTTAAAGAAGATGATGGATGTATTAGTCAAAATGTGGTGGAATAGATGTGAAATCCTTAAAGAATGTGAGCTGTTGCTTATGTGTGAACGAATTGTCTGAGAAAGTAAAAGTTGGAGTTTAAAGAATGTATAGTGACGTCGAACTCTGGTGTCAGTTCGAGGTGATTTAGTCGAAAGCCTTAAGTTAGAATTTTAGTGCAACCGTTTGGTTATGTATAGTAATGAGACAGCATTTGCAGCTTGAGAACTGTCGGAAGAGAGGAGCGAGTAATGTTGGTGGGCAGTGCTCCACGCGAACGTGGGGAGGTGAAGACAGTATGTTGGAATAAGTAAATAAATCGGAAGTAGTAAACTTGACAGTAATGCCGATAGGCGTAGTGTTGTGTAGATTGTCCTTGATAAGTGTGCGAACTTATGGAAAGAGTATTGAGGAAGGAAATTGTGTATGATTTCGTGTAGGAAGGAAGTGGATAAGACAACTGAATGAGTTAAGTTAGTGACTTCGTGAGGAACGTTCAAACGAACTGATCGTTCAGTGTAAGCTATTGAGAATAGTAGGGTGTCATCGTGGTTACCCCTCCTAGTTGAGTGGGAGAAACCGAGGTTATGTTATATGACTGGACGATTGTGGCAAGCAGCGAGAAATTTAGGAGCCTTCAGGATAAGTGCAATTAGGATAGGTGAGTACTCCAATAAGAAATTATAGAGGTTTCCTACTATTAGACACGTTAAGTGTGAATTGATGAAGTGGTGAGAACGTACGAATTAGTTGTCGAGTTGTAGCCGATGTGATTCGGGAAAGGAGTATGATCTGCATAGACGAATGTAGGTTGGAAGAAGTAACCTAGAAATTTCAGGTATACCGAGGAAGGGACTCCTGGGGGTGAGCTTGTCGGAATATACAAGGTTGGCCTTGTGCCAAGTTGTCAGTGAGGGAGTTTTCCTGAAGGAAGATTCTCGTTGTTGTGGCGGGAATTTCCGCCAAGTTCTTTCTCTTAAGGAGGTATAGATGTAAGAGAGACCTTATTTAGACGTGTTTAAAGCTGAGAGTCCCGATGTGCGGACGGAGGCGCGGTTGGCCTTGGTTTTATCAGGTAGTTTTAAGCGATTATAGTGATCGAAGGGGGGTACAAGTAAATAGTGCAAGGGGGCACGTTTTAGCAAGTGATGACTCGTCGAGGGCGGTTTCATGTATGAAGTGCGGTTATGTTTCCCCTCTGAACGATTTGGGGCAGCCGAGTAGAACTGAGTGGTTTAATTGAGAACATAAGGCTGTGGAACCTCGAGAATTGAGAGATAGGTAATGTGGACTACATCTGTGGGTCCGTCGGAGTTATGAAAGTTGAAATGATAGTGCGCGATCTTGAGGTACTAGATGAAATTTTGGGGGAATTCGTAGTGTGATGTGCGCCCCTGTGATGAGGAACAGATGAGAGGCTGTAGCAATGTCGACCTTGCGAGAATTACAGGCGATAAGAAGTTGACTTCTGTCTTTAGTGAGTAAGTTAGAGCAACGGCATATAAGTTAGACTTGCCAGAAGAAGTAAGAGGAGTGCATCAAACTTTTCTTGTGTCAAATCTGAAGAGATGTTTGGCTGAGACCGATGTAGCCATTCCATTTGGAAATGTTAGCATTGATGAGAGACTGTCGTGCGTAGAAGAACCAATAGAGAAATTCGGCTAGTAAAAGTTCGGTGTAGGTATCATAAGGGGGCGAGAAGCTACGGGGGAGGTAGAATCGGATATGAAGTCTAGGTACCCTCACCTTTTCGAAGATGGAATTCCGGGGACGTAATTCTTTTGAGGGGGGGAGTGTTGTAACGACCCAGACCAAATTGGAGAGTTTTACGCTTTTCGTCAGGTTTTGCTAATAAGTGAAAGTTGAGGGGCTAGTTAGTATTTTTGGGATGGAGTATAAAAGGGCTCAAAACCCTAGGAACATTCTCATTTCACTGATTTGGTTTGTGTTTGGCGGTTGTTCATCTTGAGAGAAAGGAGGACAACTTTTGAAGGTTTTGGGTTTTAAAGAGAAGGATCATCAAGACTTGGAATCAAAAGAAGAAATAGGATTGAATTTCGTTCTCTGCAAGAATCGTAGCAGGTAACCTCTCCTCCTTATCTTTAATCCTTAATTCGTGCTGATGATTTAGTTGTTTGAGGGTTTTTGTTGAAAAGTGGAGTTTGAAACTTAAATGAGAGAAGTCGGGCCTCGTAGTGTGTTTCAGTTGCTAAGAACTCAGAAATTGTTAGGTTTTTTGATCTTGTTGCTATTGCTAATCTTTTCTTCGAGAAAACAAAACTAGTCTATGGAGTTCGATCCCAAAAAGGACCCAGGCAGTCGTCCGGAAACCTTCATGGACGTCCGGAAACCTTCTTGGGCGTCCGGACTCCTTGTTGGGAAGAAGGTCCCCGAACGAGGGGGTTGTCCGGATGGGTTGGGTTATCCGGGTAGGAGTTTTGTCCGGTAAGTTCAGTACCCGGAAAAGGGGTATCGTCCGGAGAATGGTAGTTATCCGGATAAGGGTGTTGTCCGGACTAAGTTGTCGTCCGGCTAGTTTGGGTGTCCGGACTCATTAGCGCCCGGAAAAGTAGGATTGTCCGGAAAACCTGAGTTGTCCGGATACTATTGCTGAGTTGTTGTTTTATGCCCGTTTATTCAGGGAAGTGGATTTGGAAGTTTGGAACTGTTTAGGAACGAGAAGTAAGAGCCTCAGGTGAGTTTTCTACACTAAAATGCGTGGCTTTTAAAGTGTTTTCAAAATGTGTTATGAATGTTGAGAATTGTCATGCTTTATTATTATGCTTTAATTGCATGAAAGTTGTGTAAAGTTTTATGTAGAATGTATGCATACATCAAGGAGACGTAAACTGGCAAAGACGGGAGAGTCGTTCCGCCAGCTCTCGTGCGGGAAGGGAGGTCCCTATATGCCAGGAGCGAGGCTCCGCAAGGCAGCATGAGGCTGACTCGTTGTCACCTTCGGGTGGCTTCAGGGTGTCAGATTACGAGGAGGCGGACTTTAGTCCGTATATGATTTTGACGTGTTGAGTATGAATGTTTAAAGCTGAAAAGATAAGCTGTTTTCTTAAACGCTTTGATAACTGTTAGGAGGGACTCACTAGACCTCATGGTCTAACCCTCGCATTTTCAAATTAAAACCTTTTCAGGTAAGCAGGTATCGAAAGGCTCTAGCAAGTAAGCAGGGCGTTAGCAAGAGGAAGATGAATAGTGTAGAGGCACTATAGTACCATTTAGTCTATTTCTCAGTTGTGTAGGTTGTTTCCGCCAACCAATTTTGTTATGGTGTAAGTAATTATTGGGACTCGTTTTGGGATATTTTATTTTTATGAATTGAAATGTTTAAATTTTGTTCGGGTTGTTATACGGGGCGGATGAGTTCATACCCGGGTTGCCGCTTCTTAACCCGAATATAATACACATTCTAATGGGAAATCTGTAAAATTAGGGCAAACTGATTGTTTTGATTGCTCGTCTTCCAACTGGATCAGAATCTCTAACTCATAACTATTCTGTTTCTTTTTAGATAGGTAAGGTAATGGAATACGTGTTCTTATTTGTGAAATTGGTGAAGTTAGAAATGGAAGAATTCTAAATCTTACGAACCTAGAAATTTGACCTATACTCTCAATTGTAAATAAAATTATGCATCATCTTTAACTTCTCTACAGGATTACAGAGGCATTTTTGATCAAGCTTCATAGGGGGAGTGAGTAGTGCAATATAATGCAGACAGTTGGTGATCATAAGTTGCCCCCACTTGTTTAATTATCCGCCCTACTTCACGTAATGGCTTACTTTTCTTGCAAACTACATGGTCATGGATTGTTAGATTCACTTTTTGACCGTTTATATCTACAACTAAATCTCCTGCCAGGCCTGATTGACATTAAGGTTTCCTCTTTTTAGACTTTTATGAAACTTATGTGTTTATGAAGGTTGATGTAGATGAAGATCTTTCGAATTATAATTGGAACTGAAATCCCAAATTGAAATTCGAAATAATGAGTTCATGTTCTATCGTTTTAACATTACAAGCTAAAAAGTAGGAGATTCTTCTAGTTCATGTTCTATTTTTATGTTCCTAAACATTAAACTTTTCTGAATATATGTGATCTGTTATGGTTTGTAATGTTGAAACGAATGCACTGTGCCTCATCTTCGCACTTGGTTATATTATGGATGCATGGCATTTCGGAAAGGTATAATCTATGCAGCATTATCATTTTGAGTTGAGAGGCTGTTATCTTCTCTAAATGAGTAACTTGAATAATAATGAAACAACTGCCTATTGTATTGAATAGAGAGCAAAGTCAAGCTTTTTAAGAATCTCACTTTAAATGGTTATCTTATGAAGTTTGATGTTATTGTTGCTTTGGTTTACACATAAGCTTTATAATATCTCAAATATTTGATAGTTGCGGATTTCTTACCTTGTACTTTTGGGTGTAAAGCACCACCAAACTCGCCTTAGGCAACAATAGTGAGATGTCGACTCCACAAAGGAAAATTGCCTATCTCACTAAGTTAAATTTATCTATAAGATGCAGAACACCATATACTCTGCAAATGAAGTTGTGAGCTAAGGTGAAGTTAACTATGTGTGTTTGGGAGAAAGTAGTACTAGGATGGATGATCCTTGGGAAGTCCTTGACCGTTTGGAAAAGATTATTAAGCTATCTGCTTTTTCATGTCAAAATCGCCTTTTCTTGGTTTCTTCCCCTTAAGACTTGAGTTAGTCTCTATTTGGGATCGAGTTTGTATTTACAGTGCATCTTTCTTTCATCAGGTTGCAGCCTGTGAGAGAAGCAAATACAACTCTGGAAAGAACTTATTATTGATTATTGTCGGATGCAAAAGATATCTGTAATTAACGTGGAAGAAGACTTTCCTCTGTTCTCCAACCTTGCAATACAAAGCAAGCACTCACTTCTTCTCCTAGGGAATGTATTTGACTTACATGCCAAGCATATTATTTTTTCTGTTGTGTATTCACATTTCCACAATTTTCTACAAAATGACACGATCTTGCAAGCCACAATGTTTTTTTTCCGTTTGCAAGGATGATAGTCGGTTCACAACGAAAAATCATGTATGATGATTCAAAAAGTCAATAACTCCTTTGCATTTGCCCAAAGATGATGTTGCATGATAACCAACACCTATCTTTTCATGTGGGCATGCTACTTGGTTTTCAATGAATTAGAGAGAATTAGCAAGTCACAGGTGGGATTTTAAAATTTTGAATTATCGACTGTGTTTTTACAAGGTTAGTTCTGCAGCTCTTATGGTCTACTTATTGCTGAATCACTTTTCAATGTGGTAGTGCAGGATCTCTGAATCATGAAGCAAGGGTAGCTTTCCTATCATTTTTTTGTTCCTTTACTTGGTCTTTAATTACATTTTTTTCGGCTAGGATTCTTATTATAATTATATAATTCGGGACAATGACTTTAGATAGGAAAAAGAAAAAGAAAAAGAAAAAGAAGAGACCATTTTCTAACTGTTTGGGATGACCATTTTCTAACAAATAGGACGTGCAGAATGGATGGACAAGAGTCATAGGCAATGTCTTATCCTCTGGCATCGAATAAAAGATTGGGCAGACATTATATTAGGCTTTGTGAGTAAAAAAGCAACTCTGCTACGCATTACATTTGTCACAAAGTAGCCATTGTGTTACTAACGACTGTTGGGTTTCGCTTTGATTAGGTCAAGGAGAATGGCTTAAAGGAGAGTGTAATGACGCTGGAGGAAATACGTTCAGGGATTGAATCTCGTGGAATGGGAAAATCGTGACCATTTAATGAATCAAATCAATGATGGTTATAAAAGATCGGAGATGATGTTGGCATTTTCATTTGTGTGTTTGTGGGTATTTTCTTTTTGGTTTCTTCAACGGAAACTCCAATCATTGTATTGTGATGTCTCAGAAATCCATGGAATGGA
The DNA here is from genome assembly GCA_033807775.1 of Saussurea involucrata. Classification (NCBI taxonomy): domain Eukaryota; kingdom Viridiplantae; phylum Streptophyta; class Magnoliopsida; order Asterales; family Asteraceae; genus Saussurea; species Saussurea involucrata. Next base: position 1,623,500 of record CM066315.1, read on the forward strand.
GCGAACGGTTTTAATGAGAGCACTTAAAGTTCTGGAAAACAAGGGAAAGCTTGCAATATTCAAGGGAAGTTCAACAGACGACGAAGGAGTAAAATTTTTTGTCTAACATGTTGATATGTTGATAGTTTAAGAGGAGGATGCGATTGTTTTGTTGGTATGGTATAACACAAACTCATGTGAAGTCATGTATAGATCAAGGTTCTAAATGGTGTGAGGTGTGGCATGGCGGTGAAGTCAAACCTCAAGCCTTAGGTGGCACAACGAGACCATGGCGTGAGTTGTAGCAGCAAATCTCTATATCATATAAATTATTATGTATATATATACACACACATATGTTTTATACTATTATTTAACGAGTCAGTGATAATAAAATTTTTAAATTAGATTATATATTAAAAGCTAACAAATAAGTCATTTAAAAGATAAGAAAAATCAAATATTGTGTTAAAAAAAACCGTGCATTAGGCCATAGCGTGTCGTAGGCTTAACGTGGCGTGAAGCACAAACCTTTAGATGTTAGGGGTCGGATGATTCATGATTTGTAAGCATATGAACACGTAAAGTTGAGAATTTTATTAGGTTTTCCAACTAATGAAGTAGACGAATTGCTTTTAATGTTTTTGTTAGTCTGAGCAACTTTCAACTGATTTAATTGTTGCAACTTAACTTTGAGAAAACTAGAAAAGTAACTTGCAATCATATTATAATTCATATGCCTAAGGTGAGAACGACAGAGATATACGAATTAAACCTTAGTACTTTTATTCAATCAATCTTTTATTGGTTGTTCAGTTAATAATAGTCATTGTGATACTTTGTCTCTAGTTCTTTTGGTTTGATAATTCATATTTCCATACGTATTACTTGATTCAACATTGTACACTTACGGTTAAATTTAGGGGTATAAACCTGCCTATTAGTTGCATACCTCTTGTGATTGAAGAAGAGATGTGTAACACCCTTAATTTCAAAATAAGAGATGTTACATCTTTCTTACTCCAATTCATCCATAAACTCCAAATGTATAATGTATTAAAAGAGAAAAGTAATAAACTCCAAACCACAGCGGAATACTCTCAATCCAAAACGACTTTTCCTAGTTTAAGTTCGTCCCATACCGAACTAGATTAAAGTGAGAAAATATAAAACCAAATAAACATAAAGGTTTCCACCACAATTAAAGTACATAAAAGTAATAATTAAACTTCTAAGCCGGTCTCTTGCCTTTGTCCACACCTGAACCTCCCGCGCCTGAGATGTATACTTATAGTCAGCTAAAAAGCTCAGTGAGTTCATGGTTTTCGTGCAAGAAATCACACATAATCAAGCAAATAAATATTTATGCATCGAAAGAAATAACATATCGCAATTTATTTGCCAACATACTTTCCACCAAAAGAATCTCCTAACGGATCTTGGTATGGTAGGGATTACCTCCTTTGATCTCCTTTATTTGGCTCTGGTGGGCTCGACCCACATCTGGCCGTTCTCCTTCACAAGACTAAGTCCACTTACTTTTACCGGCGTACCGGTTGTAATCCCGACACACACACAAGAAACCGTTTCATAAATCACCAAGACTTGATAAATAACATAGCATGCGAGGAACTTTAGGCATTGTTTGGCAAAAAAAAAAGCTAGCTTATAAGCTAGGTACATGTTTGGATGACCATAAGCTAGCTTATCAAAACGCTAGTCTATGTAGCGTATGGGGAGCTTTTTTGCTTTTTACTTTTTTTTTTCAAATAGACCCTCAATTATATAATTATTATTTATTTACTATTTTTTTAATATGTCCTTTTTAGTTATTTTACACGCTTATAAGCTAGTTTTGGCAAACGTGACTTTTTCATCAGCTAGCTTATCAGCTACCAGCTAGCTTATAAGTCAACATCTAGCTTATCAGCTACCAGCTAGCTTATAAGTCATAAGCTAGCTTATCAGCTAGTTTGCCAAACATAGCCTTAAAATAGTAAAGTAATAGCATGCAAATCACCAAACACCAAATACATGTCATGGAAACAAGCAATAACATGTACAACTCCAAAAGCTAATATTAATATCAATAATATTTCATGCGATAAAACATGCTCCAAAATAATGTATAAAATACATATGCATACATCCCAGGGTAAATCACATGAAAACTCACCTGACTGCGTAGATTGGTTAGATGTTGTGTCCGATAAACAACCTACAATTTATACATCACATCTCATTAATAACCCGACTTATTCCAAGTCAACTAAGGTCAATTACGGCTTAACTCCCAAGCCTATAAGTCTATCCCCGTAATATAATTGTAGACTAACCTTCAAATATTATGGTGATTTCAAAAAAGGTCATAACTTAATTTATGACATATTCTACAACTCATTAAACTTACATATAACACCTTTTGAAATTAATTAATAAAGAGGATTCTAGATATATATCTAATATATATGATATATTTTCATTTACCCTTAGATGAAATTACCATGAAAGCCGGAAAGCAGAAAGTGCTTTCAAATCATGTCTCAAGAATAGTACATATATATTTGTTTATTCAATATATATATACATATTCACTCCTGCCTATGCATATCCATATCTTTTCCTTCTTACTTGATCAGTTTCATACACAGTAACCACAAACATTGTAGTCTACGCATGCATCCACATATATGTATAGATATATATATACCCACTCAGGTTGTGTATACATATATATATATATATATTTCTCACACATGCATTAATCTTATGGATGCATACATATACCTACACTCGTCTCCTTTCTCCACACTCACAGGTGTGTATATATATATATATGTATCAGGTATATATATATATATATATATATATACATCCTGTAACAGTGCTCTTTTCCTCTTCCACAGACACATGTTTGCTTTTAAAAGTCATACACATGCATGTATGCAAGCAGATAGAAGAACATCCAGAAATTCTGGGTGTTACAACTTAGACTCTCCTTCTTCTTCTTCTTTCTTACCTCTTTTTTTTTCAAACAGAATCCTTGGCTATGAAACCTAAAATATAGTTAACTATCATTGAAGTATCTTCTCAACCCAACATTATAACTGAGCACAAGCAACGTTGAATCAAGAAAGGAAGAAAGCCTTATACCTTTTTTTTGGAAAGGGTTCCTGGGCCCTGGGCCTTATACCTTAGATTAACAGGAACTGAGATTTTCTCTACGGAAAAGGCACAGCACTGCTCCTTTATCTCTCGTACTCTCTTATGCAACCACCAACATGAATAACACCCGAGACCCTCATCCCCCTTTTAAATCTCCAACCCATGATAGCATTCCCGTAAGGATCTGCACTATCTATAGTTGGAGAGACAGAATAGGGTTGAAAGTTTCCTGATGATATTATTGACAATCTCTATTGGTTTATATACACCTTTGTACAATTAATGTAAATAACTAAAAGGAGTAATTCTAGGAAGCTAATTACAGAAAATACAATCAATCACGATTGATTGAGAACAATTGAATAGAATTCCTAATTATGTGGTGTTTCCATTATTAGTGTTAATACGCCCCCGCAAGATGGAGGCTCCGTTGGAGACTCCAATCTTGGAACGAAACAGAAGAAAGGGTTGTCGAGACAGAGGCTTTGTTAGGACATCGGCCAGTTGATCTTTCGAATTGATATGGAGGACTTTCAAGGAACCATTTGTGACTTGTTCACGCACAAAATGATAATCTAAGGCGACGTGCTTCATGCGAGAGTGATAAACCGGGTTTGCACACAGGTATGTAGCACCTGTGTTGTCACAATAAAGGGTTGGAGTCGTGGAGATAGGAACTCCAAGTTCATGCAGAAGGTGTTTAACCCATAGAACCTCAGCTGCAGCATTTGCTAAAGCTTTGTACTCGGCCTCGGTAGATGATCTTGAGACAGATTTTTGACGGTTTGACCGCCAAGAGATGATATTAGGACCAAGGTATAGCAAATAAGCGGTCGTGGAGCGACCCCCATTAAATATTCCGCCCCAGTCCGAATCCGAGAAGGCGGTGAGATGTAATGGCAAGCCTCGTTTCAAGAATAACCCAAAATGAATTGTGCCTTTAAGATAACGTAGAACCCGTTTTAAGGCTTGCCAATGTTTTTGAGATGGAGCATGCATAAACTGAGACAATCGGTTGACCGCAAAGGAGATGTCGGGTCGTGTGAATGCTAGATACTGTAAAGAGCCCACAATCTTCCTGTACGGAGTTGGATCAACAGATTGAGTTCCATCAGTGGAGTGAAGCACATCGGATGAACTTAGGGGGGTGACAACTTCCTTTGCACCAGCCTTGTGGAATTGAGCAAGCATGTCATGTATATGACGATGTTGCGTAAGAAACAAGTCGGTGTTTGTTGGAATTACCTCAATGCCCAGAAAATAATGTAACGACCCAAGGTCTTTAACCGAAAACCGATGTGCAAGTGCATCAATAAAGCGATCCAGAAAAGCATTGTTGTTACCTGTGATCACAATATCATCCACGTAGACCATAAAATAGCACATAATATCACCACGTGAGTAGATAAATAATGATGCATCAGCAAGCGACTTTTTGAACCCGGATTGCAATAGAAAGTTGGTGAGTTCGATGTACCATGCACGTGGGGCTTGTTTAAGCCCATAGAGGGATTTTCGCAGTTTGCAAATATGGTTGGGATGTTGGGGGTGAGTGTAGCCTGGTGGTTGTACCATGTAAACTTCTTCACATAAGGTCCCTTGGAGAAAGGCGTTGTTCACATCTAGTTGACGCAAGGGCCAATCTTTGGACAAGGCAATAGAAAGAATGGTTCGAATTGTTACCGGTTTAGCCACCGGGCTATGTAACAACCCAAAGCCTGCTTAACATAAAACAATAGCCAAAAAAAAGCCCATAAGGGTCCCAAATACATCATAAACTCCAATATCAATTACATTGATTAAGGTCCTCAAGCAAATACAACCGAGATGCTAACTAGACGAAAACTGGAACTTGACGGTCTCTAATCTCGCACCTCCGTCTCAAGCCTTCTCCTTTCCCTTGCTACAAGCACCTAAGTCACCCTTTCCTGAAAATGGTTTTTAAGTTTTGAAAGCGAGGGTTAGACCATGAGATCTAGTGAATTCCCTCCTTAAAAGTGTAACTGCAAAACATAAAAAAAAACACTTTTCCATACACATAACACTTGACAAGTTTGAGCTCAAACAAGGGTATACACAGTGGTACGGACCAATAACACCTTACAAAGCCAGGCACGGCAACTCATCACCTTACAAAGCCAGGGACGGCAACTCATCACCTTACAAAGCCAGGGACGGCAACTCATCACCTTACAAAGCCAGGGACGGCAACTCATCACCTTACAAAGCCAGGGACGGCAACTCGGGGGTCCTCCACTGTGTAACCCGACTCTATCACAAACATAAACACTTAGAACATGCTTTAAACTTACTCGAGGAATATCCTCCTTCCACATTACAAACTAACACTTTTCATGCATAAGAAAACATAAGATTCATGATAAACAAGTAACTCATTTTCAGACATATCAATTCTTCGCATTTCATTTTAAAAGATAGAAATAATGCATAAGGGAACTCACCTGATGCTCGGCTAAACGACTCACTACTTGGGAGCTCGCTTAAACACCAAACGGTCACCTGAATTGGGGTTAACAAATGAGGTATTAGACTCCCCAATCATGCTCTAAAACACTTTCCATAATGTCCTAAGACAATCCCCTAAACCAAGCCTCGAACCCAAGCCCAAACGACCAACGAAGCAAAAACGGAAAAACAAGAAACAGCGACTGGCGCCGATGCTGGCGCTAGTCCATCGGCGCCACCATCGGCGCGGACCCCTGGACAGATTTTCCTGCACGAGATTTCTTCCCAAAACTCAAAGATTTCTCATCCCCAAACTTCCCCAAATCAGATTCAGCTCTCCTAAAACAATATTTTAGAATCAACACCCAAAATGGATGAACAAAACTTATAAACCTCCCTTGAAAAGGTGAACTATCACCAAGAGTTCTCAAACTCCTCAAGGGATTCATCCAACACACCCTTCCACAAGATTTCATCTCAAAATACAAAAATGAGAAGAGATTGGGATCAAGAACATGCATCTAAACCCCATTCTAGACACAAAACTTAAAGAAAGGTGGGTGGAGTTATACCTTAGCAGCAACTTCTTCAATCTCTAGCTGATCCACCTTCTCCAAACCTTCAATGGTGGAACTTGAGCTCCTTTCCTCTCTAGAGAAGTTCCAGCCGAAAACAAGAAATGGAAATAGGGTTTTTGAAGGGTTTTGTCTTAATAAACTTCTCTCTATCACACTCCAGCCACATAACTTTCAGGCTTTTACAAAAGAGCCCCAGAATTCTTATTTCTGCACTAAATACCACAAGAGATGAAATATGGGATGTTACATCACCTCCCCCTTAACAGGATTCCGTCCCCGAAATCTCATCACTGAAAAGGTGCGGGTACCTTGCCCTCATATCGATCTCGGGTTCCCATGTTGCCTCAAAATTTTCTTAGGAAGTTACCACTACATCCCTACCAAACTAACTTCTTTGTCTGTCCAATTCTCAACCATCCGGCCTCAATTGCTCACACTGACTGCGAAGCTACACCAAACTTCTTCCCAACCAACATTCCCCAAACATGGGTTAAGACATACCAAAAGCACTCTAGATTTTCACCGAGTGCCTCTAAACAAATCAATAATTCCCAGTTCTTTCGAAAACTGCCACTACTCCATTACAATGTAGTCCAATTCAATCTCCTATTGAAACACACTACTCCAAACCATGGGAATATTTTCCCATCCAACTGTTCTCCCGACTTGAGATTGACAATGCTCGAACCTTCTAATCCAATCATCTTAGTTCCATTCACCTATCCATCCACTCCCGATCAGCATCGACAACGTACAGTATTCTTTGACATCGTCCCTAGGCCAACCACTACACTCTCGGGTCTGCAGCACGCCCAGCCACACACTTGTAATCTCTTCGTTCAAACATACTACTCATCCAAAATACTCTCTTTAATAGAATACGACTCTACTCGAGTTAACACCGCAATAACCCGAATTTCTAAACGGAGGCTTATCACTCCTTTCGTCGACATTACACACTACCATTCTCATAACGTTACCGCATTCTCACCACCACATAACATTCATCAAAGGAAGAACGCCCTCCTACCAAAATAGCGTTCGCCTGGCACAATTGCGTTTCCTCAAATCACCGATCACACGTGCCTTAACAGTTACAAATCAACGATCCAAACTCCCCACAATCGCTAAGCCATAATTCCATTCTATACACAATCGTGTCCTTCGCTCAAATCCACTGAATGGTTCCACTAACTAGGAACTGCCTCCAACGTTCACTTGCCCTCTCACACGGAGGAGTGACCAAGCTCATTCTAACTATCTCCCTTAATCGGACACTGATCAACACGCTCGTGTGAAACATTCTCCTCGACGATATCGCATCTAAACCCACGGCCTCTCAACTAGAGCACCACATTCGACCACCTGTTCCCATCCTAACCTGATACATTAAAGATCCCTCAAAAGAATGACTCACCCACAAGCACCAACTTTTAGACCGGTCGCATGAACTTAGCTTTCTCAACTCATTAACCAAGACATAACAACAATCCCTTATCTTATGCCTTAAAAGAACAGTTCTTCAACTATAGTCCGCCCAATCAACGTCTCATGACATCGTCTTACCGCGAGTCTGTCAATACTTGATCTTTTATACTGTCAACATCTTCTCTCATGTTTACACAAACTTTCCATCGCACACCGCTACAGCCTAACAGAACAACTTCTCCATACTTATCAGTCAAGACCTTTAGCCAAGTTCTCATGAGGTACTTAACACCAAGAACTACCAAGAGTTCCTAACTTTCCAACACCGCCGACCCGCTCATTCTAATTCATTACATCCACGAAATAATCCAACGCTCTTGCCTAAACTTCACGACGAAGCACTACAACTTAACGGGTACATTATCCTGCTCGACAATCGAGTGAAGCATGAAAACTCACCCAAATCCAATGGGATCGAAAAGGACAAGGGTTCTCCTGTCATCTCGTTACCAACCGCAACTTAATATCTTGATCTCAACCTAGTATTAACGTATACCGCCCGCAAAACCACACACTTAAACCAGGCATGCTCATTACCTTTGACTATTCCAACATTACAGCAATTCAACATTACATCTATGACCTACACATTCCTTTGATTCCAAGTGCTACCACTTCCTCATGCTACTATCGCACCACACGACTACTTTGCAATCAGGCTATCATGATTTCCTTACACACACAAAGGATACTACTTACTTCACGACACCCATAACACCAAACCAAACAAAGCCAAAACGTTAATCGACTTTGCCCTTCCCGGGTCTAAATGAACCACTTGACAAGGTCAATTACTCAAGGTACACCTGTTTCGATTACCCTAATTTTTCGTTCTTAAATGGATCATCATACCCCATAAGAAAATCACTTAAGCAATCACGATCTCTTACTTTTGTACACCCACACAAAGTGGTCAAACGTCACGTCGGATACCTACCTTTCTCCAAACAACTTCTTGCCTCTTTGTAAGAAAACTCAACAAGATATCCACACTATAGCTACTTCTCCAATACCAACCTCCCGACAACTATCCAACAAACGGCCACTGATTCGACATCGATAATCGACATGCAATTGCCCAGTCGCCTCACGACGAATCAGGATTCTCGAAAGAATCTATTTCTCCTAACTCCCGAACCAGTTCTCGCTCCTCGTTAACTCCTCGCAATTTATCTCCGCTGTACTAGACACCTTACCCATAAGCTAATCATCCAAAGCCTCAATGGACATTACATTCACACCGGTGATCTCCCGTTCTCCCAATGCCTTCACTAGGTATTCCTATTCCATACCATTTACACAATTCAACGACCTCATCCACCCACACCCAACGGGTTCACTCTCACGTTTCAATCTCCTGACAAAACCTCCACATTAATGGACTACATGATGATTTCATTCTTTCCTGACCATCTAGGATTCCTAACATAACCCACTTCGTCCTACGCCTTATAACCAACTTATACCCCACCGTTCTCCCTCGAGAGACTAAACACAAGATCTTTCTTAGCAAGATCTAATTATCAAACCATCTCAGTACTCCAGCTCGAAACCGAAAACATTACATTAGGTAACGTAACGCTACTGATTACTATTCCACCAACAGAAACACTTTGGCCATTTCAACTTTACTGCGATTAAAACTATTCTCACATATCCCGACAATAGTTCAAACTACACTCATACCAACATTCCAGCTTCACTACCCAAGACTCCAGGTACTCACCCACTTACTCTAACGGAACACTATGGTCATAACTTGACCACATCTTATACAACTAGCAATTTAACTCCCAAAGCCCTTTCCTTGGCTTAAATCGCAACATCCTCCCCCCCGACCTAGCGAGTTCATAGCCTTCATGCATAATGACACAACGATTGAAATCATTTTGCGCGCTTTTAAGAAACACGATAGATGCAAAATTATAAAGCGAGTTTGAGTATGCATGAAACAACATTACTCAAAATGAATAGTAAAACACAACGATCGCAAAGATCACTCACAGGCACTCTTACGATAATTCGTAACCCTGTCCATCCAAATCGGTGCTGACACTACGATTGTCTCCAATGAAACCCTTTCGCGTATGGCCGGAAAATTTTCGAACGAAATTACTTACCCAAAGTGGGTCTGTCAACTCCAACACTCGTTTACATGAAAATAACGAGTCAGTACTCATTTTGTTTGTAAAACAAACCTTGCAATAATGATGTTCTTTCATATTTTCGTAACGAAGATTCTCTCCACAAGAAAAACGTGAAATAATTCGTAAATCACTAAGTTCAAAGCTTTATCGTATGATGAAAACAAGTTTGTCTTTTACTTTAAAGAAAACACGCTCGTACGCGTCACTCATTTCCCAAAACAAGAAAACATATCATACACGTACATGCTTTTTAACACGAAGGAATCTCGTATAATGCGTTTAACAACAAAAATGCATGGAATTCAATATACGAAGGAAGGCTATTCACCCTAACTAAGTCAACCGTTGCACTCACTTTAACTCTTTACTGGTACCATACTATAACCAACAACCGCTTCCTTACTTATGCTACAACTTGTAGCACAAGTGCTTCATAACCTACCTGATCGACCACTCTTACATGCATACCACAAAAACAACACTGATCTTTTGCAATCATTAATCTTGCCACTAAACCGCTTGACTAGGGAATCCAAGACTAGGTTCCCTAACTTGATCTCGAATTAAAGGTTTCAGGATGTCCGCATAATTCTCACTCCTAACTCAACTGACCGACCCACGATCCTAAGGGTGGGGACCCACTAACACTAGGAGTCGTCCCCCCCCCCCCCCATACCACCATTAATTAATTTGAATCCTAGAAAATTTACTTCTAGACAACACTAGACGAAAACAATAGCCAAAAAAAAGCAAAAAAAATAGCCAAAACCCAAAGCCTGCTTAACATAAAACAATAGCCAAAAAAAAGCCCATAAGGGTCCCAAATACATCATAAACTCCAATATCAATTACATTGATTAAGGTCCTCAAGCAAATACAACCGAGATGCTAACTAGACGAAAACTGGAACTTGACGGTCTCTAATCTCGCACCTCCGTCTCAAGCCTTCTCCTTTCCCTTGCTACAAGCACCTAAGTCACCCTTTCCTGAAAATGGTTTTTAAGTTTTGAAAGCGAGGGTTAGACCATGAGGTCTAGTGAATTCCCTCCTTAAAAGTGTAACTGCAAAACATAAAAAAAAAACACTTTTCCATACACATAACACTTGACAAGTTTGAGCTCAAACAAGGGTATACACAGTGGTACGGACCAATAACACCTTACAAAGCCAGGCACGGCAACTCATCACCTTACAAAGCCAGGGACGGCAACTCATCACCTTACAAAGCCAGGGACGGCAACTCATCACCTTACAAAGCCAGGGACGGCAACTCGTCACCTTACAAAGCCAGGGACGGCAACTCGGGGGTCCTCCACTGTGTAACCCGACTCTATCACAAACATAAACACTTAGAACATGCTTTAAACTTACTCGAGGAATATCCTCCTTCCACATTACAAACTAACACTTTTCGTGCATAAGAAAACATAAGATTCATGATAAACAAGTAACTCATTTTCAGACATATCAATTCTTCGCATTTCATTTTAAAAGATAGAAATAATGCATAAGGGAACTCACCTGATGCTCGGCTAAACGACTCACTACTTGGGAGCTCGCTTAAACACCAAACGGTCACCTGAATTGGGGTTAACAAATGAGGTATTAGACTCCCCAATCATGCTCTAAAACACTTTCCATAATGTCCTAAGACAATCCCCTAAACCAAGCCTCGAACCCAAGCCCAAACGACCAACGAAGCAAAATCGGAAAAACAAGAAACAGCGACTGGCGCCGATGCTGGCGCCAGTCCATCGGCGCCGCCATCGGCGCCGCCATCGGCGCGGACCCCTGGACAGATTTTCCTGCACGAGATTTCTTCCCAAAACTCAAAGATTTCTCATCCCCAAACTTCCCCAAATCAGATTCAGCTCTCCTAAAACAATATTTTAGAATCAACACCCAAAATGGATGAACAAAACTTATAAACCTCCCTTGAAAAGGTGAACTATCACCAAGAGTTCTCAAACTCCTCAAGGGATTCATCCAACACACCCTTCCACAAGATTTCATCTCAAAATACAAAAAATGAGAAGAGATTGGGATCAAGAACATGCATCTAAACCCCATTCTAGACACAAAACTTAAAGAAAGGTGGGTGGAGTTATACCTTAGCAGCAACTTCTTCAATCTCTAGCTGATCCACCTTCTCCAAACCTTCAATGGTGGAACTTGAGCTCCTTTCCTCTCTAGAGAAGTTCCAGCCGAAAACAAGAAATGGAAATAGGGTTTTTGAAGGGTTTTGTCTTAATAAACTTCTCTCTATCACACTCCAGCCACATAACTTTCAGGTTTTTACAAAAGAGCCCCAGAATTCTTATTTCTGCACTAAATACCACAAGAGATGAAATATGGGATGTTACAGGCTAAAAGTGTCAAAATAATCCCGACCATATTGTTGTAGAAAACCCTTGGCGACGAGACGAGCTTTGTATTTGGCAACGGAACCATCCGCATTACGTTTAACACGGAAAACCCACTTGCAACCAATGGGAGTTTGAGATGTTCTGGGAACAAGTTCCCATGTTTGATTTTGAAGTAAGGCATTGAACTCGGAATCCATAGCTTCCCGCCATTTTGGGTCTTTTAGAGCTTGGTTGTGAGTGGTAGGTTCAAAAATAGAAGGGATGGGATGAAGGGTGGAGGTATTAACAAACGACGAGTTAAAATATCGTTGGTTGGGTTTGCGAGTACGAGGTGGTGGAGGTGGGGAGGGCTCGGGAAAAACAGTAGGAGAGTTGAGAGATTGGGTAGAAGTAGTTGGGGGGGAAGGGAGTGGAGATTGAAAGGTGTGATCAATATTGGTATTAGAAGTGGATGAGGGTGTAGAAGGAATATCGCTACTGTTAGTGGTGACAGAAATTTGTGAGTTGGTTGATGTGGAAGGGGACTCAGGTTGGGCTGGATTAGGTTCTAGTGGAGCAGCATGGGTGGTTTCAGCTTGTGTAGTGGGCTGAGTATTTTGAGTGGCGGTTAGAGTGTGTGGTTGGGTCAGATGAGAGGTTTCGTTAGATGGCAGATTGGAAGGTGGTGATAGAACAGGTTTGTCGGCTAGAAAGGTGGTTGGTGTAGGTAAAGGAGTAAAGGGTAAAGTGGTGGATTTGTGAGGGAAGACATGGTCCACAAATTGAACGTGGCGAGAGTGAAAGAGACGGTGACCCTTAGGATCGTAGCATTTGTAGGCGGATTTGGACAAGGAATAGCCGAGAAAAATGCACGGTGTAGATTTTGGTTTGAGTTTTGAGGTGGAATAAGGCTTTAACCATGGATAACAGAGACACCCAAAGGATTTTAAGGTTGAGTATTTTGGTGGTTGTCCGTGAATTACCTCAAATGGAGATTTTGAGTCAAGAATTTTGGTGGGGAGCCTGTTTATGAGGTATATAGCAGTCTGAAAGGCATGTGACCAAAAATGAAGTGGGAGACCAGAAAAATGAAGTAGAGCAAGTCCGGTTTCGACCACATGACGGTGACGCCGTTCAGCGATGCCGTTTTGTTCCGGCGTGTGGGGAGGAGTAGTAAAGTGTGATATTCCAACCGATTTGAGGTAGGAGGAAAGACCTTGGTATTCACCTCCGTTGTCGGTGAACAATGAAATTAGAGGTGTTTGAAAATATTTTTCCACTAACATTTTGAATTGGGGAAAAAGGTGGGACACATCCGATTTTTGTTTCATGGGATAGAACCAAACGTATTTGGAATAAAAGTCGACAAATATAACATAGAAAACAAAACCATCAATTGATTTTTGTATTGGACCCCAAACATCGGAATATATCAATTGTAACGGTTTGTGTGCAACAAACGAGTTTTGGCCAAAAGGTAATTTATGACTTTTATTCACTAGACAAGAATCACAATGATCATGAACAGTAGATATAGATTTGGGGTTAATACCAAAATGCTTAATCAATGAACGAAAAACACGAATGGATGGATGTCCCAGCTTGTGATGCAAATGAGAGAAGGAGACTTTTGTTGTGGAATTGAGTTGTGGAAGTGGTCCAAGGTTGTTGTAGTAGACATCATGGATGTTCTCCCCCCGAAGAAGTGGCGCCCCCGTGCGAAGGTCCTTAACCAAAAAATGATAAGGAAAGAATTCAACGGAAACACGATTAGTCTTACATAATTTAGCAACGGAAATAAGATTGTTTTTAAGTTTGGGCACACACAAAACATTAGATAGGTTTAAGGACCGTGAGGTAGTGCAAAGTTGGGTGTTTCCTGTGTGAGTAATGGAAAGACGGTTACCATTGCCAAGTACGATTTCATCGGGTCCACCATAATCGGATAATGGGTGCAATAAGGAACGATCAGTGGTAATGTGATCAGAGGCACCCGTATCAAACATCCAAGATTGAGATGTCGGATTCGACCTAGGGGTTGTAGTATTCACAACCGGAGCAATTGTAACCTGGTTTTCTTTAAGGAATCGTGCTAGCTTGCGACAATCCTTTGTGTCGTGCCCGGGAATGTTGCAATATTTGCAAAAAGTAGATGCACGAGATGATCGATCAGCCCCTGAATTTGAAGGCTGCCAGTTTGAACGATTGTTTTTGTTGTTTGGGTTCCTGCTATTTCGGTTTGAATAGTTGGAGTTTTCTCCATAGAACCGATTTGAATTCCGGGGATTTTGACGTTGAGTGAAGTTTGCAGTCAAAACCTCAGTTGTAGGAGGATCCCTTTCTTGCAGAGTTCTTTCAAAATCGATAAGTTTGTCAAATAGTTCAGGTAAGAAAGAGGGTTCTCCCGAACCTTAATGGCTGCACTAATAGAAGTGTAGTCATCACCGAGTTGGGCTAGGATGTGAACCATGAGGTCCTCATCACTAACCGGGCTTTGAGCGAGGGCTAGTTCATCGGCTATGGTTCTCATCTCATGTAGGAAATCCGCAACAGGCCGACTCCCTTTGGGATTTTTGGTGAGTTTTGATTTTAGGGATATTATGCGAGACCGAGAGGTGTTAGCATAACTTACATTGAGTCGATTCCAGGCTTCACGAGCGGTTTCAGCAGAGGAAAGCAGCGGTTGGATGGCATCCGAACAACTTCCGAGGATTGCGCTGATGATGATTTGATCCTGACGATACCATATAGTGTAATCAGGATTCGGTTTGGACTCAGCAAGAAACTTGGATGGTGGATTGGTCGTTCCTGTGATGAACGAGTCGAGGTCCAACCCGATTAGGGTAGACAATACCTGTTTTCGCCATACTGGGAAATTCGAAGCTGTTAGCTTGATTGGGAAGTGAGTGTTCGCTGTTATTTGAACAACAGGTGATTGAGGTGCCATGGAGGTAGATTGAGAATGATGGAGAGTTATTTGCGATGATGGGTGGTAGGATCGGTGGCTCAGAGGAGCAAGTTTTTGTGCTCTGATACCATATAGTTGGAGAGACAGAATAGGGTTGAAAGTTTCCTGATGATATTATTGACAATCTCTATTGGTTTATATACACCTTTGTACAATTAATGTAAATAACTAAAAGGAGTAATTCTAGGAAGCTAATTACAGAAAATACAATCAATCACGATTGATTGAGAACAATTGAATAGAATTCCTAATTATGTGATGTTTCCATTATTAGTGTTAATACTATCCTTACTTTCTCTCAACTTACCCAACAAAGTGGTTATCAGGATAAGTGTCTCCAATATTCCGTCTAGTCCTTTGCTTTGGTGAAGTTCAATAAAAACCCTCGACTCCACATCCTTTTTTTTTTTTAAGAAAGATAGCTATAATATTATTGATAATAATAATAATAACAATATTAATAATTATTATTTTGGGGTGTTACAACTGAATGAGAAAGAAAGAAATAATGTTGAGACCGAAGAAGATGATGAATTAGGAAAAATGTTACAATTTTTAAGTTATCATTTAAGATGAAAGATGAAAACAGTTAAAAGAGTTTTCTTTTGAGATAGAAGATGATGAATGAGGAAAAAAATTGTAGAAACTCCGGCCATACTTTAATTGCTTGTATAAATATTTTAAACATTTGTACAATAAAAATAAAAATCTTATAAATCGATCTAACCATAAAGATTATGTCATATCACATCATTCGCTACATCAACATGGTAACAATTAATGTATAAACCGGTTATTGAAGTATCAATATGTTTAGAAGAGAGACAATATTGTATTAAATGCGTCGAATATTTTAATAATATAATTAATATCATTCTTCAAGACAGAGAAGTGTTGGAGTTGAATACAAATTTTTTAATGATTTTGATCAATTATTTTGGAGGAATCCATTCGAGATGCTCTTTAAGTACCAAAATAAAGTATTTGAAAATACGCTACCCAAAATAAAAATCAGGCTAAAATATATATGTTACATCTTCATGCAATTCTTTTTTTGTCCTTTTTTATTTCTTTAAACTTACATGATACATCTTATAAGGAAAGAAAAAGAAAATCGGGAGAGCAATAATACCTGCCTGGTTCAGGCCCCCTCCGGAGATTCGTTTCTTTTAAGCACCTCCAGATGATAAGAGAATTTCTGTTAAAAATTCAATTGTATTTATCGTAATTTAACATTCCCTTTATTTTACTTTTACAAAAATGTGAGAATACAATAATATTTAAAGTAATCATCTTTAGCATAAACTATAGTCACATTCCTATTGCCGTAACCACCTTTAGCATAAATCTTGAATCATATTCCAACTGCAAACATTCTTCAGCCACATAAAACCAAATGTGTGCACTTTTAGAATGTACCAATTGCACTGCTGATGGTACTATGCTGATCCTTCCTTCTTATTTTCTATTTACTAATACATATATATATATATATATATAGGGGAGATATGGTGGAAGGTATTTGGATGCAGACCTTAATGGACCCAAAGTTTACATTAAAGTTAACAAAAGCAGTTTCTTTAGGACCAGACTTGAGAATCTACAAGCCAATATCACAAGTTTTTTTTTTGAATTATGAGCTTCTCTATAACTAGTTAAAATATATAACTACTACTTTATTTTGGCTGGCTAAATAAATTGCTAGCTAAAGATTGGATCATGCCATAGAGATTCATTCTACTTTAAGTAAGTAAGGAGGCAAGTGTATCTAAACATTTAAATCTAACCTTTAAGTACCACCCTTGCCGTAACCAAAGCAGAAGGTCCCACGTCCTGCCTTGATATTACTTTGGCTGCATCTTAGACTTTCAATAAGCAAGTAGATGGCATCCTTTAATCTTGAAACACCATCAGCATCAGATCGGGTATTTATGATAAAGCATAAAAACAGAAGCTTTAGAATGTTCCATCTCATTTCTATTTTAAAAATAAGAAAGACTCTGTATCTAGATAGATCATGAACATTTTTGAATGAGAGCAAGATGGCCAAAATAAATAAAGAAACACATTTAGCACAAGACACTAATAAGACTGTTCTTTTTGTTGCATGGGAAACAGAGCTTGGAATTTTAAAGTGAGATCTTCAAAGGGCATAAAGTATATGTTTTTTAAGGAGGTTTTGGTTTGTGTATATATATATATATATTTTTAACTTCTTTTTCACTATTCTTCTTTCCGACTAGCCAAACACAGCGCTCAATTGGTAGTGTTGCTGATCAAGTCTCTCTTTTCTTACTAACTAAGGAAAAGTAATTTACCAAAAATACCCTGCATACAAATCTAAAAACTGTATATTAAATTTGCATGCTTTTGCCACATCAGAAAAAACAGGGTCTGCTGATGTGGCATGGTTTGGTCTTTCATCAGTAGACAAAAGCAGAGAGGATGCAGAAGATGCGTATTAGCTTCTCAAGGGTACTGCTCATCTTTCCTTTAGTCATCCTAGTCAGATTTTTTTCCTTCCTTCTATAACAGCCTTAATCTGCTTAGATTGAAAGCTTATGATTGGGATAATCTGAAAACTTCTTCTAGGGATGTGGGTCCCGCACCTGATTTATTCTATAAAGCTCTTATCAACATTCAAATAACACTAAACAAACTATCCAGTATAGACCTTTCTTCTTCTTCTTCTTCTTCTTCTTCTTCATCTTCCCTCATTGCTCTAAAGAAAAATACCATCTCTTCTCTGCAATTATCTTATGAACTATGGTTCTTGGTACTCATAAGCTATTCTTACTTCTTACCTGCATTGGAATATTGGCAGTTCAACCATATAAGGTTTCTGGCATTAGAAGCATAGGGATTGAACTAAGATTTTTGAGGAAAGAAGACAATGGAATACTGATCTTCAATCATCGCATGCTCAAGGCAGTTGTCACGGAGAACCTTAAAGCAAATCCATCACCGACACCTGTAAACAAGAATTTTGATCCCTATAAATCAAGCAAAAGAACATTTAGAAGAGGGTCAGACCCCATCCACAACCGAGCTTGATACGTTCAAGTCAAAGTCCGGAAAATTTGAAATGAAGCTGACAGATTACACAGGAACAACTTGAATGACGTCAGAGAAAACAGAAGGTTCTGTGAATCTATGAATGCTTATTTCAATTTTGATTTATGAGGTTTTTCTAGACACCAATGTGCATAGTCATTTTACCAAGGATGGCACCTTGAAGACAAGGAGTAGACCAGAATTATGCAGTTTGCTTTCTTAACTCTTGTTCGAATGTTTCCTTCTGTTTGTTACTTCACATTCTTATACATGTAGTGGTATTGTTTTTATTTTTTTCTGATATAAGATAAGCGTGTTATGTTGAGAATTTGGAACACTTAAAGAGACTATGGTATCGGTAAACAGACATTTGAAAATGTTTGGTTTAACTGAAACCTATGGTTCTGTTATGCTCCTTGGTTTACAAACATGCACTCTGCATATATGCGAAAACCTGACATCTGAATAGATGTCCATATACAATAATCACATGTAATCAAGAGAAAAGAGTCATAAATGAACCTAATTTGTCTGTAAACCAAATACATGGGTGGATTGAGTTCATTGAATGCCTATACTCAATATAAAACCCATCGTCAAGTGGAAATTCGTTCTCTGCTATACTGATACTTTTAAGAATTGAAAGTGTAACAAACCCCACGGGTCCCTCTTCCCTCGGAAAATATAGTAAAAAAGGGACAACTTATCTCTAAGAAGTTTCTTCTGATCAGGGGAAACACTCACAAGGCCGTGGGCCATCCTTCCCCTCCCCCTCCCCCTCCCCTTCATGATCACCGTCCCAGTGACATCAATTAGATTGAGGATCAATGAATATTGATTGATCCCTGTCTATTAGAGAAAAAGTGATCTTCTGCCCATATCACCCGCCATTGAGTTAACAATTTCTCATTGACGAGGAAGAACTTCAACTGTCAACCGAGCTACCCTACTGACACTTCCTCTAGAGGAATTAGTAATCTAGAACTTCCTTCTAAGACATTTCCTATCAGTTCAATCAAGTATGTAAAATTATCAGCAGATTGTTTTACTAATCACAGTTCAAATTTTGCGGAGATCCACATGTCCACCATTGAACTGTTATGCAATTATACTTGTTAGAATAGGTGTAGGAATCAATCGATGAATCGAGAACAAAGAGATGGTGCTGAAGGTCAACGGCTTTTCATCTATTGAAGAGAGAATTACAAGAGATTGATTAACCAAACAATAAACCCTAAGAGACCTATTTATACAAGATAAGTTACAAGTAATTACATAATGGACCCTGAACTATTCATATTAACAATTATACTCTAACACCCCCCCCCCCCTCAAACTCAAGTGGGGGAAGAATGAGCCAAGTTGAGTTTGGAAAAAAGGGCCCGAAAACGCCCCGAAAGATGAGCTTTGGTGAAGATGTCTGCTGTCTGATCAATGGTTGAGATTGGGAGAAGTCGAACGGTCTTGCGAGAACATGTTGACGGGTGAAATGACAGTCAATCTCGATGTGCTTTGTGCGCTCATGAAATACATCATTGTGAGCAATCTGAATAGCACTGTTGTTATCACACCACAATGGTGTTGGGGAAAACTGATGAGCGCCCATATCAAATAGTAACCAGCGTAGCCATACAAGTTCTTGTGTAGTGTCAGCCAAGGCTCAATATTCAGCTTCAGTACAAGATCGAGCTGTCAGAGATTGTTTCTTGTTGCGCCAGAAAATAAGAGAGTCTCCAAGGAAGAAACAATATCCGGTGGTAGAGCGACGATCAGTTATGTCTCCATCCCAGTCAGCATCGGAAAAGGCACGAAGAGTCAAGGACGATGCAGACGAGAAGTGAAGCCCATGAAACATTGTCCCTTTAAGGTATCGAAGGATACGAAGAACCGCGGCATAGTGATCGGAGCACGGAGCAGCCATGAACTGGCTGACTATATGAACTGCATATGCAAGATCCGGTCTTGTAACAGTCAGATAGACCAGAGAACCAACTAGTTGACGGTACCGTGTAGGGTCCCGCAGCGGGGTTCCGGCATTGGGAGCAAGGTGCAGATTTTGCTCAATGGGTGTAGAAGTAACTTTGTTGTCCGTGATCCCAGCTTTGGACAACAGATCTGAAATGTACTTGGCTTGACAGAGATAGATGTCGAAAGAGTCTGACAGAACTTCAAGGCCAAGGAAGTAGTGTAGCTTACCAAGATCTTTCATCTCAAAACATGAGCTGAGAGACTGTTTGAGATGGATGATACCTGTAGAGTCACTGCCGGTAATGATCATATCATCAACATACAATAGGAGTAAGATAGTACCTGCAGCAGTAGTCCGAGTAAACAAGCCAGAATCATAATTACTCGAAGAAAACCCCAATGAGATGACAGTATTGCTAAATTTTTCAAACCAAACACGAGGAGCTTGTTTGAGGCCATAGAGGGCTTTTCGAAGTCGACATACATGACCCTGACGAGAGGTCACACCTGGAGGGAGTCTCATGTAGACTTCCTCTTCGAGATTGCCATTTAGAAAGGCATTCTTGACATCCATCTGATAGAGTGGTCATTTCTTGGTGGCAGCTATGGCTAGAAGACTACGGATCGAGGTGACCCGAGCCACAGGAGCAAACGTTTCCTCGTAGTCAATGCCATATTCTTGATTGAAGCCTTTTGCCACAAGACGTGCTTTGTAACGATCAATAGATCCATCAGACTTCGTTTTGATTTTGAAAACCCATTTGCAACCAATGGGTGACTTGCCTGGTGGGAGAGGTACAAACTCCCATGTGTTGGCTTTGTCAAGAGCCTGGAGTTCCTCAGTCATAGCTTGCTTCCAAACAGGGTTAGAAGCAGCTTCCTTGAAGGAAGTGGGTTCATGATTGGACAACAGTGTAGCATAACAATGATAATCACGAAGGTGAGAAGGAACCTGTCTTACCCGGTCTGAGCGTCGTACTTCATCTTGTGGTTGAGAGGAGCTAGGATCCATAGACTCAGCAGTTTGCTCAGAAGTAGTCCTTGGAGGTGGTGCAGATGATTGATCATGATCAGATGGCACAGATAGGACAGATGAAGGCTCAGATGAGACAGGTGAAGGTTCAGATGAGATAAGTGAAGGCTCAGATGAGACAGGTGAAGGCTCAGGTGGAGATGAGACGGAAGAGGGTGGAACAGATGATGAGGAGAGTATGGGATCTAATTGGAGTGAGTCCAAAGAGATAGAGTTATCAGTGAAGAAGGAAGTGGAAGGATTGGGTATTTCCTAAAATTTGGACACTGTTGAGAAGGGAAGATGTTCCTAGAATGTGACATGGCGGGATATACGTAGTCTCTTAGAGACTGGATCCCAACAACGATAACCTTTGTGTTCAATACCATAGCCAAGAAAACAGCATAATCGAGAACGAGGTTCGAGTTTGGTGTGTTCATGAGGTTGCAACTGAACAAAGCAAGCACAACCCCATACTTTTAGGAGTTCATATGCAGGGGAAACCCCATGGAGCACTTCATAGGGAGACTTTTGATTTAGGATGGGAGTTGGATGACGGTTGATGGTGTAGACAGCCGTGAAGGCAGCTTCGCCCCAAAAACGTTCTGGACACTTGGCTGAGATTAATAGAGTACGAACAGTATCGAGGATGTGGCGATGTTTACGTTCTGCACGTCCATTTTGCAGAGAGGTGCCAGGACATGAGTACTGGGAAAGAGTACCCTGAGATTGAAGAAAGGAGAGGAGAGAGGATTCTTTGTATTCCATAGCATTATCTGCTCGAAGAATCTTTATAGGTTTGGAAAACTGGGTCAGAATCATACGGGCGAAGGTAATATATATTTGAGGTAGTTCGGAGCGATGTTTCATGAGATATATCCATGTAAAGCGTGTGTGATCATCAATAAAGATAACAAAGTAGCGAGAACCTCCCATGGATGGATGTGGTGCTGGACCCCAAACATCAGAGTGAATTAGATCAAAAGGAGAAGCAAAGTTAAATTCATTTAGTTGAAAAGGTAAGGCGTGATGTTTGCCAAGTTTGTTGGTGCAAGTGTACCACATCTCTATATATTTTATATATTTATTTTGATGATTACAAACACACCGTATTATTGTTTTTCTAACAATTTTATCCAAGTGTGCAGTTAATTGGACAACATGAAGATTTTATCTGAAGAGTCCAAGACTGGTGTTTACGTCATCATATATCTCATAATAATAAACACCCTAAAATAATATACCACTTGGATATTTTAAAAAACCTAACCCAACACTATTTTTAAATCTTTGATTTAAATTAATTTAAGAATGTTGACTTTTTTGGAATAAAACAAAAAGAATTCAGTTGCCTTTTTAAGCTATGGTCGCTCCTGACGCAGACACCTTTTTCAGGAGGTATACCGCGTGATGCTCGGCGGTATACCGCGGCTCTGTTACGTATGGCAGGTTCTTGCAGGTTGACCTTCCTGCTGTCAGCCACTTTGTCAGGCGGTATACCGCGTGGTGTATGGCGGTATACCGCGGCTCTGCTACACCGTGTTGCAGGTTGCTTTTGCAGGTTGACTTCCTTTTGTCAGGATCACTTTTTCTGGGCGGTATACCGCGCCCATATAGGCGGTATACCGCGGTGAGCTTTTGACCGTTGCCACGTCCAGCTTAAATACATGCAGCTTCTCAGCATTTATGGAGTGACAAGCAGACATTGAATACCTAGCTCCTAAAAAAGATTACTCAGCTCCTCATCTCATTTAATAACTTATTCAAGTTATAATTTTTGAGTGATCAACCTCTCACAAATCCAAGTGTTATACTTATACAAGAGTGATTAATATTGTGAGATATATTCTCTTGTAAGTATTTGAATAGTGTGAGTGATTCACGTTCTCGAGCAAAAGCAAGAGATTTTATTATCATTGTATCAAGGTTTGTGTTCTACCATAAAGAACACTTATAGTGAATCAGTGTGTCGAGAAGTGTCTCGGCAAGTGGACTAGCCAGCCAGTTGGTGGTGAACCACTTTAAATCTCGGTGTCGGTATCAACATTCTCTACCCTTATCTCTTTATATTCCCGTTGTGCACTTAATTTTATTTATATATTTGTTGTGCATGCAATATTTATTGTTGATTTTGATAAGAGAATTTTTATTTGTGAAATATTTTTAAATACAACCTTTACCCCCCCTAAGGTTGTCCTAACAATTGGTATCAGAGCAGGTTGCAAGTTTTTTTTTTTAAAAAATCGTTGTATTTTTAAAACTTGTTCCTATTTTAAATGGCAACCTCTGAGGGAATTATTTCTACAAAAATTCCGCAAATTGACACCGAAAATTTTGGTCTTTGGGCAAATCTTTTTGAATGCTACGTTCGTGGCAAAAGTCGAAAAATTTGGGACATTATTAAAAATGGAGATTATAAACCCACCAAAACCAAAGATGGAGTAATTAGTGAAAAACCAGTAGCGGAATGGTCCGCCGCTGAGGATGCTTGGGTTTGCTTAAATTTTGAAGCTAAAAATATTCTTTTTTCGGCACTTACTAAAGATGAGATTGAGCGTGTTTATTCTTGTGAAACTGCTCACGATATTTGGGAAAATCTAAATAACACTCATAGAGGAAATTCTCAAGTCAAAAGCTCAAAAATAAATATTCTTGTACATGATTATGAAATGTTTGAGATGTTAAAAGATGAGTCAATCGACTCAATGTTTAAACGTTTTAACCTTATCATGGTGAGCTTGAAAGGTCTTGGTAGAACTTATCCAAACGAAGATTACGTGCGAAAAATTCTTCGAGCGCTTCCTCCGGAGTGGATGCCGAAAATCACATCGTTGGAAGACTCCCGTGACCTCTCAATGATGAAATTAGATGATCTCATTGGAAATCTCAAAGTGCATGAAATTGCACTAAAAAGGAACAAAGATCGGGAGCATGATAAAAAGAAATCTTTGGCGCTTAAAGCTTCAACTTCAAGTGACGAGAAGGAGAAGAAGAAAAAGAAGGAGAAAGCTAACTCCTCAAAGGATCAACCCGAACATCTTGACGATGTAGCCATGTTGGTAAGAAATTTTTCTAAATTTTTAGCCAACAAAAAGTTTTCAAGAAATGATAGGTTTCAAAGAAAAGGAGATTATCGCCGTGGTGGAGAAAACCGAAGCCGAAAGTTCCATAAACGGAACGACAAAATAAATAAAAATGGCGAATCAAGCGATGATGAAGAAGCCAAGAAAAAGAAGGGCTTTTGCTACTCATGTGGAGACAAGGATCACTATGCCAACGAGTGTCCAAAAAGAAATAAACCTAAAATCAAGAAGGAGAAAGCCTTCGTTGGAGGCGCGTGGAGCGCAAGTGAAGATGAAAATGAGTATGAAGCCACTTGTCTCATGGCGGAAGGCGACGATGAGGTAAACTCGTGTTACTCAAATTACTCTAGCGATGATGAATGTAATGATGATGATGATCTTGATATGTTAAATGATGCCTTTCAAAAAATGGTTATGCTTACAAATAATTATAAAGATGAGAACGCAAAACTAAAGGAAGAATTATTATTAAGTAAAAAGGAAATTCATGATAGCAAACAAAAAATTGCATGCGATAATGAAAAAATCATAAATTTAGAAAATAAATTAAGTGAAAAATATGTTTGCAATTCTTGTGACATTTTAAATAAAGAAATTGCATGCCTTGAGAAAAGAATAGTTGAAAATGATTTATGTGCTAATTGTGATGTGCTTAAAAAGGAAAATGCATGTTTAAAAGAAAAATGTGATAAACATGAAAAAGATAATTTGTTAGCACATGCCTTTCAAAGTAGCAATGAGAAAGTGCTTAAAATGTTAAATATGTCAAATAGCACTAATTGTAGAAAAGGCGTTGGTTCCGATATGTGTAAAGATAAGTGCTTATGTATGCCTATCAAAAGATATTTTGAACCACCTAAAAATGTTGAAATGAGAAAACCGTATGTGCAAAAATCCTCATATATGTCCAACATAAATAATGTGAATTATAAGTCTAGGAAATCTTGTGCATGCATGTATAATAGTAAATTTTCTAGACCAAAAAATAGTGTGAATATGCATGCTCCTTTTTACGTCTTTGATAAATATGATCGTAAAATTAAAATGGTACCAAAGTGGATTCCTAAAGGCTCCTTTAGTGTTGATAATCCCGGTGGCATGCGTTTATGGTTTTAAATTTTTTTGTATATATACATTATATACATATATATATATATATTCTGTGTTTGAAAATTATGAATCAACTCCGAATAGGCTCACCTATTTGGATACGGTGTCTAGGAAAGATAAAGGCGAATTCTTCGAATTCTAATGAGGTCGGTTTTTAAAGTGCCTTCGCGCTTACCACCCTCACCGTCTTTCCTGGTCGCTTCCAAGTAGAGCTACCGAAAAGGGTTGAGTAAATAATTTTCTTGTCTGTATATTTTTTGTGAAAATATATTTATTATTATATGTGGTTTTCTATGCTTTCTAGACTAACTTTCAAAGGACCCATAAGATGTGGGGACCATAAAAGTTGTACTTTAAATGTTGTAGATAAATCTTGATATGGATTGGATTCTTGATAGTGGATGCACACGTCACATGACCGGTAACCATAATCTTTTTTCATCATATGAGTCATGTGATGGTGGACTAGTAATTTTTGGAGGAAACTCCAAAGGAAAGGTAATTGGGAAAGGTACAATTTCTTGCAACAATGTTACATTTTTAGATGTTACGCATGTTGATAATTTGAAATTTAACTTGCTAAGTGTTCGTCAACTGTGCAAAAATGGTATAATTGTTGTTTTTGAAGAAGACTCTTGCAAAATTCTGAAAAATGGTAAAGTTCTTTTGAATGGGGTTATAAAAGGAAATCTTTATGTTTGTAAAACTGATGTAAATGAAAATGTTTGTTTATCTTCCGTATATGATAATTCGACTTTGTGGCATAGACGTTTAGGTCACGCTAACCTTAGATTAATTCAAAATTTGAAAAATAAGGAGCTTGTGAGTGACCTTCCAAAATTAAAATTTGATAATCATTTTTGTGATGCATGTCGTGTCGGCAAACAAACTCATGTTTCTCATAAATCAAAAAATGTGATTTCAACTAAAAGAGTTTTAGAACTTTTACACATGGATCTTTTTGGCCCTATGGCAATTCAAAGTTTTGGAGGAAATTATTACACTCTAGTAATTGTAGATGATTTTTCCCGATATACGTGGACTTTATTTTTAAAACATAAAAATGAAGCTTTTCAAAAATTTAAGATTTTGGGAAAACGAATTCAAAACCAACAAGGTTGCACGATTGTTTCGATTCGTACGGACCATGGACGCGAATTCGATAATGAAACTCAATTTGGTGCGTTTTGCGACAAATATGGTATAACGCACAATTTTTCTGCTCCTCGCACTCCTCAATCTAATGGGGTTGTGGAGAGGAAAAATAGAACCCTACAAGAAATGAGTAGGACTATGCTCAATGAACATCAAGTTCCCCAAAAGTTTTGGTGTGATGCCGTAGCTACCGCGACCTATGTCCTCAATCGTGTGCTAATTAGGAGTATCCTAAATAAGACCCCTTATGAGATCCTACGTGGTAGAAAGCCTTCCTTAGCCCATCTTAAGGTATTTGGTTGTAAATGTTTTATTTTAGATACCAAATCTTATTTGACCAAATTTGACCCAAAAGCCTATGAGGGAGTATTCCTTGGTTATTCTTGGAATAGCAAAGCCTATAGAGTCCTTAATAAAGAGACCATGGTTGTAGAAGAATCCCTAAATGTAAGCTTTGATGAAAGTCCTCCTAAACCTAGTGCACCCTTAGTAAATGATAATGGTTGTGAAGGAGATGCATTAGCCCAACATCTTAGAACCTTGGACTTAGGAACCCAATCTCTTACAAACAATGTAGAATCTAGTGATGCCCCTCCATGTTATGTTCCACAAGGAGTAGATGATCCTAACCTTAGAACATCTAGAGGCCATCCCGTAGATCAAATCATAGGTGACCTAAACCAAAGAACGACTAGATCACAAATCCATACCCTTTGTGCCTTTCACGCCTTTATCTCAGCCATAGAACCTAACAACATAGAAGAAGCTTTAGGTGATGAGGATTGGATAATGGCCATGCAAGAAGAGTTAAACCAGTTTACTAGGAATGATGTGTGGGACTTAGTTCCTTGCCCTAGCGGTCAAACCATTATTGGCACACGATGGGTCTTTCGTAACAAGGTAGACGAAAACGGTGAAGTCACCCGAAACAAGGCACGTTTAGTTGCCAAGGGGTACAATCAACAAGAAGGTATCGATTATGATGAAACCTTTGCACCAGTTGCAAGGTTAGAGTCTATTCGAATGCTTCTCGCTTTTGCGAATGCTAAAAATTTTAAATTATATCAAATGGATGTCAAAAGTGCTTTCCTAAATGGTTTTATAAATGAGGAGGTATACGTTTCCCAACCTCCCGGCTTTGAAAATTTTGAAAATCCAACGCATGTTTATAAATTAAAAAAGGCGCTTTATGGTTTAAAGCAAGCTCCGCGTGCGTGGTATGATAGATTAAAATCCTTTTTAATTACAAGTGGTTATATTATGGGTAAAATAGATAATACTTTGTTTGTCAAATATGCTCAAAATGATATTGTGGTTGTGCAAGTGTATGTTGATGATATTATCTTTGGTTCTACAAATGAAAATCTTTGTAATGAATTTGCTACAAAAATGACTAATGAATTTGAAATGAGCATGATGGGAGAATTAAAATTCTTCTTAGGATTGCAAATAAAACAAAGTGAAAATGGTACTTTTATAAGTCAATCAAAATACTGCAAAGACATGTTGAAAAAGTTTAATTTTGAAAATGTCAAACCTGTTGAAACTCCGATGACCACTAATCTAAAATTATCTAGTGACGAAGAGGGAACCGATTTTAATGAAAAGATTTATCGTGGCATGATTGGTAGCTTATTGTATTTAACTGCTAGTAGACCTGATATCATGTATAGTGTGTGTTTATGTGCTCGTTTTCAATCTTCGCCTAAACAATCTCACTATGAAGCCGTCAAGCGTATTTTTAGATATCTTAGAGGTACTACGAATCTTGGACTATGGTATCCAAAACAACCCGAGCTAGAAGTAACATGCTTCACCGATTCCGATCTTGGTGGCTCAATGGTTGATCGAAAAAGCACTAGTGGAGTATGTGCCTTTATAGGTCTCTCGCTTGTGTCTTGGTTTTCCAAGAAACAACATTCCGTAGCCTTATCCACTACCGAAGCGGAATATGTAGCCGCCGCGAGAGCGTGTGCTCAAGTTCTATGGATGAAGCACACACTTACCGACTTTGAGGTACGTCAATCCAAAATTCCAATTATGTGTGATAACTCAAGTGCTATAAACCTAAGTAAAAATCCCGTTTTACATTCTCGTACCAAACATATTGAGTTGCGACATCATTTTCTACGAGATAATGTTCAAAAAGGCCACATCGTGCTTGAAAAAGTTGATTCCGAAGACAATTTGGCCGATATTTTTACTAAATCCCTAAACAAAAAATCGTTCTTTAAATTAAGACTTGGTTTAGGCATGCTTGAGTATAACCCATGAGATAATGCTACTCTCAATTATATGCATATTTTGAGGGGGAGCATCTCTCGAGGGGGAGCATAGCGTCTTTCTTAACCCTTTTTGCTTCGACAAAAGGGGGAGAGAAACCGAGTATGCTCTCGTGTTTAGCGGTTGTGTTTGTCATCATCAAAAAGGGGGAGATTGTTGGTGCAAGTGTACCACATCTCTATATATTTTATATATTTATTTTGATGATTACAAACACACCGTATTATTGTTTTTCTAACAATTTTATCCAAGTGTGCAGTTAATTGGACAACATGAAGATTTTATCTGAAGAGTCCAAGACTGGTGTTTACGTCATCATATATCTCATAATAATAAACACCCTAAAATAATATACCACTTGGATATTTTAAAAAACCTAACCCAACACTATTTTTAAATCTTTGATTTAAATTAATTTAAGAATGTTGACTTTTTTGGAATAAAACAAAAAGAATTCAGTTGCCTTTTTAAGCTATGGTCGCTCCTGACGCAGACACCTTTTTCAGGCGGTATACCGCGTGATGCTCGGCGGTATACCGCGGCTCTGTTACGTATGGCAGGTTCTTGCAGGTTGACCTTCCTGCTGTCAGCCACTTTGTCAGGCGGTATACCGCGTGGTGTATGGCGGTATACCGCGGCTCTGCTACACCGTGTTGCAGGTTGCTTTTGCAGGTTGACTTCCTTTTGTCAGGATCACTTTTTCTGGGCGGTATACCGCGCCCATATAGGCGGTATACCGCGGTGAGCTTTTGACCGTTGCCACGTCCAGCTTAAATACATGCAGCTTCTCAGCATTTATGGAGTGACAAGCAGACATTGAATACCTAGCTCCTAAAAAAGATTACTCAGCTCCTCATCTCATTTAATAACTTATTCAAGTTATAATTTTTGAGTGATCAACCTCTCACAAATCCAAGTGTTATACTTATACAAGAGTGATTAATATTGTGAGATATATTCTCTTGTAAGTATTTGAATAGTGTGAGTGATTCACGTTCTCGAGCAAAAGCAAGAGATTTTATTATCATTGTATCAAGGTTTGTGTTCTACCATAAAGAACACTTATAGTGAATCAGTGTGTCGAGAAGTGTCTCGGCAAGTGGACTAGCCAGCCAGTTGGTGGTGAACCACTTTAAATCTCGGTGTCGGTATCAACATTCTCTACCCTTATCTCTTTATATTCCCGTTGTGCACTTAATTTTATTTATATATTTGTTGTGCATGCAATATTTATTGTTGATTTTGATAAGAGAATTTTTATTTGTGAAATATTTTTAAATACAACCTTTACCCCCCCTAAGGTTGTCCTAACAAAGTTGACAAGATAAACAAGAAACGTTTTCAGAAGAAGTGTTGCCTAATAATCCTGAACTAGCTAACAGTTTTATTCTAGCTAAAGATAGATGTCCTAGACACTTATGCCATAAATCAAAGGAAGGCGTACTGGAGACAGAGGCAACAAAATTTGATGAGCGTAAGGGAAGACGGATTCAATCATCCGACCAACTTTACGGCCTACTCCAAGGATTTGTTTGGTCTTTGTATCCTACACAACACAACCAGAAGGATGAAACAGAACAATTAGACCGGATTCCATAAGCTGAGTGATTGAAATCAGGCTCAGAGATAAGTTAGGGATATGTAGCACATCAGGTAGTTGTATATTGGGGGTAGAGACAGTCCCACTGAAAGATACTGGTAAGCGAGTGTCATCCGCAGTACGGACTGATGAGAACATTCTGGAGGTCTGCTTAGAGATAAACCCATCAGCCTTAGGTGTCATGTGGTTACAACATCCAGAGTCAAATAGCCAAGGGTTACCTGGTGCAGAGATATTGCACTGAGAATTCATACCCATAGAACCTGTCATGAGTCGCTCTATAAGCTCTTGGTTTTGGCGCAGGAGTTCCATAAGGTCAGGTGATGAGTTGTTGTTATGCGGTGTCTGAATTGCCGGCGTAGAGGAGTCTTGAGTGATTGATCCAGCAAATGACTGAGTACACTGTTGCTTTTTCTCTCCTGAGTTCCGTGGATGCGTTGGACAGTCAGACCCATAGTGTCGTGGCTGTCTGATCCCACACCAGCGACATTTTTGAATTGGGCAGTTGAGGAGAAGATGAGTACTAGAGTGACAGAATGTGCATTCACTGTATTTAGACTGGCTATTGAGAGCCATCTGGAACCGAAGACTGGAAGGAAATTTCGGAACGTAAAGAACAAATTGTGCGGTACCGAAACCGTGTGTTCCGGAATTGAAAACTGAAAAGAGGTGTGAGTGATAGAACTGAATGTTCTCGAATTTGAGGACTGGGGTGAAATAGGTTCCTGTGTTTGTGAGACTAAGGATGTTCCGGAATTTAGAAAATGGACACAGGTTCCGGACTGTAGAACGAGAGCAGTACCGGAAGGCAATATAAAATCAGTACCGGAAGTAACAGTTCCGGAAGAAGTAGTTTCGGAAGAAAACAGTTCCGAAAGAATCAGTTTCGGAAGAAAACAGTTCCGGAAGAATCAGTTTCGGAAGTTGTGTGTTTTGGGTGTTCTGGAAAAGAGAAAATCGAAGGCAGTTCCGGAATATAAACAGGTTCCGGAATTTGAGATGTCAAACAGTACCGGAAGTTGAGACTGAGTTCCGCAATTTAGAAGTTCCGCAATTGCTAGTTACACAATTGTAAGTCCCACAATTATAAGTCCCGCAATTGGAAGTCCCTCAATTATAAGTCCCGCAATTAGGAGTTCCTCAATTGGAAGTCCCTCAATTGGAAGTCCCTCAATTATAAGTCCTGCAATTAGGAGTTCCACAATTAGGAGTTTCGCAAATTTGAAGTCTCGCAATTTAGAAGTCCCGCAATTTAGAAGTTTCGGTATTTTGAAGGTTCTGGTACTAGACAAGTCCGGTATTATGGAGTTCCGGTAAAAAGGCAGTTCAGGTATTACGGCTTAGGGTTTTGCGATTCGATAAAATACGAACAAGATGACAGGCAGAAAACGAGCAATGAAAATAGAGCAAGGCGAGTAATCAGAAGAATTGGTGAGACGTACCTAAAGCTCTGATACCATGTTAGAATAGGTGTAGGAATCAATCGATGAATCGAGAACAAAGAGATGGTGCTGAAGGTCAGCGGCTTTTCACATATTGAAGAGAGAATTACAAGAGATTGATTAACCAAACAATAAACCCTAAGAGACCTATTTATACAAGATAAGTTACAAGTAATTACATAATGGACCCTGAACTATTCATATTAACAATTATACTCTAACAATACTATAAAACACTTACATTCGCTGTGCAACTGATGCATTACAGAAAGCCGGTTGACCAGAAAAGATCAACTACTTCTGCAATTTTGTCTTGTGGTTTATTGCTTTTAAGGTTTTAGTGTTTAATGTCTTCAAAAATAAAGTTTTGAGTTTTCTCAAGCCTTCGATTCGTCTCTTCGGTATTCATACTCAATCAATGGATCGGAACATCGATTTCCTAGTTCAAACAAAGCGGATGACGGAAATTTGAAATTTGGAAAAAGAATAAATGCATACATGAATGTGGGAGTAAAAATAGCACGAAATCAACGATCATAAACCTATAATTATAAATTCAGATTATAACGAATACTAACATCCAAATCTCCATGAGAAAATCAAGAGACTGAATTGAGGTTTGTACCGCCTTGAAATACTGCATCACTGCTCATGGATTTCATTGCAGAAACTCTTCTTAGGGCTCCGGCGAGGATAAAATGCCCTACACGATTATGTTTTGGGATATAATTGGGCGGTCAATTAATGAAAATGTTGATTTTAGAAAAACGAACGCAGTCTTTATTCTGATTTATTTATTGTTTTAATAGTTATCAGTAGATCCGTGCAAAACCCGAATTGTTTAAATCGAAAATAAGATGTTTGTATAAAAACTGAATATCTTGAAATCCAAAAATCCAAAACCTTACTTTTGGGGGCTTTGAGTTCGGGTTGGGTTTGATATTTAGCCACCCGAATCGTCCAAAAATCCAAAATAATAAACATATATGTTTTAAATATTATATATAAATTATTTATCTAATTATCCTATGAAAACTGTTAGTCGTGGTCGGTCAAAATATTTTCTAATTTCTAAACTTAAAAAATATTATTAATCAATATTTGAAAATTAGTCATCCGATTGAAACAAAAAATAATAATCAAGATTGTTTTCTTTTCTTCTAAAATTAAATAATAATTATTATTAAATATATATATAGAGAGAGAGACTTGAGATCATGTGAGACCAAGCTATTTTCGTGAGACCCGTGAGACCAGAAAAATAACACTAAATCTTCACAACAAATAACTGTGAAGGTATTGTGAAGGTAAACCTTCACAGTGTTTTTGTTGTGAAGGTTCGTTGTTTTTAATACATTCACAATGAATTGCTGTGAAGGTTTAGTGTTATTTTGTGGTCTCACGGTCTCACGAAAACATGTTGGTGTCACGTGAACCCAACTAATATAAATTTGCTTATATGACTTTGAATCTTTGATAGTTTGATTGGTAGATTCAATGATAACTACTATAAATTTGCTTATAAGCAAACTATCAACTAATAATAATAAAAAATATATGATTACATCTCTAGCTTTTAAAATAATTGTTATAGTTGTAGAATCCTATACAACTTTAAAATTCTTAAAACCTGAACATTTTTGTTTCAATTACAATTACCATGGTTTTAAAAAAATAACAAAATCACAAATGCTGTAAAACTTAAAACAATAACTTTTTCCTTTTGAATTTTTGATATTTCTATTAGTAATAATTATCTATTTATAATAGTTACGACTTATACTTAGGCCGTGCGTACCGCCATCGGGTACCACGGCCGGATTCGTGGTCGGGTAGCAGCGGGTAGGGCGGCGAGGTGGTACGGGGGGGGGGGGGGGTTCCGATCGGGTTGGGGTGTGCGGGTAGGGTTGGGTTCGGGAACCCGTTCAAACTTCAAACCCGCCGTAAATGTTTTTTAGGGTAAGGAGGGTAGGAAAGAGAAAAACTGATGTGACATTCGGGTTCAGTGTGTTCGTGGGTTGGCGGTACTCCACTTTAGGGTAAGGAGGGTAGGAAAGAGAAAAGCTGATGTGGTGCTGAGGTGGCATTCGGGTTCAGTAGATTCGTGGGTTGGCGGTACTCATGGTCTTAGAGCATCTATATCAATCTTGCAAATGGCCTTACAAGATGATATGACAAGTAGCTTGCAAATTATTTTACAATTGTTATATTATCAAGACCATATGCAATTCCAACTAGATAAAACATTGACATTTTTATTTAATTTAATTCATTTATTAATTTATTTAAATATCAATTATTAATATTTTTATTAAATTTAATTCATTTATTAATTTGTTTGAACATTAATTTTAGTATCCTTATTAAAATTTCTACTCGCAATTTATTTTATATAAATGGTATTTTTTATAAAATGTTTTTTATTTAAATTACTAATTTGGTTACTAAAATAAAAATATATTAATATGAAGAAAACACAAAAAATACAAAAACTAAAATTTTAGTTATGTTATATATTTTATAATTAATTTATTATATATATATATATATATATATTATAATTTACTATATTATTTATATTATAATTATTTATTTATTTATATTGTAAATACATCATATTTAATATTTTTTGTAATATTATAAATTATTAAAATGTATAAATATAAATTACAAACCTATACTATATTATAAAGCATTTAAGAAAAAAAACTCTTAAAAAAACTGATAAAGCTTTATGTAATGTTATTTAGTGTTAATTACTTAAAATCTCTTAAAAACAAATAATGAAGCTTTATGTACCGTTTTTAATGCTAATTACTTAATTAATCCTTATCACTAATCCTTTCAAATGTTCAAATCGTGAAATCCTCAAAAATTGTCATTCTTTAATTATCATTAATTACTTAATTAATTCTTATCTCTAACCTCTTTAAAATTTTCTCAAATCATGAACTCCTCAAAACGTGTCATTCTTTAAACTAATTTATAAAAAAAATTATACTTTTTTCAAAACTATTAAAATCGAGATATATCGCGCTATATTGCGCAAATATGTTTCTAGTTAATTGATAATATAACAATGAGACCACTTTTAAAAAGAATTTGGAATTTCGTTGATATGGGAAATTCTATTACAAATTCGATGTGGCAGGATGTCTTACAATTACAACTTACAAATGAAGGAGTTGGCTACGTTTGGCAAATTAGTTAATAAGCTAGCTGTTGACTGATAAGCTAGCTGGTAGCTGATAAGCTAGCTGATGAAAAAATCACGTTTGACAAAAAGTAGCTTATAAGCATTTAAATGACCAAAAAGAACATATTAAAAAAATTGTTAATAAATAATAATTAATATTAATGAGGGCATAATTGAAATATTTACAAAAAGTTACTCATAAGCTACTCCAAGCAGCTTTTCAAAAAGCTAGCTTATGGGTCATCCAAACATGTACCAAAAAATAAGCTAGCTTATAAGCTAGTTTTTTTTTGCCAAACAATGATTTTGAATAAATCAAGAAAGCAATTGTGGGCTCTTTGATTTTGTTCTGGTAATTTGGGCCGCATCCAGCATTAGGCCCATAATTGCAACGAGTCCTTGGGGCTATTTTAGTAATTTTATATAACAGCTTGAACTTTGAATGATTAAAATAGTTTAAAATTATTGAGTTTAAATTTACATTTATGAATTATGATACCCACTTAATTATCCATGGACGGAAGACTAGAAGTCTCACTCACATAGTTTACACGCATTAATTGATAACGGTATAAATTGATTTATTTTATTTAGTGAAAAACAAAAAACAAAAAAAAAACATTAAATTATGTAACACCGAGTTGCTTTAGATAATTCTCATTGTTATTCGAGTAAATTATGATTTTTTGCCTTGTATTTATTAAAAATTACGGATTTTGTATGATTTTAAAGTTGTAATTTTTGTTTTTATAATTTTGTGATTCATTTTTATTTTTATTTTTAAGACCAACTACTACTGTTGGTGGGGTGTTTGGGATTGCTTATTTAAGTTGTTTATTAACTTATTCTGGTGTGATATCGATAATAAAGAGTTTTTAATGTTTGGATTGGAAAAAAAATGTTTATACCGGTTTGACACCGGTATAAAGAAGTTTTTGATAAGTTATTCATTTCTAACTTATTAATTTATTAAAGTTTTATTATCAAACTTTTAGTCATTTTACGTGTATAAGCAACTCAAACCCCCTCTACAAACAACTTACCAACTTATTACGTTTTCATACCATCATAAACTAATACAAACAATTTTTATAAAACTCTAATTTGACACCACATAAGTTGTTAAACACTTTTACAAATAAAGCATAAGTTGTTTTAAATAAGCAATCCCAAACAGTCAACACCCCTGAGTATAGAAAAAAAAAACAATAAAGTTTAAACCATAAAGACGAAAACAATAATTAATATAAAACCTTGAAGATGAAAATCGTAATTTCAAAATTACAGGGACGAAAAAAGAAAACTTCAACTAACCATAGGAACTAAAATCGTAATTTACTCTTAGGGACGTTTACCAAATGCTTACCTGGATAAGCGCTTACCGGTAAATTCAACACTATAATTTACTTACCGAATAAAATTTTATTCCACCAAAACTTTATCGTTTGCAACAGTTTTTCCAGTAAGCGCTAACCATGGAAAAAGTTTTCACCATCACTTATCGGGTAAGACTCTCGGTCCTTGTTTTAACTCTTATCACGTGAGATTTTTGGTCATTGTTATATTGATCCGATAAAGTAATGTGACTTGATAAATGCTAACCCAAATAAACATTTAGTAAACGGCTCCTTAATATGGGTAAATGTTTTAAAAGAGGAGAGTATTGAGTAAATTTTGAATTTTGACACAATTTAAATTGTAGCATTTAATATTTGTCCAACTAAGTCCATGATTTCATATATATTTGATGCAGTCAAAAAATTCTTATAACGTTTTTAAGGGACACTTTTTAAAAAGTGTTTTATAAAGCGTTTTCCAATAAATGTCTTATTAAGTTGTCCATTTTCTTTATAACATTGTATTTCTTAAGGATAAAATCTTAGTAAGATAAACAAAATGATCCTAATAACTAATTGTAACATTCTATTTTACGATACACAATTGTTGATATTATAAACTTAAACAGATCAATAAGTGCTCTATTAAGACGATTAGGCATCATAACATGTCCATTTTGTTGCAGCGATGCAAAAACAAGCATCGAGTATTTGACTTTAACAAAAATGGAAGTTTCAAATCTGATTTTGTTTTGTTTTCAGATCATTACAGACTTGTGAAACGCACTCTAATACCATTGTTAATCAAAAATATGTGAAAAGGGATAAAGTTGGGGAAATTGTCTGAAACAGCCATTCCACACATTGAGTTTCTTTAAATAGCCATTTTAATCACCTAATTCCTAAAATAGCCAAAAGTCGCATAAAAACTTACGCACAGAGTTTTCTGTGCGTAAGTTTCATTTTCCCCAAAAAATTAAAAAAAAACGATTTTTAAAAAAACTTACGCACAGAAAACTCTGTGCGTAAGTTTTTAATCCTACATGTATGCGTAACTTTTTCATTTGCACCACGTAGGCTCCACGTGGAAAACCCAAACTTACGCACAGAGATGAAAAACTTACGTACAAAGATCTCTGTGCGTAAGTTTTTTAAAAAATCTTTTTTTTATTTTTTTGAAGGAAAATAAAACTTACGCACAGAGATCTTTGTGCGTAAGTCGATCTCTGTGCGTAAGTTTTCATATTTTTTTTTAATTTTGTTTAAGAAAGAATCAGATTCTTATTCAGTGATTTGACACATACAGTAAAGAATATAAACAACTTTTACTGATTTTCTAATAAGTCATTCATATGTTTTAAAAAACATTTTTTAAACATTTTGGAAAAACATTTTTTTAAATACGTTTTCTAAATTGTTTATATAAAAAGATTTTGGAAAAATGTTTTTTTTAAACATTGTTTTGTTTTATTTTTTAATATTAAGTACTTTTCTGAATTATTTATAAAAAACATTTTGGAAAAACATTTTTTTTAAACATTGTTTTGTTTTATTTTAAAAAAAAAATTGAAGAAAAACTAAACTTACGCACATTTTGTAAGTTTTAATTATTGTTTTAAATATGAAATTTTTTTAAATATGAAATGTATTTTCAAAATCTGAAATTAAATATGAAATTTACGCACATTTTGGAAAAATTACGCACATTTTGTAAGAAAAATTAAACTTACGCACATTTTGTAAGAAAAATTAATTTTTTTAAATATGAAAAACTAAACTTACGCACATTTTGGAAATACATTTCTTTTAAATATTTGTGTATTAATTATGTTATTGCTTACGTGAGTGTGTCTATAAACTTTTTTAGTATAAACTTTAGGGTTTAATTTATCTTGAAATATAACCCTATAAAAAAAAGAATAAAAAATAAATCTATTTATAAAAAAATTACGCATAGAAACTTACGCAGAGAGATTTCTCTGCGTAAGTTTTTTTTACCCGAACGTGAGCCCTAGTCATGGCCAGTTCTCGTTTCTTCTCCGCTAGATACTCCATTTTCCCCTGCTGAATCCCTCTGTTATGGTTCCACATACCCTTTACCTTTTTGATATCGGCGTTCGCCTCATCAATGGCACATTGCGTAATTAATGAGAATTTAGATCAGATTTATATGGTACTGTCAAATTCAAGTTTCTATAATATAGATACTGTTCTACATTACATGATACCAATTTTTGCATCATATGAATCATTTCCAGACAACAAGAACCAATACACCAATAATCAAGAAATAAATGCTTGTTCATCCAATAATCTCTGTATTAGGATTATCGCAAGTTTCATAAACCTACTTACTAGGTGTAGGAAATATGGGTTTTACTAAACTTTGGACGCATTTAAATTTATATATATGTGTTATATATAACTAACTTTTAGTAGGTTTATGTTCTCCTATATGAGAGCTTCGAAATGATATATAATGCATCCAAAATGGAGTATGTATGAAAGAGATATCGATACTCAAAGTTGAGTAAATGGATGAAATTAGCAAAAACCAAATGAAGTAAACAGTAAGTCAATCACAATACTTTAACAAAATAAGTTAATACTAAAAATAACAATTATTTAATGTTACATAAACAACCTAACGTGGCCCTATTTGACAATGCTCATAAATGGACTCCACCATATGTATGCGAAAATCTTTGGCAACATCCCCGGCCTCGTCAGGGTGTACCCATACCTCATTGTTATTTATCAACATTTGGGCATTACGGCATACCCAGACACCGCAATCCGCATTTATCCCGGCCTGCTGGGGTACATTCTTGGCGAACTTATAGAGAAAGACACCTGTCATATCGCGACGTCTATCATCCTTGACCCGGCAAAAGAAGTCAAATAGCACAGCTTTAAACTTTGTCATCTGCTCTTCCAATTGCTGTCTGAAGAGACTGGCACTGTCGCTATCATATATGGTCATGGTCATAGCGTCAAGTTCAAACACTCCAAGCAACCAATGTTGGGGATTAATGCATATAGGGATGTACACCTGAAATATTACAATATTAGACAACTTAGTTAGCAACAAAACAAGTTAAATAAAATAAGAGTAAAACGATTTACATACCACATCGAGGAGAGCCCAAGAGGTCCCTTCCAAGCCATTGCATGATCTAACCACGGAGGCGGGACCTAGATGCTCAATCAACAAGTAATGAAAGAACATACTGAACATCATGGTCCACCTCGTGTCTGTTCCACGATGTCTTTGCAACAGCGAGACCCAACAATCGATGTGCTATACATAAAAAATAGATGGTTAGACATGTAAAATAAATATATTTGATTATATGACTATAATTAAACTTCATACTAACCACATCCAGTAAGTCAGACTCCAAAGGGTCAACGGCCAGCAATACATTGAAAAACGAGGGGGTGATTTCCAAGTTCAAGTGAGGGATGAAGATCAAGGGGGGGAGGCGACCAGTCCGACACATCCTCAATATTTCCGATGCCGGTTGAGGCTCCGGTGAAGACACCTTTCCATTTTTCTTTTCTCCCTTCTTTCCCCCCCGCTTTCTTTGCTTGCTTTTTAGCGGCCGGTGGTGTCGTAGTTTTTTATAAAACTGTTTTTATGCGTAGTTTTTTGAAAAAAAATTCAACAAATTTTTTTATATTATGTGTAATTTTTTAATTTTTTATTAAAAAAACTTACGCAGAGAAATCTCTCTGCGTAAGTTTCTATGCGTAATTTTTTTATAAATAGATTTATTTTTTATTCTTTTTTTTATAGGGTTATATTTCAAGATAAATTAAACCCTAAAGTTTATACTAAAAAAGTTTCTAGACACACTCACGTAAGCAATAACATAATTAATACACAAATATTTAATATTGTCTAAATCATCGTATAAAAGGCATACATATTTAAAAAATACAGAAAATCTATTTCAATAATAAACTACTACTATAAAAATCGTAAAACATACAACAACAAAAAACCATACAACAACAAAAAACATATCACTATGTAAAAAGCAATTAAGCGTCAAAAAATATAGATGTTACCTCCTCCGACATTGCGTGAGTTGATTTTCTTCACCGAAATATTTTGTAAAATATCTTTACCGATATTGCCGAAATATTGCCGTCGGAATACTTTTGCCGGAATTGATGAAGAGAGATTTTTGAGAGAGATTTTTTATTGAATTAAGAAGAGTGAAATAGTTTGTTAAATAAATATATATAGTAGTATATTTAGGAGAGAATTTAAAATTTGAAAATTTTGAATTTTCAAAAATTTGAATATGAAATTTTTAAATATGAAATGTGCGTAAGTTTAGTTTTTCTTCAAAAAAAATTTCATATTTAAAAGAAATGTATTTCCAAAATGTGCGTAAGTTTAGTTTTTCATATTTAAAAAATTTAATTTTTCTTACAAAATGGGCGTAAGTTTAATTTTTCTTACAAAATGTGCGTAATTTTTCCAAAATGTGCGTAAATTTCATATTTAATTTCAGATTTTGAAAATACATTTCATATTTAAAAAAAATTCATATTTAAAACAATAAAAATCTGATTCTTTCTTAAACAAAATTAAAAAAAAATATGAAAACTTACGCACAGAGACTTGCACACAAAGATCTCTGTGCGTAAGTTTTATTTTTCTTCAAAAAAATAAAAAAAAGATTTTTTAAAAAACTTACGCACGGAGATCTTTGTGCGTAAGTTTTTCATCTCTGTGCGTAAGTTTGTGTTTTCCACGTGGAGCCTACGTGGTGCAAATGAAAAAGTTACGCATACATGTAGGATTAAAAACTTACGCACATAGAACTTTGTGCGTAAGTTTTTTTAAAAATCGTTTTTTTTTTTAATTTTTGGGGGAAAATGAAACTTACGCACAGAAAACTCTGTGTGCAAGTTTTTATGCGTAACTTTTGGCTATTTTAGGAATTAGGTGATTAAAATGACTATTTAAAGAAACCCAATGTATGGAATGACTATTTCAGGCAATTTCCCATAAAGTTGTGTGTTTCGGTTTATTTTAACTTTATTGAAACTGAACAAGTAGTATTTTTTCTTTTTTTGAATAATTGAAAGAAAAATATTGATGTATGGATTGTGACAGAATTGTCAGGACTCTTAACTGTTCATTACCAATTAAAGCCATATTTTACTCTTGTTTTTCAGCTAAATTCTTGGCTTTAATTATGCTCCCTACCCACTTCTCTCACACCCATAATTATTAATACAAGTTCTTCTATATATTTTTATAAGTTTTTTTTAATGTAGGTATTTGATACATTATATACAAATATTTATGAAAAAATAAAATAAACTACCCCAACATCCCCATCCTCTTCCTCTTCCATTTCCTCAACCCCGTCTTTCAAAGGGTGAATGACGAACACGAAGGGCAAATGAGAGTCATGGCGAAGAGGAAGCCGTGGGTGAAATGGAGAGGGTAAAACTTGAAATGGTTAATAAGTTAAAAGGGAAATCTTGATTGTTTACTAAAATTTCATTCTAAAGACTAGTTGACACCTACATATTCACGTATTGGACTTAAATTTAAAATTGATAGTATCCATCCTTTGTCAAATGTTTGTACATAATATATCAAATACCGGTTCATTAAATAAAAACCTATAAAAGAGGCCAAAGTATTAAAGTTGATTTTAATTAAGTTGATTTGGAATTGGTCCCTAAACTTCAAAAGTTAGTGAGTATGGATCACTTTCAAAACGATTTCAGGACACCAGGGACTATACTTGCAATTTTTGAAGTTTAGGGACCACTTTCAAAGGTTTTGGTAAACATCAGGGACGAAATTTGTAGTTTACTCTAAAAAGAATAAAGGAAAATGTCATGTCAATAAATATTGGTGACGTGTAGGTTGATAACTTGTTTAGTAGATAATATATGTATAAAATAGGAAAAAATAGAAGTTTGTTATATTAATTGAGAAAAAAATAAACTTCATTACGTTAAATAGGAATTAAACAAAACGTTATTACATTTAGACGCATTTTGCCCAGAGTTTTAAATGCAAATTAGGGTGTTTAAAAAACCGATCAACCTGATCAATCCAACCCAAAAAACAAAAACAAAAAATCAACCCGAGGTGACTTGACATATAATCGATATAAAATTAAGGCAGCCCGAATTTATTGGGTTTATATTGGGTTAGGCCTAAAATAACTCGACCAACCCGATAACCCGATAAACATTTTTGCGGCTTCTCTATTTTTTTGTATTCTTCTTTAATATGTATAAGTTACCAAAAACAACTCGGCAATAACGAGCCATGAAACTCATAAGAATACATCATTGAAAAGTTATATGTAATACCTATATATTTGATGAACTCGTATATTCTTTTGAATGACTGATCATATTTCAAAGTAAGATGTCCTTATTTTTATGTTTTCAATATTGTTTTTACTTTGTTTAAACACAACCCGACCATACCGACCAACCCCAACGTGTTGGGTTGGGTTGCATTTTTGATTGGGTTGGATTGGATTGAAATTTTTTCAAACCTCCAACATTGGGTTGGGTTGTTGAAATGCTTTCAACCCAACCCACGAGCACCCCTAATACAAATTATGTAAATATTATAAACCATATAAACTTTATATTATGAAATACTCAAAGTATTTATGAAAGATGATTTTGATTTATTCCTTATGATTAAAATATTTATGGTTATTGTTTTGGATGAACAAACAACCGAGATATGTATAAGACAAAATATGTGTTAGGATGATAGATGAACGGTTAAAAATAGTTTGTAACATTTACATGGGTTGTATCTAAAACCCTCTCTTGTATGCATATAAGCGTATATAGTTGTGTTCGTCTTTCGTAAATTTTTAGAGGTAGCAAGTTGCAGCATTATGTGTATAGTTTTACGTAAGATCCCACGTTGGTTGGGGAGGGGATCGAAGGTTGCTTTATAAGGGACTTGATACCTCCTCTATCAGACCCGTTTTGAAAACCGTGAGTCGGTGTGTGTGAACAAAACGGACAATATCTGGTAAGGTTGACTTGGATTGTTACATTTTACGAGTTCAATTCATGATCCTAACATTCTTTAGTTCAAATTTTATTCATTTTATAATTTTGATATCAAACTGTTAGGTTGAGTTCATTCAAGTATCTAAGATATTGACTATTGATAAACGAACAAAAGAAAATGGTCATTTTCCATACATAATCATCTTCATATAAAAGAAAATTGAATCTCTAATAAGTTTTGATATCTTATTATTTTCCTTCAGAATCCAAGAGTTGTCTCATTGTAAGTCTATAAACCACTCTATTCCAAAATGAATATTGTTGTTGATTTGGATTGTGGCTTAATGTTGAAGATGAGAATATGAAAATTGAAAAGATGAATATGATTGGTGATGAAGGTTACCCGGTCCCTAAATTAAATGTAAAGTTTGGTTTAAGTAGGGGCAGACTCAGATATTTTTTCAAACGGTGACACCATTTGACTATAAGAAACATATATAGAGATATTTTTCATAAAATCAATATCGGTCTGATGGTTAGTTTCTTGTTTTTCAAATGTGAGGTCTCGTGATCTTGTCTTGTTACGCAAAATTTTTATAAACATAAATAAATCTGAAATTAAAAACTAGAAACTAGGAAATTTACTTTAAT
Organism: Saussurea involucrata; assembly: GCA_033807775.1. Classification (NCBI taxonomy): domain Eukaryota; kingdom Viridiplantae; phylum Streptophyta; class Magnoliopsida; order Asterales; family Asteraceae; genus Saussurea; species Saussurea involucrata. The sequence continues at coordinate 1,667,553 of CM066315.1, forward strand.
GGGACTCAAACCCGGGTTTTGAACTACAAAGTGAAAGAAAACCCTTGCAAACCAACTATACCAAGGAAAATATATATGGTGGCACACAACAAATTGATACGGTTGCACCTTTCACAAACCTATTTTTTTTTATCTTTCGACGACGTGCCACTGTATGCAACACTATAGGTCCGCCAATGGGTTAAGCCCGAAAAAGAAGGTTTTTGTAACAACCCAATCTCAAAAAATAAAGCTTAAGCAACAAGAATTAAACAACTTGCCGAAACGACTCCAAAATACTATCAAACACACGAATACATAACAGGGTTCGCGGAAACAACCTATTACACAGCTGAGATTTCTAGGATACTAAGCTTGGCATACGAAATATAATAACTTTCTTCTAGACCAAAGCTTCACGCTCACGCCTTCTCCTTACCCTTACTAGGGCCTTCTACTAAACGTTTACCTGAAAATAGTTTAGTTTTTGAAAAGGGAGGGTTAGACCATGAGGTCTAGTGAGTTCCTTCTAGAAACAAACATCCGCGCCAACAACAACATTTAAAACAGTTTATAAGCATTTATAAACAATTATCAACTTTAAAACATTTAGACTTTCAAACGCAATAACTACGCATGTGAATGGCACACTGAAGTCACGCACACATGTGACAACGTGTCAGTCTCACACTGCCTTAACTGGAACACACCTTCCATGGCATAAACGGGACACACACCTCGGTATGAGCACTGGCGGGACACACTCCCGACTTAGCCAACACATGCCCACTTCCAAATGTATGCATACATAATATCTCAACCTTCTCGAACATAACAAAATAGGCAGTTTTATATAAAAGATAAAACATGCAATTCTATACCATCTCATGCAATTAAAATAGCATATAGATCAACACACTTTCAGTTAGCAAGACTCACTTGCTGTCATTGCTCAGTTCTCCTTACACCGCTTCGGATCCTAAGATTTGAACCCCTACGATCAAAGTGGAAAGCAAGAACGATAAGTCACTCAATTTACCCTCATCGGTGTCTCTAACCCGGACTCACAGCAACTACTCGGTTTCCTCGATTAGAGGTTAAATCCCCCAAAGGATGGATTCCGGGAATCAACATCCGGACCGGAAAGGCTGGTATCCGAACTCGCACTTCCGGAAAAGCCGACATCCGGACTATCACTTCCGGAATACCAATCCGGATTCCCCATTCCGGGAAACACGTCCGGACTCCCTAATTCCAGAAAACACATCCGAATTCCCATTTCGGGAAACATATCCGGACTCCTTAATTCCGGAAAACATATCCGGATTCCTCAAATTCCGGACCACGAATGACATCTGCTCGATTTCTCTCTTACTGCCCCAAAATCCAACCCAAACCGATGTACACTATCCAAAAACATTAGGGTCGATTGTAGGAATCATTAGGTCATTACTAGATAGCAGAATCAAATTCTCGACCAACATTAACCTCGATTAAGTCCTCTGTTACTCTAAAAACTCTTTAAGCATGAAAATCGACTCACAATCGCAATAAGAATATGAGATTAGGAGTTAACCTTCAAGAACTTGATGTTTGAGCTATCCCTGATGCAACACTCTCCTTGCCTTCTTCCAAGAATCGTAGGTGGTAGCTTGATTTCTTTCCTTTGCTCCCACACATACACAGTCGCTCCTAAAAATGGCAAATGCCTAGGGTTTTGTGTCAAACTTGAGGGTTTTATACTGTAACAACCCAGAAATACAATAGAACAATCTTGGCATTAAGTCATAACATTTACAATTTTGGGTCCCAATATATCATTACATTCATTTAAAACTAAGGTTGGCGGAAACAACCTATACACAACTGAGAACATTTTAACTTCTACAAGAGGCACTCACAGTGTCTCAAGCTGCACCAGTACACTATCTTGCTCATACTCACTCACTTGATCATCTTTCTACTTGCTTACCTGAAAATGGTTTAGTTTTTGAAAAGCGAGGGTTAGACCAAAAAGGTCTAGTGAATTCCCTCTGTAAACATGCAAACCAATATAAAGACATTTCTAAAAGATTCAATGTAAACCTTCACATACATCAGGCATGGCGCTGCACTGTGTATAGGATCACATAAACATTCTGCGATCGGGGCCCAAGCAGACTCCCCTTTCGCCCTCCCGTATCGGGGCCCAAGCAGACTCCCCGATACCCGCCTAGGAGGAAACGAATTCCAACCTATCGTCTCGTCATAAACATCCAAGGGATCATCAGACCCCGAGGATCCCTCTCTGATCCCACAGTGCAGGCCGACTCCACATAGCACATCATTCATTTTCATAAAACATGCACCTTTAATCCTTTAAATCATCATTCTCATTTCATCATACATAATAAGTTTTCTCAAGTAAAACATGGAGTTCATGGGTAAACATGCGTGATTGTTACAAACAGTTCATGCTCGTAAATGAAACCAAATTCAGTTAAAACATTTAACACTTTGCGTCGTAAAAAGATTTAGGGAACTCACCTGAGAGCAATTTACTTTCAAAACTTGCGTCTCGTTCCAACCGTAAACCTATTAATTTAATTATGTAAAAATATAATTAGTCTTACTAATCCTTTAAACTTGGACCGTCCTCCCTTAACTCGATTCTAGCATGAGTAGACGTTCTCTCGGCCAAACCCCTAAGGGAAGAATCTCGCTGGACATAGCCTTGCGGAACAGGCACTTGCGAAAAGCTGACTTTGCGCAACAGGCGCTTGCGAAAAGCTGACTTTGCGCAACAGGCGCTTGCGAAAAGCTGACTTTGCGCAACAGGCGCTTGCGAAAAGCTCACTTTTCGCAACAGGCGCTTGCGAAAAGTTCACTTTTCGCCAAAGGCACTGTTCATCGTCTCCTACCTCTGATCACTGACCCAAACTCGCTTAACTCTGACCTTTATTTCTAAAATCGATTTTAGATAGATATAATCTACACCAACAACAATCCCCATCGATTTCTACGAAATTTCTAATCTGAAAGGTTTTGTTCTGAAAGACACAGGTCTGATTCATATTCCAAAATCTCAAGAACCATTTGCACTTAAACCCTTTCTTGCCATTAAATTCGAGTTCACTAATACCCCATTTTGTTCGAAAATCAGAAAATGCAATAAGAGGTTTAAAAACCTTCGATAATGGCAAAGTCGGATGGGAATCCCATCTGATTCCACCATTTCGATTCAGACATAACCCACAGAGGAGAGAAAAACTTGGAATTGAGAATGCCAATGAGGTGTGGATGATTACCTGAACAGAAATTCCTCCTTGCACACAACTCGATCTCCACACCAACACCACACAGAAACGCTCTCTTCTTCTTCTTCTCAGCTCAGCCGCCAACTTTCATTCCCCACAACAATAATACTGATTAGGAATTTAAAACTGCCCTAGGGATTTGGGCCCAAAAAGCCATATTCATATTTAATAAGGCCCCTTTATGCCAACTTTCATTCTTCTTAATTTGGCCACCAAACTTTTCCTTTAAAGAAAATATTGGGTTATTACAACCTTCCCTCCTTAAAAGAATTCCGTCCCCGGAATTCCTCATTGGAAAAGATGCGGGCATCTTGCCCCCACCCGAAACTGACGCTTCCCCAAGGTACTGCCCCTACTGGCCCGGTCAACTACCTCATCGATTTCGAAACATGGAACATCGGTTGTTTTCCCTTCAGTTCTTACGGTACTCTAACCCGTAGACTACCGTTCCTACTCGATCGGTCTCAACAACCGAGAAAGAAATAAGGCTTCTCATGCATTAATACTTCCTTTAAGGAGAAACTCGTCGGAATCCCCCACTACAGCACGAAACTTGTTCACTAAGAACCACTCACACACTTGACAGCTTGGCACAAGGCCAACCTTGTACATCCCGACAACTCGCAACCCGGAGTTTCTTCACCAAACATCTATGTAATTAACATTTCCCTTCTCTCAGACTACCTAGACCACAGTTCGTCAAACTTCTCTCGCATTCTCACTACTTCGTCACCCCATCCTTATACGTAACTAAGAGTAGGAACCTCCAAACCCATCGTTGAAGTGTTCGCTTACTCAATTAAGCTTATCCTGAAACACCTCAGTTCTTTGCTGATTGCCACGATCGTTCAGTCATACAAAACATAACTCCGGTTATCCTCACTCCACTGGGAGGAGTAACCATGGTCACACCATACTAATCTCACTAGCTTAATCACTACACGACCAATTCGTATATACCTTTCTCACACCATCACTAACTTAACTCATTCAGCTGTCTTATCCACTCTTTTCCTGCATAAAATCATACCCAAATCCCTTCCTCAATACTCTTTCCCATGGTTCGCACACTTATCAAAGACAATCTACCCATCACTGCACCTTTCGACAATACTGTCAAGTTTGATACTTTCAACTTACTCACTTATTCCGACACACTATCTTCACCTCCCCGCGTTAGCGTGAAGCACTGCCCACCAAACATTACTTGCCTTTCTCTCTCGACCTTTCCTCATGCTGACATCACCTCCTCATTACTTACATCATCAAACAGTTGCATCAATATCCTATCTTAAGGCATTCAACCAAGTCGTCTTGTAACGATTCTAGTGTTCAACGTCACTACCCATTCTTTGATCTCCAACTTTTACTTACTCAGATCCTTCTTTCGCACATAGGTAATAGTTCACATTCTTTAAGGATTTCACATCTATTCCACCACAATTTGTCTAACACACCCATCATCTTCTTTAAACTTTCAGTGATCCCAAAAATATGCTTACTTAGCGACTCTTACAACTAAAAACACTTGGTTTCTCCTTTGGGTAACCACCCACCACCACTCTGTCATTCTATTCTGAATATAATCATACCACAACGTCAACTTCCATCCTACGTGACCCAACAATCCGGTTAACAAATCATACTCTTCATCCGAACCCCCAACAGGCTTCTATCTGATGTTTTCTTTCCCTCTAACACCCCATCACTACGACACTAGCTGACACATTACTCTTGACAATCACTGTCACTACATATCTGTACATTCCTCATTCATCACATCACACTGCAGACCAAATCTCTCATGGCCATTCTTACACAATTCATACTTGCCTTCACATTTTCTCGCATACACAACGAGTCTATCTCGCTACTTTTTCCTTTCTCACTCTAGCTGAACTATAACTCCCTAGTTTCCAATTAGCTCAGATGTAACCATTCTTGCTCGCTCTTTACGATTCGAGCCCTTACATAAGCGGGGCACAGTCCCTCACTGGATGATAAAATCTATACACTAGCTTCGCTCGAGTTACATACCTCATCACTCTATGAACCCTCCACACTTCGTAAATAGAACACCTAATCAAGCAATAACTTCTCATCCTCTTAGCACCCTACAAGGTGTTCTATCAGCTTCCAACCTTTTGGTTCAAGTCTTCGGCCTCGACCATCTTACACAACTGACGACTTCTACAACAATTAACAACCTGTAACTACTTCCTTAACTTATTCTTTAACAAGGGTTCCTTACGGAACCTAATCCCTCCAACATACTATAATCAGCTTCATGATCTGTCTTCCTCTTTTCGAAACCTACTCATATAGCGTCAACCTTACAAGCTCGCCTCGAAACTCATATTTCTATGCCATAGACCTTTCATTCTTCCTTACCGCACTATTCGTAACGAGTCACAGAACCAACGCCTTGAAGGCTTCAAATCCTTCCTCCGGACACAACCGTCCCTTGACCACCATACTTCCAGTTAACGAACAAGGGTGCAAACCCTCGTACAACCGCTACTATAATCCACTTCCGACTCTACCACTGTTCCCCTTTTCTCTTGAACACAATATTAAGGCTACAACATTCTTTCCCGATTTGTCCGACACTTCTCCACTCTTGAAGTTCTTCCTTAGCTTAAATGCAATATCCTATGACCTAGTGAGTTCATAGCCTTCATGCATGACAATGCAATAAATAAATCATTTCGTACATTTTATCATTTTAAACAAACAACATTTGGAAACAACTCGGGTACACATGACCCCATCACTCTTAAAACTTCAATGCTCTGCACAACGATTCGAGAATCGTCTGCATGCATCTTCTCGTGAACCTCAATCTTGCTCAATTCGAACACTGTTATTACGACAGTAATATACTGCATGAAAAATCTTTTCAAAAGACATAATTATCAACACAAAGTACATCAGTCGGTGCTCACCCTCATTTATGCTATCAATAGGTCAAAAAGCATTTTGGTTATAAATGAATTGCACGTAACTATATTCTTGACCCTTTGCACAAATTTGACTTATCCATAATGTATAAAAAAAATGAAATACTTAGCGAGTCGTTAAACTCAAAATTCCAGTGTGCAATGTGAATGAAATCACCTTGTATATTCTGACTCATTTTCGATTGAAATCCATATTTAAACATTTAACTTAAATCGTGAAAAACCTTCATGTTACATGAAAGAATACTATGCATGAGACACTACTTGAAATTAAAGGCTACTCACTCTAACAAGGTCAACCGTTCTACTTACGCAACTTATCCTTGACACTCCACCTACGACCAATGGTCGTCCTTCCGGTCATGCAATAGCTCGTTGAACACGCTTTCCACACCTCACTTACTCAACCATTTCATACTATTCCGTTTTGATCAACTATCTCACTTTCTACTTATGCATGCTATCAGTTCATTATAGGTATCTTAATTTCATTTACCCTGCCATCAAGAAGCCCGATTAGGAAATCAGAGCTCCATTGACACTTTCAAGATTTCGACACAATCTTTCCTTACCCTCCTGACTGATCTATGCCATGATTTCTAGAACTGGAACTCTCCCGAAACAGGAGCCCTACTCGAACCCAGGCATTCACCCTTTCCAAATCCACGGAGAGCTACCTCTAGACGACTCATAACATTCTTTACAACATTCCTTCTTTACGTCGTATACATACATCACATCATAAGTGACATCTCATGAAACTTCCCCATCAAAGGATCTCAATCTATCCCTCAACGATCTTGCTGACATTCTAAAGTACTGGCATACGACATAAACACTAGGTAGGTTAATAAGGTAGGTTAAGCACATACATGTACCTGTAAGTTCGCCATTACACTGGCCAGGTGAAATCTCAAACTTACCTTACATGACAGTCCTCAGTACCCTATTAGTCCTATCTTTATAATAGTGTCCTCCTAACGCATTTCATGTGTCTACAATAGTGCTCTCTTAACGCAATTCCTGATTCTCAGTTGTGATTTTCTACTCCCAAGTTTAAGTTTAGGCTCGTCCGGTCACCTAAATCCCTTAAACTATGGCTCTAATACCATTTGTAACAACCCAGAAATACAATAGAACAATCTTGGCATTAAGTCATAACATTTACAATTCTGGGTCCCAATATATCATTACATTCATTTAAAACTAAGGTTGGCGGAAACAACCTATACACAACTGAGAACATTTTAACTTCTACAAGAGGCACTCGCAGTGTCTCAAGCTGCACCAGTACACTATCTTGCTCATACTCACTTACTTGATCATCTTTCTACTTGCTTACCTGAAAATGGTTTAGTTTTTGAAAAGCGAGGGTTAGACCAAAAAGGTCTAGTGAATTCCCTCTGTAAAACATGCAAACCAATATAAAGACATTTCTAAAAGATTCAATGTAAACCTTCACATACATCAGGCATGGCGCTGCACTGTGTATAGGATCACATAAACATTCTGCGATCGTGGCCCAAGCAGACTCCCCTTTCGCCCTCCCGTATCGGGGCCCAAGCAGACTCCCCGATACCCGCCTAGGAGGAAACGAATTCCAACCTATCGTCTCGTCATAAACATCCAAGGGAACATCAGACCCCGAGGATCCCTCTCTGATCCCACAGTGCAGGCCGACTCCACATAGCACATCATTCATTTTCATAAAACATGCACCTTTAATCCTTTAAATCAACATTCTCATTTCATCATACATAATAAGTTTTCTCAAGTAAAACATGGAGTTCATGGGTAAACATGCGTGATTGTTACAAACAGTTCATGCTCGTAAATGAAACCAAATTCAGTTAAAACATTTAACACTTTGCGTCGTAAAAAGATTTAGGGAACTCACCTGAGAGCAATTTCCTTTCAAACCTTGCGTCTCGTTCCAACCGTAAACCTATTAATTTAATTATGTAAAAATATAATTAGTCTTACTAATCCTTTAAACTTGGACCGTCCTCCCTTAACTCGATTCTAGCATGAGTAGACGTTCTCTCGGCCAAACCCCTAAGGGAAGAATCTCGCTGGACATAGCCTTGCGGAACAGGCACTTGCGAAAAGCTGACTTTGCGCAACAGGCGCTTGCGAAAAGCTGACTTTGCGCAACAGGCGCTTGCGAAAAGCTGACTTTGCGCAACAGGCGCTTGCGAAAAGCTGACTTTGCGCAACAGGCGCTTGCGAAAAGCTGACTTTGCGCAACAGGCGCTTGCGAAAAGTTCACTTTTCGCCAAAGGCACTGTTCATCGTCTCCTACCTCTGATCACTGACCCAAACTCGCTTAACTCTGACCTTTATTTCTAAAATCGATTTTAGATAGATATAATCTACACCAACAACAATCCCCATCGATTTCTACGAAATTTCTAATCTGAAAGGTTTTGTTCTGAAAGACACAGGTGTGATTCATATTCCAAAATCTCAAGAACCATTTGCACTTAAACCCTTTCTTGCCATTAAATTCGAGTTCACTAATACCCCATTTTGTTCGAAAATCAGAAAATGCAATAAGAGGTTTAAAAACCTTCGATAATGGCAAAGTCGGATGGGAATCCCATCTGATTCCACCATTTCGATTCAGACATAACCCACAGAGGAGAGAAAAACTTGGAATTGAGAATGCCAATGAGGTGTGGATGATTACCTGAACAGAAATTCCTCCTTGCACACAACTCGATCTCCACACCAACACCACACAGAAACGCTCTCTTCTTCTTCTTCTCAGCTCAGCCGCCAACTTTCATTCCCCACAACAATAATACTGATTAGGAATTTAAAACTGCCCTAGGGATTTGGGCCCAAAAAGCCATATTCATATTTAATAAGGCCCCTTTATGCCAACTTTCATTCTTCTTAATTTGGCCACCAAACTTTTCCTTTAAAGAAAATATTGGGTTATTACATATACCATCTTTCCACAATTTACACTTCAGTCCCTTAAGTAAAGAAAATTTCACTTTCCTCTAATAAATCTTATATTCCTTTAGATTGAAACTTGGTTATTACAGTTTTGAAAGTTAGTTCCCTAAAATAGAAATTAACTCAACGTTGGTTTCATTTTGGTGGAATTAACCATTAATTTAAAGAAAAGTTGAAAAAAGGTATTAACAAAATTGATTGTAAGAAATAAAAGAAAAACGTTTTTATAATAATAATAATAAGAGTATTTATGTTCATTTATTGTATTTGTTTAGCATAATAATGACTCTTTGACCAAAATTGGTATAATTTTAAGCACGTCACACCAAAATAATAATAATAATAACAACAACAATGGAGATATTTATAAAAATAAAGTGACTTGGGCATGTCTATATTTAAAGTTTGTTTGGCAAATTAAAGAATATACAACAGTTATTTTGAAATCTAAAATTTTTAAGATTTAGAAATTTTAGGCGTTGTTTGTTTATCTGTTAATAGTTCTATTAAGAAGTAACATCTGAATCGCTAAGAGATATATTTTGTTTGACAAAAAACTTTGGTTCTTAATGATTCTAAAACCCTATGAATAAATTTGTATCTTGGGCCTCTCTTAACTATTCAGCGTCGTGATTTCTTTCTCAACAATTACCAAACAACCATAGTTCATTTTGTGCAATATCATAAGAGCCTCTTAATGATTTTGACCACTTACGCATCGTTTGGCAAAAAACAGTTAGTTTATTTTTTTTATTACATGATTGATTGGACATAAACTAACTTTTTGATAAGCTACTTGGAGTAGATTCTGAAGAATTTTTGTGACTTTCTCTATTTATACCCTCATTAATATTAGTTATTATTTATTAAATATTAATTATAAATAAATCCTAATTATTATCAACTAATAAATAATAATTAATATTAACTGAAAGTTATTAATTAAATTTTAATTTTACATTGATGTTAGATTTTAATTATTTATAATTATTGTTAATCATATCAATTATTTTTATAATATTGTTTTTTAATATTAATCAATATATTTTAGTTATTAATTACTATTATTTTTTAATTTTTACTCGGTTTTTTTTCATATTGTATGTAACGGTTGTTTAAAATCATAAGCTAATGTAGATTTTTTCTAAAATTTGTTTTAACAAACTCAAAATTTATAGTATATATATAATAATAAATTTCAAATTATTTTAATTAACATATTATACTATTTAATATTTATTTGCTACCTTGTTTGTATTAATTAACATACTATATTACTATAAATTTGTTTTATTCATATTTAAATAATGTAATTGGTTATTTTTTTTAAATGTCTTACATGTTTATAAACTAGTTTGCTAAACATAACTTTAATTATAACCACAAGGGTGGTGGCGTGTTGGCAAGGGCTTGGGGGATGTGGTGGAATATCCCATCCACCATGGGTTCGAGTCCAGGCATCAGCATTCTGTGGCCAGGCTTAGTCTCAGACGGCCGCTTTGTTTGTTTGTTTTCAAATTGCCAAGGATGTAGTCTAGGCAAAACCTAGATGAACCTTATCCAAAAAAAACATAACTTTAATTATTCTGTACCAAACCATTCAACATATGTCAAACAATCCCTTGGAGTATTTTCGAAAGGTTCTTTAAAATGAAGAAAAGTAGTAGAGAGATGGTTAAAATTTCCAAATTTATAAACTCGTTAAAACTATTACTCCCTCCGTCCCAAAATAAGTGTCCACGTTTTTATTTATACGTGTCATAAAATAAGTGTATACTTTCAAAAGTAGAAAATTAAAGTCCCAAATTTACCCTTAATTAATGCACAAATATTTAAAAGTTATGAAAAGAGATAAAAATAAATGGAAAAAGATGTCAGTTGGTTAAAAAAGGTGTGATAACTATGCATGTCTAAAATTGTGTATCATTTCAATTGTGAACACTCATTTTACGACGGATTGAGTATTTAGGAAAGATAAATTATTGTGTATTCTTCCTATATGTGAGAATCCATGAAATTAAATGTTTAAACGAGAAGTATAATATTTTATGAATTATTGTATTGAAAACTTATTAATATACATAACATTCTAATTTACAAAACGAATAAAGTGTTGGAGATGAACCTAAAATTTTCTCAGAGATTTTGAATTTTGATTATCAATTTTGGAGAATCTGTTCGTGATAAGGTTGTACAAAAGCCTTCGGACCATTCAACCCGTCAAATCCAACCCAATTAAGTTCAATCAGTTAAACCGCCAAACCGTCAACCTGACAAACAACCAATTAATAAAGTCGAAGTTAGGTTTGCCTAGCTCAACCCAACCCAACTCAACCCGTCGCTAATAAGAAATTTCGATAAAGTTTTTATCTATGTTTGCATATAATATACTGGTCTATTAGATATAGACGAATGATCGTGTGAAGAAAAAAGAGTCAAGGTGAAAAATCTAAGAAGAAATTTGAACTTGTGATCAATTTTAATCTCAAAACAACCTATTAATTATGTTTTAAAAAATAATTAATCTAATACCTCTTATTAGTGTTGGTCTTTATTTAAAATTGACTCAAAGATGAAGGTTTTCTTACTTTTGTTACTATAAATTTCTTTTTAATTAAAACTCAACCATATATATATATATATATATATATATATATAAAAGAAAAGAAAAAAGGTAAAATAATAGTCCAAAATAGCTAGGATGTCAAGAAATGGGTAGGGTGGTGAAATGTCAAAAACCATATAAATGAGAATGTGGAGCCCCTAGGTATTAATATGATTTTCTGTGCAAAACCCACTATTGTCAAATAGTCACCCAAAATTAAACCACTATCTTTTTCTCTTGACTTTAAAACAAGGTTTTAAATTGCGTGAGTCGTGGCGTGGCGGCGTGTAACAACCCAACATTTTAAAACATTTCATTTCTCATAATAAAACACGCAAGGTCATATAACATAGAGTATCCTAGAATCGGGGCCCAAAATTTCCTTACATTAAAAACAAAAGTGGTTGGCGGAAACAACCTACACAACTGAGAAGTAACTAAATAGATAATAGTGTCACTATACTATCAAACTGCCTCGCTAGCTCCTTGCTCACTTGCTAGAGCCTTTCATCACCTGCTTTCCTGAAAGGGTTTTAGTTTGAAAATGCGAGGGTTAGACCATAAGGTCTAGTGAGTCCCTCCTAACAGTTATCAAAGCATTTAAAACAATTTATCATTTTCAGCATAAAACTTTCATAAAACTGTTCAGATAAGATCGTTTTCGGATATAGATCCGCCCCTTATAAATTGACACCCTGAAGTCACCCTAAGGTGACAACGAGTCAGTCTCATGCTGCCTTACAGGGCCACCTCCCTTGGCATAAACGGGAACACCCTCCCGACACGAGCTGGCGGGCCACCCCTTGACTTAGTCAATTTACATCAAAACAATGTATGCATACATTCCACGTAATTTTCAAACATCATTCATGCAATTAAGGCATAAGCATAAAGCATGGCATTTCTCATCATATATTCGCTTTAGAAAAACCTATTAAAAGCCACACGTTTTAGTTTAGGAAAACTCACCTGATGCTCTTACTTCTTGTTTCTAAACAGATCCCAAACTTCCAAATCGACTCCCTGAATAAAGGACAGAATAAGAGCTGATTAACACCTTATCCGGACAAACACCACTTTCCGGACAACACACTCTTCCCGAACAAACGCTATTTTTCGGTCAAACACACTCTCCAGACAACCACCTACCCGGACAACTTCCTATCCGGACAGTCCACTCGTCCGGAGACCTCCTAACCTTAAACGAATCCGGACGCCCGAGAAGGCGTCCGGACGTCGACCTGGTCCATTTTTGGGCTGAAATCCAAAGGCTAAACTCGATTCTCTCGAATTAAAGATTAGCAATAGCAACAACAACTATAAACTTAGCAATTAACGAGTTCTTAGCAACAATAACACATTATGAGGCTCGATTTCTCCCACCCACCTTCAAACTCTACTTTTTAACCAAAACTCAAAAAGGATAAACATTCTATAATCAAACCACAGATTCGAGAGGTTAAGGAAGGTTTACCTGGTGGATTGATTACTAAAGAACACCTTCTCTTCTTTCCAAAAAAACGAAATCTCCTTCTTCTCTCTTTCCTTATCTTCCTTTCTTTCTTCCTCTTTTCTCCTCTTTTCCTTTTTCTCTCTTTTGTTCTTCCAGCCGACCACACACACAAATCAGCAATAGGAAATATTCTCCTAGGGTTTTGGGCCCTTTTATACTTCTTCCCAAATTTACTAATTGACCCCTCAACTTCCACTTTTATTACACTTGTCCACAACACATTAAATTTAATCCGTTTTGGTCCTGGTCGTTACACGGCGAGGCCAAACCTTAAGTCTTAGGAGCCACGGCGAGACCATAACGTTTATCAAGGCGTGACTTATGGCGACAAATATCTATATCATATTATATATTATATATAAAAACATATGTTGTGTACTATTAAACGACGAGTCAATGATAATAAACAAGTTAAATTAGGTTATATATTAAAAACTAGCAAAATAAGACATTGAAAACATAAAGAAAAATCAAATATTGCGTTACAAAAGACCGCACATTAGGCCATGGCGTGCCACATACATAACGTGGCGTGAGACACAAGCCTTGAGCCACGGCGCGCCATGGCGGCTGTCGCGGCGAGCCTTTTAGAACAGTGCTTTAAAATAACATATGTGATATATTATAAAAGTAAATTAACAAATACTGTAAGATTTTTAAAAGAAATGTTTTTATTTTTATCATGTTTTAACATATGTATTATATTACTTTTAAAATAAAGAAAACAAGAGAATTCTTTATAATTTAATTTGAGAATAGATAAATGATTTTTTATATTATTTCTATGAATGAGATTAAATTATTATTATTTTATATAAAAGTAGTTTAAAATGATAGAATATTTTATTAAATATAACTGATAAAATCTCTAAAATAAAAAAATTATTAGAGTCGGGTATATATATAAAGAGAGATAAATTTTGATTTAGGATTATCAACTTTAACAAAATTATAGAAAAATTCTGTATACTGAAAATGCTCTTATTGCTTGTAACAAGGAAACCATCCAGATAAATAAAAGAAATTATAAATTTAGGTTTACATGTTTTATTAATTTTAGTCCTTGAGGTTTAGTGAAATATTTGAAAGTGGAACCTAAACTTTGATAATTTTGGAATTCGTCGTCGTGGTTTTCATTTTGCTCTAAAAGTGGTTCATGTTCATTAACTCCGTTAAATGTTATATATAGGTTATATGAGGGTCAATTTAGTCATTTTTCCTATTTGATTAATTTTTCTTTTAAAAAAACAATATAATATCTATACCACTTTATTAAAATAATAAAGTAGTTTTTTTTCTAACATACGGTTATTCAACAAACGGTTATTTTTAACGCGTACAAATAAAAGAAGCATCATGTACAACCTTAGAAGCTAACTCTCCCACGTTCTTTTAAAAATCAATAAATTTTCAATTTTTAAGTTACACTTTATACCCTTAGAATTAGTTATTCAATTTACTTTTAATCCCTTACTTTTTCATTTTTTATTTTACACCCTTGTCGTATTAACATAAATAATCGTATATGAACTAGAATGCATTAAAAAAATACATTTCTTTTTTACAAATTATACTATTGTAATCGTCTCGTCAATACTAAAACACCCTAAAATCACAATAAATTTAAACCTTAAAATTTATCAGAGTTTACCACTACAATTTCCAAACTTTCAGTTACACCGGCGAATTAGTGACAAGTTCAAACTTACAAAAGTTTTATCATAAACAACCGGATAATCTAATCTATAATCAATCAAATCATATTATAACGGTTGTTCACAATATCTACAAAATATCTTCGATAACACTAAATTCTCCATCACAATTCCAAAAGCATAACTCTGGTACTCCTCGACACACATCCTTTTGTATCCCTTCCCGAGCTAGTACCTGGTAAGAAAATTTAATTTGAATAGACTAGGCTTACGCCTAGTGAGAACATCAAAATTTCAAATTAAAACTTTATAAGCTTTGAAAACCAATTGTAAACAACGCATGTAAATAATCTGATCCCAACTTTCTTACCGTACACATAACATCTTTCGATGACGGGAATCATACCCGTTTCCATGAATATGAAAACACTAAGTATGTCATAGTATCATGTTCGAGAGTGCCACTACGAATCACAACGGATTCTAGCTTACAACTCATGTTCAAGAAATCACAACGATTTCTAGAGTTGTCAAAGTTCAGGTTTTGTTTTCAAAGACTTTACTAAAACTAAAACTCAAGGACCAAAATTAGAGTTTACTCATTTAGTAATTAATTTTGGATGTTATTAATTAATTTTGGATATTTAATAAACAATAAATATGTTATTCCAATTTGTGGTAGATTGCCACTTCTCGTAGCACAAAAGGTGTGGTATGGATTTTATTAATGAGACAAACTATAATGCCTTGGAAACCAAAAAAATGACACATTTTCAACTATTCAATTTGTTGACACAAGATAAACCAATAAATCTAAAAAAGATGTATTTTTTCATATAATTGATTGATTGAATACATGAGATGAATAAATATTATTTATTAAAATGATTTATTTACTGTTTGTTTGTTGATGTAAATTCTTTTTTGCAATAGATAACTTTGAGCCGTTTAATATTGCCCACCTTTGGGAGTAATAGTGATCAAGTATGTACAAGTTCAATTGGTGGTTAATTTAAGAGCTAAGTACCTACAAAAATCTTAATTCTTATATTAAATTGAAAATCGCTTTGAGACCGACAAACTCAACCCTGTTTTTTTTCCTGCTAGTATATTATATTGGTATCGAGGTTATAGAGAAAACAATTGAGGTGATTGAAATTACAGTTTTTGAATAAAAAAAAACGCAAAGCTGATTAAAAATATGCAACATATAAAAAAAGCGAGTATAAGATGTCCGATACCGTCGGGGAGGCGTGCGTGCGTGTGTGCGTTGTGTTCGTGGTAGTTGATCGAAAGGGTCGACGCCGTTATGCCTTCCAAAAAAATATATAAAAAAGCGAGTATATTGTAACACAGGAAATTAATGGAGGTTTTTATAAGAATTCTTTAACGTATCTCGTGCGCTAACCCTAAGGGCATCTCCAATGGAGGTTTTTATAAAAACCTCATTTTTGCATTTTTTGTTGCCACCTTATCATTTCCAACCCATGAAAGTAAGAACTTACATAAAAATCTATAATGATAGTTCTTATAAGAACCACCTTTTTATGGGTGTCATGTATTTTTATCAACTTCATTAGTTATTATTTATAAAAAAATGAAGTTAAGAAAAAAAAACTAGCAAAAATGTCAATTCACACCAACATCAAGGGAAAAACCAATATTCTTATTTAAGAACCTAAAAAAGTTTGAGTTCTTATAGGAACTCTCCACATTAATAGTTCCTACAAGTCACTACTTTTTACTTGTAAGACCTTGCATTGGAAATGCTCTAACAAAATTCCACCCTAACCTCTCGAAATCCTCACACCCTAGACCCTACCGTCCATGCCAACTACATATCCTTACATCTTAGCTTGCTTTCCTAGTACCGCTCGTCCAAAATCACAAATTGGAAGACACATGTCCTCGAAAATGTTAATATCTATATCTAGGGCTATAAACGAACCGAACGAACACGAACGGGGGCTTGTTCATGTTCGTTCGTTTAACTTAACCGAACAAACGAACGAACACGAACGGTAAACGAACGAGATTTTTTGTGTTCATGTTCGTTCGTTAAGAATTTTTGTTTGTTCGTGTTCGTTTATGTTCGTTCATTAAGAGATAAACGAACGTAAACGAACGAACTTAAATGAACATAAACGAACGTAAACGAACGAACTTAAATTAACATAAACGAACGACTTTAAATGAACATAAACGAACGAACTTAAATGAACATAAACGAACGAACCCAAATTAACAAAATGAAAAACCGGATTAACTTAGGAGGTATGAAAAATAAATTCTAAAAGATTAATTTACATGATGATTTTACACATTAATTTCATATTATATAAACATGTTTATATATAAACAAGCATAAACGAACATAAATGAACATAAACGAACGAACATTAACGAACATAAATGAACGAACGTTCACGAACATAAATGAACGAATGAGACCATTGTTCATGTTCGTTCATTTAAGTAAACAAACAAAAAAACGTGTTCATGTTCGTTCATTTATTAAATAAACGAACATAAACGAACTTCCCACCGAACAGTTCACAAACGGTTCGTTGAACGTTCGATTCGTTTACAATCCTATCTATATCTATCCTCAGTTGCTCATAACATGTTTTCTACAATCTGTCCTCCTTCTTACCTTAGAGCGTTATGCTTTTTACTCGGTTCATTGGAAAACAAAAATAACATAATTATTGTAATTTTGTGACAAGCATTTTTTTTTTTAAATATAACCGAAAAATTATAAACTTTTGTTTTCATAGAAAACCTTGCAAGTAAAGGAAGTCCAAAACTGAAAATAAAGGGTGATACTTTTCTTCCAAATACACGATCATTAAATCCAAGATAATTATGCATAACTAACTTGTACTTTGTAAAGTAAAAGCTATACATCTTTATAGGTTAATTAGTATTTTAAGCCCTGGAAAAGACTATCAGAAAAAGGCATACGTTAATAAGTAGTAGTTTCCTTGTTTATTCCGTTTTAACGAGTTATTAACCTAAATAGTCACTTCACATCATCATCTTCAACTTTTAACCACCTAATTTAGTTTTTTACCAAAATGACCAGTATCCCGTAAATCTGACACTGCAAGACAACTTTTACTTGCAATGTCAGTTTTTTCTGACGCACTCCAAAAAAATATGATTTTACGTTTTCGCTTGCGGGTCGCAAACTTGCGGGGGGCGTAAACTTGCGGGGCGCAAACTTGCGGTTTTATCTGATTTATTTAAGTGTTTTATTTTCGTTCTTGTGGTTTACGGTCTTCGTTCATAACTAAGGAAGAGGTTGAGATAAACACCTAAAGCTCCAAACATGAAATTTTTTAGATGTCATTTAAAGAAAACTTGGAGAAAGGATATCAAAGGATGTGGTTTTTCGACTGATTTCTTCTCAAGTTTGCGCCCTGCAAGCCGCGACCTGCAAGCGAAAACATAAAATCATACTTTTTTGGAGTACGTCAGAAAAAGCTGACACCGCAAGTAAAAGTTGTCTTGCGGTGTCAGATTTGCGGGATGCTGGTCATTTTGGTAAAAAACTAAACTAGGTGGTCAAAAGTTGAAGATGATGGTGTGAAGTGGTTAATTTACGCGTTTTAACCACCAATAAATAAAAAGAAAAAATAATATCCAAATAGACAAAATAAAATATGATTTTGCAAACTTAAAGCTTAGTTGAAAGAAATTTTGAAAACATTTAAAAAAATATATAAAATAGCAATGATGGGGAGGAAGACAATTAAGATAGATTAGGGTTTGTGGGGTTTGCTTCAATGAAAATTCAAAGGTGCAAACACCAACTACCGTAATTAATTTGTTAGCAAGCCAAGTGTGTGCTGCCATGCACATAACTTCACTGCAAAAAAAAAAAAAAAAAAAAGATGAAGATAGGGACCAAACCCTTCATTAATGAATCAAAACAAAAATGTGATTAATTATTTTAGAGTAAACTGCAATTTTGGTTCCTTTGGTATGTTGTTTGGCTCACCTTTGGTCCCTAGAAAATTTTTATTGCAGGAAAAACCCTGTGGTATGTAAAAGTGCTCGATTTTGGTCCCTGGGGTGTAACACCGTTAGTCTGCTACCGTGAAGGCCCTTCACGTGCATCTCACACGAGGGTAAATCCGTCATTTAAGTTAAAAAATAAAAAAAACAATTCCTTAAACAATTCCCTTTTATACGACTCTCTCTATCTCTCAAATTTAAAACACCCACGCACGCAGACCTCTCTCTCGCTCTTCTTCCTGGTTTCTTTCTTCAAGCTTCAAGTGCTCAACAATGGTGGAATGCTACTGTGGCCATCGTGCAATTGTGAGAATCTCATCTACGAGTGCCAATCCCGGTCGTAGATTTTTCTTTTGTCCCTGTACCGTAAGTTTAATTTATTTGTTTTCTACACTTGCTAAATGGTTTAATTTTGCCCTAAACATGTTTCCATCCATCATACCAGGGTTACAATTGTGGGTTTTTCATGTGGGTTGACACAACAATGTTTCGTCAACCAGTTGATGTGATGCACAGTTTGGTGAAATCCAAGAACAATCTTGAAGCTAGTTTGAAGGCAAAGACTGATGAAGCTCATAGGTGGAAAATGATGATGTTCATGAGTTGGGTTGTGTTGTGTAACACCCTAAAAATCAGGATTTATTTAAACTTTAATTTAAGACAAGTTTTGATCGTGACTTTCTAAACTTTATACATAAGCGAAGTTTCAATCCCGAGGATTTATCTTTCTTATCCAGTTCATACAAGCCACTTGTTCTATCTCTCTTATCCAGTTCATACAAGCCACTGGATTATCATCTCCCTTGAATTCTGGCGGTTTACAGCTCAGGAATGTTTTGTAGGAGCAGTTCCTCTCAACTCTTCTTTCCATCTCTGTACCTGGGTTACCAGTGGGGTTTATCACACCAGTGTCGACCCCCGTTCGTCTCGGTTCTGTACTCCGGTCATTAAACATTTTCATGAACATTTCCGCTTGTCTTCCCATATTGGCGTTCATCATTTCAGCTTGCCTTTCCATCGATGCATTCATTAATCTGGTTACGTTCTCCATTATACGGCCTTCCATACCTGAGTCTGACGGTGTTTGATCAGCAGTACTAGTACCCCCTCGGTGTACTCGATTACGCATTCCTCCCAAAGAAAGAAAGTCTGGTGGCGTTTCCTGAATTCCGCCTATTCCGGTTTGCCCTTCCCCTGTATCGTCCAACCAATTTCTGTTCATAGGAGAATTAGGAGACCTTGGCAGAGTATTTACCATTGCTTTGGTAAGCACGAAAGAAAATCTGTCAGCAATGGTTTATACATAACCAGATAAACAACACGTACTTCACCATTGGTCATTCACTGAAACAAATTGAAACAAGTATGGTTGCGCAGTATAATATTCATACATGAGAATCTTATGACCGTCAACTCTAAGACTACCCAGTCTTAGTACTTCTACCCACATCTCACGTACCATACTTAATTCTTCACAGTTTAAGTCTAAGTACCTCTTCAGCATACTTAGTTCGCTTAAACTAATGCTCTGATACCATATTGTAACACCCTAAAAATCAGGATTTATTTAAACTTTAATTTAAGACAAGTTTTGATCGTGACTTTCTAAACTTTATACATAAGCGAAGTTTCAATCCCGAGGATTTATCTTTACACAAAAGAATTCTCGAATAACCTATTAATCTAATCATGTCACTATAATCAGATTAATTAGGTTATCTAAGTGCACTATCCAAAAGTCTCGGTATTCCAAAAATCTTCTCCGCTAGCCCAAAAGCTCTCGTCCCACATCCCTTACTTTCCCGAACCTGATCCTGGTAAGAAAACATTATTTGAAACGATTAGGCTAACTCTCCATAATACATTCAGTTTCAACATAATATTTACCATAATAACATAACCAAGTCCTGACAAACCTGAATTATTCTTTTCTTACCACTTAGCAATTTATCCAACCAACTCAGTTCAATCGTTACATCATATTCTTATTCCGTAACTATGATTCCGACATAAAGTCGCTCATTGTTCACTTGTCTATTCCGTGACTACAAATCCGACATACATCGCTTGTTGCTCACGTATCTCTACCGTGACTACAAATCCGACATACATCGCTTGTTGCTCACGTATTTCTATTCCGTGATTGCTCACGTATCTCTTCCGTGATTGCTCACGTATCTCTTCCGTGATTGCTCATGTATCTCTTCCGTGATTGCTCACGTATCTCTTCCGTGATTGCTCACGTATCTCTTCCGTGATTGCTCACGTATCTCTACCGTGATTGCTCACGTATCTCTTTCGTTCGATAATTCATTTATAACAACATATTATCACAATTAGACAGACATTTATGTAAGTAACGAGTAGGGTAAGAATGAACTTACTTGGTAAGAAGTCACTCTACTTTTACTTCTTATAAGGATGTATTGACTTCAGACTTCAACCCTTCCGAACAACTGTAATACCACATATATACGATTATGCTGGTATTAATTATAGCTTGAAATATATTTACATCTCAAATCTCATAACCTTAAGTTTCTATCGTAGCTTACAATAACAGTGTATCCATATTAAAGCCATCGCAACCCAATTGGATCGCAACCCCAACTTCCTCGCAACCCAATTGGATCGCAACCAAAACCTCGCAACCCAAATTGCCTCGCAATCAACTAAACCTCGCAGCCTTCTATTGCGAGCCAAATCTTTCCCTCGCAGCCAACGATTGCGATTCGTATGAACACCATAAAACACCCAGTTCACTGGTTATCTAAAAACCCATATATCTATAAATTTAACCGATGAATCTTTATGAAATTTTGCAGATAAGTTCACTACTACTATTAGAACATTACCCCATAAACAAAATTCTCAAATCATCATAACATCCAAATCCATTTCTTAAACTCTAAAGCACAACTTTACCCAAATGCATAAGAATTTATATAAGAGGTTACCTAGATTTGCTTTCCACCGATTCTTGTTCTTGTTCTTCTTCTTATGATCGGAGGTAAACCACCAAGAATCAAGCACACACCCTTTCTCTTTTTCTCCCCTTTTTTCTCCGTTTTCTTTCTGGGTGAGCCGTATTCACACAACCTTTAATAATGAAAGTCAGGACACCCTCCATACTTCACCCCATACTTAGATATGGTGACTCATACTCCATATTTACCAAATAACCCATACCTTTAACTAAATGTCATAAAACACCCTCAATTTAACATTTCTATTAAATTATACTATAGACAAAATATAAAATAACCCTTATGGTTAATATTATAATTTTCAGTAATGCTATGGAAAATTCGAGATGTTACAATACTCCCCAACTTGAAAATGATTTCGTCCTCGAAATCACGGCTATTCAAACAAATGGGGATATCTATTTCTCAAGTCTTCCTTTGTTTCTAACGTCACATTAGTACCTCGATGATGTTTCCACTGTACTTTCAACATAGTTACCTCTTTACCACTACGTAGCTTTCTAACTGTTCTTTCCAAAATCTTTTCTGGTTCCTCCACACAGCGGCTCTTTTCATCCACCCTCACATCAGTGAGTGGAATCACATCATCCTCTTCGGTCAAACACTTCCGAAGATAACATACATGGAAAGTATTATGAACCCCTTCCAATTCTGGCGGAAGATCCAACTGATATGCTTGTAAGCCAATCCTCTTAGAAATGGTGAAAGGTCATAGAAAACGAGGACTCAACTTCCCCCGCTTTCCAAACCGAATCACACCTTTCCATGGGGATACTTTAAGCATCACGCGCTCCCCAACTTGAAAGTCTTTGGGTCTTCTTTTCGGATCAGCATAGCTTTTCTGTCTATCTTGAGCCGTTTTCATATGCTGCCGAATTTCCTTTACTTTGTCTACGGTTTGTTGCACAAGTTCCGGACCAGCGAATTGTTTCTCTCCGGCTTCTAACCAGCACACTGGAGTTCTACATTTCCGACCATATAAAGTTTCGAAAGGTGCTCTTCCAATACTGGAATGGTAACTGTTGTTGTAAGCAAATTCTACCAACGGCAAATGTGAATCCCAGTTACCTCCAAAATCTAATACACAACATCTGAGCATATCTTCCAAAGTCTGAATGGTCCGCTCACTCTGTCCATCCGTCTGTGGGTGAAAACCAGTACTCAAATTAACTTTGGTACCCAACTCTTCTTGCAGTGATTGCCAAAACCTCGAGGTAAACCGACTATCACGATCTGACACTATCGACACCGGTATACCATGTCTTGACACCACTTCGTCAATATACAGTTTCGCCAACTTCTCAACGGGCGATGCCTCTTTCATAGCTAGAAAATGAGCACTCTTAGTCAATCTATCCACGATCACCCAAATGGTATCGTTACCTCTTTGTGTCTTTGGTAACTTTGTCACAAAATCCATAGAGATAATGACGCCACAGTTTTAAAGCAAACACAACCGCTGCCAATTCCAAATCATGGGTAGGATAGTTCTTTTCATGTTCCTTCAGTTGTCTTGACGCATAGGCAATTACCTTGCCTCGTTGCATCAACACACACCCCAAACCCATTTTCGATGCGTCACTATAGACTACCAAATCTTCCGTTCCTCTTGGCAGTGCAAGAATAGGAGCTTCACACAACAACTGTCGTAAGGTTCTGAAAGATGTCTCCTGCTTTTCGGTCCAAATAAACTTCACATTATTACGAGTCAACAAAGTCAAAGTAGAAGCAATCTTTGAGAAGTCTTTTATAAACCTTCTGTAATAACCCGCGAGACCCAAGAAACTTCTTATTTCAGACGCGCTTCTCGGAGTCTTCCAATTCATCATTGCCTCTATCTTTGCTGGATCTACTTTCACGCCTTCCGAAGAAATTACATGACCCATAAATTGTACTTCTTTTAACCAAAATTCGCATTTAGAGAATTTTGCATACAACTTCTCCTTTCGTAACACTCCTAAAACTTCATAAAGATGGCGCTCATGGTCATTCTCATTCTTTGAATAAACAAGTATGTCATCAATGAAAACGATAACAAACTTGTCTAGGAACGATCGACATACTCTGTTCATCAGATCCATGAATATAGCTGGAGCATTAGTCAATCCAAATGGCATCACAAGAAATTCATAATGCCCATACCTCGTTCTAAAAGCCGTTTTTGGAACATCTTCTTCCCTTACCCGAACTTGGTGATACCCCGACCTTAAATCAATTTTAGAAAAACATCCCGCTCCATGGAGTTGATCAAACAAATCATCTATCCTTGGAAGAGGATACTTATTCTTTACCGTCACCTTATTCAATTCTCGATAATCTATACACATTCTCATAGTGCCATTTTTCTTTTTAACAAACAATACCGGAGCTCCCCAAGGCGAAGAACTCGGCCTAACAAAACCTTTATCCAACAATTCTTGCAGTTGGGACATCATCTCTGACATTTCAGCTGGCGCTAAACGGTAAGGTGCACGAGCTATCGGTGCTGCTCCAGGAATAAGATCGATACGAAATTCCACTTGCCTTTCAGCTGGTAAACCTGGGAGATCATCCGGGAATACATCCGGAAATTCACCTACCACTTTGATATCTTGTACTCGTTTCTTTTCTAACTTCGTGTCTATAACATAGGCTAGATAGGACCAACATCCCTTCGACAAACATTTACGCGCCTTCGCTACTGAAATCAATGGAACATCTCCTTTCTGTTTTTCTCCAAATACAAATACATCGTTTTTATCGGTCATTGGAATTCGAATCAGTTTCTTTGCACACATTATTTCTTCCTGGTTATTGCTTAACCACTCCATCCCCACAATAATATCGAATCCACCAATTTCCATTAACAACAAGTCGATTGGAAATTCTGTCCCTTCTATCAACATTTTACAATCAAGAAGTCTTTCACTAACCAAAGTTCGACCCCATTAGCTATTTCGACTACTAAGGCATCTCCTAAAGTAGTGACAGGCATAGCTAACTTACGATAGAACAATTTGGAAACAAATGAAAAATTTGCGCCACTATCAAATAACACATGCGCAGGAATAGAGTTTACAAGGAATGTACCCGAAACAACATCTTTCGATCCTTTCGCTTCTTCAGCAGTCATTTGGAAAGCACGGACAGCTGGCTTAGGGATAATCAACTGCTTTCCTTGATCTCCTTCCTTTCTCAGCTTTGGACAATCCCTCTGAAAATGACCTGGTTGTTTACATTCAAAGCACAATGATCCCCGAACAGGACAGTTGTTCATAATATGCCCGCTCCTTCCACATTTGAAACATATATTTTCACCCGCTCGGCACTGACCAGAATGTTTTCTTTTGCATTTAGGACACTCGTTTGGTTCCTTACGAGAATCGTAACGAATGTTCTTGCCAAACAACCTCAAATTCTGAGAAGGTTCCGAACGACCTTCCCACTTTCTTTTCTCTCCTACCTGTGCCTTTTCTGCTCTGTCTTTGGCGTACATCTCTTCTATTACTTTCGCCTCTTCGATTATCTCCCTGAAAGTAGTAGCTTTTGAACTTCGAACCCTCGTCATCATATCCGCAGGTAGACCTTTCAGATAGGCTTTCATTTTATCTTTCTCAGTGGGAGCCACATGTCCTATCAGATTCAGCTTTTCCAAGAAGGATTCTGTATACTTTCTCACAGTCATAGTGCCTTTCTTGAGGTTTCGGAACTCTTCCTCAATTCGGTCCATTTCAGTTTCGTTACAGTACTCCTCCAGAATCTTTGCTTTGAACTGTCCCCAAGTCACTGTATTCAAAACTGCTTCCGACACAGATGATGACAATACGTTGCACCAATACAATGCGTTGCCGCGTAACATCTGTGACCCAAATCTGACTTTAGATCCTTCATCCGTGCAATCACAAGCCCGGAAGGCTTGTTCTATCTCTCTTATCCAGTTCATACAAGCCACTGGATTATCATCTCCCTTGAATTCTGGCGGTTTACAGCTCAGGAATGTTTTGTAGGAGCAGTTCCTCTCAACTCTTCTTTCCATCTCTGTACCTGGGTTACCAGTGGGGTTTATCACACCAGTGTCGACCCCCGTTCGTCTCGGTTCTGTACTCCGGTCATTAAACATTTTCATGAACATTTCCGCTTGTCTTCCCATATTGGCGTTCATCATTTCAGCTTGCCTTTCCATCGATGCATTCATTAATCTGGTTACGTTCTCCATTATACGGCCTTCCATACCTGAGTCTGACGGTGTTTGATCAGCAGTACTAGTACCCCCTCGGTGTACTCGATTACGCATTCCTCCCAAAGAAAGAAAGTCTGGTGGCGTTTCCTGAATTCCGCCTATTCCGGTTTGCCCTTCCCCTGTATCGTCCAACCAATTTCTGTTCATAGGAGAATTAGGAGACCTTGGCGGAGTATTTACCATTGCTTTGGTAAGCACGAAAGAAAATCTGTCAGCAATGGTTTATACATAACCAGATAAACAACATGTACTTCACCATTGGTCATTCACTGAAACAAATTGAAACAAGTATGGTTGCGCAGTATAATATTCATACATGAGAATCTTATGACCGTCAACTCTAAGACTACCCAATCTTAGTACTTCTACCCACATCTCACGTACCATACTTAATTCTTCACAGTTTAAGTCTAAGTACCTCTTCAGCATACTTAGTTCGCTTAAACTAATGCTCTGATACCATATTGTAACACCCTAAAAATCAGGATTTATTTAAACTTTAATTTAAGACAAGTTTTGATCGTGACTTTCTAAACTTTATACATAAGCGAAGTTTCAATCCCGAGGATTTATCTTTACACAAAAGAATTATCGAATAACCTATTAATCTAATCATGTCACTATAATCAGATTAATTAGGTTATCTAAGTGCACTATCCAAAAGTCTCGGTATTCCAAAAATCTTCTCCGCTAGCCCAAAAGCTCTCGTCCCACATCCCTTACTTTCCCGAACCTGATCCTGGTAAGAAAACATTATTTGAAACGATTAGGCTAACTCTCCATAATACATTCAGTTTCAACATAATATTTACCATAATAACATAACCAAGTCCTGACAAACCTGAATTATTCTTTTCTTACCACTTAGCAATTTATCCAACCAACTCAGTTCAATCGTTACATCATATTCTTATTCCGTAACTATGATTCCGACATAAAGTCGCTCATTGTTCACTTGTCTATTCCGTGACTACAAATCCGACATACATCGCTTGTTGCTCACGTATCTCTACCGTGACTACAAATCCGACATACATCGCTTGTTGCTCACGTATTTCTATTCCGTGATTGCTCACGTATCTCTTCCGTGATTGCTCACGTATCTCTTCCGTGATTGCTCATGTATCTCTTCCGTGATTGCTCACGTATCTCTTCCGTGATTGCTCACGTATCTCTTCCGTGATTGCTCACGTATCTCTACCGTGATTGCTCACGTATCTCTTTCGTTCGATAATTCATTTATAACAACATATTATCACAATTAGACAGACATTTATGTAAGTAACGAGTAGGGTAAGAATGAACTTACTTGGTAAGAAGTCACTCTACTTTTACTTCTTATAAGGATGTATTGACTTCAGACTTCAACCCTTCCGAACAACTGTAATACCACATATATACGATTATGCTGGTATTAATTATAGCTTGAAATATATTTACATCTCAAATCTCATAACCTTAAGTTTCTATCGTAGCTTACAATAACAGTGTATCCATATTAAAGCCATCGCAACCCAATTGGATCGCAACCCCAACTTCCTCGCAACCCAATTGGATCGCAACCAAAACCTCGCAACCCAAATTGCCTCGCAATCAACTAAACCTCGCAGCCTTCTATTGCGAGCCAAATCTTTCCCTCGCAGCCAACGATTGCGATTCGTATGAACACCATAAAACACCCAGTTCACTGGTTATCTAAAAACCCATATATCTATAAATTTAACCGATGAATCTTTATGAAATTTTGCAGATAAGTTCACTACTACTATTAGAACATTACCCCATAAACAAAATTCTCAAATCATCATAACATCCAAATCCATTTCTTAAACTCTAAAGCACAACTTTACCCAAATGCATAAGAATTTATATAAGAGGTTACCTAGATTTGCTTTCCACCGATTCTTGTTCTTGTTCTTCTTCTTATGATCGGAGGTAAACCACCAAGAATCAAGCACACACCCTTTCTCTTTTTCTCCCCTTTTTTCTCCGTTTTCTTTCTGGGTGAGCCGTATTCACACAACCTTTAATAATGAAAGTCAGGACACCCTCCATACTTCACCCCATACTTAGATATGGTGACTCATACTCCATATTTACCAAATAACCCATACCTTTAACTAAATGTCATAAAACACCCTCAATTTAACATTTCTATTAAATTATACTCTAGACAAAATATAAAATAACCCTTATGGTTAATATTATATTTTTCAGTAATGCTATGGAAAATTCGAGATGTTACATGTTGGTAACCTATTTTCTTTTTAGTTGACCTAGTATGTATAAAGGTAAAGGATTCGTGGGCAATGGCAGTTTACTCTTGTTTTTAGTTTCCATGTAATGCTTTTGGGTTTTAATCACAATGGTTGAGTTTTGTTATTGTTGTTCATTAATTAGCACCTGCTCAACTGTTATATAACTACAAAAACAACCAAAAAACATATTGCAGGAAAGTGCAATAACCAATATAACTAACATTGATCAATAAGCATTGTTTGACTATACAAAAACATTGATCAATAACCATTGTTTGACTATACAAAAACATTGATCAATAACCATTCAATTAGCCCTGTCTTGTTGACCCTTGCAAGTTCTGGAGTTGTGGCCTTTCTTCATGCATTTGGCACATGTAACAGTCTTCCCACGACGTAGCAATTTTGAACCCTTCACAATTGGCTCCCTCAATTCTTCAATTGTCTTCCTTCTTTTCTTTTTTGGTCTACCCACTGGTGTGTGATGTTTGGGTGCAGTAATTGTTAATGGACAATGTCAGGATCGAATCTTAACAAGAATTAAACTTCTTAGAAACAGAATTTAGAGAATCTTGCGGAATAGAACTCTAAAATAATTAAAGAACAATCAATAGAATTCAACACACTGTATATATCAAACTGTATTACTCACAAGCTTTACACCAAACCTCAATCTTGTTGAACAGACTCAACAAGACGATTTCTACTTCTCTAGAAATAGGGTTCTTACACCTTGAGGTTAATTCACTCTTGAATGAATATAGAATTATGTATATTATCTATCTTCTATCGTATCTTTTTTCTAATAGCTATCTATCAATACTATATATACAAAAGTAATTACAAGATAACTATCAAAAGTGAATTGATCTTCTGAATCTTCGTTAAACATATCTTGATCAATTCCTTCTTTGTCTCCAAAAGTATCGCATCCCAAACTTATCAAGTCAGCAGTAATAACAATGATTTGGCTCAGCAGCATTAACGACCTTCAGCAGTATTAACCTTCACAGTCTTCAAGCAGTAGTAACTCAGCTCAGCAGCACTAACTATGTCTAGCAGTAGTAATTTGGTCTAGCAGTACTAACCGTGTCTAGCAGTAGTAACTTCGTCTAGCAGTAGTAACCTTGCCTAGCAGTAGTAACGAAGAACTGGCAGTAGTAACATTGTCTTGGCAGTACTAACCATACTTGGCATATCTTCAGTTCCCAACAATCTCCCCCTAACTTGACTTTTAGGAAAAGAAGTCAAGTTCTTCAGATGATGCTTCCAAAACTTAGTCATCATATACGCACAGATTAGGACTTAAACCTAGACTCTGATTGAGAATCCTTTTTACCAAGAATCTACCCATTGCTGAATCCTTGTTGCAGGTCAGCTTAGTATGTAACATTCCTTGCAGCCTCTTCATGCTGTGATTGTATATTTCATCCACCAGATAGTATTCTTGAGTTGCAGAGTCAAGTGAGATGACATATACTCCACAGTTTTCATAGAGCATCCAGTTGGTAATGGCTTGAAACTGTGTGTTTATCCTATGCTGAACTGCTTCAGGTTTGAACATTTGGCACAAGAATTCAAGTACCATTTTAGAGATTGACATCCCTTGCTCAGTCAGCATGTTTTCATATATCCTCATCCCAACTTTGAACATCTCTTCTAAGTCTGATCTTGAGCAAGTTCTGACAATTTTTCCCCAAGTTGAAAAGACTTCAAATTTTCCATCTGCTCTTTTTATCCTAATGAACTCCTTTCTACCATCTTTCAAAGTGTCCCAAAAGATGATTTCAGGAGCCTTAGATGATATTGGTTCAGCCTGAAGTGGAATTGGGTTAGAGTCAACACTAGTAATGTACAAATCACATTGGGCATCAGTTTGTGATTGTACATTGCTTGATTGCCCTGATGGAGTTGCCACTTCTTCTTCAGCAACTTCTGAGGTTAATTTTTCTTTCACTGTTTCCTCCTGGGCCTCTTCTGCAGTTGGCTCTACCCTTGGCTTCTTTTCATTTTTCTTCTGTGAAGTTATGGGCTTGGTGCTTGGTCTTTTCTTTGACATCATCTTGGTTCTTTTAAGAGTTTTAACAGCTGCAGGAGTTGGTTCAGCTGTTTTAAGTTTCTCAGCAGCAATAACCATTTCTGCTGCTATGGCTGTTACTGCTTCTCTTAGAACATGTAATGATGCTGCTTCAACACTGTTCTTCACAATCCAGTATATTTCTTCATCAATTTCAGCTTGAGTTATAGTTACTGCTTCCTGCTCAGTTTCTGCTGCTTTTTCTGTTTGGCCTTCAGCAGCATTAACTGTTTCTGCTGCTTGTTCAAACTCAGCAGTATTAACAGTTTCTGCTGCTGTGGTTTCTGCTGCTCTTGAAGTTTCTGCTTCTTTAATCATCTCCTCCACCTTTTC
This sequence comes from Saussurea involucrata, assembly GCA_033807775.1. Classification (NCBI taxonomy): domain Eukaryota; kingdom Viridiplantae; phylum Streptophyta; class Magnoliopsida; order Asterales; family Asteraceae; genus Saussurea; species Saussurea involucrata. The sequence goes on from CM066315.1 coordinate 1,698,419, forward strand.
TGTCTCCCCCTTATTCTGTGCACTGGACTCCCCCTTAAACTGTGCATTATCCATTTCCATCTCATTCTCCATGTGAACTGTCTCCCCCACAATTTGTGGACCCTTCATTTTCAGTTCTGCTTCTGACTCTGACTCCCCCTTTTTGGGAGCATCATCAGTTGAAGTTCTTCTTCTCAGCACAAATCTTGCCTTTTTCTTTCTGTGCAGCAGCTTGGTGACCATCTTTTTGAGCTTCTCAATTTGAGACTGTTGGTAGGTGACCACAGTCTTCAGTTGCTCAATCTCCTTCCTCTGTGCCATTACATCCAAGTTGACATTCCCTATGGTTTCCATCAATTCCTCATAGTTATATCTATCCTCACCCTTTGTAGAAGTTTTTACTTTCTTTAAGGGATCCTTGGAAGGTTTAGCAGAAGCCTTCTGCCTAGCAGAAGCACTACCTGCCCCCTTGGTTTCTTGGCACCTGGGTCCTCCTAATGATTTCTCATTTGGAGTTGCCATGGGGAAGGTCTTATTGATGTTACCACTGTCCTTCTCTGTGCTAGCAGAAGTAGTGGCAGCCTTAGCACCCATATGCTCATCCTTCTCCTTAGAGAGCACCTTCTTGGGGTTGGGAGACACCCATGTGGTTTCCCTGTTGATATTCTCAATTGGAGAATGCTCCAACTGAGGGCTTAAAGGCTTAGGGCTCTGAGTAGGTACATCAAGGGAAGGAACCTTGTGCACCTTTCTTCTTTGAAACCTTTTGGTGATTGTGGGAGTAGGTTGTTCAAGAATGGACTGAGGGATGTCTTTTGAGATGGAAGGTTGGGATTGGTCATCAGTGGGTGTGTCTAATGAGGGCCTTGACCCTGATGCCATACCTTCAATTGCGTGGGACACAACCATCATTGTGGAGAACAATGGTGTGTCAACTCCTTCCGAGTCCCTAGGAAGTCTTTTCATATTTGAAAAAACCTTCCCTTTAGGGGATTTTGGTACAAATACCTCATCAAACTGAGGTAAGTCCATCAATTCCTTGTTAATAACTTCTTGCACAAACCTTGGATACATGTAAAAGCTCTTTTTGGATTCCAAGTTTGATACAAGATCATTAAAGATCATAGCTGAAAAATTGTACTTTCTGGCAGTGGATAAGCAGACCAAGGCATATGCAATGGGACTGCTGAACTCACTCCATCCAGTAGTTTTCTTGGAAATACAGTGCATCAGGGTATGAACAAGAAATCTCCATTGGTTAAAAAATTTTGACTTGTAGAATTTAAAAACACCAATGGGACCTTCATACCCCATTCTTTGTAAAGTCGAATATAAGTCATCAGAAGATAGAGAGGTTATACCTGAGGCATCATTCAAGTGAAGAGAGATGCGAATAACCTCCTCTGTGACTTTCAAGGGTTTATCACAAACCCTTGTTCGAATGGTTTTCTGCCCTTCTTCGAAACTAACAGTGGCATTCTCCCAAAATTGCGTCTGATGTTCGATATAGATGGTTGGGCTCACCGTTAGGGCATAGGAGATGTGCGAGGATTTAAGAAAATCGACGATATCGTGGAATCCCGCAGCTTGTTTCGGCTTCTGAAGCATGGCTATTTCATTGTGCTCATCCACAAACTCCATGATTCCTGAGGATTCTTGAAAGAAAACACAAAGATTCTGGGGAGACTAGGTTAGAACGAGAGAGAAGAAGTAAATGCGAAGAGTCGTTATGAACTTTGGCGGGCACACAGGGGTATTTATATGCCCTAGATTATCAAAAGCAGTATTAACAACGTAAGCAGTATTAACTACTGAGCAGTATTAACTGCAAGGCAGTATTAACTACACAGCAGTATTAACTACCAAGCAGTATTAACTACCTAGCAGTATTAACTACCGAGCAGTCTTAACTACCAAGCAGTATTAACTACCAAGCAGTATTAACTACCTAGCAGTATTAACTACCTAGCAGTATTAACTACCTAGCAGTATTAACTGCACTAGCAGTATTAACTACTGAGCAGTCTTAACTACCAAGCAGTATTAACTACCAAGCAGTATTAACTACCTAGCAGTATTAACTACCTAGCAGTATTAACTGCACTAGCAGTATTAACTGCGCTAGCAGTATTAACTACTGAGCAGTGTTAACTGCAAAGCAGTATTAACTTCTGAGCAGTATTAACTACACAAGCAGTATTAACTGCACAAGCAGTATTAACTGCACAAGCAGTATTAACTACTAGAACACAGGCAGTAGTAACTCTGCACTGTGCATCACTTGTCAAATCCTCAAATGTCATCTTACACATCACTTTTACCACTTCTCTTACCTTCTGCAGGATTATTTTCAAAAGTAACATGTCCTCCATCAATTCATTTGAAATTCTTGAGGCAGGCCATGTTACCTGTCATGTGCCTGGAGCAACCACTATCAACATGCTAAATGCTCTTCCCCTTGAGCTGTTGGTTGCCCTGCACATCTGATAAATCAATTAGTTTTTGTTAGGGACCCAAGCCATAGTGGTCTTGGGTCTCCCTTGATCATCAAAATACTTACATTCTGTTTTGATGAGCTTGTCAAAGTGAGGAACATCAGTGCTTGAGTACTTTGTTTTGATGATAGGTCTAGAAGCAGTACTAACTGATGCAGAAGTACTAACTTTGTTAGCAGCCCTAACACTGCTTCCAGAAGTACTAGCCTTCTCAGCAGTATTAACTAACCTAGCAGTACTAACACTAGAAGCAGTATTAATTGTTGAAGAGGTATTAACTGTGTTAGCAGTACTAACACTGCTAGCAACATTATTGCTTCCTGCAGTACTGACATTGTTAGCAGTACTAACTGAGTTGGCAGTATTATCATTAGTACCTTTAGGCATCCATACTCTAACACTTTCTGTTTCTGCCTTTTTCATGTGACTTTTGGTTTTAACTTGTTTCTTAGCCACAAGTTTCCTCACAGGCTTTTTATAGCCACCATTCTTTCTGTAACCACCAGGTTTTTGAAAAGATCTTTGAGCATTAAACCTTTGGTTGACAGGATTGAAATAACAGTGTTTGGCTAAATGATTTAGCTTACCACAGATGAAACAAGGTTTTGGCCTGTTAATTCTGTTCAGATCAACTCCTTGTCTCATAGCCCACTGGTTATTCCAGTTCCTTTGATTTCCCCTCTGATTATCATGTTTTTGGGGCTTGAGCTCTTGAGATTTCTTATAAGAACAATGTTTACAGGTATTGGGAGCCACAACTGTAGTATGTTTGTAATGGACTCCCTTTTCCTTTTCAGTCCTTTTGATCTCAGTGTTCTTGACACATGGACTCTCACATTCCTCATCAGAGTCTACTTTGTCAGTCTCATCCTCAACAACTATTTCTTTTTCACAAGGATCTATATTAATCTTTAATTCAGGTTCCTTTCTATCCTTGGTCTCTAACAAATCAGACTTAGGAGGTATGTAGTTGTTATTGTAGGGTGGAGGTGTGGTATTGTACCCTATCCCTACTTTCATCTTGTCATGGATTTGAGCTTTAATAATGGTGTCCATGGTTTTAGAAGCACAGGTAAACTTTTCAACATCAAGTTTAACCTTTTTAAGCTCTTCTTTTAACTTCTCATTCTCCTCCCCAGACACTTTCAGCTTAATCTCATACTCATTCTTCTCCCACTTCCAATAGTTAGTATCATAGGAGTGTTGAAGTTCATTAGCTTGAAAAGCTCTAATTTGTTCCTCAAACCTTTCTACAATCCTAACATAATCTTTCACATCTTTCTCTAGCCTCTTAAGGTTATCACACATACCCTGATTGTGATCCCTATATCTTTTAACAGCATCAATGCAAGCTTGAGAACATAGTTTAGATTGTACCTCAGTGGGAATATCAGATACTTCTGCCATAAGAGCTTGATTCTGACAGGCTTCCTCAGCTTGATCACTCCAATCAAATCCCATTCCTTGTTGAGAAACAAGGGCTTGAGAGGAGCTTTTGTTTTGGTTTCCATTTGGAGCCTGTTGATGTGATCCTCCACTTCTGCATTCTCTGGCAAAGTGTCCCATCTTCTGACACTTATAACACTCAACCTTGGACTTGTCAAAGCCTGCACCATCTTCTCCAATCTTTCCTTCATTACATGGGCCATTTTCTATGATGTCCCATATTGCATAATTAGTAAGAAGAATGTACTGCTTGATTCTCAGTTTCCACATGTCAAATTTATTGGGTTTGAGCATGGGAACCTTTGAAACAAGAGTACTGTGAGTATCCATTGAATTGTCCATAGCTTCTAAGATACCAAGGCTCTGATACCACTTGTCAGGATCGATTCTTAACAAGAATTAAACTTCTTAGAAACAGAATTTAGAGAATCTTGCGGAATAGAACTCTAAAATAATTAAAGAACAATCAATAGAATTCAACACACTGTATATATCAAACTGTATTACTCACAAGCTTTACACCAAACCTCAATCTTGTTGAACAGACTCAACAAGACGATTTCTACTTCTCTAGAAATAGGGTTCTTACACCTTGAGGTTAATTCACTCTTGAATGAATATAGAATTCTGTATATTATCTATCTTCTATCGTATCTTTTTTCTAATAGCTATCTATCAATACTATATATACAAAAGTAATTACAAGATAACTATCAAAAGTGAATTGATCTTCTGAATCTTCGTTAAACATATCTTGATCAATTCCTTCTTTGTCTCCAAAAGTATCGCATCCCAAACTTATCAAGTCAGCAATATTAACAATGATTTGGCTCAGCAGCATTAACGACCTTCAGCAGTATTAACCTTCACAGTCTTCAAGCAGTAGTAACTCAGCTCAGCAGCACTAACTATGTCTAGCAGTAGTAATTTGGTCTAGCAGTACTAACCGTGTCTAGCAGTAGTAACTTCGTCTAGCAGTAGTAACCTTGCCTAGCAGTAGTAACGAAGAACTGGCAGTAGTAACATTGTCTTGGCAGTACTAACCATACTTGGCATATCTTCAGTTCCCAACAGACAATCAGAAGTAGCCCACCTATCTCTGCTGTTGATTGGATCAACTGTGAAGGAATACACTTTCTTCCATGTCTCAAGTTTGTAGCAAGGATGGACCCAATTTTATGGTATATCCACTTGTTGCCCATTTGCAGCCATATACCATATAGTTGCAACACCATGCTTACATGGTATCCCTGTCAGCTCCCATCTTCTGCATGAACATACCTTTTCTGTTGCATCCACAACATACTGGTCCATCCAAGGTCCAGTGACCTGATACTTGCTTCTCCCATTCCAAATGACTTGATACTTAGCAGCATCCTTCTTCACTGTCTCAAGCAAGTTTCTGGCCATGGGTGTAAGAATCCCTTCAACCTTGTCAATCACCTTTCTTACATTCACTATCCTTTTCATCAAGTAAACTCTAACAAATTCCAGTGCCATGATTACGGGTTTGTCTCTAGCATCAAGAAGTTGCCTATTGAACACTTCACACAGGTTGTTCAATAGGACATCACTATTAGCTCTACCTATTTAAGCATAAACATAAGCGTAAGATTGGATTATGTGCATAAGCATAAGCATAAGCATAAACATCATATTGGATTATAAGCATAAGCATAATTATGGGCATAACATTTACCTGAGAAATGAGACCTTGACCAACTATGTGGTGGAATTCCTTTTAAATAGTCATATGCAGCTTTGTTCACATTTCTCAACTCAGCCATACATTTGTCAAATTCTGGAATTGTTGTTGCTGTAGCACACTTCCATAAAAGGTCTTTGTACTCCTTGCCTCTCCATTGTTTCTTCATGTTCTCATGGATGTGTCTTAAACAGTATCTATGCTCTGCACATGGGTATATTTTCTCTAATGCTGGTATAATCCCCTGTATGATGCATATAAAGAAGTCAAACATATAAATAAGATGCATATGAAGAAGTCAAACACAATTTGATGTAAATTAGATGTACCTTCTACCTATCAGTGATAAAAGTGAAGTTTGAGTTCCTCTCCAGTCCCAAGTCATCTCCCAAACACTCAAGGAACCATTCCCATGAATCTTTACATTCAGCTTCCACTATGGCATAAGCAAGAGGATAAGTAGCATGGTTTGGATCTAACCCAACTGCAGTTAAAAGTTGACCTGGAAAAGGTCCTTTCATAAAGGCACCATCCAATCCCAACAAGTCTCTGTTACAAGCTTTGAAGCCTTTTTACAATGCACCAAGGCACACATATATCCTTTTGAATTGTCTACTTGTGTCTGTTGGATTTGGTGCATGTTCAAGCTCCAGTTTGACTGTTGTGTCTTGGTTGGTTTTCTGCAGCTCAATGATGTAGTCCCTCAACAATGAGTATTGCATGTTATAACTACCCATTACCCTATTCAGTGCCTTTGTTTTTGCATTAAACACCTTATGTCTTGACACTAGGGGTGCTCAAATTTCCGACCAACCCGGCCAACCCAACCCAACTCGAGGCAAAACAAACCGAACCGCACGAACCCGATGTAGCATCGATAATTTTTTTGAGTAAACCGCACGTATTGGGTTGATAACGGGTTAGGCCCAAAAATTTCCGGCCCAACCCGCCAACCCGTGAGAAAAGGGTCCAACACTGAATTTAGGTTTTCATATTATAGCGCCTCCCTCTCTCAGTCTCTCGTTTTCACTTTCAGTCACATTTCATTCACTTCCTCTCTAGCTTTTGAATCAAATTCATTCACTTCTCTCTGAGATGTTGAATCGAAGTTAAATAGAGGTTGAATCGAAGTTGGTTCGAAGCTGTTGCTTGCATAGTTCGAAGCTGACTTGGGGCCTGAATCCTCCGTCGGCACTGCTGTCTACTTTCCTCCGTCGCCGGCCTACTTTCCTCTGTCGCCGGCCTTGCATAGTTCGAAGCTGACCGACGTTCTTTTGCTCTGCTTTCTACTTTCCTTCGTCGGCGCCGCTGTCTACTGCTTGTAGGTCACAAATCAGGTAGTATGTCTTTGTCGCTCAAGTTTTAGTTGAAAGATTTGTTAAGTTTTCCTAATATCTATTTGATAGTTTGATTGGCAATTATTTGTGCTTTCAAGTAAGCTGCTGTCTTGAATGAATTTGTGATTCAATGGATACCCCTTATACGGCTCATTATTTTGGAATAATATTTGAGGTGCTTTTCTAATTAGTTGGAATAATATTTGAGGTTTGAATCACATACATATATATAGAAATAGTAGTTAATTAGTTTACTGTCAAAATTAACTCATGTTCATATCTTCTTTCGTAAATAGGCTGTTGTTTTTTGTAATTAGTTTACTGTCAATATTTGAGGTTTGAATCACATACATATACATATTAAGCTGTTGTTTTTTGTAAATAGGCAAATTCTCAATGGATACCCCTATTGATGTTGACAAAGAGATCAAACAAGAAGAACCAAGCACGGATAAAAAACGATCAGGTTTACTGTCTTGCTATTTACTGTTTTGCTGTTTCATTTTCTCCTGAATCTTGTTGTTTACTGTCTTGTTTACTGTCAAAATTAAAATACTTCTGTGAAAATTGAAATTTACTGATTCTTGTTGTTTTTAGTTGAATGATGAATAAAGGTTTCAAACCGACCAACCCGACCAACCCAACCCAACCCGAACGGTTTGGGTTGGGTTGGGTTGCACTTCTAATTGGGTTGGGTTGGGTTGAGAATTTTCAAACCGCAATGATTGGGTTGGGTTGTTAAAGTGCCGTCAAACCGGCCAACCCAACCCGTGAGCACCCCTACTTGACACACCCAACTCAAACTTCCTTTCTAGTTACTCTTGTAGGGCTACCAATGGGATATTAGGATTGGGGATAATGGTTTGTTCAATCTGTTCTGAGAGAAAGGTAGATGTGAATTGCCTCACTTTTCTTTGTTGCAGACATGTATGATCATCAACATAAGTTTTCACCACCCAAGTGTTTTCATCCACTGTTGTGGATATGTGCAATACCCAAGGACAACTGGCCCATTGTCATCTACCTTTGACTTTGACTTATTCACACTAGACTCCCCTGTTTCTTGGTTGCATGTTGGTACCTGGCCTCTGCATACAGCCCTCAACCTTAGTTTGTCATTCTTTTTTATCCATAAGTCTCTCCTGGTTTCAATTGAATGAAGCTTGATTGCACTTTTAATGTCTTTCTTATTTCCAAACTGTTGGCCTATATAAAAGTTGGGTTGCATGACTCCTTGAGAGGTATGTTCTTTTCTAATGGATTGTAACTTCTTCTTCCTTGGCCTCTCAACATCAGAGTCTGATTCACTTTCAAAATCAACATCTATAGGTTTTCCACTTTCATCTACACTGTCCTCCTTAACTAAAGGTTCAGTATGCCCAAGCCATTCAACATTCCAGTCCACAATTGACTCAAAGTTGGTCATGTCTGCATCCATTTCATCCTCAACTTGGGTTTCATCTATAATGTAATAACTGTCTTCATCATCTACTCCTTCATCATCTACTCCTTCATCATGTAATCCCTCATCAGCCCTTACTGTTTCTTGTTGTGTTTCTAATTGTTTTTGTTCATCATCAACTAGTTTATCAGCCCAAAAAGGATCACAATCCCTAAATGGATCAAAGTCCTGCATTGAAACTACATCTACTTGTGGTTCCTCAACTGCACCACCCTCTATATTATCTTGAACACCCCCTGTTTCACCCTCTGCATTGTCTTGAACACCCCCCTGTTTCACCCTCTGCATTGTCTTGAACACCCCCCATGTTTCACCCTCTGCATTGCCTTGAACACCCCCTGTTTCACCCTCTGCATTGTCTTGAACACCCCCTGTTTCACCCTCTGAATTATCTTGAACCTCCCCCCCTGATGCACCCTGTACATTATCTTAAACCTCCCCCCCTGATGCAGCCTGTACATTATCTTGAACACCCCCCATGTTTCACCCTCTACATTACTTTGTATGTCAATATATTCCAATAGTAGATGTTTTTTGCATGATGATCTTAAAGTTTTGTAACACCTTAGGCATATCCCACATCGGCCGTGGACAGGAGAGATGTTGGGTATATTAGTAAACCTTGGCCTTACCAGACACAACGCGTTTTGGGGCCACAAGCATGCGGGTTCCTTGGGAACTCTGTGGTTAAGCGTGCTTGGGTGGGAGTAGTACCAGGATGGGTGACCTCCTGGGAAGTCCTTGCGAAGTCCTTGCCAGGTCGCCAAGAACAAAGCCGTGAGCCAGTGGGGCAAAGCGGACAATATTGTGTCGTGGTAAGCGGGGTGTTACAAATGGTATCAGAGCCACTCCTGTGCCGTTCGGGATGGTGGGGCAAACCTCATCGAGGACGATGAGTCCCTAAGGGGGGGTGTGTGTAACACCTTAGGCATATCCCACATCGGCCGTGGACAGGAGAGATGTTGGGTATATTAGTAAACCTTGGCCTTACCAGACACAACGCGTTTTGGGGCCACAAGCATGCGGGTTCCTTGGGAACTCTGTGGTTAAGCGTGCTTGGGTGGGAGTAGTACCAGGATGGGTGACCTCCTGGGAAGTCCTTGCGAAGTCCTTGCCAGGTCGCCAAGAACAAAGCCGTGAGCCAGTGGGGCAAAGCGGACAATATTGTGTCGTGGTAAGCGGGGTGTTACAAGTTTTTACACTTGGCTTCCTACACCTTCTTAGTTCTGGTGATACCTTCATAGGAATTTCCTCAATAACAACTTTAGATTTAACTGGTGAATTATAGGATGGTATCACAGTTGTCATCCAATGCTCTATGAAAACCTCAATCACCTTGTATTTGCTTGTGTATTTTAACAGATTGATTATGTCTTGGTCAGTTCCTAGGTCTTGCAATCCTTTATCTAGGTTAGATTTAGGGATTTTAAAATGGTACCACATTGGATGCTTTGTAGTGTACCCAATCTCTTGAACCATGTCATTAATCTCCAGAACACTCAAGTGGTCACAATCTACCAAGTCAACAAAGTTTTGCTTACCTTTAGCATACGTTCGTCCTGGACATTTGGTAAAGAAACCACCATGATTGATCATCATAGTTATTAGGTTGGGTTCGTTTTCTGCAAACATGAAACAAAATTGCGTAAGTGATCAAAAATGGAATGTACACCGGTGCAATCTTCAACAAACACATGTTAGCATACCGTAAGCTTCATGAGGATCAAACGACTCGAAACGACCACGTATACGCCAAATAGCTTGGCTCATCGTTGATGAATGTGGTTCTTCTTCGTGAGTTCGTGATCTTTTGCAGAAGAAATATGGTGGAAGACTAAGTGACTAATTAAAAAAGAGGGTTTTGAAATAAATGAAGGTTTTTTAAACGATAAGTACCAAGGGGTTAAGGGATAAAGGAGCATCTTAATTAAATGACGGATTTACCCTCGTGTGAGATGCACGTGAAGGGCCTTCACGGTAGCAGACTAACGGTGTTACACCCTAGGGACCAAAATCGAGCACTTTTACATACCACAGGGTTTTTCCTGCAATAAAAATTTTCTAGGGATCAAATGTGAGCCAAACAACATACCACAGGGACCAAAATTGCAGTTTACTCATTATTTTACTTACCTCTAGCTACACCATAGCTTTGACTTAGTCAATTGATTTCACAACTGCAGCTACAAAAACTCATCAAGTAACTAATTAACCAACATCATATTTAATTTAAAGCTATTATAAAATTCTAATAAACAACATTCATCATTCATACTATAGAATTTGATGGTTTATATCCAAACATGCATGAAATTCAAGATTTAGGATCGAAAAATATCGGTTCATGATGACGTGATAGAAATAGATGTGAAGTTATACCCAAGTTTAGAAGATCAAAACCCTAAAAAATGTCACACTGTTTTACTATGAAGTTTCAAGTGTAAAAACATGGTCCCACAAACACAGGTCGGTCTCACGTGAACTCAAACATCAACTTTGATCCTATTAATGATATTCACTTATGTATGACTTAGCCACCAGCTTTAATGCAGTAAGAGCATCTCCAACAACATTGCTAATTTTTTTCTAAAATAAAGAATGAAAAATCAAAATTGCTAAAATCATTTTTTTTCAACTCCAACAGCTTTTCTATTTTAGAGAATCAATCATTACCTTATATTATTAAAATATTTAATATATTCAATATTCCAACAATATAGCAAAGATGTTGGTGGGATAGTAAATCTTCTTCAATAGGTCGTGTAAGGTGTAGTACAGGCGTCTTAGCCATATAGCAAGGCTGATTGGTGCTGTCCAGCAGGTGTTCTCTTAGGTTTGTCACTCGCAAACGTCGAGTTTCTGTCTGCTGTTCGGTGTCCGGTTTGTTCCATGATGTTGTTTACGTTTGTTTTGGTTGGTGTTTGGTCCTTGTCTCGTTTGTTGTGGCTGATTCACTTGTACTGCAGACTTTGTATGGTCTTATGTTTTGGTAATATATGTGGTGTTTTTGATGTTCAAAAAAAAAAGTATAACACTATATCTTAAAAGTGATGTGGAAAGTAGTGTAAAAAGTAGTGTTACACCAAATATAGTGGAATACTATTCATTACACTAAATTTAGTGTGGAAAATAGAGACGTCATTAGAGATATGAATAGTATCATTTACATCAAATTTAGTGTTTAGTGTAAGATTTAGTGACCCGTAGGAGATGGTGTTATTGAGAGAAATTAATGGGATCAGAGTTGATGAAAATCTTGAAGCTTTGGATTAAAACTTTAATGTGTATTAATTCAAATTACTCTAATACTGTTAAGTAATTAGGGTTGTTAAGACAAAGAGAAGAAGATAATAATAATGATTTCTCCCTGTGAATTAAACTTCTTTTTCTTGTAGTACAAATTAAACAGCTAGCTAGCAGAATCAACATGAAGAAGAAGACCCATTAGTAGAAGCTTGGAGATGAACAGCGGCACCACCACCAACATTTTCTTGATCACTACTGTTACTGTTATCCCGTCTGTCAACATTAATGTCCTCACTACTAGTTACTGGTCTACCATTAGCATTAAAGATGTTGAAACTTTTGCTGCTGATCCCCACGGTGGCTGTAGTGGCGGTGATGGCAGCGGCGGTGGTGGTGGTGGTGGTGGGAGAGGTTGTGTCTTTTTCTTTCTTACCAAAAGTGTTTTTGTTGTTATGCATCCAGACTTTAAATATTCCTCTTCTGATTCCAAGGTCGTTGCAGAAATCCGCCACTAATTTATCATCGCATCGCTGCATCTTCCACCCCACTTTATCTGCAAAAACAGACATCTTTTCTTTCTGTTCCTGGCTGAATTTCGTCCGGAACCTCTTTCTCCCATTTGGGTTTTCGATCTTGATCGCCGCCGGTGTCCCCGGTATCGCCACCGTATGATTCTGGTCAGCAGCGGCTGTGCTGAGGGACAGCAGTACGTGCGGTGCGTAGGCGTAATTAGTCGGTTGAGGCGGCGGAGAGCACTCGATGAAGTGAGGTTTAGTGTACATGTCATTGATGGGATCGCGGCGGTGGAAGTTGCGGTGGCAACCACAAGCAGCGCATTTTAGAGAGGTGGGTAATTCTGGTTGTGAAGGCATGAACTCTCCGCAGCCGTCCAAGGCGTGGCTGCCGATGCTGGCGGCATGATTCTTAAGACATTCTTTGTAAGCCACCACCGTATGCGGTGGGTGGTGGTGGTGGTGGTGGTGGTGGTGTTTGTTTTCATTAGGAAAGGACGATAGAGGGTTGACTAGTTGAGAATGAAGTGGGGTTTCACCCTCGGTATCTGGGCTATCGGTGCAGGCGCCGGAGGTGTTGGTGATGATGTGTTTTAGGTCCATTTTGTGATCGATGCCACAAAACAAGAAATCTTGAAAATTGAAGGGGAGTTTTGTTGAGGTGATTATGATTTGAAATCTGAAGGTGTCTTGTTGAGACTTTATATATGAAAAGCACTTTGGATAATAAAAGGCGTCTGTGTCTGTCTTGGGGAAGGAATTATACACTTTTTCTCTCCCATTCCCATACATGCTTCCTAAACTTTTTTGCTTTTAGAATTTATGGAATTTAATTAAAATACCCAAAGTTTGACCCTCACTTACAAAAATACCCAAAATCTCGTCCACTTTATCAAAATACCCAAATTTTCCGCAGTGGGCCCCGCGATCGCGGGCCCACACCCACGTGTCACATCTCTTTGGCCAAAAGTCCCGCGGAGCCCCTCACCTATGCCCGCGGTGGCACTTTTGGCCCCTGTCCGCGGAGGTACCCCGCAGTAAGCCGAAATTACGTTTTTGGCCCCTCAAGTTTGGGGCAAAAAAATTACATTTTTTGTCCCTGTAGTTTTTAGGTTATTATTTTATGTAGTTGAGGTTTTTAATGTATTGTTTCCTTTCCATTTTAATGTATTTAATATAGAACTTAATTAAAGAAAAATGTTTTCCCCATTTTAAGTTAATTAATAAGCAAATTAATTAAAAGATCAGTTATTGCAAATCATCTTCCCAACGAAACGGATACAGTGCAGGTAAACAAAAAAATCTATGACTGGAATGCATCTTGGATTCCGGTGATGAAGTCAACCTTTTCCTTGATGACGTCCTCCATTCCCGTGTAGTCGTCTTCGATTTCTTGTAGTTCCTCTTCTACTTCCTTAATTTGTCGTTGCACCTCCCGAACGTGAGCCCTAGCCATGGCCAGTTCTCGTTTCTTCTCCGCTAGATACTCCATTTTCCCCTGCTGAATCCCCCTGTTATGGTTCCACATACCTTTTACCTTTTCGATATCGGCGTTCGCCTTATCAATGGATTTTTGCACTAAGGGAGTAATTCGTTGACTTTGTGGAAGACACACCCGTCGGCTGGGTACAATGATACATTGGTGGGCTTTTCCTGTCATTATCGAAGTGGTAATTCTCCCATGCCATCTCCCAGTCTTCTGCCTCCTCAGCCGTGAATGGATAATCTGCCGCAGTTCGCCCATGGTTTCTCCACTCCCCGTCTGTTTCCGGTACCTTCCAGGTACTCCGGCGAGCTCCATCGTTCAGTGGTTGGTAGGCTGCCGAACGTGAAGTTCCAGCCCCATTCGCCGACCTGTTCCCCCTTGATCTTGAACCTCCAGCCATAGTGTTAAGAAAAGCGAGAAAATGTTTGTAAACGGTGTAAAAGAATGTATAAAAGATAGATAGCAAGTTGTGAATTACTACTTCATCATGCCATCTACTTATAGCCGTGAAAATGTATGTTCTTCATCAGGGATGTGGATATGGTCAAAGATTTCGTCTGAAAAGTTGTCTGCATGATTCGTCTGAATAGTTCACTGCAAGATTCGTCTGCAAAGAGCCTGTAAGATTCGACTGAAAAAGTAACTACAATATATAACAATTCTTGGGGAACGGGCCTACCAAATACTATCAGTTTCATCAACATTTTATTTTCCAACTTTTTTGAATTGAAGCTAAACATAACTAATTAATGAGAATTTAGATCAGATTTATATGGCACTATCAAATGCAAGTTTCTATAATATAGATAATGTTCTACATTACATAATATCAATTTTTGTATCATATGAATCACTTCCAGACAACAAGAACCAATACAGTACTAGTTACAAAGAAAACTCGGCTTCGACAATAAGACTTCCATTTAACAAAAACCCCTTCGCCGGTTCATTGAGTTCACTCAGTAGCATGAAACATGGATCATCCAGTTCCTTTGGGGTCAATTCCTAATCTCCTTGACCCCCTTTGGATGCGGTCACATTATTGAACTTTCTCACTGTTTGTTGTATATGACTGTAACAGGAATTCTGCTATTGAATAAAGGTCTTTCATTAGGCTGAAAATTAGTCTTTAAGTAGTAAAAGGATTAATGCACATGTGAAGCAAGAAATAAATGCTTGTTCATCCAATAATCTCTGTATTAGGATTACCGCAAGTTTCATAAACCTACTTACTAGGTGTTGGAAAATTTTAGTAAAAATATGGGTTTTACTAAACTTTGGACTCATTTAAATATATATATATATATATATATATATGTGTGTGTGTGTGTGTTATATATAACTAACTCTTAGTAGGTTTATGTTCTCCTATATGAGAGCTTCGAAACGATATATAATGCGTCCAAAACGGAGTATGTGTGAATGAGATATCGATCACAATAATAAGTTAACACTAAAAATAACAATTATTTAATGTTACATAAACAACCTAATGTTGCTGTGTTTGAAAATGCGCATAAATGGACTCTGCCATATGTACGCGAAATTCCCTGGCCTCATCTTCGGTGCGGGAAGGGTGT
The DNA here is from genome assembly GCA_033807775.1 of Saussurea involucrata. Classification (NCBI taxonomy): domain Eukaryota; kingdom Viridiplantae; phylum Streptophyta; class Magnoliopsida; order Asterales; family Asteraceae; genus Saussurea; species Saussurea involucrata. Next base: position 1,713,667 of record CM066315.1, read on the forward strand.
AAATCTATCACATCGTTATTAATCAACATGCTGGCATTACGACATACCCAGACACCGCAATCCGCATTCATCCCTTTCTGCTATGGTGCATTCTTGGCTAACCTGTGACGGAAGTTCACTGACCATTCGCGACGGCGCACATCCCCGATCCGGCTAAAGAAGTCCGTCAGCACAGCTTTAAATCTGGCAAGCTGCTCATCCATAGCGTCTTTGAAGAGATTGGCAGCGTCGCTGTCATATATGGTCATCACCATAGTTGGAAGATCAAACACTCCGAGCAGCCAATGTTTAGGATGAATGCATATAGGGATGTACACCTGAAATATTACAATATTAGACAACTTAGTTAGCAACCAAACAACTTAAATAAAATAATAGTAAAACGATTTACATACAGTATCGAGGAACTGCCAATTCACCCCTTCCATGCCATTGCATGAGTTAGCCACGGAGGCGGGACCTTGATGTTCAAGCACCATGAACTGAAAGAAAGTAGTGTGCATCACGGTCCACCTCGTGTCTGGTAGACGGGAACGTTGGAGAATGCCGACCCAACAATCGATGTGCTATACACAAAAAATAGATGGTTAGACATATAATATAAATATATTTGATTATATGACTATAGTTAAACTTCAATACTAACCACATCCTCAAATTCAGACTCCAAAGGGTCAACTGGCAGCAATACTTTGAAAAACGAGGGGGTGATGTCCAGGTTGAGGAAAGGGATGAATACCAGGCTTGGGAGGTTACCAGTCTGGCACATGTTCAATATATCCTCGACCGGAAGACGCTTCGGTGAAGCCATCTTTCCCTTTCCCGCTTTCTTTCCCCTTTATTTCCCCCCTTCTTTCTCGCTTTCTTTCCTGCTTCCTTTGCTTTCTTTTGAGGGGGCGGTGTGGTAGATTTTTGCCGTGTCCACGGGGTACCAAAATAGTGTGAACGTTTCGTCTCCCGCCTAGACGGGGATGCAACCTCCTCCTGTGGATCTACAACATCCATCGGGTCATCTTCCGGCTCCGAGAAGTGCTCCTTGAAAATTTTCGGCTGACAGAAGTCATGTCCCAACCCCATCGACTGAAACTTAAGTTATTAGATGTTTTAAGTACAATTTCATCATGTTCACAATTAAACCAAAACTACCAAAATAACTTGCAGTCTGCGTGTAAGTTGGCGGTGTGACGTACGACGACCCCGGCATTTCCGGCCTGTAATAGTCTGCGTCCGATAGGCCAAGGAAGTCCATGAACGACGACCCCCCTGCACCCGACATCCCGACCTGCGTGACATTGATCATTATTAGTCCCACAAATTTAGGAACTAACATATAACTATAATGGTTACTCAGTGTGACTTACACTCTCCGGGATTGACGAATAGGATGTGGTGACAAACGGTGGCATTTGGGATGTGTATCCCCCTGCACCCGACATCTCGACCTGCGTGACATTTATCATTATTAACCCCACAAATTTGGGAACTAACATATAACTATAATGGTTACTCAGTGTGACTTGCACTCTCCGGGATTGACGAATAGGATGTGGTGACCAACGGTGGCATTTGGGATGTGTATCCCCCTGCACCCGACATCCCGACCTGCGTGACATTGATCATTATTAGTCCCACAAATTTAGGAACTAACATATAACTATAATGGTTACTCAGTGTGACTTACACTCTCCGGGATTGACGAATAGGATGTGGTGACAAACGGTGGCATTTGGGATGTTTATCCCTCTGCACCCAACATCCCGACCTGCGTTGTAACAACCGATATTTTATTGCAATTAAATAATTTAAGGCTTGTGTAAAAAGTGAAACAAGAAGAAAGTTTGAGGGGTCAAAGTGTAAAGTTGGGAAGAATATTTAAAAGGGTCCTAAGCCCTAGGAGAAAAATCATTTTCAGCAATCAGTATTATTTTGGTGTGCTCTGTGTGTGTGTGTGCGGTGGCGGTGGGGAATAGAAGAAACGAAAAAAAAACGTTGTGGGTGTTCTTTGGAAAGCAAGAGAAGAATTCTTGACTTTTGATCAAGTAAGTATTTTAATTCCTTTCTCCTTAGTTCCTTTTTCGATTAGAAGGTGTTTGGGAAGGTTTGAGTGTGTGTAATCACACACACAATCTGTTCCAGCGCTGATTCCTTATTAAGAGGGTGGGGAGATCGCCTTTCTTGAGTTTAATTGGTGATGTGAGCCTAAAATCTTTCTTTGAACTGATTTCTAGTTTAGCCTAAGGATTTTCGATAAGTTTTAGCAAGTTTTCGAGTTGAGCAGTAGAAAAAACCATGTATCAGACCTGTCTGCGTATCTGGGGAAAGAAGATGAAGTGGTTGAGTCTGAAGTTCGCAAGCTAAGCCTGCGAGTTTGAGAATTTCGCAAGCTACGCTTGCGAGTTTTGGAGAAAATCGCAACTCAAGGTTGCGAGTTTCAGAGTCCTGCGGGTTTGAGAATTTCGCAAGCTACGCTTGCGAGTTTTGGAGAAAATCGCAACCCAAGGTTGCGAGTTTCAGTGCCTTGCGAGTTTCAGTGCCTTGCGAATTTAGAGCCTTGCGAGTTTTTGAGTTCTGCGATTTTCGTGTCTTGCGAGTTAGAGCTGAGAAAGTTTAGGATCCAAGTTAGATGCATCCACTTAATCAATAAATCATTGTTTAGGTGTGCGTTTGGAGCGAGTCTTGAAGTAAACGGGAGTTGCAATCAGGTGAGTTTTCTAAACTAAAATGTGTGGCTTTTAAAGTATTTTCAAAACGTGTTATGAATGTTGAGAATTGCCATGCTTTATTATTATGCTTTAATTGCATGAAAGTTGTTTAAAGTTTTATGTGGAATGTATGCATACATCGAGGAGACGTAAACTGGCAAAGACGGGAAAGTAGTTCCGCCAGCTCTCGTGCGGGAAGGGAGGTCCCTATATGCCAGGAGCGAGGCTCCGCAAGGCAGTGCGAGGCTGACTCGTTGTCACCTTCGGGTGGCTTCAGGGTGTCAGATTACGAGGAGGCAGATTTTAGTTCGTATATGATTTTTGACATGTTGAGTACAAACGTTTTATGCTGAAAAGATAAACTGTTTTTGAATGCTTTGATAACTGTTAGGAGGGACTCACTAGACCTCATGGTCTAACCCTCGCATTTTCAAAATTAAAACCCTTTTCAGGTAAGCAGGTTTCCAGAAGCTCGGGCAAATAGGCTGAGCTTAGCGTGGAGAGTAAAGGTGGATAGAGGCACTCTAGTATTTAGTATTTCTCAGTTGTGTAGGTTGTTTCCGCAAACCTATTAAGTATTTGTAATGAAATTTTGTGACCGTGATTCTGGGATGTTATGAATTTATCGTTTTGCATGATATTTTTGGTTGGGTCTTTACAGTTGGTATCAGAGCCATAGTTTAAGGGATTTAGGTGACCGGACAGGCCTAAACTTAAACTTGGGAGTAGAAATCACAACTGAGAATCAGGAAAATGCGTTAGGAGGTCACTATTATAGAGATAGGACTGATAGGGTACTGAGGACTGTTATGTAAGGTAAGTTTGAAATTTCACCTGGCCAGTGTAATTGCGAACTTACAGGTACATGTATGTGCTTAACCTGCCTTATTATTCCGAAGTGGTAGTAAGAAACTAGTGTTTATGTCGTGTGCCAGTACTTTAGAATGTCAGCAAGATCCCTGAGGGGTAGACTGAGACCTTTGTTGGGGAAGTTTCTTGAGAAGTCATGAATGATGTGATGTATGTATACATCGTGGAGACGGATTGTCGTTTGGAATGTTATGAGCCGTCTAGAGGTAGACCTTCGTGGTTCGAAGAGGATGAGTGATTACTTTTGAGTAAGTCTTCTGGATCAGGAGAGTCTCGATTCTAGGAATCGTGGGATAGATCTGTTCGGATAGTAAGGCGGGACAATGTCGAGATCTTGAAGGTGTCAATCCAAGAGCGAGCAGGGGATTAGAGTCCTGACTCTTTAGTCGCGTTGTTCAGTGGCAGGATCATTGAAGAGAGATTTCTGTAGAATACTGAAAGCGTGTAGAAGTATAATATGAGGTAAATTAGTCAAGATGAAAGTAATATGAAATAGTTGAGTAAGTGGACCGTTGAACGTATGTATAGCAAGTTGTTGCAAGACCGAGGGGGCGACCGCTGGTCGAAAGTGGAGTGTCAATGATAAGTTGCGTGAGTAAAGCGATTGACCTTGTTTGAGTGAGTAGCCTTCAATTTCAAGTAGAGTTTCATGCAGTAAGATCGTATATGTGCATATGAGATTTTTTTCATAAGTAAAGTAAATGTGTAAATATCAAATTTGATCGGATATGAGTCGGCGTGTGCAAGCGTATGTTTAAATAAAAATGCAAATCCATTTACCTCGCACAATGAAGTCTTGAGGACTACGATTTACAAAATATTCCACTCTTTTCATTATAAGTTAAATTGTTGCAAAAGTCAAGAAGACGTTTGAATGCAAAACTTTTATGACCAAGATAAGTATTGACATATTGAAGTTATATAAGTAAATGTGAGAACCGACTGGTTTACTTCGTGTCGGTATGTCCTTTCAAAATTTTGTCGTATGAAAAGATTTTCATCCAATATTTATTTCTGTCGTAACAATATATTTTGGTTGAGTAAGATTAAGTTTTACGGAAAGTTGCATGCAAACGATTCTCGAGATCGTAGTGCAGGGTATTGAAGGGGGTCGTGTGTACCCAAGTTGTTTCCAAGTGTTGTTTCTTTAAAATAATCAAAAGTGTGATGATTTATTTATCGCGTTGTCATGCACGAAGGCTATAAACTCACTAGGTCGTAGAGTACTACATTTTAAGCTAAGGAAGAACTTTTAGAGTGGAGAGGTGTTAGACAGATCAGGGGAGAATGTTCGTAGTTTTGGTACTTATGTTCAAGAGGAGAGATGAGCAGTGGAGGAGTCAGAAGTGGACTTTAGTGTCGGTTGTATGAGGGTCTGTACCCTCGTGCGGTGACTGGAAATGCAGTTGCCGAGGGACGGTTGTGTTCAGGGGAATGACTAGAAGTCAGCAAGGTATTGGTATTAGCAACTCGTTATGAGTAGTGTGGTGAAGTAGAGATGAAATATCCGCGACGTTGAATAAGAGTTTTAAAGTGATCTTGTAATACTAACGTTTCACGAGTGAGTTTGAAATGAGGACGACGGGATGTGAATTTGATTATGATATGTTGGGAGGATTAGGTTCAGTAAGGGACCCTTGTTGAAGAATAGGTTAAGGAAGTATCAACAGGTCAACTATTGACGTTAAAGTCGGCAGTTGAGTAAGGTGTATGAGACCGAAGACTTGAATCAGAAGGTTGAAAGTTGAAGGACCACTTTGTAGGGGTGTTAAGATAGTGAAAGACTGCTATTTTAGATAAGCGTTTTACCTATGAGATGGATGGTTCGTAAAGAATGAAGTAATTAGCACAAACGAAGTGAGGGTATAGATTATGTCGATCTGTGAGGGAGTGCGCCCTGTCTATATATTGGTTTGGGATCGCAAGAGCTAGCAGGAAACGAGTATGTTAGAGTTATTCAGAAATTCGTGTCTTGTGGTTCAACTAGAGCTGGGAGAGAGGCAATGTAGCGAGATAGACTCGGTTAGTTTTGAATGAGGTCTTGAAGATAAGTTTGAGTTGTGTACGATTGGCCATGAGAGTCTTGGTCTGCAGTGCGATGTTTTGAGTGAGTAATGTACAGTTATATAGTGGCAATAATTGCCAAGTCGAATGTGCCAGCTAGCGTCATAGCGATGAGAGATTAGAGAAAGAGGAAACTTCAGATAGAAGCATGTTGGAGGTTTCGGTTGGGGTGTTCGTGTTGTTAACTAGGTTGTTGGAGCACGTAGGGTGTGAGTTGACGTCGTGATATGATTATGTTCGGGATAGCATCACGTAGTGGTGGTGGGTAGTTACCCAAAGGAGAAACCAAGTGTTTTTAGTTGTAAGAGTCGCTAAGTAAGTATATTTTGGAATCATTGGAAGTTTAAAGAAGATGATGGATGTATTAGTCAAAATGTGGTGGAATAGATGTGAAAACCTTAAAGAATGTGAGCTGTTGCTTATGTGTGAACGAATTGTCTGAGAAAGTAAAAGTTGGAGTTTAAAAAATGTATAGTGACGTCGAACTCTGGTGTCAGTTCGAGGTGATTCGGTCGGAAGCCTAAAGTTAGAATGTTAGTGCAACCGTTTGGTACGTATAGTGATGAGAAAGCTTTTGCAGCTTGGGAATTGTCGGATGAGGGGGACGAGAAATGATAGTGGATAATGCTCCACGCTAAGGTGGGGAGGTGAAGACGGTATGTCGGATTAAGTAAGTAAATCGGAAGTAGTAAACTTGACAGTAATGCCGATGGGTGTAGTGTTGTGTAGGTTGTCCTTGGTAAGTGTGCGAACTTTTGGAAAGAGTATTGAGGGAGGAAATTGTGTATGTTTTTGTGCAGGAAAGAAGTGGGTAAGACGACTGAATGAGTTAAGTTAGTGGCTTTGTGAGAGACGTTCGAGCGAACTGATCGTTCAGTGTAAGCTATTAAGAACTGTAGGGTGTGATCGTGGTTACTCCTCCTAGATGAGTAGGAGTAACCGAAGTTATGTTATATGGATGGACGCACGTGGCAAGCAGTGAGAAATTGATGAGCCTTCAGGATAAGTTCAATTCGGATAGGTGAGTACTCAAATGAGGAAGTATAGAGGTTTCCTACTATTAGACACGTTAAGTGTGAAATGATGAAGTTGTGAGAACGTACGAATTAGTTGACGTGTTGTAACCAATGTGATTCGGGAAGGGGTTATGATCTGCTTAGACGTATGTCGGTTGGAAAAAGTAATCTAGAAATTTCAGGTATACCAAGGAGAGGCTCATGGGTGCGAGCTTGTCGGGATGTACAAGGTTGGCCTGGTGCCGAGTCGTCAATGAGCGAGTTTTCTTGGTAGAAGATTCTCGTTGTCGTGGCGGGAATTTCTGCCAAGTCCTTTTTCTTAAGGGAGTGTAATTGTATAAAAGACCTTAATTAGACGTGTTTAAAACTGTGAGTCCCGATGCGGGGACGGAGGCACGGTTGACCTTGGTTTTATCAGGTAGTTTTAAGCGAGTATAGTGATCGAAGGGGGTACAAGTAAATAGTGCAAGATGGCACGTTTTAGCAAGTGATGACTCGCCGAGGGCGGTTTCTTGTATGAAGTGCGGTTATGTTTTCCATCTGAACGATGGCAGCCAAGTAGAACTGAATGGTTGAATTGAGAACATAAGACTGGGGAACCTCGAGAATTGAGAGATAGGTAAAGTGGACTACGTCTGTGGATCCGTCGGAGTTATGAAAGTTGAATAGATAGTGCGCGATCTTGAGGTACTAGATGAAATTTTGGGGGAATTCGTGGTGTGATGTGCGCCTATGTTATGAGGAACAGATAAGGGAAGCTGTAGTAATGTCGACCTTGCGAGAATTACGGGCGATAAGAAGTTGACTTCTGTCTTTAGTGAGTAAGTTAGAGCAGCGGCATATAAGTTAGACTTGCCAGAAGAAATAAGAGGAGTGCATCAAACTTTTCTTGTGTCAAATTTGAAGAAGTGTCTAGCCGAAGCCGATGTGACCATTCCGATAGAAGATGTAAGCATTGACGAGAAGTTGGCGTACGAGGAAGAGCCAGTCGAAATTTTAGACACTAAAGTACAAAAGACGAGGAATAAGGAGACACGTTTGGTGAAGGTTCAGTGGAAATATCATCAAGGACGAGAAGCAACGTGGGAGGCGGAAGCGGAGATGAGAAGCAGGTACCCTCACCTCTTTAAGAATGGAATTCCGGGGACGGAATTCTTTTGAGGGGGGAGTGTTGTAACAACCGAGATTTTATTGCAATTAAATAATTTAAGGCTTGTGTAAAAAGTGAAACAAGAAGAAAGTTTGAGGGGTCAAAGTGTAAAGTTGGGAAGAATATTTAAAAGGGTCCAAAGCCCTAGGAGAAAAATCATTTTCAGCAATCAGTATTATTTTGGTGTGCTCTGTGTGTGTGTGTGCGGCGGCGGTGGGGAATAGAAGAAACGAAAAAAAAACGCTGTGGGTGTTCTTTGGAAAGCAAGAGAAGAATTCTTGACTTTTGATCAAGTAAGTATTTTAATTCCTTTCTCCTTAGTTCCTTTTTCGATTAGAAGGTGTTTGGGAAGGTTTGAGTGTGTGTAATCACACACACAATCTGTTCCAGCGCTGATTCCTTATTAAGAGGGTGGGGAGATCGCCTTTCTTGAGTTTAATTGGTGATGTGAGCCTAGAATCTTTCTTTGAACTGATTTCTAGTTTAGCCTAAGGATTTTCGATAAGTTTTAGCAAGTTTTCGAGTTGAGCAGTAGAAAAACCCTGTATCAGACCTGTCTGCGTATCTGGGGAAAGAAAATGAAGTGGTTGAGTCTGAAGTTCGCAAGCTAAGCCTGCGAGTTTGAGAATTTCGCAAGCTACGCTTGCGAGTTTTGGAGAAAATCGCAACTCAAGGTTGCGAGTTTCAGAGTCCTGCGGGTTTGAGAATTTCGCAAGCTACGCTTGCGAGTTTTGGAGAAAATCGCAACCCAAGGTTGCGAGTTTCAGTGCCTTGCGAATTTAGAGCCTTGCGAGTTTTTGAGTTCTGCGATTTTCGTGTCTTGCGAGTTAGAGCTGAGAAAGTTTAGGATCCAAGTTAGATGCATCCACTTAATCAATAAATCATTGTTTAGGTGTGCGTTTGGAGCGAGTCTTGAAGTAAACGGGAGTTGCAATCAGGTGAGTTTTCTAAACTAAAATGTGTGGCTTTTAAAGTATTTTCAAAACGTGTTATGAATGTTGAGAATTGCCATGCTTTATTATTATGCTTTAATTGCATGAAAGTTGTTTAAAGTTTTATGTGGAATGTATGCATACATCGAGGAGACGTAAACTGGCAAAGACGGGAAAGTAGTTCCGCCAGCTCTCGTGCGGGAAGGGAGGTCCCTATATTCCAGGAGCGAGGCTCCGCAAGGCAGTGCGAGGCTGACTCGTTGTCACCTTCGGGTGGCTTCAGGGTGTCAGATTACGAGGAGGCGGATTTTAGTTCGTATATGATTTTTGACATGTTGAGTACAAACGTTTTATGCTGAAAAGATAAACTGTTTTTGAATGCTTTGATAACTGTTAGGAGGGACTCACTAGACCTCATGGTCTAACCCTCGCATTTTCAAAATTAAAACCCTTTTCAGGTAAGCAGGTTTCCAGAAGCTCGGGCAAATAGGCTGAGCTTAGCGTGGAGAGTAAAGGTGGATAGAGGCACTCTAGTATTTAGTATTTCTCAGTTGTGTAGGTTGTTTCCGCAAACCTATTAAGTATTTGTAATGAAATTTTGTGACCGTGATTCTGGGATGTTATGAATTTATCGTTTTGCATGATATTTTTGGTTGGGTCTTTACATGCGTGACATTTATCATTATTAGTCCCACAAATTTAGGAACTAACATATAACTATAATGGTTACTCAGTGTGACTTACACTCTCCGGGATTGACGAATAGGATGTGGTGCCAAACGTCGCATGTGCCCCCTGTCCGAACAGAGCGGGGATCGGCGCCGTACTCGACAGCTAAGACAAATTTAGAACATAATATTAATATACAAACTAAAAGATCGTGGCCGACAAATTAAGTTAAACACTAACATGAACAACGCGAAACTGTCTGACGAATGCCTCCAGATGGTTTAAACGTGTGTCTTGGGGCCCGTAGACGTAGTCCCAGAGATCCTCATGACTGCCTCGAACTGGCCCGTAGACGTGTGTCGGATCTTGATGGGAGTCCGCCTCATATGGATCGAAAGGGGGCGGCTGATATCGATCGGAAGGGAGCCTCGCGTCGTCCTCCTCATCTTCGTCAGATGAGGAACTAGACCCAGATGGGGAAGGAGAGGGACGCCGAACCCTTGGCGCCTCTCTGTCAATAAAGGCCACGATGTTTCTGTACCAAGGCGTGTCCCTCTCGTAGGCAGTAGGAACAAGGACCTCGAAAGGAACAAAAAATTTAATAAGCGGAACTAACGTATGCAACATTGTAAACATAGTAAAGGAACTTACATGTCTAGATTGACTGAAGAACTCAATCCAAGTCTGCCTATTTAGGGAAAGACCCCGGTCCCAACGGGTTCCCCTATGTAATTTGTCGGTGCGCTTGTTGAAATATTGAACGACTGCGGGAAACATCTCCAAGATCCATATATGGAATTACACAAGAAGAGCAAGTACGTAAAAAGGAAAGCCAAACAGTTTGTATGTATTATTATTTATGTTATACTACGTATCTAACCTTGAAAGCGTATGTAAATCCACAAAGATTCATCTTGGCAAGTCGATCGGGGCGCCTGGCAATGGCTCGGTGTAAAATAGTGTAGCTATGTGTCCAGATGTGGCTACCCCACGGGTACCTGTTAAACAAATCCAAGTCCTCGACGACCCTAAGGACCGTCTCGGAAGCAGTCTGGCTCAACTCACGGCCCATGAAGCCCATATCCACGATCGCCACCAAGCATACACAGACAGCATCCTGGTCGCTTAGGGCCCTAAGGCCCTGTTTCATCGTCTCCACGACTGTCTTCAACTTCAAACGAGATGCTGACACACCCCAAACCCTACGAACGAAGGAAATGTCTGCTAAGGGAGGAAGGGGGAGCGTCTCCAAAAAGTAGTCCTATAATTAGACATAACTCACGACGCCCAAATCGCAATTGATGACCGAAGAAATCAAAATACATCTCCTCCGGATCACCATTGGAGATCTCGACCTCCAACTGTAGAAACATGTGGACTAGCGTGGGGTCGCCACCAGGGTAAGTCAGATCCATCCATGGACCGAAAGGTGTCCCTCTAAAGATGTTCTCAAGGGTAGCTTCGCGATCAGCTAATTCCACGAAGCGGTCTCTCAACTCCACCATGTAGCCAACGCGACACTTTAACGTCAAGTCGATGTGAAAGAAATCCCTCTACATAGTCATTCACGGATGTTATAGTTAGTGTTATATATAGATGTTTTTGCTTGTTTGGTTTATTGTCTTGATAATTATTCGTTTCTTTTAGTTTTAGAAAAGAAACCACTCAATCTATTGGACTTCCAGGTAGCAGGGGAATCACAAGGATTGCTTAAATCCCCACATACCTTAGGGCTATTTACACCCGTTTGACAAAATCCAAATAGATATGTTGCGGTTTATTTTATTTCAATATATAATAGTGTTATATATAGATGTTTTTGCTTGTTTGGTTTATTGTGTTGATAATTATTCGCCTGTTTTAGTTTTAGAAAAGAAACCACTCAATTTATTGGACTTCCAGGTAGCAGGGGTGTCACAAGGATTGCTTAAGTCCCCACATACCTTAGGGCTATTTACACCCGTTTGACAAAATCCAAATAGATATGTTGCAGTTTATTTTATTTCAATATATAATAGTGTTATATATAGATGCTTTTGGCAAGAGGCCAAAATGAATTTGAGTGTGGCATGTGAAGCCAATTTAAATGTTTTTATATATTCATACCATTTATTTACAGAAATTTATTTATGACTAGGAAACTCAAAAGAAAGATAAACAATTAAATAATTTAGCAAAGTTAGGGGACCTAAGTTGTCATTCACCAAAGTTTAGGGGCCTAAGTTGTCATTCACCAAAGTTTAGGGGCCTAAGTTGTCATTCACCAAAGTTTAGGGACCTAAGTTGTCATCCACCAAAGTTTAGGGACCTAAGTTGTCATTCATCAAAGTTTAGGGACCTAAGTTGTCATTCGCCAAAGTTTAGGGACCTAAGTTGTCTTTCACCAAAGTTAGGGGACCTAAGTTGTCTTTCACCAAAGTTATAAAAAAACACTAACATCTTTTTTTATAAAAAACACTCTAACATTTATTTTTATAAAAAACACTCTTAACATTTATTTTTATAAAAAACACTCATCTTTTTATAAAAAAACACTAACATTTTTTTTTTTTATAAAAAACACTCTTAACATCTTTTTTTTTATAAAAAAAATCATCTTTTTATAAAAAAAACACTCATCTTTTTATAAAAAAACACTTATATCTTTTTTTATAAAAAACACTCTTAACATTTTATTTTTTTAAAAACACTCATCTTTTTATAAAAAAAAACACTAACATCTTTTTTTATAAAAAACACTCTTAACATCTTTTTTTATAAAAAACACTCTTAACATTTATTTTTATAAAAAAACTCATTTTTTTATAAAAAAAAAATTTATAAAAAACACTCTTAACATTTACTTTTATAAAAAACACTCATATTTTTATATAAAAAAAACACTAACATTTTTTTTTATAAAAACACTCTTAACATCCTTTTTTTTTATAAAAAACACTCTTAACATTTATTTTTATAAAAAACACTCTTAACATTTATTTTTATAAAAAAACTCATCTTTTTATAAAGGGAAATTAATTAAAATACCCTAAGTCAAACCAAGTGTTACCAAAATGCTCTAAATCTCTCACAGTTTGCCAAAATGCCCTTTTTCCCGCGATGGGAGCTCGCGATCGCGGGCTCAAGGACCATTTCTGACACTTTTTTAAACTTGCAAGGACCATTTTTGAAAAATTCAATCCCGCGATCGCGAAGGAATCCCGTGGTGGTTTTATTTTTGTGACTTTTCAATTGCAAGGACCATTTTTGAAAAATTCCAGGGACCATTTTTGAAAATTTGAACCGCGTTTGACCCCGCGTTGACCCCGCGGTCGACCAAATTTTATTTTTAAATTAAAATGTTACACTTTCAACCCCTATACTTATTTACTAAATTTACTTTATACCTTTTACTTTCATAATTTAATTTTACATTTAACACATATAATCGTTTATTAACTAAAATACGTTAAAAAAATACGTTTTAATTTTAACAAGTTACACCATTATAATCGTCTTTTCGATACGTTCGAAATGAGCCAAATCTTAAATTTTTTTGATTTATATATTTTAATATATATCATATATAGTACATCAAAATATTTTTAATATTTACAATTTATACTTTTATAGTTAATTATTTAACTTATTGTACTCTTATAGTTAATGCGATAGGAGTGTAAAACAAAATTGAGAATACGTTAAAAAAATTAATTTTTGCAGATAAAAAATATTTTTATGTAGTGTATATGATATATATTAAAATATATAAATCCAAAAAAAATCAAGATTGGGCTTATTTCGAACGTATCGAAGAGACGATTATAATGATGTAACTTGTTAAAATTAAAACGTATTTTTTTAACGTGTTTTAGTTAATAAACGATTATATGTGTTAAATGTAAAATTAAATTTATGAAAGTAAAAGGTATAAAGTAAACTTAGTAAATAAGTATAGGGGGTGAAAGTGTAAAATTTCAATTTAAAATCACAAAATCGTATGAAATTGGTCCACCGCGGGCTCCTCTCCCCGTGATCGCGGGTAATTAAATTACCAAAATGCCACTGCCCGCGATCGCGGGCTCCCATCGCGGGAAAAAAGAGCATTTTGGCAAACTGGGAGAGATTTAGGGCATTTTGGTAACACTTGGTCAAACTTAGGGTATTTTAATTAATTTCCCTTTTATAAAAAAAGGGAAATTAATTAAAATACCCCAAGTTTGACCAAGTGTTACCAAAATACAACAAATCTCTCCCACTTTGCAAAAATACCCCTTTTTTCCGCGATGGAAGCCCGCGATCGCGGGCCAGGGACCATTTCTGACACTTTTTTAAACTTGCAGGGACCATTTTTGAAAAATTCAATCCCGCGATCGCGAAGGAATCCCGCGATGGGATTATTTTGTGACTTTTCAATTGCAAGGGACCATTTTTGAAAAATTCCAGGGACCATTTTTGAAAATATGACCCGAGTAAACACTGTAGCACCCCCGTGTAGTCCTCTGTAGCACCCGCGTTCGTCCAATTTGATGAATTTGATTTGGAATGTTACACTTTCAACCCCTATACTTATTTACTAAATTTACTTTATACCTTTTACTTTCATTATTTTAATTTTACATTTAACACATATAATCGTTTATTAACTAAAATACGTTAAAAATACGTTTTAATTTTAACAAATTACACCATTATAATCGTCTCTTCGATACGTTCGAAATGAGCCAAATCTTGAATTTTTTTGGATTTATATATTTTAATATATATCATATACAGTTATACACTACATAAAAAAAATATTTTTTATATTTAAAATTCATACCCTTATAGTTAATTATTTAATTTATGGTACATCTCTTATTTTTTTTTCAATTTTTTTTACACTCTTATCGTATTAACATATTAATCATATATTAACTAATTCATTAAATCGTTTTAAATTATTATTATTTGAATGTGTTTATAGATATCGTGAATGGCAATAGGAGAAGGTTTCACGAGAAGAATATGAAATGGGGTTTTGACAAGTTGGTATCACTGAACTCATTTAAGAATTGTGAAAATGGGTATTTGACGAATGATGATTCATGTGTGTTTGGAGCTGAAGTATTTGCAGTTACAGAGTATGCACAAAAGAATCGATGTATTTCCAACGTAACTTAGATTAAAATTATCTCCTTCAGTTTAGTCCCGTCCCGTCCCATCCAGTTCAGTCTCGTCCAGTTCCGTCCCGTCCCATCTAGTATGCGTACCAAACGCTACCTAAGAGTACCATAAATTAAATAATTAACTATAAGGGTATGAATTTTAAATATAAAATATTTTTTATGTAGTGTATATGATATATATTAAAATATATAAATCAAAAAAATTCAAGATTTGACTCATTTCGAACGTATCGAAGAGACGATTATAATGGTGTAATTTGTTAAAATTAAAACGTATTTTTTAACGTATTTTAGTTAATAAACGATTATATGTGTTAAATGTAAAATTAAAATAATGAAAGTAAAAGGTATAAAGTAAATTTAGTAAATAAGTATAGGGGTTGAAAATGTAACATTCCAAATCAAAATCACAATTTCGAATTGAAATTTACACTTTCAACCCCTATACTTATTTACTAACTTTACTTTATACCTTTTACTTTCATAATTTAATTTTACATTTAACACATATAATCGTTTATCAACAAAAATACGTTAAAAAAATACGTTCTAATTTTAACAAGTTACACAATTAAAAAAATACGTTCTCTTAGGTAGCTTTTGGTACGCATACTAGATGGGACGGGACGGGACTGGACGAGACTGAACTGGATGGGACGGGACGGGACTAAACTGAAGGAGATAATTTTAATCTAAGTTACGTTGGAAATACATCTATTCTTTTGTGCATACTCTGTAACTGCAAATACTTCAGCTCCAAACACACATGAATCATCATTCGTCAAATACCCATTTTCACAATTCTTAAATGAGTCCAGTGATACCAACTTGTCAAAACCTCATTTCATATTCTTCTCGTGAAACCTTCTCCTATTGTCATTCACGATATCTATAAACACATTCAAATAATAATAATTTAAAACGATTTAATGAATTAGTTAATATATGATTATTATGTTAATGCGATAGGAGTGTAAAACAAAATTGAAAAAAAAATAAGAGATGTACCATAAATTAAATAATTAACTATAAGGGTATGAATTTTAAATATAAAAAATATTTTTTTTATGTAGTGTATAACTGTATATGATATATATTAAAATATATAAATCCAAAAAAATTCAAGATTGGGCTCATTTCGAACGTATCGAAGAGACGATTATAATGGTGTAATTTGTTAAAATTAAAACATATTTTTTTAACGTATTTTAGTTAATAAACGATTATATGTATTAAATGTAAAATTAAAATAATGAAAGTAAAAGGTATAAAGTAAATTTAGTAAATAAGTATAGGGGTTGAAAGTGTAACATTCCAAATCAAATTCATCAAATTGGACGAACGCGGGTGCTACAGTGGACTACGCGGGGGTGCTACGGTGTCTACGTGGGTCATATTTTAAAAAATGGTCCCTGAAATTTTTCAAAAATGGTCCCTTGCAATTGAAAAGTCAAAAAAATAATCCCATCGCGGGATTGAATTTTTCAAAAATGGTCCCTGCAAGTTTAAAAAAGTGTCAGAAATGGTCCCTGGCCCGCGATCGCGGGCTCCCATCGCGAAAAAGGGGTATTTTTGCAAAGTGGGAGAGATTTGTGGTATTTTGGTAACACTTGGTTTGACTTAGGGTATTTTAATTAATTTCTCAAAAAAAACACTAACATTTTTTTTATATAAAAAACACTCTTAACATTTATTTTTATAAAAAAACACTCATCTTTTTATAAAAAAAACACTAACATATGTTTTTATAAAAAACACTCTAACATCTTTTTAAAAAAAACTCTAACATCTATGATAAAGACAACATTATAACATACAAATAACACATTTAAACATACAACAAACTTAAAAACACTCTAACAACATACATATCATATATTTTAAAATTTAAAATAACAACATACAAGAAGAGTACAAGAAACTTAAGGAAAACTTACCAAACGAGTAACACGAGCCATCTTCAAACAAACCGAGCGCGTACCACACGACAAATTGAGAGAGTTTGGGAGAGAATTTTATAAAGTGGTAGGAAATTTGCCCCCCCCACCCTCTCTCTTATAGCGGCCGAAAGTGGTAGAATTTTAGGGTTGGTGAGGGGGTTTGATTCATTAAACAAATTAGGGTTTCACCCTGTGTCGACACGTGGCAGTCCATCCCGCGATCGCGGGGTTCCTCTGCGGGCAGGGGCCAAAGATGTACCGCGGACATAGTTGAGGGGCTCCGCGGGACTTTTGGCCAAAGAGACGTGACACGTGGGTGTGGGCCTGCGATCGCGGGCCCACCGCGGAAAATTTGGGTATTTTAGTAAAGCTGACGAGATTTTGGGTATTTTGGTAAGTCAGGGTCAAACTTTGGGTATTTTAATTAAATTCCCTAGAATTTATGTATTTTTTTGATAATTTGTTACATATACCTCACACACAATATATTCGAATTCAAGGATCTATAAATAATATTTAATATACACACATACATACATATGGAAGGTTGAACATATGATTCATTTATACAGTGGTAATTTTTTTAAAATATATATAAATATTATTAAAATTTCAAATAAGAATCATAAATATTTTACTGTTTTATGTTATATGTTATATGTGAGTATATACACCCATATATATAGAGACGAAAGATCATGTGAGAAGAAAAGTTATGGTGAGAAACGTAAGATGGGATCCGGACTTTTGATCACATGTATATGCAAGAATCATGCTTCATAAGGGAATTGATTTGATGCATATCGGTGCATCTCATCCTAATATGTTTCAAAGGTCCAGATCACTTCTTACATTTCTCATCATAATTTCATTAAAAGCCGTTTATGGTTATACACATTTGTAAACGGTTTCATATAAAAACCATGTATGAATCTAGACATTTATACATGGTTTTGATAGAAACTGTTTCAGATCATGTGCGTTTATACATGGTTTCATCTAAAAATCATGTAAGATGCATACATTCATACACGGTTTCGAGTGTCTTTGTACACTATTTACTAACCGTGTATGAAAAACCATTACTTTCATAAACACTAACCTTATATGCGGTTGCAAAAACGTTTATAAATGTCTATCTTGTAGCAGTGTTAAGACCATTCGCATCAATGCAAGAGCAAACTTCTTTCTAATTAACATATTTTAATACTAAATATGATTTGTTTATATTATAAATAAACCAATACTATTAAAATAATAATATTATATTATTAAATTAGTGGGTCTTACCCTTGCAAGGGAGTGCAAGACCTTTCTATTATTGCAAGTATTTTGAGTACGTGACATTGTCACATAGGATTTGCAATAAGACGTGTGTGAATGCTCTTATCAAAATCTCGATTAGTACCATTAGTCGTTGAAGGGGACACTTTGTTGTTTTGGCTATTTTGGATAATTAATCTTCTGTATAATAGTTAATTTTAAAGACTAAAGTTTTAGTGTTTTTTTCATAATTTTACGAGGTAACATGTAATTTAACGGTACATGTAAGGTGTTTAACGTCAAAGACATGTTATTTGAAGGACATGTAATGTAAGTATTTGTTAACACTTTAAAACTTTTTTGGGTGATGAGTCTTTTTTAATCTTAAGCCCACATTTAGTAAAAAAGGTTAATTTTTGCCCTTGTTTGGTGCATGGTGGTTGAGGGGTTTTTGCCTTTTTGGGCTGTTTAACAATTTACACTTATCTCTTGGTCAAATCTTAGGGGCAGTTTCGGTAGTTCGTAATAGTAACTTTTGGATTTTGATCGAAGCAACCCCTCAACCCTATACTTAGTGCCAAACTGCCAATCATTGTTTTTTTAGTAAATTGAAACTTTATGGTTCATGGGTCTTTATATTCTTCGCCCGGGTTGGTGTGGGATGGAGTTGAACACCATCGCACCCCTTGGGGTTGGCGTGGGATGGAGCCCTCCCGGGTTGGGCAACCCAGCTCGGGTTGGGTGATTTCAATTTTTTTTTTCTTTTTTCAAATATATCCGCTGAAATATGAACGTTGGGTATGATGTGGCAGTGAATGGGTTTGTGGGATGGATGTGTGGGTTTGTGGGTTAGGCCATCCGTACCCGGCTTGGGATGAGCTCGGGATGGGATGCGGGTTCAGCGGGGATGGGATACGGGAGGAGCGGGATCAGCGGTGCGGGATGGGATGCGGGTTCCCCATCCCGTTTCATCCCGAAGAAAATGTGAGGAGGAGAGGTGGGTCCCAGGTGAGAAATGAGAGGGAGTGGGTTAGGGAATGTGGTAAAGGTGTTTAGGGATTGTTAGGGATTGAGTGAGGGA